>CM070751.1:2437350-3037350 GCA_036346245.1 Bonia amplexicaulis
GCGGATCCATGGCGC
The DNA here is from genome assembly GCA_036346245.1 of Bonia amplexicaulis. Classification (NCBI taxonomy): domain Eukaryota; kingdom Viridiplantae; phylum Streptophyta; class Magnoliopsida; order Poales; family Poaceae; genus Bonia; species Bonia amplexicaulis. The sequence continues at coordinate 2,437,366 of CM070751.1, forward strand.
CGAATCGATGCACGGGACTCGTGGCGCTCGACGAATTGCCTAGGAGACGGAAAGGCTGGGTGGGGATTCGGTTGGGAAATTGCAATGTTTGGGGACGGCGGCGAGGGCGTTCTAGGGTTGCGGAGGCGTCGGGATCGTGGGGGTAGGTGGGCGGCTTTCCTTGCCCAGCCGGCAACGGCGGCTCGATCGGCTGGCTACGCGTGGCGCTGGAATCTGGCAGGGTTTGGTTGGGTCTGATCCGTGGCTCGCATCGCACCGGTGAGGTTGATGCGGTGCCTCGTGGGGTGGATGATGGGATTTTTCACCGTTTTGTCTGCAATTTCCGCACTAGCAGTAGCATCGTTCCTTTTTCCGCGCGGCACTGCGGCCTGACGGGGAAAGTACGCACGGCACCATCCGTTTTGACGTTCGAGTCCACCTGCGTCCGAGGAGGCACCTGGCCGGCACAAATGATAATAGGATGAGAGAAATAGACATATGTAATATTGTTCAATATAATTAAATTTAATATAGTATCTACTATAATATAATTATAAACTCTATATCGAAAAGACGTACGTTTAAGAGTTATTTACTATAGCAAAACATAAAAAACCTAAGGCTTTCCAAACCCATCTCATGTTTGTACTTAGTGTGGACAAGACAACATGAGCTGTGAGCCACATGGCCGGGGTGGATAATTGTGTGGCTAGAAAAATGAGAAGTTTTCGTAAGTTTTCTCTAGTTATCATGTGGAAGTGATTCATCAAGAAAGCCGTTGCATTTTTTTCCTTAGCCGGTTTTGATATGTATGGCCAATACTCCAAACACCTTAGAGTCCATTCAATCTTATAATTGTACACAAAAAATGAACCATTGGTGATGGCAATAGATTAAAAAAACGAATACAAGCCCACATGCAACCAGAGTTACCAAAACCAGATTTGAATTTTTAACGTGCGGTGAAAGGGAGTACCAATTTTCGAAAAAAAATATAGCTTTCGGACATGTGAGATCAACACGATCATTGTGAGATTGACAAATACAATGCTTGATAGTTGGTATAGAGACATCACTTCTGTTGGGCTTGTTTGTAACTTTCCTCATTTTCGGGTAAAAGGAAAAGAAAACTGGCCGTGGGCCCCACATGTAAGAGAGGGAGAGAGAAAAGATAGAGGGGGCGACCCATTCAGCAGCAGGATCAAATCTGGCCGACACATTCCTTTGATCCCCTCTCCTCCTCCCCCTTCTGCGGTGGTAGCTTTGGCTTTCGTTTGTGGGCGCTGCCACGTTTGGCTCGGCTCCTCAGCCTTATATTGGAGTGGGAGAGGCTGGTAGGGGTAGAGGAAGAGAGCTCATCACCCAGATCCGTTCCTTCACTGGTTGTCCGGTCGTTTGGAATTTGGTTGAGGAAGAACTCAGCGGTGATTGTGTCGGTGGTCGCCAGGCTGTGGCTCTTGTGCTCTCTGCTCGCTGGTTTGCTCTCTGCATTGTGTGCTTGTGCACGGTGTTATCTGGTTCTTCAGCTTGGTCTTGGCCAAGTGATTACGATATGATTTGGCTTTCATGTGGCTTTGAGCAGCATCGACTTGTGCCTCGTCTTCTTGATTTGGTGAGTTTTAAATTAAGAAGTTGGACTTTGTATCTCCGATTGCCTCTCTGATGATTCTCGGGTATTCGTCGGTGATTGGTTTTCTGGGACATCGTCTTCAACGAGCCTAGCCCCTTTTCCAGCCGTCTCGGTGGCTTTGATTGCCATCGCACCATGAGCTTTACTTCACCTTTCTTTGTATCTATTGTGTATTTGTCAACCGTGCTAGTTTGTATCTGTTCATATCTGAAATTTGTGGAAATACTAGCACTGGGAGGACACATACATGGTAGATTGTGGGTTTTGATGAATGCTCTATGAGAAAAAACTTTGTCAAATTGAAAAAAGTGACAATTCAGATTCATTCTGCTAGTGTGGCATTCTCATATATATATTCTTGATTGCCTATGTTGTGTGTAGTTTGTAGTCTTGTCAATTGCCGAATCTATATTTTCTGCTCAAGTATTGCTACTGTTGTTGATAGGTTTTGCCGAATATATGCTTATTTTGTTGGTTCTACAATTGCGAAAAATTCTTGTTGAATCTACAGTAGCTATACTATGTTGCTAGTCTCTGTGTTTTCTGCCGAAATATGTGATTTATGTTTGCTGTTGACTTTGGTACTACACTAAGGTAATAGTCATTGAGTTAGACTAGCAGAATCTTTGAAGGTTTTGTTACTGTGATCGTGAAAATCGACAAGAGTTGTAGAAGGCCAAGTCTCTCTAACTTGTGCAACTTTCATTGGAAGGCCCATTTTGTAGAAATGTCAGTCACAGCAAAATCCCTAACATTCATTGGAAGGGTTGAGGAAACTTGGAGCCGTCCATGTTGGCGTTAGCTTCTAAATTCTGCTTATAGAAGCCAAAAACAATACGAATGCTCCATTTTCTATAAGCTATTTCTATCAACCACTGCTATTCACCAGCTACTACTTAAGTCACGTTATAAACGCACTATGTATTTTATTATGTCATGGTTTTATAAGTCACATGGTAGTTTGAATATTGTAGTGACATTGCATCGTCATTTGCTCCCTTTCTTACAAATGCACTAGCAAAAGGTCATAAGCTAATATAAACGCTCTAGTTTCTATAAATCATTTCTATCAATTATTACTATTCATCAGCTACTATTATTTATCAACTATTATTATTTATGAGCTAAAATAAAAAACTATTGGCAAAAGTTAATACTAACCCGTCCTTTCCTTGCGTCTTTTGGTTCCACTTACCAGCTGGATTTCCAGCTATTCGTCACGCTGTCACGACCCACGGGTCACCGCGAGATACAAGACCATCAATGCGTAGAAGGGAGAGAGAGTGAGCCGAGAAAGTACCACGAGGGCGTCGCCTTCAGGCCGGCCCACGTAAAGGCCCGTGTTTGCTCGCGCGGAGCGTCAACTTTCCCTCGCCCGTGCCATATTCTCCAGTTGATCCGTAGATGGGCTCAATTCTCTTCGGTTCACCGTGGCTAGCTTTCCCCCGACCATTTCCTTTTTTGCCCATCGCTTGTCGTGAGTTGGTGGCCCATCTAAAAGGGAATCTGTAGCACCCGCGATTACGTGGCCAGTTGCCTACCCGCTTGATCTTGACCAACTGCCTGCCCTACCATCCCTTTCCAAAAGCAAGCCCTTTTATTCACGAGCAGAACGGCCATCTCGCGAATCACGATGCCCCAGTGCCACCTAACCTCGGTCTCTTATTCCCAGATCTATCTGTACCAATGCGGTCGCCAGTCCATGCGCAACAACGCATATATATCCACAGTGGCGTCCCATGAGAAATCCGTATTCTAAACGCGGCTAGCGGCGACCATAACCTCTGTGCCAACTGTGTACCGCGGCTCCGGTCGTCCCTCCGCTGACGTCACCCCGCCAGCCTCGCGCCCCGTGCGGCCTACTGACAAATATCCTAATGCACGAGTGCGATCGGTGCGGTACCGTCCATCGCCCGCACGGCATGACATGACAGCGCGATTAGGGCTGGACCAGCAGGCAAAGCATCCTCGGGTTTAAGCTAAACAAATCACGACTCACATGCATTGCGCACAAGCGAAGATCTCGTCGCAGCATTAAAGAAAGCGTCCCAGGAAGCTGCGAGGAAGCTGCCTGCCGCGTGCGCCAACCAGCCGCGCGCGGGGGAGGAAGGCGGACAGACTAAGGGCGTGCTCACTTTTTATTTTGCCTCATAATTCAAGTTTTTTTTTTACTATTCATAATTTCGTCTTTTTCTGAATTTTGATTTTTTTTGCGCTTTTTGTCGGTTCTTTTTTTCTCGTATTCGTTTGCGTTGTTTGTGATGGGCTAACATATTTTTTATATTTTTAATTTTTAGATTTAATTATGTCAAATAAACCTCCATTCCATGATGTTTTTTCACCACTACAAGTTTTCAATATAAGCCTTCACTTTCAGTAACCGATCACCACCTAAGGCAGTTTTTACCTCATAAATCAGCAGTTTTTAGCTTTTACTATATAATCTAACTTCTAAATAAAGTATTTTTTAAAATAAGATCTACAAATTAAAGATCTACACGTTAAAAATCCAACATTTATATCAGTCAAAATCGAAGTGAGTATCTGTCTCTTTGTAATCTGTACCGTAAACAACCAAAATTAAAAAATTTCAGCCAATAAACAAAAGTCGCAGCCGAAAATAACATACCCTAAGGTGCCGTTCAGTTACGCTAAAATAAGTTACTTATGACTGAAATTATATTATAGTCTGGTTGAAATTACACTATAACTGATGATGACTTATTTGGTATATCTAAAATTTAAAAACTTTAAAAATGAAAAAACAGGTTGGACAACGCAAACGAACACGAAAAAAAACCAACAAAAAAGCTTAAAAAGCAAAAAAAAAAAAAGATAAAATTTATAAATAGCAAAAAAAATAAGTCAAAAGCTATAAGTTCAGGCCGTAAGGAACGGTACGTACTGCTCGACCGCCGGGGGTGGCGGTTGCTGGGAACGGCAGTTCTCGGTACCGGCTCGTGTCGGTGGGACGGGGGGCCGTTCGAGCGTCGCCAGCCTGGCGTCCCCGCGGGAATCGCGAGTCCACGCCCGACCGGTTGACGATTCCGCACACTCCCCCTTCAACGGGCACACTCGTCAGTCGCACCAGGACCCACAAAATGACAAAACGTACGTACAAGGTGGTGTAAACGCTACCGCGATAGTTGGTTGCAGCTTGCAGATGCCATTGCTAGTCTCCCCGCGCCGTCGCTTTTTTTTAAGGGTACAGCGGACGCGCTAACTCGACTGGTATCCTACTGACATGTCCACGTATCCACTCGCGCGTCCTCTGTACATATCGAAATTTTTTACGAAGGCGTTGAGACGTTACAAAACACAGCACACATTTTTCATTAAACGTGTACGTGTATATACCCTGTTTTAATTATTAGGGTGAGACGCTCTGGGTTTCAATCCATGCTATGGAACCCGGACGGGCTTGCACCCTTGACGGGGACGCCAGCCTTGCTCCGTCCTCCTGCGTCGTTGCTTTCAGTGAGAATTTTGGGAGCGTTCACTTCGCGGTCCATAGATAAACCATCGCGGTGTCACGTCTCGCGATTCAACGAGCAGGGCGGCGCAGAGCGCGGCGGGAGTTGGAGACGGGGCGTACGTGGCGCACCCACACAGCTGTGCTGCTCTGCCGCCCGGCTCACGAGCCATAACTGCTCCTCCCACTTCACCCCACGCACACAAGTCTTCATGGCCTTCTTGCTCCTCTCGTTGAGACACCACCACCACCACCACCATCAACTCCGTGACCACCACTTTCATCGCCACCGGCCATGGCTCTAGGCCGGTTCTTCGTCGTCCATGGGAGACGCACGGTGTCTTCTCACCAACCAAGGCTACACGCTACGGACCATACCGACGACGAACACACGCCTCCGTGGCGGCAAATCGCCGTCCCGGCCTCCGGATCCAGCTCCTCCGCGGCCTCCTCCAGAGGATGCCTTCTCCTCAACATAGAAACAGGAGAAGAGGAGAGGCGAGGCGTCGCGACACGGAGCGCGGCGCGGAATTGAATGGTTTCAGTGCGGCCCGGACGCAGAGCGAGGCACACGGCTTCGGCAGTCTTGGCCAAGACAAGCAAGCCGAAGAAGGCGGCGTGCACACGGGCGGCCTTCGGCTTTGGCGTGGAGTCGCGGCGAACTTAGCGCAGCGGCGAGGCCGGCCTCCGGCCACGGCGCTGGCGTGGCGTACGCTGCCTCCCAAGACGCCGACCTTGACAGACGGCCTCCTCCGGCGTGCGGCCGCGGTTTCTCCGGCGCGGCTTCCCTCGGCGGCACGGCGTTGCGGCGTTGGGCGCGGCAAACGAAAGCGGCGGCAGCGCTTCGGTCCGGCCGGCCGTGAAAGCCGGCAAGACGGCGGCCCGGCAACCAAGCCGAAGGCCGCAAATCTTGGGAGCTGGGCCGGCGGTGATATACTAGGAGTATTTAGGCTATATGACACGGCTGGCGACAATGCAGCGGTGCGCCTGGCCGGCGCGCGGCAGTGTCAAGTGTGGCGCCGGCCATGCGGCGGTAGGCCGGAGGCAGCATGTGTGTGGCCATGTGCGCTAATGGCGCAAAGGGCAAGAAGTGGGGCATAGCCTACAGTGGTGGGCTGGGCATGGGTGGTTAGGGTAAACCCTCGTATTTTGCATTTTACCCCACCCGCTCCGCTTTTAAAACGGTGCGCTCCAGCCTGGCCGTGGATCTTATGCATACTTTACTTCAGGCATCTTGAACTTCTTTTAAAGAATAATCGAGCCAACGCCTGTCAGGCTCGCTCCACTGAAGTTCATGCTAATCAAAATAAGTATAAGTTCAATGGTTCACATAACCATTCAAAGAACTTTAAAGGTAAACAAAACCGCAACATGAAGCAAAAACCAAGTGGATTCAAGAAAGGTAAAGGCAATTTTGGTAAGAAAATGACAAAAGGAGACTTGTCAAAGTGTGGTTGCTTCAACCATCCTACCAAGAAATGCCGCACCAAAGCATCTTGTGGACCTCTACCTCAAGTCTTTGACTCAAGGCAAGAATGCTCAATCAAGAGATTTGAAGCACACTTCAATCTCACATCAAATGATGATGAAGCGGATGTTCTCAGCAGTTCATTCAAGAACTCAAAGACACATGTACCCTCCAAAAGGATGATCTCATGTGCACCGAGGACACACTTGAAGAATTTCATTCTCAAGACATGTTTGGAGATCTCAATTAGACTCCTAGTCCAATAGCTACTAAGTACTGTAGTGTTGTAATATAAATAATGTTGTCATTTATATTGTATGCGTGTATGCTACAATTATCGAACATATTCGATATTGCAAATAAAGTTTGTATGTATTCTATATATACTCTAAGAATTTCATTAAATTCTTTTCTTTGTATATATAGATTTTGGAGTCCATCCAATGGAGGAGGAATTATGCCTAGTGGATAGCGGTACCACAAATTCTATACTTAGGGACCGTGGTTTCCATATTGAAACCCAAAATGACAACAAAGAGGAATATCTCCTCTTAACCAAAAACAACGGATATGGCAAACAAGTACTAGAAAAATTCCATCTTTAAACTCCGGATTGTACTATACATACATCAAACCCGTTCAACATATTGCGTACAAGTAATTTTCCAAAACACAAACACATTCCAAACATGGCATGATCGCCTTGGCCACCTGCATTGGAATGATGAGGAAAATTATTAGCAATTCAATTGGTCATACATACATCAAAACAAAATTTCCGAATCCTCGGTTTTGTATGCACTTCATGTGCCACGGAAAATTAATTTTAAGACCCTCTTATCTTAAAATTAGAGTGAACCACTTAAATTCCTTGAACGCATTCAAGGAGATATATGTGGTCCTATACAACCATTGTGTGGACCGTTCAGATATTTCATGGTTCTCATTGACGCATCTACTAGATGGTCACATGTGTGTCTTTTATCCACACGAAACCATGCATTTGCTAAGTTAATTGGTCAAATTATCCAATTACGAGCACATTATCCTGAACATCGAATTCAATCAATTCGAATGGACAATCTCTTGAATTTTCATCCCATGCCTTTAATGATTATTGCATGGCTCTTGGGATACAAGTTCAACATTACATTCCATATGTCCATACACAAAATGGTTTAGCGAGAATCTCTTATCAAGAGAATCAAGCTCATTGCAAGACCATTACTACGTAATTGCGACTTACCAACATCATGTTGGGGTCATGCGATCTTACACTGCGACTTAATACAATTGCGTCCAGCGCTTATCACAAAGACTTCCCACTACAATTAGTACGTGGAAATCCTTATCGCCTCCCGCCCCGTGCACAGCACGCTAACCGCCGCGCAACGCAATCATTAATATATTTCTTCTATCGATTCTCCTCAATTTTTCCCTCGGGGTTTTTGAGAAGTTTTCCAAGATGATGAATCAAGGTGATCATATGAAGACACATTGGTCACCTCCACCCCTCTGGCGGGCCCACCCGTTATGGGCACGGGAGCGGGTCGCGCAGGGTGCTGCTGCTCGAGCGACAAGTTGCAGGGCGACGGAGGTGTGTACCGGGCGGTACACATGTACGGTTTTGCGGTGGGGCCCGCGCGGGTGGGGTGCTTGGATTTGGACGGTCGCGATTAACTGTGGGGTGCAGTGGATCGTTTCGCTCCGTGCGTCCGGGTGGATGGATAGGCACGGCACAGCGCATCGGCGGGCGGGCGGGTCACCGCACAGTCGAGCACGCGCGCGCGCGCCTCGCGTCGGTTTGTTAGGCACGCACGCACGTAGAGTAGTTTAGCGGTGCTACGTTACTTTTTCCCGCGGTGGTTCCCTTTCTGTCTCTCTCCCCGTCGTGTCACCGATTGCAAAACGACGGAATAACAAACTTGTGGCTCGAAAGGATGAGTCACTCCCTCCCGTTCAGCGGCTTTTCAGGATTACGGACCTTTCTTTTTCAGCTTGGGGTGTTCTTTGATGATATTTACGTGTACTTTCTGACACGATAATAGATTATGGAGACACTAACGTGAATTATATATATATTATTTTACGCTAAAAACTATTTTAAAAAATCTAAAAACTATTTTAAAAAATTACTTGAAATGACTGTTTTATTTCGACGTTTATCCTTTTGACTTAAAAAAAAGCCAAGAGCAGAAGTTAAAAATAACAAGTCATATGTTGCGACTTATAACTTCTTTCAAATAAACAATCAGAATGGTTTCTTCACTGTTTTTTTAAAACAACTTATCAGTATTTATTTATTTATATAAATACTCACGTTAGATAAAAACCATCCACCGCAAGAAAAAAATCACTATATGTTTAATTTTTGAATGGAATTGGTCGTTCAGGTACGCGGGGAGGATTAACTGAACAACCAAACGTGGAAGAGGGTCCGGATGGGTTATCAAAACCAACGGATTTGTAGTTTCGGCCCCGTTTTTTCGACTTCTAAAAGCTACTTTTCAGCTTCTTTATAGTAACTAGTTTTTAAATGGAATATCTTTTAAAATAGGGTATACTAAGTTAATTGTAGTATATATTGTACTGACTTTATTTATATCAACAAAAATTATACGTGAGTTTTTATTACCCTATAATTTTTCATATAAACAGCTTAAAAACCGCAAGGCACAACTTAAAAGTCATAAATGACAGTAAAAAAAGAACACACCATTCACCTTTCACCCATGCGGTGCGTTGCTGTACTGCTGGTGCTATTAATCCGTTGGCCGTTTCCCCCCACCCTGGCCAGCTCTCAACGGCACCTGCAGTTTTCCCACTGCCCCACGTACGAAAGCATTCCTTCAAATTTCGAATCCACGAGGCCAACCTCCCCCGTACAAATCCACCCGGTCAAGCGCGGAACCCTCACTGAGCAAAGGGGTCCACATAGAGATGATCCCGCGTGCCATACGGTTACGGAAAACGACAAGAGCCTGGGGTAGAGGTGACGTCGGGTCTCACGACGCGTGCAACGGGTGCCAGCTGTATTGCCGGTCAGACGACCGGCCGCTATAAATACCCTCCGCTTCCTTACCACTATTTCTCCAACCTCCCCACCATCCACACCACTCGCAGCTAGACACAAACCGCAAGAAACCAAATACCTTTTCGCTCCGCCACTAGCAACTAGTCGTCGTGGTCGCCTTAGTCTTCTTTGTGACGCCATGGGGGGAGGAGTGGAGGCGGAGTGCGACAGGATCAGGGGGCCGTGGAGCCCCGAGGAGGACGACGCGCTGCGGCTTCTCGTGGAGCGGCACGGCGCGCGGAACTGGACGGCGATCGGGCGCGAGATCCCCGGGCGGTCCGGGAAGTCTTGCCGGCTGCGGTGGTGCAACCAGCTCTCGCCGCAGGTGGAGAGGCGGCCGTTCACGGCGGAGGAGGACGCCACCATCCTCCGCGCCCACGCGCGGCTCGGGAACAGGTGGGCCGCCATCGCGCGGCTCCTCCACGGCCGCACCGACAACGCCGTCAAGAACCACTGGAACTGCTCCCTCAAGCGCAAGCTCGCCGTCGCCGCTGATGGCGCCGAGTTCGAGCGGCCGTGCAAGCGCGTGGGCCCCACGCCGGACAGCCCGTCGGGGTCGGGGTCCGGGTCGGACCGCAGCGACCTGAGCCACGGTGGCGGCGGCTTCGGGCAGATTTACCGCCCGGTGGCGCGAACCGGTGGGTTCAAGCCGGCGGACTGCGCCATCAGCCGGCGGCACGAGGAGGACCCCCTCACCTCCTTGACCCTCTCCCTGCCGGGCATGGACCAGGGGTTCAAACACGACAGCGCCCACAGCCACTTCCAAGAACTGCCGCCCTCGCCCACGCCCTCCCCGCCGCCACCGCCTCCTGCTCCCGTGGCCGCCGCACCGTCCTCGTACCCGTTCAGCCCCGAGTTCATGACGGCGATGCAGGACATGATCCGCGCCGAAGTGCAGAAGTACATGGCAAGCGTCGGCGTGCGCGCCGGGTGCGGCGGCGCGGCCGACCTGTTCATGCCGCAGCTGATGGAGGGCGTGATGCGGGCGGCGGCGGAGCGCGTCGGCGGAGTCGGGAGGATGCAGTAATTAAAGAATCAGAACAAAGTGGGATGCTTTGTCTTAATCAATCTAGGACAATCGCAATCTGTTCTTAGCAAATTTGCTTCGTTTGTCAGGATCTGTACTGTCGTTCCAAGTTTCTTTTTTCTATTTTCCTACTGCCGTGAAACTGAAACAGCAGTCAGGAACGGAAGGAAAAAAAAGACGAGAGCAGAGAGAGAGGAGGGAGAGCAAGGAAAGAACAGGGCAAAGCTAAGCTGATGCTCTGCTTCTTCTGTACAGGAAAGAAATGGAAGGAAATGAATGGGTGGTGAATTGTGCGAATCAGAATCCACCATCTTCGTTACTCCCAGTTGCCAAATCTATCCCGATGGAGCTGAACGGAGAACTGCCGTTTCTGTAGTCGAACGTGTACATGGACAGGACAGCCACGCAAGTGGGAAGTGGAAAGCAAGCGATGCAATCATGCGGTGGGAATTCTTCCTCCCTGAACAGAGAGCAGCCAAGCAGGTGTAAATTATGCACAAATCGAGAAGACGAAGCAGAGCTACTCACATACCAATCGACCAAACCTTCTAGCTTCTGATCTAAGATTGATTTGACCCGTATGGCGTCACTAAACTCGTCTCGTTGTTTGCTAGTATCTCTCCTTCCCTTTTTTCCCCATCGCATGGGCCGTGCGCACTTCCTCTGCGGGGCCATCTATTCGTTGGACTGGACTTCAATCGCCAGGGTCCAAGCCCAATCAAGGAGGAGCACGGTTGCAATTCCAAACGTTGTCATGAAAATTTTCAAGAGAAAAGTTTATTACTAGCTAGCAAGAAGGCCACGGCTATGTCAGTAATTAAGCGAGCAAAGGAGACAAAGCGAGGTTGCTGCCGGCGACGTTGACGACAAGTGGTAGCGACCGTCGTTGCGCCTCGTTCTCTAAGCCCGACCTTTTTACTGCGTGTTTTCATTTTCTTCAAGAAGGATAATCCCTTTTTCTCATTATTTCATAGCACTAGTCAAATGCCTGTGCTTTGCTACGAATAATAAATATCATATTATCGTTTGCATATTGAGTCGGCATCATCAGGATCGGCTTGCCCAGCCCAGAAGCCAACCCCTTGGCTCCACCTCCGCACTCGGTCGCACCCTCCACACCCTCCGTTGCGCGCTCGGTAGAACTTTGCTAGTTTTTTCTTGTTAGAGAATATTTAGATGGTGAAATTTATTCGTTGATAGATTGCTTTTTTTAAAAAAAATTGTTAGATTTTTAAGGAGGTGGAAGAGTTGGGAGGGGTGACATACCATCACCATAAATAGGTTCTTTTTAAGTGCTAAAGACAAATGTATAGTAGGGGTGCAAACGAATAGAATAATTTTTGTCCGTCCGATTGATCGAAGACTTTTAGAGCATATACGGAATGTAGAAGTGTGTATCCAGCCGACCTAAGAAAAAATAAACTAAGATATAAAATAAGCAATATATGTCTGTATGTAGAAAGTGAAGTCGAACTCAAGTCTTTAGCCAAATCATCAGCAAAAATTCTTTGTAATTCCAAATGTTTTCATGGAAATTTGCAAGAAAAAAGTTTATTGCTATCAAGAAGGCAATGACTCCGTGAGTAATTAAGTGAGCCAAGGATATAAACTTATTTTCCTCCATAGTAATTCAGGAGCCCCGGCGACATCAGCCCGAACCGCTTCAGAGGGCTGTACACGGCCCAGTTAACTGGAGTGCGCACCGCACCGCAGGTTCTTCCCGGCCTAGAGTGGGAGGTCCAGCCCGCCCCGCCCACCTGATCCCGAATTCCCGTGGCGAACTTACGACTCAGTTCCAAGCCCATGTAATTACAAGCCGTCCCAAGTCCCAACCTATGTCCGGCCTGTCCATTCCGGGCAGCGAGAGGAAGCACCGGTCGGCCGTCCTACCCGCGCTCGACACGGCCCATCTTCCGTGAGGCGCCGCGCCGCGCACGCCAGGTTCCGTCCGCGCGGCCCAACGGGGGAGGAGGACGGACACCGTGCCGTGCAGTGCGGCTAGTAGTCGCGGCCTGAGGTCGGCCGGCCGACCAAGACGGAAGACGAGCGCGGCTAGTCGGCCACTGCCACTAGCGGCACGACGATTTGGCAGGGTCGATCTCGTTTGTTGGAAATCCGCAGCACCCACCGGATCAAGAATTTCTTGCGCGCAAGCTAGTTCCCGGGAGGGAAAATCTCTGCCCCATGCATGGCTCCGCGCCGCGCCGCGGCGGCAGCCCCCGTACGTACGCCGGCGTCCAAAAGCACGTGAGGATTCGAACGTGCAAAAATGGGCACCGCATGGCGCCACTGGCATGCTGCGCCGGATCGGATCGACGACCACCAGCTTCGTGGCCCATAGTTTCTCCCCCTCCTTTCGCAAGGAGCCCTTATGGTCCTTCCTGTTTATTAAGAACAGTAAGGATAACCGCAGTGAGGCAATTCTTGGAGATTTGCCTGTCTATTTCTCAATTATATAACTGCGGTGAGACAATTTGATGCAGCGATTGCTTTAGAAAATGATCTTATTTACCCCCGTGCGATCTGATATCTAGTGTCGGTTGTACTGATAGATATTGATACTATACAGCATGTGCCATGTACCAGTAATGGTTTTTGTAGAGCCTGAAAATGCATTGTATGTCTTCATTGAAAAGGCTATGCATGGTAAAAGTGTCAACATTGTTAGATTTGATCCACTAGCTGCAGCCTTATTCCTAAACATATTGCTGCTGGTGACTTCGCCTTTGTTTAGGAAGAAAATTAGTATATATGTTTCATGAAGAATCTTCAACGTTTCTCTCTTTCACGGCTAGGATCGACAAGAAAGACTGAAGCAATTGCAGTCTGCCACTTTACCTTTTTTTGGCAGCAAAAAAACATCAAAGATCCTCTGAACATATTTAGTTCTCCACTTTGAAAATTGTTGTTTACCTTACCCTGCTCAGCTTGGTATTTATGTATGTGCTATAAAACAATGCATGAATTACCAGTGGAAAGTAATCACGATACTGCGTAGATCTAACTTCTCAAGCTGGAATCCTGTTTTGTATATAGATAGCATAAGGGCATGTTATTTTTTCGGTTTATGGCTGTGGCTTATGGATTTTGGTTGAAAATTTTGAAATTTTGGGTTGTTCGCGATAGAGATCACGGAGAGAGATACTCGCTTGCGATTTTGGCTGATACAGATATTGAGCTTTTAACGTGTACTATAATTAACTTGTAGACACCGTCTTGAGAAAATACCCCGTTTAAAAGTTAGGTACTGTAACAAAAACCAAAAACCGCTTTTAGAAGCCGCAAAAACATGCCCTAAATATGTTTGGGGAGGTGCTTCTATACTTTCCTCAGTAGTGATTAACATAATTATGTATAGATCAAAATTTCGATTATGTATAAATGGTTGCTCCTTTCTATACATAATTAATTCACCAGTGCTTATTTTGTTTTCTTCTAAATCAAACATGATCTGGTACTAACTTAGCATTACATTGTATGTCTCCTTGCAGTGGTAGTAACTGAAGCGTTTTCATTTGCTGGGTTGGGACAGTCCAGTGGCGTTGATCAAGTCTCAACAATGGCGGCAAGGCTGCAGAGTGCAGACAAGGCTACAGAACATCTTCTTGGTAGTAGAAAAATGCAGTCATCTCTCGAGCTTTTAACTAGCAAATGCAGATGGGGAAAGGCCCCTGCATAAACCTTCTCAGGTACTCCTCTCTTAACCTTATTGTACCAAAATAGACAAATTTCTCCTTTTTTTTGTAAGAATTGACATGTTATTAAGATAGATCCTGGTCTGTTTCTCTAGTAGAAGGTGATGTCAACTGATATTGTCATGGCTGGAACATACAGAGAGAATCAGGTGATGTCCTCTGAGTTGACAATTGATCTCGTTTCTTTCTAAATCTTACTGTAGTTGTTGAAACTTGACACCTGCCATATTTAAGAAAAATGACCTAATGTCTGAATTGTGTTGTATAGTTCTATAAGTTAATTTTTCTACTAGCACGGGAAGAAGACAAGATAAAATGGAAATCTTAATTCTCAAAATGTAATACAATGTCTCCTTAAAATTCTAACAACTTTGATTCATCTATCAGTTTCTATTGTCAAGATTATAAAATGCTCTGATTGTTTTAAATGCAGTACTAGCAAAACTGAGGCCACTAACAGTAAGATAGGCATTGGCACATTAATTTCACATCTCTATAATGCTCATCCTGACTCTTCTAGTTTCTTGGTAACTTGGCAATATTTCTTTAAGCCTGTGACAAACCAACAGATTGTGTATTGGCACTGGTGGAAAGGTGGATTTCTTATGAATAACTTATTGTAACATGTTTACAAGCTTCTCTGCTAAAGACAGTTTTCAAGGAGATGCAGTGGCACTGCCAACTTGGTGATGAGTGCAAAGCAGTGTTCTAAAATAAAGAAAAGGACTTGACAACCATGCAAGGGAGCACTCAAGCTACAAGCTGGCTGTTTCCCAACCGAGACAGGTGAAGCATTAATCCATTAGTTGAAAGCAGGATTAAGGGTATGTTTGGTTCCCACCCTAGGCCGCACGTAGGGCTGTAAAAAAAGCTCGGAGCTCACGAGCTACTCGAGTTCGGCTCGTTCTAAGCTTGATTCGAGTTCGGTTCGAACTTTAAATGAGTCGAACTCGAGCTTGATCTCGAGCTCGCGAGCTTTACCGAGTCAAACTCGAATAGTTCACGAGCTCCGATTCGAGCTTAAATAGTAATACATATTGATTCTTACCGAGTTTACTTGAGCCGAACTCGAGCTCGAGCTTTTCTTACTGTTGAAAATTAGTGTATATTTGAATTATTTTGACTGTTATCGAGCTTACTAGAACCAAGCTTGAACTTAAATTTTTTTTATTATTGAAAAATAGTGCATAATAAATTATTTTAATTGTTATCGAGCTTCACCGAGCCGAGCTCGAGCCTACTCGAGCTTGAGCCCAGGTTCAAGATCGGACCCCAACTTGAGCTCGAGTCTGGAAGGCCAAACTCGCTCGAGCTCGGCTCGTTTACAGCCCTAGCCGCACGCGCCTGGCCGGGACAACGCCGGGGTGTGCCGAGTGTGCATTTGGTTGCCACCAGGGCCATGCCACCGAAAACGAGCGCCTGCGAGCTAGGTGTTGAATTTTCTCAAACTAGATAGAGAGTAGAGATATATTTATAGACTTCACTTACAGATGTTACAAAGTGACTCATCTATTTCGGTACATCGTGAGACTCCTAAATCATATCACCAACCACCATCAGACATGTCAATTTTATGAGTATAAAATATATTAGTCCCTAGCACATATGTGTGAGTCATGTGCCATGATTAAATTATTTATGAGATCAATTCCAATCTAATTATGTGGGTCAACAGTCTGCAGAGCCGATCTTGCAAAACAAACCCAGCTATTCTGTCATGTGATGTACTTGGGTTAAACATATACATGTATATTAAATTTTAGTATACTCGATCTCAATAAACATATCTACATATTCCGCACAACCATCCTCGACACTTTAAGTATTAATTTCTTGAGTTAAATTCTGCATAAAATTATTCCATATCACTTGCATTAATAATATGAATAGTTCCACATTGAATTAAACAGACAATAACCACAGTAAATATTGAAAGCCACATTAAAATTTTCAACATCTCTCACTTGGCTGAAGCATTTCAATCAATAAACTGAAGTCACATTTCTTTAATATACTTACAAAATAATTCCTGACTAACTAGCTTAGTTAGTGGATTTGTAACAATATTAATACTAGGCAAATAATCTAAACGACAGACCTAAGTCTATTTATTATATCACAAATATAGTGATATCTTTCTTCAATGTGTTTACTTGTACTATGAATTTAGGATCCTTTGAGATCTTGATCTCTACCTGATTATCATAAAAAATAATAACAGGTTGTGATGCACTTTCTACGACCTTAAGTGATGTAAGAAATTCTCTTAGTCATACATCTTCCTTTTCTGCTTCAGATGCATCATTGTAGTCAGCTTCCATGGAGGAAAGAGCAATTGAATTCTATTTTCTATTGCACCAAGAAATAGCACCTCCTGTCAAAGTAAATAGATAACCAGAAGTTGATTTTTGATCATCCGGATCCCCTTGCCAATCAACATCAGTATAACCCTACAACTGAGGATTATGACATTAAAACATAATGAATAATCCATAATTCATTTGATATAACACAATACATATTTTATTTATTTCCAATGCTTTTCTCCAAGATTTTTTTATATCTACTAAAAATTTCAATAGCTTGGCTAAGGTTAAGTCATGTAAATAACATGTATACATAAGGCATCCCAAAGATGAAGAATAAGGAATACCATCCATTCTAGCTTCTTTCTCAGGAGCATTTAAACATAATTCCTCACTAAGTTTAATTTTCTTCACAATAGGTACATTAACATGTTTAAAGTTTTCCATAGAAAATTATTTTAAAACGCTTCCAATGTATGCCTTTTTGAGACAACCCAAGAATCCTTTCATTCCAATCTCTATATGTTTCCTTTTGGGACAACCCAAGAATCTTTTTATTCCGATCCATATATATTTCAACTTCTAAAATATAGGAAGCTTCTTCCATATCTTTCATATCAAATTTAGAAGACAACTAAACTTTCACTTTCATCAATATATTTTTATCATTAGAAGCAATGAGAATATCACCAACATATAAAGACAGTAAGAGAAAAACCATATGACGTGATAGCATTATCAAAAAGAATATACATTTTACGTGAAGCTTGTTTAGGACCATAAATTGATCTATTTAATTTGCAAATATTATTTTCATTTCTTTTTTTTTCAAAACCTTCCGACTGTTTCACATATATTTTCTCCTCCAAAAAACCACTAAGAAAAGCAGTTTTAACAGCCATTTGGTGGAGTTCATGATCTTAATAAGCTGCCAAAGCACTAATAATACGAATTGAAGTAAATTTAGTAATATAACAAAAAGTTTCCTCAAAATTAATACATTCACTTTGTGTAAAGGCTTTAGTAACAAGTCTAGCCTTATATTTTTTCACTAAACCTACAACATTTTTTTTTAAAAAATGTATTTACAACTTATGGGTTTATGGTTATTTGGTAGATTAACAATTCCCTAATTTTATTCCTTTTCATCAAGTTTAATTCTTCTCACATTGCTTCCACCAATAGTTTTGATTGTAAGCAGCTTATTACTTTTATAAGTCTTTGGTTCTTTTCTAAATCTAAAATTTTACAGTGGACTTCCCCTAAGAACAAATAATAATGATCTAGATATTAAGTTATACTTAAATTCTCCTCTCACTTCTCCGAAGCATGTTAGTGTTGGGAGTTTGATTTGAATTTTCTTTATGATTTGAACCTCCTTCAGTATAAGAATTAATTCCAGATGCACCCATCTATATTTATGATGGAGTTGCCAAAAAAATTCCTAGCGTGCTTTTAGGCTGCCATTTTATAGAGTTTTGATTTGACACTCTATTTTGTGTATTACAACCCCAAACAATGAAGTGGTGAAGTGAGGATTTTCTTCCAGTCCATCACTTATAAGCAGTGACTGTTATAACCTTAGATGGTGAATGATTTAGTTAATAAATAAATAGCAATATATAAAGCTTCACCCTACAACGACAAAGGAAGATCTGAATAAGTCATTATAGACCTAACCATATCCATAAGTGCTCCATTCCTCCACTCAGAAACATCATTTTGTTGCGGAGTATAAGATATGGTATAATGATAAATAATTTTATGCTATTTACATAAATTCTTTAATATTTCTCAAGTGTATTCTCCTCCATGATATTTCCATTTAATTGATTTTCACTACAAAGGATCATTGATATTTACATTTAATTGATTTTCACTTTTGGATGGGGCAAGGCGTGCGTGTGAATTTTAAATGTCTTGAACACATCAAATCCTTTTGACTTATGTTTAAGAAGATATACATAACAAAATCTAGAATTATCATCAATGAATATGATAAAATAAATCTTTTGACCTCTAATGGGAGTAGACATCTCACACAAGTATCAGAATAAAT
Organism: Bonia amplexicaulis; assembly: GCA_036346245.1. NCBI lineage: Eukaryota > Viridiplantae > Streptophyta > Magnoliopsida > Poales > Poaceae > Bonia > Bonia amplexicaulis. The sequence goes on from CM070751.1 coordinate 2,456,075, forward strand.
AATAGCAAGAGGCTCATTAGATCTTTCTACCATTGGAAAAGGTGCATGGGTCATCTTACCCATTATACCTACCTCACAAAAAACCAAAATCCTCCAACTTAAAGCGCAGAATTTCAAAATTAATAAGCCTCTTAATTCTATTTTTAGATATCTGACCAAGTAGTAAATGCCATAAATAAGATTCTGAGTATGTATTCCTATCATTAGTATTCCCCACTATGGAGTTATTTTCACCAACTAAGCAGTCAATATTGTCATCATTTGATAGTTCATCAAGAAAATAAAGATCTTCATGATGAGTTTCAGTATGCACTAATTTTTTATTGAGCAATATTTTAACACTTTCTTTTCCAAGACTATATCATAACCAATAGATTCTAACTGAGCAACATAGATTAAATTCCTTCTCATGCTAGGTGAATATAAACTATCATGTAATAATAATTTTCCTCTATTAGTGGCATTTTTTCTAATTTTCTTCTGCAAACCATAAAATTTGAGCCATCTAATTTGCAAGATCTAAGCAGTTCCAAAACAAGATCTAAACAGTTCAAAAAACATGTTGATTGCCATTGCGAGAATAGGTGATACCTGAATCTGTCGGCATCAGATTCGAAAAAAAAAGAATTCCTTTAGATGAACAGAGGAACGAATCTCTGCAACGGGAGAGAATAGCCATCGTGAAATGCCTCCCCGATCCATATGCCACCGAGAAGAAGATCCGTCACAGAGCAGATTTTTCCTCTCCTTAGATCGCCCGACGACCGAAGCAGAGCGGACCCATAGCCAACGGTCTCCACCATGGATCCGCATGAGGTGCCTTGCCACTTTCTCCTTTCCGCGTGCACCGACCGAGGACGTCGCACACGTGACCGACGGACCGAAGACTTGGCTTCCGCGTGAACTTCACACGATCGAGGACAAAGAGACAAAATGCGGATTCCACACGACTTCGACGTACTACATCTTGACCGAGGACGAAGAGGCGTAAGCCGATCTCGAAAACCCTAACCTCCTCTGGCCCTAATACCAGTGTTAGGTTTTCTCAAATCCTCAATTGATTTTATGAACGCTCGGTCTATCATCTGTTTCTCTGCTTTTTTTATGATGCTGCTCATAATTATATTATAAGGTTAGAGGATATGAACCTATTTATAGACTCTACTTTCAGGTGTTACAAGTGACTCACCTATTTTTGGTACACCGAGAGACTCTTGAATCATGTCATCAACCACGATCAGATAGTCTAATTTTATTAATCTAAAATATATTAGTCCCTAGTACACACGTGTGAGTCATGCGACATGATCACATTGTTTATGAGATCAATTCTAATTTGATCATGTGGGTCAACACCCTGAAAAGATGATCCTGCAAAACAAACTTAGCTATTTCATCTTCTGCTGCTGCCCCCAGGAGAATCTCCGCTCCCGGGGGGGCCACCATTGCGCGTCGCCGCCGGCCTCGGGTCGTCTGACCCCGTCGTCACCGGATCGGCACCGAGCTCGCCACCACCAGGCCTGTACCGAGCTTCCGCCGCCGCCGCTGCAGAGAAGGAGGAGACACCGCCGCTCCTCCGTCGCCACCGCAGGAGTCGCCGACGCGTCGATCCACCCGGATCCGGCCGTCGTCGCCGAGCTCGGATCCGCCAAGGCCACCGCCGCCGTCACTGCAAAGAAGAAGGGGGAGCGTCTGCGCCGAGGGGGAGCGACCGAGGTGGGGACGACGATGATCGCGGAGGCGGGAGGTGGCGCAGAGCACGAGGCGAAGCCGACGAAGTCGCGAAGGAAAGGACCGAGCGGTGAAATCGTGAGAGGAAGAAGCCGAGTGGCGCTGCGTCGGAAAGAAGAAGTAGAGCGGCGCTGAGGCGGAAGGACCACGCAGAGGAAGCGAAGGAAAGAAGTCCGAGCGGCCGAAGTGTTTTTCGTTGTTCGTCTCCGAGTCATTTTTTGTCGATGGATCCGAGTTGGACGCAAGCAATGCAAAATAAAAGCAGTCCCAAGGCCAAAGCAAAGAGACAAGCAACAAAGAGTAAGTCCAAGCAAGAAAAAGAAAAAAAGTATAATTTTTTTCTTCTGTTTCCTCAGTGCAAAAGCCGCTTCAAAGTAGCCAGATTTCTTGATCCGTGCTCAAGATCATGTCGCGTACTCCGGGAAGTGGTGTCGCCGATGACGAGGCATCATCCAGTTCGATGGCGAAGGAGAGTTCCGCTGTCTCGCTGCATTATCCGATGCTCACGATGAGTAATTATGTAGCATGAGCAATCAAGATGAAGGTATACATGAAGGCTCAAGGAGTGTGGGATGCGATCGAAAACGGCAACGACGATATGTGTAAGGATCAGATAGCATTGGCGGCTATCTATTAGGGCATCCCAAAGAGACGCTCTTCCTACTGGCCGAAAAGGACATGGCCAAAGCCACGTGGGAGGCATTGAAGACGATGCATCATGGCGCAGATCGTGTGAAGGAAGCAAATGTATAAACTCTCAAGACCGAGTTTGAGGTGCTGTGTATGAAGGAAACGGAGTCAATCAATAACTTCGCCGTTCGGTTGACGGTCATCGTCAACAAGATTCGTGCCCTTAGCGAGAAGGTGGAAGAGTTGTACGTGGTAAAGAAATTCTTTCGTACTGTTCCCTCACAGTTTCTCTCAATTACTTTAGTCATAGAGCAATTTGGAGACCTAAAAACAATGGCCATGGAGGAGGTCATCGGTCGTCTTAAGGCGTATGAGGAACACATCCACGACAATAGTAACAAAGGCGATGGACAGCTCTTGTTGACCCGTGCCGAATGGGAGATCCGATCATTGAAGCGTGAAGGCAAGAACACTTGCAGAAGTGGTGGCCAAGGCCGTCAGAATCGAAAGTTTGATAAAGCAAAAGTAATGTGTTATAATTGTAACGATTATGTACACTTTGCTTCAGAATGCCCAAGTCGAAGATGAAGAAAGCGTTTGTTGCCGAAGCTCTCAGCGATGATGAAGTACTCTGATGATCAGTTGAGTCAGGGGCGTTGAGAAGATGTGTCGCCTTCCAAACTCAAGTAAGGTGGAAAGAAGTTAGAAAGTCAAAATTAAGGGGGAGATTGTTAAAATTAATCTTGACTTAGAGTTCTAGACGTAGTTGAGTCCGTCTCCGTATGTAATTCGAGTTGATGTTGTGTTCAATTTAAAGTCCTAATACTTGTGTTAGTATGAGTTATTAACCTATATACTGAAGGAGGCTTGTAACCAGCTTGCAAGAGCAATATATGAGAAATATATACGAGAAATAAAGTAAAGAAAATCAAGACTAAATTTGTAACAAGTATCATGCTGCAATACATGTTGCTAGAAAGTGTTGCTGTGCCATGAAAACATTATGTTGGTACTGATAGAAATGTGTGTTGCTGCTTGCTACCTTGCAACACCGTTTATTCTATATAGCATCACTTACAATGTGTTGCACTATACCTGTCTTAGCAACACCAGCAATAACAACACTTATATGCTGTGTTGCTAGCGCTCCTAGCATTACTTTTTGTAGCATATAGCAATACATGTCTATGTTGTTGTAGCTCAGTCCTTTTGTAGCGGCTGAAACCAGACAGAGAGAGCTTACATAGAGAGAAAGCTCCTGCCATTTCCGGCGTCTAATGCCCGGCGCCGGGGCTCGGGCCGGAGACCTTGATCCCGCCGAGCATGCCGATGCCAGGGACGCCGGCGCCGGAGGCGCCCCATCGTGCTCCACGGTCCCTACCACCGTCTGGATATCGACGGCAACCGGCGATTCCACCGCACGCGCACCGTCCTTCTCCAACAGCGCAAGCGGCCTGGCACTCGCGACCGTAGCCGCCGCAAGAACCAGCAGGCACATCGCCACTAGAATGGTAACCGCCGGTGCCTGCGCCCCGAGCTTGGCAGCCATTCTTGCGAAGCGATTAAGCAATATACGCTGCACTCGCACACGTGTGTGTCGTCGGTGTACAGTGTGCTGTGATCCGATGCTTAGTTTGCAGCTCAGGTGTTGGGTTCTGGGGTTTATATAGGGAGGAGGCCCGGTACGTCGGCGTCGACGGGGCGTTGGAAATTGATCGATCGAGCAGCAGATGGACGGAGGATCGAGCACGAGGCGTCGATCCGAAAGGCGAAAGCGTCGCGGAAACGACGACGGTCGGTCAGCCAGGCGTACGATCGAGGAGGTCGCCGTGCGCATGTAATTTTAGCGTGGAAGTTAGAACCGCGAGAATTTTGTGCTCCGGAAGTGGACTTTGAAGGTCGTGAGGCCGACGTGACGATCGAACAGATGGTGGACGGATCATTCACAGTTCAAGGATGTGGGACCGAAAGGCAACAAACGGGTTAAATCGTGCCGACGAAATTTTTTTTCTTAAATATTATTGATCATTTATTTAAATAACTACATAATTATAGAGCTCAGGATCAATAACCAAAAAACCAAATGAAATTTCTCAAGAAATCAAACTGAAGACATGCCATACATCTGGTGGTCTAACCGGCCGGTGTGGTGGTTTGACCGCTGGCTCAAGGCTGTTCAGACCGGTGGATGTGGTTTGACCGCTCCTCCTATGTAGAATCAGTTCGAAGAAACACAAGAAATGATGCAACTACTAAAATATAGGTCCCAAATACTATGAATTTTTACACACACTTTGTTTAAGGCCATAGGAACCTATTCCATCTATAGATCGAAGAAACCCATGTTAAAGTTTAGACCTTTTTCAGATTGAAAGAATAGTACCTTAAAATCGGGTAAAATATGAAAATGGTGAATATGACTTACTTGTAGACAAAAGATATCAAAGATGGTTCTATATGTATATTCACATATCACAGTAAGCAAAAACATCGAAGAAATCAAACCAAAAACTCTCGGATTACGAAATCACTCGTTGAGACCAAAATCAAGTAAAAATAGATTTCTTCATGAATTTGCTATCAAAGTGTGTAGATGGGTAGAGATTAATTTTCAAATGATATCTTCATTTCTTATACGTCATTGGCACAACAAAATCAAGAGGAAGGAAGAGAAAAGGAAAAATCAATCAACACAAGAGACAATCATAGAGATGAACAAATATTAATGTATCGCTATTTGAGAAGAAAAGTTTTACAACCACACACCACAACACTCTTCTCTCAACCCTAACACTTGTGAATACTTAGTCTCAAAAGAGGATGGTTATATGGTTAACTACAAGTCTCCGTCTCAACCCATTAAATAAATGGGTTAGCTAGCCGCATCTAGCGCTTAGTGGATACTATCTACTTAGTACGATGGGAAAAATCTATAACCCCCACACACGGGTTTTAACTCACGCACTACACTTATGCACGTTTTTCAAAGAATACAAGTTTGAATCCGTTAAACTCTTAGCCTTTATCCATCTTAATCTTCTCAGCTTCTCTTAACCTAAACAGCTCTCTTAAGCATCGTGGTTTTGTTTCAAGGTAATTTTCAGTATTTTGGTCATACTACTAAAATATCATTTCTTAACCCAGTAATCTCTTTCCATTGCAAGCAATCGTCATACTTGTCATATGTAGGTAGAGGTGTAATCAGAACGGATATGAACGGATATCGCTCATTCTGTATCATTATCCGTATTTTTTCTTAGAGTCGGAGTCGAACATGAATAATACTGGATACCTATTTCTCGATTCCATATTCGTTTCATAAGCCTTCGAACGGTTGGTCGAATAAAAATTATCTGCTTTTTTACACATGACATTGGACAGTAGGGTGTAATCAAAGCGAACATAGAGAGACTAACCGCCAAGATGTCGAAGAAAGAGCACTCAGTATTCTCCGCCTGTTTAGATATAATAATCTACATATATGCTATTTTGTTTCTAAGTGAAGTCACAATAGACTTTCTCATATCACTTGACATACGGATATATACAGATGGATATCACTCATCGTGTATCCTATTCTATATTTTTCTTGGAGTCGGAGTTGAATACGGATAGTACCGGATACCCATTTACCTCTTCCGTATTCGCTCCGCAAGCCTTTGGTCGATCAATCGGACTGAAATTATCCGCTCCGTTTGCACCTAGGTGCATCATTGGCTTGCCACTTGGACTTATCAAGCCGCATGGTGCAACCCATCACTTGAACTCACCTTTGATATTTTCCATCTTTATTGTGCTATGCTTGAGCCCATCATCTCACCCGGCATCTTTCATTGTTCTGAGCCTCGACTCCTCTATGAACGTAGCTCCGATCCTCGTTGTTGACTGTGGTTGACTCTAAGCAACCATGCACATTCAAAGATAAAGAATTCGTTTCAGACATAAGTTCTTCATAACGTGAGCAACATTAACTGTAACATAACTCATGCAGCACATAAAACCATACCTAAGTCACTCAAACTCTTCCCACGGCTCAAAACTACAAAATTCAAAACCTAGCTGAAGAGCACATTCCAGCTGGTCTGACTGCATCCCCGTGGCGGCTAGACCGCTGGCCCTTACTGGTTTGAACCGGAAAATTGCACCGGTTAAACCGGTGGTGATATCCGATAAATGCACATTTCACATTTCCAATCTTCATAGATTGCCGTGGTTCATCGTAACATAATTTGACTCTCTCACATGTCCTTCAAAGGATTCTGTGTCTAAACGTATTACTGCCGGTAAATTTTTGCTTTATCGTTCCCGCATGGCAATTAACATTACTAGTTGTCAAAGATTTTCTGTGTTCAGAAATCATAATCCAAATGCATCTGAAGATGGCTACAAGAAAGATCGTTACGTGTAAAGGCTGGATCGATGCAGAGAATCTGTAGGTGGCGAAAGCGAGCAAAAGTTCAGGCGGAGTCAGCGGCAAAATGGGAACCCAAGGAGAAGAGTTCAGGCGAGGTCAGCGGCAGGGAGAAGCTACACGCACCCGGGTCGGGTCGGATGCTGACGCGCGTGGATCGACCAATCGACCGAGCCGTCTCTCACCCCGTTTCTGGTCTCTCCTGGTCGCTGCACCGTGAGTCAGCACTGCATTTCATTCCAAGTCATCGACCCGGTCAGTCTTTACTCTTTAGCTAGCTTGTTTAAGACAGTCCAGCACAAGACAAATAGAACGACGACGGCTACCTTTCGACACTTCTGCACCAAAACTTCAGAGAAGTTCAGATAAGTTCAGGCATACAGAATGGAGATTAGGAGCACACGTAACTCAGTAATTTGCCAATGGCATATAAGATTATATATCTCTGTTCTTTGGATGGTTATGTTGCTTCGCATGTTGTTCTCGCTTAATTTTGGCAATTTTAGAGTGATAGATGGGACCCTAAGATAAGGCCAGTGAAAAATGCAAAGGATGTTGAAGACATGATCCGCAGCCGAAGCCGAGGGAACCGCACGGGAGTTCACCGCCAAGACTCACGCACCCGACGGAAACAGAGCAAAAGGAATCAGCAAGTTATAAAGTACGAAGATTTGATGATTTGTTCTATCTTTTTTTGCTACTTGATAAAATATCTTGTGATGTCTTACTGACATACGGAACCAATAAGTTATAAAGCAGAAAGATTTGATGATTTATTCCATCTTTCTTTGCCACTTGATAAAATGTCATGTGATATGTCATTCACATATAGAGTTAGAATCCACATGTCAGTAAAATATCACTTACCATTTTAATAAAAATAAAATAAATCATCAATTTATCCTTATAAAGCATGCAAGGAAATACTTATTTGTATGCATGCATGGATACTTGGGTCGGTTTGCTTCATGGTAGTGCCACGTGGGCCCATTAATGCTAAGAAAGGAAAGCTAATCTCCTACATGCACGGAGGCAGTGGTAGATCCAGATAAAATTTTAGGCATGGCAGCAGCAACACCCGTGTGAACCAACAGTATGATCCAATAGCAAAAGAATACATACGTAAATTATATTGTAATCACACACTATATCAACTTATCCTGACGTCACAAACTTCACCAAAAACATGAGATTTTATTCAATAGTGCAATAATATCCAATCAACTAGCAAAACCAACGTATTTACATAGCACAACTATTGTCGTATGAGCACAACAGAAAGTACTAGGTACCCCTTTTCCTCTTGGGAGATATGGACTAGGAGCTAAGGAGTCGACCGACAGAGAGAGAGGGTGAGCTAGTGAGAAATGAATGGCTCTGACCTTTCGCCCTCTTGTTGGGGGTTTATATATACATGAATGATGTAAGATGGAAAATCTCTATCATGCATCTTACCCCTTAATAATTACAAAAGATAAGGATAAATTAGTACATTCTCTATACTATTGAACCTGTTGTTAGGCCCAGTCGTTTGGGGCTGGGTCACCCTCACAACAACACAAATAATCATACAATAGAGCTACATTTCATAGGAATTAACACATCAAAAAAGGCAATCTAACAAACTTGCACATTAGATGATCAGAAACAACAATCTCATACGGATTAATGCATTCACACATCTCATAGCTTAATCTAACATATTGCAGATACTAATCAACGCATCCACCATCACAGATCTAATAAGATTGTATCTTATGTAGGGATATTACCCAAAATAACAAGAGTAAGGAACACACTAGTTTTACCTAATGAGATTGCACATCAGCTCTTGCCTCTTTGCCACGCCACCTGGCCACCGTGCGCTGCGCCTGCTAGTGTTTGGCCACTGCCACACGCCGCGTGCCGCTCCCGCGATCGTGTCCTGGAAGCCTCGCGCCGCTCCCACGACCGTGTCCTGGAAGCCTCGCGCCGCTCCCACGACCGTGTCCTGGAAGCCTCGCGTCGCTTCGGTAATCACCTCGATGTCTCTCTAGGGTTACGAGGAGAAGGTGTGGGGATGTAGCACCCCACATAAACATATATGTACTACTATGGAACGTCATCGCCAAAGTGAAGAATAATAATAAAAGCAATAATAGAGATCACAAGAAAATTGAAACTTTAAAAGTACGTTAATACAGAACCAACAGAAGCTGAAACATATGTTTGATATATGGGACCAGTCCACTTCTAACCAAATAAGAACAAATAAAACAACAAATAGTGGCAAGTCACGGTGCTGAAAACTCAAGTGCCCCCACTCATGCATGATGCTATCACTCTACTGGCATTTTACCTGAGAATGAAAAAAGCAAATGTGAGATTTGAAAATCTCAGCAAGTACATAACAACGGTCGCAACCCTGCAAGTAAGGGACACATAATGCAACCAAGATATGTAAAGTACAGACAAAGCAAGCACGCAAGTGATACAGGTTAAGTGCAATAAAGCTAGGTTATCGAAACACTGATACATATTGGAGATAGAGATCACAGAAACAATGACTTTAAAGATAAGTGTTATCTGGCAAGTTATGACAATGGCCCCGACGATCACTTCCCACATACCCGGTTATACAAGAATAGTCAGGCACGCCATCGTTCTCGACTGTATAACCACCGACGGGGTGTAATATCCTGAGTAACGAAAGTGTACGACCCCCCGTACGTTACCAGGTGGGTGGTAATCTCCTCTATATGTGGATGACCTCAGGCCAAGTAATGTCATCTGGTCAACCGAGATAATTGTTATTTAGCAAGTTGTGGCAAAGGCACTGGCGATTACTCCCCACATACACGGTTATACGAGAATAGCCAAGCACGCCATCGTCCTTGACTGTATAACCGCTGACGAGGTGTAACATCCTGAGTAACAAAAGTGTACGGCCCCCCGTATGTTACCAGGCGGGTGGAGATCTCCCCTATATGTGGATAACCCCATGCCAGGTAACCGTTATATTATTAACATGTTATATGGTGTGAATTTAAGGGATCTAAGAGAAAACTAAGATAATATTAGAAGAAGTGAAAAGATTTACTAAGGTTGGAAATATAGAAACATGATTTCGGATATGATGATAATAGAGAATGATAATATGATAATAAGGTAACTGATACATCATAGACCGATTATATAATATGAAATTAAGGAAACTAAGAGATGACGAGGATAAGGCTATGATAAAGTTATGAGATGTGATAAGATGTGCTAGGATTGAAAATGGAGAGACATAATTCCTGATATAAGGGTGATGTGGAATAATGATAAGGTGATAGTGATATAGAAATTATCCTAAAGAAGTGCTATAATATAGCTCACACAAGGTTATCAACCAATCAAGTTTTATTATGTGACAAGTGATTATTAGTCAGATTAACATGTTCAATACATACATCCTTCATGGCTCAAATACAACATCATACAATTAATGAAACATAATATTAGAAACTAAAACATAGCAGCCATTATGTCAAAAGAATGTTAATAAATTAAACCTAAGTTAAAACATGTTTATATGCTACCCCCATTAACAATTTGAGTATGGATTCTAAAACACTAATTAAAAGCATAAATACTAGAACATTTTAATGGAGCATCCTAGTAAGCATAAAAGCATGTGAAACAAACTAATCTAGAACATCACGGTGTGAATACAATATTAGAAGTCTATAACTAGACAGATATGAACGATATGATAATAACCGCATAAACATTAGTAATATGATAAAGATCAGATAAGTTTTGGTGATATGATAATAGCCAGATAAGCTTTAGTGATATGATAATAGCCAGGTAGTTTCAGTGACATGATATCAGATAGGTAACTTTAATGATATGATATTAGCTAGGTAATTTCAGTGATATGATATTAGCCAAGCAAGCATGAGAGATATGATAATTATATACAATGATAAGGTGATGAGTAAACTAGAACACGTGATATGCGAAATGGAAAGGTCACAGCCGCGAGGTACTTGCCATGAGTACACTCGGCGGATATGCTGCACGAAGGATCCGAGGCACACAACTGTCTTATCGTTCCCTCGAACACCACGTGCAAACCTACAAGTGGAACATAGATGAATCAGATACGGTCCAGTTGGAATTGGCAAGAGACGACATGAGATTCGCTTGATCGAGAGAGACATGTTCGTCGGCCCCTTTTTGCCGTGCGAATCGTTGTTCGGCTGGGCAACCACGTTCCACGGCACGACCCAACAAAACCACTGTGCGAACATATGATTCGGCCGTGTATCCGATCGGCCGACCACGTGACCATGAAAAGAAACAGCCATGGCGGCTCCGGCCACCACTGTCGCCGCCTGCCAGCCGTCACCGGCCGTGCCGTGTCGTCGCCTACCGCAGCCACCCACGCCATGCGCCGGCCAACTGCCGCGTAGAGCTGCCACGGCCACCTGTGCCTTGCGCCGCCAGCTGCCGCGCCGAACCGCCACGGCCGCCCACGCCCCTAGCTGCCGCCACCTGCCAGGCGTGCCTTTAGCCTCCACGGGCGCTGCTCGGCCACCTGCGCCGTCGCGCCTACCTGCGCATGGCCGAATGGTATCGACGGCTGCCTTTTTTTTAATATCTTATCCATTCTTATACCAGACCGGTCCAAATAAACGAAGAAACATATCCATATCGGCATATCGCCTCAAGGACTGAAAGAAACGATATCTCGTGTTCTTTCTTTGTCTACCTCCGTTCCTCGTCTCCATGGCTTAGCATGGCCCTCACCTCACGGTCCATGCAGGGGTCTAGGAGAGCCAGGGCAGCTGCCCTACCTGGCCAATTGGGAGGGTTCGCCCTTGCAAGGATGGAGATCATGGCTAGTTAATCGACGTGGTTGCGGAGGCTTGTACCGTGTGGGCCCGCACATCAAAGGAAAGATCCGCATCCAACGAGTTCTGTTTGCTGCCTGCGTGTATCAGACGCCATCAACGCGCTCATCAGGATCAATTAATACGCGGATCGCCAGGAACTCCGTATTATAAATAGGGACGCCAGAGGATCTACGGAATACGTACTTGATCACCTAATATATATATATATGAAAATACCTTCTACACCCGGGTGTAGTTACACCCACCTCTAATATACCACTTAAATAAACTTGAAATACTCCTTTATCACTTTAGGTACATTTGTATACTAATTATAAGATACTCCAATGTGAAACACACGAAAAACTTGTAAAGGAGTTCATAGTTTTAGCGTATTTTGTAAATACCCTTATATACAGCGTATAAAAGGAGTATGTCGAAAAAATATACATAGTACTTCGAAAAATTGTTCATACCACCTAGATAGTCTTAAATACTTGTATACTACACGTACATACCTCCGTTCGCGAGATACTCCCTACATTGTGAGATACGATATAGGGTGTAACTACACCTGTATAGAAAAGAGGCTTCATATATATATATATATATATATATATATATATATATATATATATATATATATATATATTCAATCGACCTTCTGTAGTTCGATGATGATCAATCGACGTGTTCATTTTCTTCAGTTTATGACTATGAGGGTTATTCTTTTTGATATTGCTTCGCATCAACATATCGTCGATCATTGCATGTTTACATTTACTTGCCGACCTTTACATCCTCTGTAGAGACACTGTAAGTGTTACTATCCAAAGATCTGCCGTCGGCAACTCATGTGATCTTAGGGCTTGGCAGTACGTGCTTGGCCGATGCTGAGTGGATCGATCGAGTGGCTTGTCATAGATGCATGCACCAGGACAATGACAATTAAAATTTTGGGTCAAGCTAACCGGCTTTCTGGTTAACTGCACGATCGACCAGCACTCTCCCTACCGCGATGGAACATAAGAGGCTACAAACGAAAGGACGCACTTGCTGCCACTTGCACTTGGAGAAGCTTGCGTTCAAAAAAATGCACTTGGAGAAGTAACATGTACACATGGGTGGCGAGAAGTTCCCAAAGTTTTACCTAATGAGATTGCACATCGCTCTTGCCTCTTTGCCACGCCACTGCCACCGTCAGCTGCGCTGCTAGTGTTTGGCCATTGCCACACGCCGCGTGCGCCTCTGACAGTGTCCGGAAGCCTCGCCCGCTCCCACGACCGTGTCCGAAGCCTCGCGCGCTCCCACGCCGTGCTCGGAAGCCTCGCGTCGCTTCGGTAATCACCTCGCTGTCTCTCTAGGGTTACGAGGAGAAGGTGTGGGGATGTAGCACCCCACATAAACATATAGGTACTACTATGGAACGTCATCGTCGAAGTGAAGAATAATAATAAAAGCAATAATAGAGATCACAAGAAAATTGAAACTTTAAAAGTACGTTAATAGAGAACCAACAGAAGCTGAAACATATGTTTGATATATGGGACCAGTCCACTTCTAACCAAATAAGAACAAATAAAACAACAAATAGTAGCAAGTCACGGTCTTGAAAACTCAAGTGCCCCCACTCATGCATGATGTTTCACTCTCGGCCTTTTACCCGAGAATGAAAAGCAAAGTGAGATTTGAAAATCTCGGCAAGTAACCCAACAACGGTCGCAACCCTGCAAGTAAGGGACACGTAATGCAACCAAGATATGTAAAGTACAGACAAAGCAAGCACGCAAGCAAGTGATACAGGTTAAGTGTAATGAAGCTAGGTTATCGAAACACTGATACATATTGGAGATAGAGATCACAGAAACAACGGCTTTAAAGATAAGTGTTATCTGGCAAGTTATGACAATGGCCCCGACGATCACTTCCTACATACCCGGTTATACAAGAATAGTCAGGCACGCCATCGTTCTCGACTGTATAACCACCGATGGGGTGTAATATCCTGAGTAACGAAAGTGTACGACCCCCCGTACGTTACCAGGTGGGTGGTAATCTCCTCTATATGTGGATGACCTCAGGCCAAGTAATTGTCATCTGGTCAACCGAGATAATTGTTATTTAGCAAGTTGTGGCAAAGGCACTGGCGATTACTCCCCACATACACGGTTATACGAGAATAGCCAAGCACGCCATCGTCCTTACTGTATAACCGACGAGGTGTAACATCCTGAGTAACAAAAGTGTACGGCCCCCCGTATGTTACCAGGCGGGTGGAGATCTCCCCTATATGTGGATAACCCCATGCCAGGTAACCGTTATATTATTAACATGTTATATGGTGTGAATTTAAGGGATCTAAGAGAAAACTAAGATAATATTAGAAGAAGTGAAAATATTTACTAAGGTTGGAAATATAGAAACATGATTTCGGATATGATGATAATAGAGAATGATAATATGATAATAAGGTAACTGATATATCATAGATCGATTATATAATATGAAATTAAGGAAACTAAGAGATGACGTGGATAAGGCTATGATAAAGTTATAAGATGTGATAAGATGTGCTAGGATTGAAAATTGAGAGACATAATTCCTGATATAAGGGTGATGTGGAATAATGATAAGGTGATAGTGATATAGAAATTATCCTAAAGAAGTGCTATAATATAGCTCACACGTTTATCAACCAATCAAGTTTATTATGTGACAAGTGATTATTAATCAGAACATGTTCAATATACATCCTTCATGGTCTCAAATACAACATACAATTAATGAAACATAATATTAGAAACTAAAACATAGCATTATTATGTCAAAAGAATGTTAATAAATTAAACCTAAGTTAAAACATGTTTATATGCTACCCCATTAACAATTTGAGTATGGATTCTAAAACACTAATTAAAGCATAAATACTAGAACATTTTAATGGAGCATCCTAGTAACATAAAAGCATGTGAAACAAACCATCTAGAACATCACTTGCGGTGAATACAAGACAGTCTATAACTAGACAGATATGAACGATATGATAATAACCGGATAAACATTAGTAATATGATAAAGATCGATAAGTTTTGGTGATATGATAATAGCCGATAAGCTTTAGTGATATGATAATAGCTGTAATTTCAGACATGATATCGACATGTAACTTTAATGATATGATATTAGCTAGGTAATTAAAGTGATGATATATATTAGCCAAGCATGAGAGAGATATGATAGTATATACAATGATAAGGTGATGAGTAAACTAGAACACGTGATATGCGAAATGAAAAGGTCATAAGCGGCGGTACTTGCCATGAGTACACTCGGCGCGATATGCCATTGAAGGATCCGAGGCACAACCTTGTCTTATCGTTCCCTCGAACACCACGTGGCAAACCTACAAGTGGAACATAGATGAATCGAATCACGGTCCAGCTTGGATTGGCAAGAGACGACATGAGATTCGCTTGATCGAGAGGGTTCGTCCGCCCCTTTTGCCGTGGCGAATCGACGTTCGGTCGGCAACCACGTTCCACCCGCGACACCAACAAAACCACTGATGCGAACATATGATTCGCCGTATCCGATCGGGCCACCACGTGACCATGAAAAGAAACAGCCATGCTCCGCCCGCCACCGCCGTCTGTGGCCGCCGTCACCGCCGTGCCGCCACCGCCGCCTACCGCAGCCACCCACGCCATGCACCGCCAACTGCCGGCGTCGAGCTGCCACGGCCACCTGTGCCTTGCGCGACCAGCTGCCGCCGCCGAACCGCCACGGCCCACGCCCCTAGCTGCCGCCACCTGCCAGGCGTGCCTTTAGCCTCCACGGGCGCTGCTCGGCCACCTGCGCCGTCGCGCCTACCTGCGCATGGCCGAATGGTATCGACGGCTGCCTTGTTATATATCTCTACTTTTCTGTATACCAGACCGGTCCAAATAAACGAAGAAACATATCCATATCGGCATATCGCCTCAAGGACTGAAAGAAACGATATCTCGTGTTCTTTCTTTGTCTACCTCCGTTCCTCGTCTCCATGGCTTAGCATGGCCCTCACCTCACGGTCCATGCAGGGTCTAGAGAAACCAGGCAGCTGCCCCACCTGGCCAATTGGAGGGTTCGCCCTTGCAAGGATGGAGATCATGGCTAGTTAATCGACGTCAACGCGCTCATCAGGATCAATACGCGGATCGCCAGGAACTCCGTATTATAAATAGGGACGCCAGAGGCTCTACGGAATACGTACTTGATCACCTAAAATTTACCTTGTTATATATCTCTACTTTTCTGTATCTTTGAAGTAGCCTATAGTTTTAGCTGGTATATATATATTCAATCGACCTTCTGCAGTTCGATGATGATCAATCGATGTGTTCATTTTCATCGGTTTATGACTATATGAGGGTTATTCTTTTTTGATATTGCTTCGCATCAACATATCGTCGATCATTGCATGTTTACATTTACTTGCCGACCTTTACATCCTCTGTAGAGACACTGTAAGTGTTACTATTCAAAAAATCTGCCGTCGGCAACTCATGTGATCTTAGGGCTTGGCAGTACGTGCTTGGCCGATGCTGAGTGGATCGATCGAGTGGCTTGTTATAGATGCATGCACCAGGACAATGACAATTAAAATTTTGGGTCAAGCTAACCGGCTTTCTGGTTAACTGCACGATCGACCAGCACTCCCTACCGCGATGGAACATAAGAGGCTACAAACGAAAGGACGCACTTGCTGCCACTTGCACTTGGAGAAGCTTGCGTTCAAAAAAATGCACTTGGAGAAGTAACATGTACACATGGGTGGCGAGAAGTTCCCAATGTCTCCCTCCTCCAAAAGAAGGAAAGGAAATGGACTTAAGCTCCCACGGGCAGGCTAGCCCGTCGGCATGCAAAAGCACACATATACCAGGGGCGAAATCAGACGATAGGAGCATTAGGGTCACCTCTATTGTACGATAGTGTCCCCTTCACCGATAAACAGTAATAAACAGTAATTTTTTATAGGATTCGCTAAATTTTATTAGGGTCACTGGACCTCAATGCTCATACGTTGGCTCGCCCTGCACATACTTACTATACTTTGATCTCAATCTTTTCAGCTTATAACTATTTTCAATAAATAAATGAAATGACTTCTCTGTTACTTTTTCAAAGCGGATTCGTTTTATCTGTACTAACACTCCTTTTATATACAGTGCTTTTCAGCGAAGAGCGCTAAAATGCGTAAATTGCCAACCAAGTAGTCCTAGGATCAAACCTCTGCACTATCGCGTAGGGTTGAAATCTGAGCTTTAATTTTCTCTCTCTCTCTCTCTCTCTCTCTCTTTGCACGAAGATGTGTTGGGCTGCGGCTACTCTGCGACCATCATGCGGTAAATGTCGGTAAGTGGGGGCGGTGGTATCGCTTGACACGCTGCGTGTTAGGTCGCCGGCTCATGGCGTCGCGCAGTCGCCTGCGCACCGTGCGATCATGGCGTCGCTTGACACGCTGCGTGCTGGGTCGCCGGCTCATGGCGTCGCGCAATCGCTAGCGCACCGTGCGATCATGGCGTCGCTGTCGAAGCGGCGTGCCTGAATAGCCGAGAGGACGGCGTCAGATGATTCGCTAGCTAGACCACTACTTCCTGACGAAATCTTTGCCATTTGGCACTGTGCTTGCATGGGAAGAAGCCATTGCCATGTGACCTTTTTTTTCTTTTTTTTCTCTCTCTGATCGGGCGTGTGAACTGTGAAGTTTTTGAGCGGTTACGAAGATCACTTCCCCTGTGAACGTTCCACGGTAATTAGGGCTGAAAGTGTCGAAGGCCCAGACAGACCCAACACAGCCCATGATTTCACACAGCTGCCCCTGTAGCCCAACTGAACTTAACCCAAAAGTTGTAAAACTCAGGCAAGCCCATGTCAGCCGTCATGGCTCAGAGGCCATCAATCTAGGCCCACAACTAGCCCCAAAGGCTGACCTTATTTTCTAGTTCTACAGCCTGTTCTTCCTCTCGCAGAAAAAAAAATAAAGTTTTTCACCTCGTTATCTGCACGGATTTGGACTTTCTCCGGTGAGAATAACGGCTCAAATGTTAACCTACTGATCTTTACAATGATCCTGCATGAACAAGCACGAACGATGCTTGTTTGAGCCGACACAAAACAAAGGATCGTCATTCGCGAAGAAGCAACTAAAATTCTGGAAAATGGATCGAATATGTATTGTTGAAATTTTTATGTGGTTTTAATATTTATTATGTTTATGTCTGTTTAACTTAGTGTGGAATTATTTATATTATTGATACAAGTGACAGAATGATTTGATATGGAATTTAACTCGATGAATTAATACTCGAGATGTTGAGAACGGCTATGCTGGAATATAGCAGACGTATTTATTGAGATCGAGTATACTAAAATTTAATATGCATGTATATATTTAACCCGGTACATCATAGGGCGAGAATAGCTGGGTTTGTTTTACAGGATTGACTCTATAGGTTGTTGATCCATATGATCAGATTGGAACTGATCTCATAAATAATCTGATCATGGCGCATAACTCACACATGTGTGTTAGAGACTAATATATTTTAGAATTATAAAACTGGCATGTTTGATCATGGTTATTGACATGATTCAGGAGTCTCGTGGTGTACCGGAAACAAGTAGGTCACTTTGTAACACTTGGAAGTAGAGTCTATAAATAGGTCTCTACCATTTAGCCTCATAATGCAATTCTGAGTGGTACCACGGAAAAGACAGAGGAATAGATGATAGAACAAAAGGCCTTCAAGACTAAAGAAGAAATTGAAAAGAAGGCATGTTATTATGCTGAGAAGGTGAATAAGTCAATAAAGAAGATGCTATTTGAATCAGGTGATTTAGTTTGGGTGCATCTACACAAATAACGCTTTCTGATAAGCACAAATCTAAGTTAATGCCTCGGGAAGATGGCCCATTCAAAATACTTGAGAAGATCAATGATAATGCATATAAGATAGAGTTTCTAGGTGATGATTATGCTGTGAGTTCTACATTCAATGTTGCTGATTTGTCACCGTTCTTTGGGCCGGAAGAATCAGAGTCGAGGATGACTCCTTCTCAAGAGAGGGAGGATGGTGCGGACATCCCGATTGGTCTGATTACACGAGCACGAGCTAAAAAAATTAATCAACAGGTGAACTCACTCCTAATTAAATTTGGCTTTAATTTATATGAGAACTAGTTACTACCTAATACTAGTATCTTAATTGGTCTTAGGCTTGTGCATGAGGAGACGTTGGAATGCCGAAGCTAGGAGAAATCAACACACGCATGCAAGGAACTCAAGGCGGCACGTAAGGAGTTGGTGGTCTCTTCGGTTGGTGAACACAACAAGATCAAAGCCCAACTTACGTGGTCTAAAAGCCCACAACCGTGCATCAAGTCTAGCCGAAGCTATGAGATTAAGCACCTTGATTAGGCTATGTGTTTGAACCACGTGTTTTTGTTTTAGCATTGCTGGTTTCGGTTTTGAGTCCATATAGGATTGTGTTTTGGATATCTTGGCCGAATAGGATGCAAGTTGGCATTAGGCCTGTGAGCCGTTGATCTGTGGGTCGTGAGTTAAATACCATGGTTCCCTTTTTGTAACGACAAATCACATAGAAATCAATCTATTATTTTCAGAGAGCTATATACTTGTTCTTCCTAGGGTTTGGTATACGATTGCAACCTAGAGGAAAATCGGGTGTTCTTCCCCGTCGTTCTTGTGTTTCCTTGTGATTGGCCGGAGTGACGACGCGTCTACTTGGTGGTCGGGTAGACGGGATCACGAGCGTGTGGTTGGGCGAATTCTTTTGTTGCAGTTTGCTGTTCTAACAGTGGTTGGCGCTATCGATTCATCAGGTTACATGGATCCAAATTATCTCCATCGATCTTACGCCATAAAGATCAGGCAATCCCCCGCATTATACCATGTATTGAGGGTCACTTTGATCAAAATAACCACGCTGAAATCCCACGTACAATTTTTTTTTTGAAGTAAGCCAATGAAATGTATAACGAACTTAAAACCTACGAAGTTCCATCCTGAATCCTTTGGCAATGATCTACCCTGCGCTGTAGGTTGATCTGAAGTCACTGATGAATAATTAACAAAATAATTAATGAAACAAGTAATACACTTATACGATATGAGCTTAAAGCGCATGCTCTTTATTCTAGAGGAGATCGTGTCTTACATGTGCCGGTTTATTCATAAAGTAAATTAGTTCACTGCTTGCAATGTTTCAAAGAATAGTTCAGAACCACTGCCATTACTGTATATCCAATCACACATATATGCGACATAAAACTAATACATAGGGGGAATTTGGTAACGCAAGTTACTAGCTAGAATAATATATAATGGATTATCTAACAATAGACAACAACTTACTAATTGCATGGTGTCAAACTATAAATATGGATCGAATAGAGGATGCTCACCTGCCATGCATGGATGTACACTTCAGATCGGAAGGAAGCAAGAGATATAGGAAGAGATATTGGCGCGGCTCAATCAGATACCGATCTTACCACTGTCTGTAAAACCTATGATCGGATTGAACCTCACCAATATCGCTCTTTCCATTGATCAACCATGCAACTCGTCTGGACCATGCTCCATGCATGATGCACTGCACACATGAATTAAGCTCATAAGGTGATCATCTCACGCAGACAGACTGCTTCTTTGATCTCTCTCATCCGCCTGCACTCTAAGATGAAATTAAAGCCCCATCAAACGCCAGAAGTATTCAAGGGATATATGAAAATTAAGACATGTATATAACGATCTTTGCAAGGATATACATACATACATACATACAAGATCAATCGCCTGGATATCCCTCTCAGCCGTGAATGATCGATATCAGGATAATATATAGAAAACGATGGCTAGCTAGGGGCCGGGAAACCAAAGTGACTTTTGGCGGTCAGTGGTGTGCTGCTAGGGTTAATTGGAGGCGTCATGTATCGCACTATCCTTCCAAATGACATACATGTAGATCTCACGAGATATTGGTGTTCTCCATATCTCTCACATAAGCTTGCTACTTTGCTAGTCACAGCTTAACCTGCATTTAGCCACGCAAGTTCGAGAGAGAGAGGCCAAGAGACACAGCCGTGTGAACTGTAGGGGAAGAAGAGGTTGGGGAGAGGGGGCATAAAATAGGAGGAGTGGCATGCCGCATGAGTCGGAGTTTTAAGCTGCATCTCCATGAGAGAGGGCAGTGAGCAGAATGATGAAGAAGCGCAGGCCAAAAAGATATATGCAGATCTCGATCTCTCTCTCTCTCTCTCTCTCTCTCGTTTTATGCATGCATGGTCGGCATACGATAGTGGGGTAGGTTAGAGCGTTTTGCGGACGAACCACCATTAATTGATCCATGCGGTTCAGTTAGGAATTAGAGAAAGAGAATACTACCTTGTATTTTAGAGAGAGAGAGAGAGAGAGAGAGAGAGAGGAGGAAGACGACGACGACCACTAGCTAGCTAGGTTAATTAGCGATAGCCGAGCATCGGGAGCAGGAGCGCAGAATGTGTGTGCCTAGAAAGGAGCCTCCGAGTTCCGTACGAAAGGTGGCCAGTTTCTTAATCGGGAGCACCTTGCACGTAAATCCGTCTGCGATCTAATTAAATCCCAGTTTCTTAGCAAGCTAGCAGTAAGAACACCTGCTACAAAGCGGGAACAGCGGCGTCAAAGCGGCTCTGCCGTGACACCGCGGCAGGGAACACGGCTCCTTATGGGGTCGCTCCAGTTGATCACTTCTTTTCCCTATCGCCATTATTCTTTTCGTTTGTCTTCTCTCTTCCTTTTGTATCTCTCTTTATCTTAAAGGTCTTTATGTACTACATCATACTCTCTCTCTCTCGCTCTCGCTCCTAACGCATACAATTGAAGAAAATGCAGGGCGACTTAGCCAAATTGAAGGATGACGGTACGTAGTTAATCATGTTTTAGAACCATAGCATTAAAATTAGAATCATACACAAACATCTCTAAGCTAATCCAAATGTAAGGAAAACTGATTTATAGTTAAAAAGAAAGTCAGGCAAAACATAGGATTTGTGCAGCTTTTGGCTGAAATTTTTGAATTTTGATTGTTTACGGTACAGATTACTGAGAGACAGATACTTACTTGCGATTTTGGCTGGTACAAATGATGTGTTTTTAACATGTAGATCGTTTAATTTGTAGACCCCGTCTTAAGAAAGTATTCCGTTTGAAAGTTATGTACTGTAGCAAAAACTAAAAACTGTTGGCTTGTGAGATAAAGTTAGGCAAAACATAAATATAGCAAAACCGATATTTGAACAGCTCAAATGACAGGTTAGGAGTATAACACAAATAAGAGTATACAATATCTCGGCCACTCCGTATATGTCCACTTGAAAGTAGCGGCGGTGTAGCAAGTACTGGGCCCCTGGCAAGCTAGGGGGACAAAGCTACAAACAAAAGGAGAAGAGGAAGCATTTGGTGGTGGACTGGTTGACGTGATGATAAGAGTGGCTCTGGTGGCGTGCCAGCCCCTTACTAATCAGATTCCCACGCGATAACCCGACCCCATCATCTCCTTCCACCTTTTTAACCCTAGGAAGCGGTCAAAACTCAAAACTAACAGCACACTTTTACAGACCACACAGTAGCGCAAGCCATGCATACATAATGCTCACAAATAGAGGTACAAACGAAGCGAATAATTTTTATCCGTTCGATCGACCAAAGATTTATAGAATCAATACGGAAATGATAAATGAGTATCTGACACTGTCCGTATCCAACTCCGACTCTGAGAAAGAAATATGGAATATGATACGAGATAAGTGATATCCGTCCGTATATATTCGTATGTCAAGTGATGTGAGGAAGTCTGTTGTGACTTCACCTACGAACAAGATAACATATAGGTAGATTATCACATCTAAACAGGCAAGAGTATTGAGTGTCCTTCCTTCAATACCTCAGTAATTAGTCTCTCTATATTCGTTCTGATTATACCATACTGTCTAATGTCCTGTGCAAAGAGCGGATAATTTTCGTCCGAACGATTATGGAATGGATACGGAATGGAGAAATAGATATCCGGTATTATCCGTGTTCGAATCTGGCTCCGAGGAAAAAATATGAAATATGATAGAGAATGAGCAATATCCGTCTGTATCCGCTCCGATTGCATCTCTACTTACAACGCAACAAGTGTGTGTGAGATAGAGAGTCACCGTGTGATCAGGAGACGACAACATCCTGTAACCGAATCCACGCACGTCAAAACCGCCTTTTCTGGTGCCCCCTGTGTTTTTTACATGCTCGGAGTTGCAACCGGACGGCTGTCTTGTGGCCCCATCGCATGCATTCATGCATGCACATGTGCGGGCACTGCTTACTATGCGCGCCCTGTAACCGGCGTAGCTTTCGCGGCCCACGAATACGCGGAATTATGCCGTCTGCCTCCGCCCCGCGTACGTAGGCGCGGCGAGCGCTCCCCGCTAGCCTCACGCGCTGCGCTGCTCCGCCGCTTTGTGGGTTGGGCCAGGCCGGCCGACGCGCTCCGCGCAGCGTGCCGTGCCGTGAGTACGCCACCGGCTATCTCACCTCACACCGTGGCTGCGCCCCCGCATGCAGGCCAGCCGACGTGCGTACGCCACCGGCCTGCCCGCACGGCCGCGCGCGGCATCGTGCCTGCCCAAACGTCGGATTTGAAGGAAAACAGTCTGATCTCTCTCTTTCCTCTTTGAAACGGCCCGGCCTGTCTGTTGGACCATCTGGGGCCCAACCAAGTGGTAAAGTAGTCACGAGGTCTGGTCGGCCTGGCGAAATCCACATTGCTGGCCTACACCAGCCCGGGCGACAAGTGAACCTGGCAAACTGCGACTCTGCTTAGTGGTACGACAGCAAGTCTACCTTTTTTCAGGTACAAGCAACCAGCATATAACTCACATACATTTTTTAAAGCACATACAGCACGTTTTAAACTCATATTTACAAAAATAGCCATATACACATAAAAATGATAAAAATAACACTTACACGTTCGATCACTGGCGGCATACTGCAACTAACACATATCTGCCGGAGCCTAGCCACCGTGCGGTGGGCACCGCCCAACCACCATTCGCTGCGGTGCTGTCGCCATGAGCATACTCTTTTACATGCGAATCGAGTATATCACATTCAAACATCACCAATGCATCACAAATTCACCCATTCAATAACCAACAAAATTGTTATAACAATCAATGTATTCATGTTGAATTGGCATGTCTCGACCATAATGTTATTAACATTCCAAAATTATATACACATCCTAAAAATATATGGCCAAGTCGATAGCGGGTTCTCAATCAACATCAAGACTCGGCGAGAGACTTGTTTCTATACTTATATAACATATTTTACTAAAATGTGCATCACCGATTATGTAGCTTAACTTTGAAACACCGAGATACCAAACTAACAGCATCATTCCCAACCCCTCCTCTATGCTCTTCAAGTTCTCATTGTATCATCAATAACATCATGAAGAATGCGACAACATTCTTCATATTGACCCATCCTAATTCATCCAAATAAGTTCATGTGAGCAAATACAAAATGTGGTTGGTTTCATATTGATTCATCCAAATTCATTGATAATAGAAAGTACTTCTAAATATGAATCTGACAATACTATGGTATTTGGCATAGCACACATTCTAGTCATGTAAATGGACCCATCCTAAGCCATCACACGCGACAGCGGATCTGTGGAGCTCTAATTTTATCTCATCGGTTTGGTGTGTGTTTTTCGGACCGTGATCCATCGAGGGAAGATGAAAAGAATAGAAGCACCGCCCGACCTTGAAGGCGATGCCAGCTTCTCGGCCTCGCGCAGACGCCGTCGAGGGCTCGAGTCGATGACCCTCGGTGTGGTGCCCTTGGCCCGCTTATTTGGTGTCTGGCCGGCCGAGAGCGGTAAGTTGCGTAAGGGAGGTGTGGCGGGCCAAGGCGGCGCAAGTCCATGGTGACGAGCTCGAGGTCCATGAGGATCAGGCAGACTTAAGCGACCGCGCGAGAGCCTCGTTGTAGTAGACGTTGGCGGCTTTCGAGTTGGAGGTCGAGTCGCAGTCAGTGGCGGCCAAGCGGCGTCGCTGGTGCTGCAGCCAGAGACCACCTCCACGAACTTGGCGCCGATCTAGAGGAGTGTTAGGTTTTGGAGGAGGAGGCGGATTGGGGCTGCGGAGGAGGGCACAAAGTGAGGCGGAAGAGGAGGCGGATGAAACGGCTTGCGAGGGGCGAGCCGGATGCGGCCCGATAGGGGCTAGAGGCTGAGGCGGATGATGGCGAGCGGGGCGGATCCGGCCCATGGGGGTGAGGCGACCCGCCGAGGCGGATGAAGCGAGAGTGCGA
This sequence comes from Bonia amplexicaulis, assembly GCA_036346245.1. Classification (NCBI taxonomy): domain Eukaryota; kingdom Viridiplantae; phylum Streptophyta; class Magnoliopsida; order Poales; family Poaceae; genus Bonia; species Bonia amplexicaulis. The sequence goes on from CM070751.1 coordinate 2,481,123, forward strand.
GAGGAGGGCAATCTCTGCCCAAAGGGGTGCCGGGAGGCTGAGGCGGCTGATAAGGAGAGAGCGCGAGGGGCGGCCAGATGCAGGTGGGGAACCAGAGGTGAGTGGTTTTATTATTTTAGGATGATCCACTCGGTTTTCCACGGTAACCATGCGAGGCAGATGCGGTGAAGAGCTAACCCATACCGCACTGCTGCCGGATTTGCCAATGTTTTCCCATTTTTCATACACATGGCAAAGTGCATCCCATACACCGGCTCTATTAGGGTATTTACCCATGGGCACACTGCATTCCGGCACAATTGTTATCCCTAACCATCATGCACAGGTGGCCTCTGCCGCCTCCACCATACAACAAGTAAATAAACCGCTTAACTTACCTGCATCTATTAATATCTAATATATAGTAATTGTTTAAAATTTTAAATATAGAAAATGAGCTTGAAAATTACAAAATTTGTATGCGACCTTTCCGACAAACATATTTCATTGTATAATTTTTTAATATTTTTTCTACTACGAATATTGCTTGTAATCTATCTTACCCTGATATGTGTAGGGGTAATTACGTATACAAACAAGGTTAAAATTATACACTTTAGATGCTCCTCCTGACATGAATTAGGTAATTGTTAATTTATTTTATGAATTTTATATGCTCCAAATTTTCCATATTATTTTAATTGTAATTGGCGATATGCGATGTTCATTCATGATTAAATTAGTATGAATTAACATGGCAAATTCGAAGCACATAAATTTTTCAAAAAAATTACACAATTAGATCAATTGTCAAAGAGGAATGGGACATAAAAACACAGTAATTCGTGAAGCTCGCTTTGTTATATGTAACAACTCCTAAATATAATAATTGACTGGTTAACGAGCAACATCCAGTGGATAAGGTTGTACAATAAAGTACATTATGTTAAGAGGTTGTATATTAAATTTTTGTATTTTTAAGTTTATTTGATATATTTGAAAATACAAACAAATATGACTTATAAAAATACTAATTTATTAGCTAGCTTAATTACTGCTTGTGGTGTGGGCGGCAGATGCCACACACCACATGGTGTCCTAGGCCAGCAGCTACATGGTGGTCGAGCTCTGCTAGTTCACGTGTTGGTCTGAAGGTGCGGTCACCCGGTGACCGAACGGTAGAAGTGTCATTTTGTTATTCTCATGTGCATACGACTATTTTTACTATATAGGTGCAAAACAAGCTATATTTTTATCCGTTCGATCGACCAAAGATTTATAGAATCAATACGAAATGATAAATGAGTATCGACATCGTCCGTATCCAACTCCGACTACGAAAAGAAATATGGAATATGATACGAGATAAGTGATATCCGTCCGTATATATTCGTATGTCAAGTGATGTGAGGAAGTCTGTTGTGACTTCACCTAGAAACAAGATAACATATAGGTAGATTATCACATCTAATCAGGCGAGAGTACTGAGTGTCCTTCCTTTAATACCTCAGTAATTAGTCTCTCTATATTCGTTCTGATTATACCATACTGTCTAATGTCCTGTGCAAAGAACGGATAATTTTCGTCCGAACGATTATGGAATGGATACGGAATGGAGAAATAGATATCCGGTATTATCCGTGTTGAATCGGCTCAGGAAAAATATGAAATATGATAGAGAATGAGCAATATCCGTCATATCCGCTCCGATTGCATCTCTACTTACAACGCAACAAGTGTGTGTGAGATAGAGAGTCACCGTGTGATCAGGAGACGACAACATCCTGTAACCGAATCCACGCACGTCAAAACCGCCTTTTCTGGTGCCCCCTGTGTTTTTTACATGCTCGGGTTGCAACCGGACGGCTGTCTTGTGGCCCCATCGCATGCATTCATGCATGCACATGTGCGGGCACTGCTTACTATGCGCGCCCTGTAACCGGCGTAGCTTTCGCGGCCCACGAATACGCGGAATTATGCCGTCTGCCTCCGCCCGCGTACGTAGGCGCGGCGAGCGCTCCCGCTAGCCTCACGCGCTGCGCTGCTCCGCCGCTTTGTGGGTTGGGCCAGGCCGGCCGACGCGCTCCGCGCAGCGTGCCGTGCCGTGAGTACGCCACCGGCTATCTCACCTCACACCGTGGCTGCGCCCCCGCATGCAGGCCAGCCGACGTGCGTACGCCACCGGCCTGCCCGCACGGCCGCGCGCGGCATCGTGCCTGCCCAAACGTCGGATTTGAAGGGAAAACAGTCTGATCTCTCTCTTTTCCTCTTTTGAAACGGCCCGGCCTGTCTGTTGGACCATCTGGGGCCCAACCAAGTGGTAAAGTAGTCACGAGGTCTGGTCGGCCTGGCGAAATCCACATTGCTGGCCTGCACCAGCCCGGGCGACAAGTGAACCTGGCAAACTGCGACTCTGCTCAGTGGTACGACGGCAAGTCTACCCTTTTTCAGGTACAAGGAAGCCGCGTATAACTCACATACATTTTTTTAGCACGTATAGCTCGTTTTAAACTCATATTTATAAAAATAACCATATACACATAAAAATGATAAAAATAACACTTCTGCTGTTCGATCACTAGGCGGCAGCGCCCTGCAACTAACACATATACTGCCGGAGCCTAGCCACCGTGCGGTGGGCACCTGCCGCCCAACCACCATGCAGTAGGTGGCCTACCGCCTCTCCACCATACAACACGTAAATAAATCGGCTTAATTACCTGTCTAAAATAATATCTAATATACAATAATTGTTTAAATTTTTAAATATAGAAAATGAGCTTAAAAAATTATTAAATTTTATGTGCAACCTTCTGACAACACATATTTCATTGTATAATTTTTTAATAATTTTATCTACTCTGAATATTGCTAAAAATTTATACTATTATGATATTTGTAGGAGTTATTACGTATAACAAACGAGGTTCACAAATTACAAAATTTTATGTGCAGTCTCCTGACATGGTCGACCTAATTGTCAATTTTTTTGTGAATTTTATATGCTCCAAATTTTTCATATTATTTTAATTGTAATTTGCGATATGCGATGCTCATTTCACGATTAAATTAGTATGAATTAACATGGTAAATTCGAATCACATAAATTTTTCAAAAAAATTACACAATTAGATCAACTGTAGCAAATTCGAATCACATAAATTTTTCAAAAAAATTACACAATTAGATCAACTGTATCGGGAGGCTGGACATAAAATTTTGTAATTCGTGGAGCTCGTTTGCTATATGTAACAACTCCTACAAATATCATAATTGTATGAAATTTTGAGCAACATCCAGAGTGGATAAAATTGTTAAAAGTTGTACAATAAAGTACATTATGTCAAGAGGTTGTATATTAAATTTTGTAATTTTTGAATTTATTTGATATATTTGAAAATACAAACAAATATGACATATAAAATACTAATTTATTAGCTAGCTTAATTACTTGTCGAATGCGGTGAAGGCGGCGGCCACCACACCACATGGTGGCCAGGCGGCGCCTGCTACATGGTGGCCGGGCTCCGTTAGTCTACGTGTTAGCTGTAAGGTGCGGCAGCCCGGTGACCGAACGGTAGAAATGTCATTTTTGTTATTCTCATGCTTATACGGCTATTTTTACTATATAGGTGCAAAACAAGCTATATATTCCAAAAAGTCCATCATGCTCATATCATATGCAAGCATGTACACGTCTTCTACATATACTAGAAAATTAATCGAAGAGCGTAAGATTTCGGAGCACAGAAACACATTGTCTTACTTACACGCGCACACGTGTGTGTACCAACAAAATTATTGGCGGGCACGTCCCTGCCAAATGAGCGTTAGTCTACCTTTTTGAGTGTTGGAAGTTGTTTGCAACTAGCAGTTTTACCTGTGCAATTGCGTGGATAGATATTATGATATAATTATTTTTAGTATACAACTCTACTTCCTATAGTTACAATATAATTATATTTGCTATACAACTTTAATATACATATATGATTAATTTGCACCGTTAATAAGTAGTGAAGATGCTTATCTTTTTTTCTCCATTAATGTGAGAATTTTAATTTTTCTTTTTAAGATTATTATAAGATCTTCTTACTCTCAAAATAAAGAAGTATCTTAAATCTCATCGATTGTTTTTATTTATATAGATGAATACCTACCTTAAGTTTATGCGCCTTGCTTTCTGGCCAAACAATCCACGTAACATGTGTGACGTGTCAGTAGTAGTCGCGCTCTTACATCTGGCTAACAGCCGAGATAGCCAACGACTGAAACACAACTGAAATAAAGAAACAAAAGGCTTCTAAAAAAAAAAAAAGATAAAAAAAGAAAAGAGAGAGTGGATCTCAAAATTCACAACCCACATTATTATTTATAAAAGTATTGATAAACATCATTCGAATATTTTCTTTCTCAAATTCACAATTTTCCAACCACAAACTAGTTAACGACAAACGATTAATGCAAGACTGAATAAAACCACACTAGTTAACAACAAACGATTAATGCAAGAATTAAACAACACGCGAGTCAAATCCACTTAGCATTGATCGATCTAGATCGCGAACGAAGTATACTACACCGGTCGGCGCCGAGCTCGATCGAGCAGTACAACCCCTTTCACCGTGCACGCCCGATCGGCCGCGGTCGATCAGTGCCCAACGACAACGAGAGACGAGTCATCGTGGGGAAGGTCGGGGTCGCTGTAGTCGTCGTTGCTGTCGGCGTTGTCGGGCGCGGCGGCCGGGGCCTTCACGTTCACGCTGAATATCCCCTCCTCCTCCTGATTCTCTGGGTCGTGCACGGCGCCGACGCGGCACGGCTTGGTGGCGCCGGGCTCGCACTTGGGCTTCACGCCCGCCACAGACGGCGCCTGCACGGCGCCGGCCTGGGCCTGCGCGTCCGCCGACCACGGCGGCAGCAGCAGCAGCGTGCACACCAGCGCCACCACCAGCAGCCATGTCTGCACGGACGCCGCCATGGGTACGTACGTGATCAGCCCGCCTTGATGCACAAGAAAATTATATTTTCTGCAAAGCGATTCAGAGGGAAGTTAAAGGTTGTGTCTCTGGGCACGGCGAAACAGAGGGATTTAAGGAGAGATCGGCTGCAACTTCGCGTGCCTCGCGGCTTGCACGGCCGAGCTAGCTTTCGGCCATTTTCCTGGGTGGTGACCCTGGTTTCCAGGGAGAAACAGACGATCACTCTTCGGCTCACGTCTTGCGCTGCCTATTTTGATCTGAAAAACATCGAGGCTTGTTTGTAACACGGAAATTTAACAGAATTTTAACGAAGATTATACTACTTTCTATAATCTTTTTTTGAATTTTCTGTAAAATTTTCAAGTTCCAAATAGGACTAACTATCTCTCTCTTCTCCCGGCGGTGGTCACATTCCGGGCGGTGGCGGCTGGCGCAAGAGGCTCAACGCGCGGCGGTGCAGCGCGGGGGGCGCGTCCGGGAGGCGCGGCGCGTGGCTGTGCGGCGTAGGCGACCGGTGCGGGGAGTGTTCGGGAAACGTGGCGGCGGACGGCAGCGTTGGGCGGTGCAAGCCAGGACGGCGCGGCAATCGCCGGCCAAAGGTGGCATGGCTAGCGAGCGACACTTAGACGGTGCAGTGGCTGCAGGCGGCGATCGGGCGACATAGCACCGATGATGGCGGAGCAACCAGGGCAAGCGGTGGCGGCGGCGCTAGGGCCAGTGGCCGACGAAGGTGGTGACGCCGGTCAGTGGTGCAAGGGCCGGTGCGGGTGTCACGGCGCAGGGGGGCGGCACGGCACACGGCGCGTGGCGGTCGGCGGCGGCCGACGGTGGTGGCACCGGTGTCCGGCTTCCACGACCACATGATTCAGTCGGCCGGGACGCAGCCGAATCATGTTTTCACACGGGGTTTTGGTCAACCTTGCAGCGGGACGCCGTTCATGTGGCCGAATGAGCATTCGGTCAGCCGAATGGTAATTTGCACGACGAAGGCTTAGCGAACGCGAAATTTTCCGGTGAGCACACTTCGCTGTCTTTCCACAAAATTACCTTAGCTGATCTGATTCATCTCCGTTCCACCTTGTAGGTTCACATGCGGCCTCCGAGGGGGCGTTCGGGCAGTTGCGCATCTTTGATGCTTCGAGAAGTGAGTTCGCTGAGCGTGCCCAAGGCAAGTACCTCACAGCCCGTGACCTTTCTGTTTCGCGTATCACATGTTTCCATATTACTTATCATTGAAGTACAATTGCCATACCACTCAAGCATACCTGGCTAATATCATATCACTAAAGTTACCTGGCTTCTGACATATTACTAAACTTTACCTGGCTATTATCACATCACTAATGCTTGTCTGATTATAATCATATTATCAATACTTATTTAGTTATATACTTTTAATATTGTTTATCTTGTTTCATATGCTCTTAGGTTTATTAGAATGCTCAGTTAATTATGTTCTAGAATTTATGTTTTAGTTAGTGATTTAGATGTAATGCTTCAACCATTAATGGGGGTAACATATGAACATATTTAATTTAGGTGTAAAATTATTAGCATTTTTTATTAGGGCTGCTATGTTTTAGTTTCTAACACCATGATCCATTAACTACTTGATGTTGTATGTGTGCCATGACGGATTTATATGTGCATGATACATGTTAATCTGACTATTAATCACTTAACACATAATAAAATTTGGATGAGTAACAACCATTGCGTGAGCTATGTTATAATATTCATTTAGATTAATTCCTAGATCTCTACCACCTTGTTATCATTCCATATCGCCTTATATCGAGAGTTAAGCTTTTCGTTTCCAGCTTCAACAACCCCTTCCATGTATCATAGCTTTATCCTAGCCATCTCTTAGTTCCTTAAATTCATATTATATAATCTATCTATGATGTATTAGTTATCTTATCACCATATTATCATCCCCTATCATCCTCATATCGGAAATTATGTTTCTCAATTTCCAACATTAGCAAATCCTTTCACTTCTCCTAATAGTATCTTAGCTTTCTCTATTTCTCTTAAATTCACACCATATAACATGTTAATAATATAACTGTTACCTGGCCTGGGATTATCCACATATAGGGGAGATTTTCACCCACCTAGTAACGTACGAGGGCCGTACACTCTCGTTACTCAGGATATTACACCCCGTCTGCGGTTATACAATCGAGGACAACGTTGTGCCTGACTATTCTCGTATAACCGGTTATATGGGGAGTAATCACCAGCGCTATTGCCATAGCTTGCTAAATAACATTTATCTTTAACATTTATCTATTTTCGATCCGTATCAGTATTTTTGATAACCTAGTTTTATTATACTTAACTTGTGTCAATTGCTTGCTTGCTTTGCTTATCCTTTAAATATCTTGATTGCATTACCTATCCTTTTCTCACCGTGTTGCGATGTTGTTGGGTATTTGTTGAGATTTTCAAATCTCATGCTTGCTCATTTCATTCTCAGGTAAATGGCTAGCGGAGTGATAGCATCATGCATGAGTGAGAGCACTCGAGTTTTCAGCACCGTGGTTTGCCACTATTTATTCTTTATTTGGTTAAAAGTGGATCGGTCTCATATTTCAAATATTTATTTCAGTTTTTGTTGGTTCTCTATTAATATATTTTAAAGTTTTTAATTTTCTCATTATTTTTATTATTATTAGTTATTATTATTCTTTATTTTAATAATAACGTTTTATAGTAGTATTTTATATTGTTATGTAAAATACTATAATATGGCTCCATCCTCCATGGTACGTAGAGGACATATAGGTGCATCGTTGCTTCGCCTGGTTTTGTTTTTTTCTGGAAGCGTGGGCGTTGCTGTCTTTGGTTGTCACTCGTTACTGGGCTCTGGAGGCAAACGTACCACACTCCACGTCGTTGCCGATTCAAGGTCCATGCAACTAGGGTGATGTATGGATCACCCGATTGGGTAAAGAGAGTGACTATTGCCAAGTCGATTGAAATTTTTTTGTCTCTCAATCACTTGAAGTTGCACTCTTAATAAACTAAAATTGCAGTTGTTCTGAGAGTGCAACTTTTGGAGGGGGGCTGTTTTTTTGGAGAGGGCTGCAATTTTAGTTGATTGAGAGTGCAACTTTCAAGTGACTGAGAGACAAAAAAATACCAGTCGTCTTGGCAATAGCAAAACCGTTGGGTAAATCAGTTAATGCACAATAGGTGCTGAAAAGCGACCACTGAGGCCGGGGCACCTGTGCCATCGATCATGCAAGTGCATGCAGTGCCGATTGATTTGTCAATAAATAAATTGGGTTCGTCTGGCTTTCTCAATCCAAATGGAGATTTAGAGGTACACATGGTACATGGATTAATCTTTTTTGAGAGGCCAGTTATTAGCACCGATTTCACTATCTAACAAAGTGAGACGGATCATGCGTCTCCTGTTGCAACTTTGAAAGCCCGCTCAGTCAGTTGCATCAGCCACTGTACTCCCCTCGCGCCGTCGCCTCTATTTAATGGCGACGAGCCAGACCTGCAGGGCGCACTCGCCCACACCGCACGTACCACCACCGCACGCACGCACTGGCCTGCTACTGGTAGCAGCAGCACTACACACTACGTACTGCGCGCGCGCGATGGCGTCGGCCTCCGGCCGGTCCGGGCATCGCCAGGCGAGGAGGACGATGGCGGTGCTTGTGGCGATGCAGTTACTTGTCGCCGTGTGCAGAGGCGCCGGCGCCTCGTCGCCGGTGGTGCCTGCGGTGATCGTGTTCGGCGACTCGACGGTGGACACGGGCAACAACAACGTGATTGGGACGGTGATGAAGAGCAACTTCCCGCCGTACGGGCGCGACCTGGGCCGGGCCACGGGGCGGTTCTGCAACGGGCGGCTGGCGCCGGACTTCATCTCCGAGGCGCTCGGCCTGCCGCCGCTCGTGCCGGCCTACCTCGACCCGGCCTACGGCATCCAGCACTTCGCCCGCGGCGTCTGCTTCGCCTCCGCCGGGACCGGCCTCGACAACGCCACCGCCGGCGTCATGGTACGTGCCGATCAACCCACCGCGCGCGCCCACCCATAATAACACCACCTTCTTCCTTTGGTACCAGGACAAATTAAAACTAGCAAAAATCCTACGCAGAAACCACACAATTACTACTGTTGGTCTCTCTATGAAAATTGAAGAATTTCGGTCAAGTGATTAACACTTAACTCTACACAGCCGCTCAAAATCAGACACGAACTGCGCGATTATCACTATTGTCTTTACGAAAATTGACGAAATTGGTCGAGTGATCCCAATGGGGTGCCAGTCAAACTCGATCAGGACCTGCCCCGTTGCACAACTACTACACTAGTAGTTTACTACGTCTAGTGTGAAAGGCCCTGGGCCATTCTCACAGTGCAGTTTTCAACTATACATGTGTTACTGCACTGCATTATTTTCAGCTTTACAAATGCTAGTGCTCCTATGTACTACAGTAGTATATATTTGTTGTAAAGAGGCTATATGCATATGCATATGCATATGCACACTCTTTTCTCAAACCATGTAAGGTAAACATTGATTAGATGGTGCAGATTACCACTGGCAGATGAGTGGAGTCGTGTAGATCCAGGATCAGGCAACATACACAGAAAATGCATCACTCTTCCATACACATTTAGTAGTATGGCCTTTGCTATTATCTGAAGCATCCCCTTTGTTGTACGGCCTAGGTAGCCCGAGACCTGGTTTCATCACTCGTCGTCTCATTCTTCTGGCAACTAACTGTAGAGGAGACATTTAATTCTTCTGCATTTAAGTATTTGGAATAGTTGAGCACATGCTTCTAAGTCATTGGGCTGACATTCACATGGAACTCCAGTGGTTTTAAGATTTGGGCTTTTGAAGCTTAAACTTTTTTCACTGTAGCTGCTAATAGTTTTTCAGCGTAATTAATTTTTTAAAATTAAAAATATTATATCATTACGGACAATGTAAAGGAATAAAGAAAAAAATACAAAATGAGGTGCTCCTTTGAAATGAGGCGGTCTTTTGAAACAGATTCTCTAAATGATTTCTCGAGCGTAAAACCGTATATGCCATCCATGTCGATAACTCCGTCGTCGGCTACATTGTATCAAAACACACACACAAAAAAGTCACAATTAAAATCCATCCGCCGTTGCGCCCAAAAAAACACCTCTATATTTCTGTACTATGAAGTCACCACTGGTGTTTCAAAATGCCGTTCTCTTTCCTTCTCCCCTTTTTTTCTTTTCATTCCCTTCTGTTGACAATGCTCATGTGCTCAAGAGAGACACATTTAAGCTAGGCGCTCTATTTATTGGCGGCCAGTACACCGTATTCTCCATTCACTAAATCTGTTTTGCAGTGAAATTCTGCAAGAAATTTTACATTGCATAAGTCATGAGTTCATGACTGCAAATTATCTTCTCATCCCATGTTGATTCCAAGACGGCACATTCAGAAACCTGAACCTGACAAATCTGCACACTTTTATTTTCCCTCTCTCTCTGCATGAAGTCGGCGATACCACTGTGGAAGGAGGTGGAGTACTTCAAGGAGTACCAGCGGCGGCTGAGGCGCTACGCCGGGCACGCCAAGGCCAAGCACATCGTCAGCAACGCGCTCTACGTCGTCAGCATCGGCACCAACGACTTCCTCGAGAACTACTACCTGTTCGTCACGGACCGGTTCAAGAAGTTCACCGTCGACGAGTTCCAGGACTTCCTCATCGCGCAGGCGGAGGTCTTCCTCGCCAAGATCTACCGCCTCGGCGCGCGCCGGGTCACCTTCGCCGGGCTCAGCCCCATCGGGTGCCTGCCGCTGGAGAGGACCCTGAATTCCCTCAGTGGCGGGTGCATCGAGGAGTACAACCAGGTGGCCAGGGAGTACAACGTGAAGGTGAAGGCCATGATCAGCAGGATGTGTGGCTCACTGCCGGAGCTGAAGATCGCGTACATCCCGGTCTACGACGACGTGCTTAACCTCATCAATAATCCTTCCACATTGGGTGAGTTTGATCGATCTATGGCAGTGTAGTGTTGTAGCTGATCTGCCAGTTGCTACTTAATACTGATCCAAAATGTTCCAGCTGCTGTCACCTTCAGAATGTTCAGAAATGTGACACAACTGGGACAGTTTACATGTGCAAGATGTCGGATAAACAACGTAGCTTCACAATTGGCCTCATCCAACCTGATCAATTGTTGTGTGCATCTGCTCTGACAGGGCTCGATAATGTAAAAGAGGGCTGCTGCGCCACGGGGAAGTTTGAGATGGGCTACTTGTGCAATGACAAGTTCCCCCTGACATGCGAAGACGCCGACAAGTACTTCTTCTGGGACTCATTTCATCCGACTGAGAAGGTGAACCAGTTTTTCGCCAATTCTACATTGAAGATAAGCTCAAGGGAGCTCCTCTAAATCTGTAATCCACTACCCCAGTCATCCAGTGTGGATGCTGTCAAATCAAATGTACTATGACAAAAAAAAGTGTGGGTAACTGTCGTAGATAGGATTCGTCGAGGACGATATGATATATGTGTCAGTGATATGGTCTAGAGGTAATTATGAAGATGATTATATTATTTTATGTTTATGATCTTTTGAATAATATGTTATTTGTGACTTGTTTGTGGAACACTTTATCCATGTTTTGACGTTATTTTAAATTATTCTTGATCTTATGTTATTATGTGGGATAATTATGATTTACCGATCAACACATATATTGATTGATGATCATATTTCACGGATCATGGATATGCGATATCAAATCAATAATATAATAGACACATGTTAAAGAACATTGTGTTGGATCGATCCACCATGAGACACTGTAAAAATTGTTATATTCTTATGCGTATTGGTTGGTCTCATACATAGTATATGTAGGATCCTTAAACCTGAGATATTCATCTTTTCCTACATGTGTAATAATTTATTTAGGAGTTGCCAAACACTATTCTGTAACTGAGTGGTCACAAAGTTAGCTTTTATGTTTACTATGAAATATACAGAGGAATACGATCGATCAAGATGGAATTTGACCCTCCTATCACTACTACAGAAAGCCTAATACTAGACGCCAAATCACAGACGGTTTTATGAAACCGTCTGTGATGTATACTATTATAGACGGTTTTAATTTGGAGGCCGTCTGTGGTATTTGTGGCGGGAAAAAGGAGTATCATAGACGGTTCTTACCGCTGAGCGATGCAGGATATCGGAATATCACGACGGTTTTATAATATAAACCGTCGTGATATTCGATTATCACATCGGTTTTATTATAAAACCGTCGTGATCTTGGAATATCACGAGCGGTTTTATTATAAAACCGTCGTGATATTCTAATATCCTGACGGTTTTATAATAAAACCGTCGTGATATGTTTCCGCCTTGCAATTCCTCAAAATTTCATATTTTCCCGCTTAAGTCCGAGTATGATTCGGTTTTGAGACACCTTGATAAAAGCGGGCATAACTTTTGCATACGGTGTCCGTTTTCGACGTTCTTGTACTCGTTGGAAAGCTAACGACGAGCCCGATCCAAAAATAACGACCAGCTTGCGCCAGTCGCCCTCCAAGACCCCCAAAATCGGCCATCTTTGGACCTAAACCTGTGTTGCAAGTTTTTGGTGTCTGTTTTTTCCTTTTTTTTCTTAGTCTTCCTTTAGGAATTTGGATTTTGCTTCAACTGAAAAGTTGTAGATCTCGTCGAAACCTTTCAAATGAGTATATATAAGCCATATAAAACTTTGCTATTTTATCTTTTCGGACTAGTTGTTTATATTGCATCGGTATATAAAATTTTGTGCTCTAATTCACGAGGCGGTTCTATATATCGAACCGTCGTGATATTCATTCATCACGATGGTTCTATATAGAACCGTCTGTGATAATCTATGGGCCCGTCGATCCTACTCGACCCAATCATAGCCAATAGAAATCGACCAATCCTCACCCCACGGATCGTAGCTCCGCCTCCCTCCCCTCCCTATAAATATAACCAAAACCCGGCCTCCTTGCTTTGGTCTTCTTCCTTCTTGTCCTCCTCCTTCTGTTCTCCCCCTCCTTCTTGGTCTCCTCTTCCTCCTTGTTGTTCTCTTCCTCCTTGCTATCCTCCTCCTCTTTGTTGTCCTCCTCCTTGCAGACGACGCATAAGTCTACGGGAGGCAAGACATCGCAGAAGCAACTAGCTCGTGCCAACCGTGCCAGCTCATGCGTTGCATCAGGGGCGAGAAGGCATAAAGGATCTTTGCTTTTTCTCTATTCTTGTTGTGTAACCTGCTCGTTGTTTTGAGATATTGTAATGTTTTGAGATATTGTAATGGTAGGCTCTAATCTTAATAAAAATGGATGTTTTATGTTTGTGAAAGGAATTGAGATGTGAATTGGATGTATACATGTATATGTTGATCTGCTTATTTCAGAAGGCATGGCTAGCATTTCCTGAGGCTAGCCAATAAACAGAAATAGGTTTAGGAGAGAATATCACATATGGTTCGTAACTAAAAACCGTGCGTGATAGTTATAATCACGACGGTTTTAATTAAGAACCGTCATGATTATAAATATCACGACGGTTTTTAGTTAAGAACCGTCGTGATATGTAAATATCACAGATGGTTCTAAACTAAAAACCGTCTGTGATATTTATAAATCACAGACGGTTCTTAATTAAAAACCGTCTGTGATTATAACTATCGCTGACGGTTTTAGTTAAGAACCGTCGTGATATTTGCACCACGAGCGGTTCGGCCGTGCGTGATGATCTCGTATTATTCGACCCATAAATTGAGACGGTTCACAAAACGTGCGTGATGACATTTTTGAACCGTCTGTGATGACCTTTTCTGTAGTAGTGTATATAATAGGAGAAATATCTTTGGGCCCCTCGATATGGTTGGATTAAGAAAGTGTATGGTCATGCCGAATATGGTTGAGGAGTCAATCACAACTCAGTAATCGGTACATAAACACTATATAACTTCGTTCGATATTATCTTTATGTATGTTTGAAAGCCGTTATATCCTGCTAAGGACCGCTACTGACTTATGGATTAGAAATGGGTTTTTGGTCCATAGCTAAATATACATAAACATACATGGTCACATATTTAAACAGGCTGGAACGATAAGGGCCCGGATGATAGTTTCTGAGTGGGGATATGATCTTTTCTCATATTGGATAAAGATTCACCCTGAGACTTTCTGAGTTGAATAGGATATCTAATCGCATCGGATAATGATCTGATTGGAGGCTATATAAAGAGAGGTGCAGGGGCTGACAAAGCCATCCTGAAGTATATCCATCGAAACCCTAGCCGCTACCTCTCATAACTCCTACCGTGCGCGCTGGTGCTAGCATACTGACCCACGACGTTTTATCCTTGGACGTGTGGATCTCGGTAAAGACGCTGCTGCGACTATGGCGCTAATTGAGACGATCATGAAGAGGAGACGATTGACTACTTCTACTACACCGATGCGTGCTTCGTTGAATCGGCCGCTTCAACTCTAGTTTCGTTGCACAGTGCGTTTAGTAGTAACGATCTATGATCTCTTACTCGTATGGCTTCCTGTTTTACACGGTAGAAATTTTAATCTACACTAGTGTAGCCTATCCGTACCCCAACAATAAATTGTTTCAGTCTGCGGATTCTTTGGGTTCCAATGAGAAAGATAAAATTTACACATTTGAGTTACCCCAACAATACACTGTTTCTATCCGTGGATTCTTTGGGTTCCAATGAGAAAGATAAAATTTACACATTTGAGTTACATTTGGATTTGGTTCCATCTTTATGTCATTCATTCAGATACTTCTCAGACAAAGCACAAACAAACAGCAGCAGCACATATATGTATGTATACGCAATAGTTACAGCACTATGCCACTATCTTATCAGAAATTCAGCACGCGCACACACACGCACTGTGTGTATATGTATGTTTTTTCCGGTGTGTATATATATGTATGTATGTATGTATGTATGTATGTACGTATGTGCGTACGTATATCCGTGTGGTGAATTTGTGATCATCAAGCATGCACCGGTATGGACAAGTAGTTGGCGATGTAGCCCATCCTGAAGATCTCGGCGAACGAGCTCCAGAGCCTGAACTCCTGGTGCACCATCACCGGCGTCCCCTCTCTCACGCAGTGGTCGTACTTGTCCAGCACCGACGTAGCTGAACTCCGGCCGCCTCGCCGGGTTCGCCGACCAGCACACCTCTTGATCAGGTTGTTCAGCACCGGCGAGCACGATTTCGACAGCGGCGGGCGCAGATTCTGACAGATCACAAGCGCAAACAGCGACAAGGAAAGACAACAACACGCCGTCAGAACCAGAATGACACTACAATGATCGAGGGCTCAAGGCGGCGATTTTTTTGAAACGTTTCTCAAGAAAGCAAATTCCGTGAGCAAAATCGAACGAACCTTCTCGGAGGCGGCGTAGGCGGCCTGGACGGGCGTCATGCCCTGGAAGGGAGGAGGCAGGTGGTGAGCTCCCAGAGCACGATGCCGAAGCTGTAGACGTCGACCTTGCGGGTGTAGGGCTTCTCCTTGATCATCTCCGGCGCCATCCAGCGGTAGGTGCCCTCGTTGCCCTTGGTGGCCTGGCAGCGCGTCTCGAGGCAGGACGTGCCGAAGTCGGCCACCTTGACGCGCATCTCGTCGTTGAGCAGCAGGTTCTGGGACTTGAGGTCGCGGTGGATCACCCCCTGCGCGTGCAGGTACTCCATGCCCCGCGAGATGTCCAGCTCCAGCTTCAGGATCGTCTCCGACGACAGCGAGTAGGGGTTCTTCTTGTTCCGGTACATCCGCAGCGCCCCTGGGACATGTACTCCGTGATGATGCAGTACACCGGCGGCTCCGCGATGAACTGCAAAAGTATATAAGGATGTTGCTTATTAATTGGTCAGATGCGTGAAAAATGATTGCAGCTGATATGGTATCTGAATTCTGAAGCAGCAGAGCACACGGAAAATGCAGGGAATTACAGAGAAGGATATATGCATGAGAGGTCGTGACCACCTGCACAATGTTGGGGTGGTAGAGGCGGGAGAGGAAGGCGACCTCGGAGTTGAACTGGTCCTCCAGGACAGCGCGGCGGGCCTCGTCGCGCTCGGGATGCGGACCATCTTGACGGCGACGGCGCGCTGCTTGTAGATACCGCGGTAGATGCGGCTGTTGGCGCCGGAGGCGAACTTGTTGCCGATGAAGAGCTGCGAGAGGTCGGCCATCCAATCCTTGCTGCGGCCGCTGCCCCTGGAGTCGCCCTCGCCGGTCTGCTGGAAATCTCATAAGGTTTCTCATTCTCTTGTTGTATTTTCTATCTGTCTCTCAAGATAAATACAAATTCACGAAAAACAAAAGATTTACTGTAAATAGCTCATTTATTCCATTCGATTATGATGCTTTAAATAGATACAATCGGCCGCACATACAGGTCACTCACCTACTACTAACGAACGTACGCTTAACTCCTGAAATTCCTCCACAATCCGCACGACTCGGTTCTCTAACTACTTATTAACTCAGCTACAACCGCTATTACAACCATCACTCGATTGACTGCTTCTCCGACTACGACAGCTACTACATATCCTTACGACCACACGCTCAACTCCGACGACTAAACACAGTCTTACGACCACTCGAATGCTCCGACTGCTACAGACGAGTATGCGAACACGAGTACTCGGACACATGACTTTTGACCATAGCCACTCACGACCACTGTAGTTTATACGACTACGACACCAATTGTTGTAGCACACATGACCACACACACTACGAGTACTAGCACCTATGACCACGAGCACTCAAACACTCGAGGATCCCTGTACTCGATCACCACTATAAAACAATGGAATTTTACACGAGTACTCGACTGCCACGAGTACTCGAACACACCCTGCTAAACTAATTACATGTCAAGATTATAATCAACAGTTTCCTCCCTAATCTTGACATGTCCTACTGCACAAGTCTTCAAATCAGAGCTGGTTCATCATCACTTCACGCTTCACATAGAAGTGTTTTATTCTCCTTCTATTTCTCAGGACACTTACAAGAATAATGCACATACTCTTCACAATCAAAGCAGCGCACCTTGCTTTTATCTTTGTGCCCATCTTCTCCGTGTCCTCGGCCGTGGTCACGCCCTCGCCCTCGCGACGAGCCACCTTCTCTTGCCATGAAAACCTGCTCTTCCTTGCGTGTCTCACGTCCCTTGAGGTGCTCCTCGTGCGCCTTTAGGAACCCAATGGCATCTTCCAAGGTCATGCTATTAATCTCACCAAATAGCTCCATGGACGAAGCAATATTGATGAACTTGTTGGACACCGCTCGCAATAGCTTCTTCACGACGTACTTCTCTTCCATCTTCTCTCCAAGATCTCGGATCTGGCCAACAAGCAGCGTGATCTTTGCAGCGAAATCAGCCACTAAATCCGCATCACACATTCTGAGGTTTTTAAACTCTCAGCATAGAGTTTGGATCCTCACCTCTAACGCGCTCAGCGCCAATGTACATGGAACGCAGGGCTATCCAAACCTCAAGGGAGGTGTCATTCTCTACAATCTGCATCCACGTTTCATCGTTGAGTCCCTGGCAGATAATTGTCAAGGTCATCTGATCCTTCTTCTCATCGACCACCTTGGTCAAGCCCTTGGGATCAACTGCATCCCACACGCTTTGAGCTCTCATGAGGATCTTCATCCTCATAGCCCATGCCGCACAGTTCGTCCTCGTCAGTTGTGGTTACTGGAGCCTTGCCGTCGCCGCATCGCCGAAGCGGCCACTCACAGCGGCGTCACTTGACGAGCCATCACCATGTGGCATCATCTTTGGCATCACCGGGACCGTCTTGTCGGACCGGATTTTTCAATCCGAAATCTCCACATGATTTAATGCACTATTCCGGATCGAGAGATAGTGCTCACGATTCTGAAAATGAGTATCAAATACATACCATGCGGAAGCATAAATAAAATAGTAAACTTACTCATGGGCGATTAGGCGAAATCAACAAATTGCGGCGGAAAGAACGAAGCACACGGTGGGACCTTGAGGACATGCCCACAGGCAGCCAACTGGAGGTTCGCGACCTAGCCCTCGACATCCTCATCTTCTTTATCATCATGACCAATAGTGTTCTTTGGCGCGGTGATCGATTCTTGAGTCGGATTTGTTGTGAGAGCGAGTGTGAGCACACTAACCACCGTGCTCCACGAGCCAATACAGGATGCAAATATATAGTATGCATGGCTTATCAAAGGAAAGGCTCGGGTTGTTTTATTTGCCGAAAATCGCTTTTGGTAGCATTGTTATTATTAAACCATAGTGTTATTACTGCTACCTAGAACTTCACACGGCGATTGCCATAATTGACTCACTCCCCCCAAATGCCATAATTGACTTAATTCTTCAAAGACACAATTTTCCTACTAAATGTCGTCTAAGACTCCAAACAATGAGTGGTATCATTTAGCTAATCCACCGATCAAACCCTTTATATATATACATTCATTTTGAATCCACCAATGTCTTCACGTATTCCGAATTCATACTAGTCCAATCTTGTAATCAATATTCACCAACTCCTACTTACAATTCCAATGATTCCTAATAGGATTACTTTTAATCCACCGACATCATTCATATCGAACTTTCTAACAAATCAATCATTTCGCTAATGATCCAAAACTATAAATTGCTTTTTCCATAATCATCCTTATTCTCATTATTTATCTCTAACTAATTCATCAATACTTCTGCACCAAGAATATCATTAATCTAGTTCATGCTTCAATTATCATATCTCCAAATTTCCTCAAATTCAAATCATCTATCTAGATCAATTCCTGTTAATCCCATTAAATCCGACAATTACCTTTACACTCTTCTAATTCTCTAAAATCATTGATCCAGATTATACTCCGGTAATTATTATTATTCCTCCGATATACCCAAAAATTCAATTCATCCTTCCGGTATTTTAATCAAATCCTATCAATCACATTATTACTAACATCTCTCAAGAATTTATATTAGTGTCGTAATCCAACAATTTCTTTTGCACACTCTAATCTTCCAAAAATCATTTACATCATCTTTCTAACCCATCCATTCATATAGACTCCACCGATTCATTTCTCCTAAACCCCTTTTTAATATTCTCTTTCTATAATCGGCACGAATCCACCAATCATCGTTATGTATTTACCACAGCAGTCATCCACTCTTCTTACGACTCTATTTATCTTCCTATCACTCTACTTCGTAAAAGCAGAAGCTTTATCATCGTTTAGCTTTTGAAATATAATACATAGAAACCTCCTGAGACTTAGCAGTTTAAACAAAACATAATGTATATGAGAATGCAATAACGATGGCGATTGATTCCATCCACTGTTACATGGCATCTGCACCATATGCTTAATCCTTGACGTTATAGCCGCTTAACTTATCACTGGGACGACACCGAGGACAACACAAATCAGGGCCTTGCACTGCCCTTCACTTTTCCTTTCCCACCCACAAATCATTTTGAAACAGAACTATATCGGTTAAGTTTCCCATGTCCGCCCTTGACCGTGAGCACGGCTATTCGAATAGTTTTGACTCTGCGAGTTTGTACACTTTCACCACAAGCGATAATCCACCTGTTGCCCACGATTCCATGGTCGATGGTCAAATAGATTATCACATGACTGCTCGGGATATCTAGTTCCTCTAGTCATCTCACCCTATGGGAAGCGCCCACTGCGGTGGGTCCCATACGTTGCAGGATGTTCACCACGGCTACCAGCATTATTCGGGCTCCACTCCCCTCAATGCTAGTACGACTGGTGAACGTCACCCTCCACTCGGTGTCCCTTTAGGCCTCCTTTGCCCTTGCATAACCACTTCTATCCACTCACGGTGAGATGAGTCGGGAGTTTCGATACCGCTACTTAGCCAAGTTGTAATTCTGAGACATGTGGTGCCTTGTTTCGTGGGAGATCATGACAAGATTCGGTCCTTAGTATTACAGGCGGTTCTACCACACCTCAATTTGTGCTCCCACCGCACCACATACCAAATTTCAAATCATCCGCCCGGATATTCAAGCAAGTTGAGGTTTTGGGAGCATAAAATAATCATATCCAACACGAATACGGTCATTATCACCATGACCGCCCAAACCGTTTCTCATGATTGAAAATGTTGATGATGCTTGGGGCATTTCAGCCCCAGTATCTATCTGAGAACTAAGCATGGCGCATAATTAGGGACTTATTTTGAAAGATTACTACTATAATTTTTGCTAGGGCGACAAGGTTCGCATAATCAATATTCAAAAGGGGTATAATATTAATCAAGGAAACAATAGGCATATACTAGAATCTTGAATTAAACATGTAGTTGCATATAAAATAATAGCATGCAATTTGATAATTTAAACAAAAGTAATTTGCAGAAAATGTAGGTTCAACATGATCAAAGTATTGACTACTTTGGCGCGGTTTATCATGATCTTGAGCTCACCTGCGCTTTCTCTTGGGCTTCTAGTCTTTATCTTCACTTCGCTCGATTACGCTTGATCTCTTGATTCTTCAGACTCAATTGCTAATTACGTGCTAAACGATCAACACGAATAAAAGCAAATAACTCAAAAGACCCAAGTAAATCCGAATAAATTCATTTTTGATCTTTGCTATGAGTTAATGGTGATTTGGGTAATTCGAGGCAAGGTGGTGGTAGTATCGATGACTTCGGTCTTTTATTAATAATCTCTTTTATTATTTTACATTTATTTAGGAAGTTCCATGAGGTAGGTTAGACCTATGAGTTGGTGTATTTTGTCGGGTGCTAATGTTCAGGGCATGTGATATATACATATATATATATATTCACATATATACATATATATACACATATATACATAAGTAATGTTTGCAAATTTTAGCTTATCGAGTTAATCTCATAGTTTATGTTTTAGCATTTTAAGGTGTGATATTTTATGTATTCTTAGTTATCACTAGGCTTAGTTTAACTTGAGTTAGGATCTATTTATCTGGTCCTAGCTTGTTGTATATATAATTATGGGCAACGCTTGGTATGCAGCATTTTATGTGACCCTAGTTACTCGTGTTATTGGTTACATGTTTACTTTAGAGCATTTATATATATGGGTTAGGCCACTTTAATGCCTATTGACCGAGGGCTATTATATTTTGGTACACGTATATTAGTATAACTTTTTAGTTTAGAGGTACTCTGGAAATTACTGATACTGATATTTTATTCCTTCACTTAGCATTTGACATATTTTAATCTTAAGTTGCCTTTGTTATCATTTTAGGAGATCATATCTCTAAACAACATTCCTACTAAGCCTTTGGTTAATAAAGATTTAAAATAATTATCCGGGCATACTATTTTCGACATATGATGATTAACCCATGATTTGGTATTTAAGAAGCTCACTTACGTCCTAAATAAATTTTTGCATCTTTTATCAATAAATATTCAAGCCATATTAATAATTTATCCAGTATAAAATCTTAAATACTCTTATTCTCATCCTAATTAATTTTGCATTAACTATTGGCTAATCCGTGATTTTCTTTTCTTAATTATTCCTTAATCCGCTTTTCTTTGTTGCTTCTAGCAAAATGGGTAAAATCCTAACTCTCTGCGGCGGAGAGATTGAACGCAGGCGGGTGCGGTGAGCGGCCGCTAGCTTCGCCCGCGGTTGTTACCTGATAACGAAGGGGGGCGGTAGTACTTAAGCCGAGCGGCAGCAGCATCCCAAAGCAGAGGAAACCGGGGTTGGTACGGTCGGCGGTGTCGCCGGCGATTGGTGGCCAGAGGGGAGTGGGCGACGCCAAATACACAGTGCTTGCGCTGAGAGGATGCCGACAGTGGCTCTGACGGGGCCCGAGGAGCTTCGGAGCGGGCCGGCGGCGTGCGGCGGCGTCAGGCTGAGGAGGTGCACGGCGCGGGCTCGGCTCGGGCTGTGAGGAGCTCGGGTTTTGTCGGGGTCGTGTGCGCGGAGCTCCCAAGACACTCAGGTCCGGCTGAATTGGTCCGAGGCGGCTTCAATTGGCGGCGAGTGCTTCGGCCGGGCTTGGGGAAGAACGGGCGCCGCCGAGCTTGTGGGGAGCGGGGGCTCAATTTCTTGCAGTGGGAGGAGAGGGAGCTGCGGTCTTGCCCAAAAGCTGAGCGGGCTTTATAGCCGGAGGAGGGGATGCGCTTGCTAGCGGAGGACCCAAGGCGGGAAGAGCCGGCGGTTTGCCTGGCGGGGCTCGGTGAGGAGGCGCAGGCTCGGCTGAGGTGCAGAGGCACGGATCGGGCCGGCGCGCGGAGTCGAGAGCGAGCGAGGAGAAGGAAGAAGGTGACGCGGCGCCGGCTCAGCCATGAAACGGGGAAAGAAGAGAGAGAGCTAGGCGTAGAGGAGGAGAGAAAAGAAAGAAAGAGGAGGAGGGAGCAGAGCACGCGAAGGGCTGGGCCCAGCGGCAGAGGGGAGGGGAAAAAAAGAAAAAGGAGAGAGAGAAAAAGGATGGGGCCCACATGGAAGAGAAAAAGGGGAAATTAGAGCCCAAGCAAAAAAATTTAACATCTGGATTTCTAATTTACATTTTATTTTTACCGACATTAGGAAGTATTGTTTGAAGTTTTGCATACATTCAAAATTTTGCATTTTTAATTTTTAACTATTTAGATGTGAGCTTTTAAAACTTCTTTAGCCATTGCTTCTCTTTTTCTTTAAGTAAATCGGATTTCAATTTCTTTTATTAACACCAACTTTGCTTTTAGAGTTGGATATTATTTCTTAATATTTTAATTTGCACACCACAACGCCCGAAAGATTTAAATATTCAAAGGAAATTTTGAATGCCAGAAAAATTTAAGAAAAGTTTTAAAAGAAACTTCATAATTTTGGTTATCCAAATTTTGGGATGTTACAAACCTACCCCCCTTAAATGAATCTCGACCCCGAGATTTCGGTGGAATAGAAAGAAAGATGAGGTTATATTCGCTAGCCATGGGTTTCTGGGTATTGCTCGACGATAGTTCTCGTAGCTTCACCGGAGGTGATAATGCACTATGAGGGGTTAGAACTTGAGAAGTCAAAGGGAAGGGAGAAACCTTGTTCTCTAGGGTAGGTCGTAGACTTCCAAATGCTTGCTCTTTGACATAGTTGTCTTCATGTCATCATGGAATGAAGTAGTTACATCACCTAATGGGGATATAGTTGTAGAATCTCCTATTGATAGGTGGGTAAGAATGGCATGTACTCTAGGGGTGGAGGGCCTTAGAAATGCAGAGATGCGATGGATATATCTATATGGTGGTCTTTTACTTCTGCTGGGAATCTCGTTCTTACTCTTGGGTTTTGATAAGTTGGTGATTTTTTTTTTTACTAAAGGTACATCTTGTAATCCTCATCACCAGAAGATTTCTGGTCTTGCAAGTCTCCGTGTACTGGTCTGATTAGGCCTAATACGAATTGTTACACCTTCCAGGTAGTCATACATCACATCAATCCTTCCAAAAGTAGTTATACATCATGGTAGCTTTATGACATCTGGCTTACTCACGCTACCCCCTTAAAATAAACGATTACTAGCATTAGTTATCTTTTCTAGCTTCGGGCTTGACAAGTCCTATGGCGACTTGGAGACTTGTCCGTTGTATCTCAGTTGTCTTGGTCGACAGCAGCTCATGGAGCAGTCCTTGGGGCGATGGTCTTGTCCTTGCAGAGAAAACATGTGATCTTGCTTGTTGGGCATGCTCCCGGGTGGTCTCCTTCGCGGTTGGGGCGCTAGGCGTACATTGACTTTTCTCATGTCCTTCTCCCCAACGCCTACATGCTACTAGATTGATGAGGCGATCGTCGGGTAATGATGTTTCTTGCGGTATAAGCGGTAGGAGGCGGGCAATGGTAGCAAATATGTCCGGTTTGCCCGCAAGTGAAACAGGCTCCTTGTCCAATTTGTCGTAGTGGAGGGCAGTGTTGTGCGTTATGTCCTTCTTTGCCACACTCACTGTATATATTATTCTTTGTAGCTTCCTGGTCTAGTGATAAAACTTTTGCAACTTGTTCTTCTTCGTCAGAGTTGAGGCTGATGGTGATGGCATCTATTATTCGTTTGTCCTTCCTCTTCATGGGGCACACCTTCGCATAATGTCCCTGGTCGCCACATCTGAAAACACTTGCCTTTCTTCTTCGAGTGCCTTTATTTAGTGCGGGGCATTGCTATTTTCATGATGATGGCCTCTCTTTGACTTTTCCGTAGAGTGAATTCTTGTGACGGTGGTACACATGGTTGGGGTTGTTGCGCATCAATTATTATTCTTCCTCCTTACTCCCGACCGTGGCGGTGGTCTTGCTTCTATCCATTGGGCCTGATAGGATTTTCCAGAAAAGGTGAGAGGGAATAGCATGAGACGAGTGTCACATCGTAGAGGTAAGATATGCTAACCCATTAAAATTTTAAGAGAGTATACCCCAGAAGCTGAGGTGATACGGAACCACACAAATTTTGAAAGCAAGCTTTTTCCGTGACTGCGAAATAGGACGCCCGAGGGCAAGAAGGCAGTGCACAGGGTCAAAGTGAAATCTTGCAATAATACAACGTCTATTCGGGGGAGCACGCATAAGGGGCACGGGGTTCATCTGCGTAGCTTGTTTGAAACAAAACCACTTTATCTTCATGACGATCTTCAACGTTCCTAACCTTAAATTTTTGGGGTAAGGGTACGAGATGAGGATCAAAAATTTTCTTCCCAAATCAATAAAAAGAAGAGGAAAGTATTTGGAGGTGGTTGGCTTGATATCATTTCTTATTCCAGTATTATCATTATTAATATTATCATTTTAATGAAACTTTGTGGCGAAAATGAAGATTTTTCTTTTAACTATGGGTGATAAAACTAAACAGGAAAAACAGGTTTTCACCAACATAACTCTTTCAAGTAACACCCCAAGATTAACCCTTAGGATCTATTTTGAGAAACAAGGTCCTTGTTGGGAAAGCTTTCAAGATATAACTTTGTTTTGAACTATTTGAGGAACCAAGGTAAAGTTTTGAATAAGTTTTTGGTAAGTAGTTTATCTTATGAAAATTTCCTCGGATGATCCAGGTTTGTCAAAATGAGTTTGAAAATGAATTTCGTAAACAATTTGACAATCTGTCCTCCAAGGATATTTTTTTTTGAAATAAAGCTTTAAATTCAAGCATCATGACTATTGGTCCAAAAATAGGTTTTCAAGGAGAGTTATCAGAGGAGTACTGGATTTTTATCCTTTTGAGTTCGGGGTAAGAGAGCATCCAAGTAGAAATGGCTAAAGCGACATATAGATGAGAGGAATCATCTAAGAGATAAGAATGAGCGATATGACTTGTATTTTCGGAGATATTGTTTTTAAAGAAATATGTCTAGTTATGGAACTAACGGCCAGGATAACTAGGTCACGACCTGCAGTCGATATGCTCTGATACCATCCACTGTCGGACCGGATTTTCAATCGAAATCTCCAGTGATTTAATGCACTATTCACTGGATCAGTAGATAGTGCTCACGATTCTGAAAATGAGTATCAAATACATACCATGCGGAAGCATAAATAAAATAGTAAACTTACTCATGGGCGATTAGGCGAAATCGACAAATGCGGCGGAAGAACGAAGCACACGGTGGGACCTTGGGACATGCCCACAGCGACCAAGCTGGAGGTTCGCGACCTAGCCCTCGACATCCTCATCTTCTTTATCATCATGACCAATAGTGTTCTTTGGGCGATGATCGATTCTTGAGTCTGGATTTGTTGTGAGAGCGAGTGTGAGCACACTAACCACCGTGCTCCACGAGCCAATACACAGGATGCAAATATATAGTATGCATGACTTATCAAAGGAAAGGCTCGGGTTGTTTTATTTGCCAGAAATCGCTTTTGGTAGCATTGTTATTATTAAACCATAGTGTTATTACTGCTACCTAGAACTTCACACGGCGATTGCCATAATTGACTCACTCCCCCCAAATGTCATAATTGACTTAATTCTTCAAAGACACAATTTTCCTACTAAATGTCGTCTAAGACTCCAAACAATGAGTGGTATCATTTAGCTAATCCACCGATCAAACCCTTTATATATATACATTCATTTTGAATCCACCAATGTCTTCACGTATTCCGAATTCATATTAGTCCAATCTTGTAATCAATATTCACCAACTCCTACTTACAATTCCAATGATTCCCTAATAGGATTACTTTTTAATCCACCGACATCATTCATATCAGAACTTTCTAACAAATCAATCATTTCTGCTAATGATCCAAAACTATAAATTGCTTTTTCCATAATCATCCTTATTCTCATTATTTATCTCTAACTAATTCATCAATACTTACGCACCAAGAATATCATTAATCTAGTTCATGCTTCAATTATCATATCTCCAAATTTCCTCAAATTCAAATCATCTATCTAGATCAATTCCTGTTAATCCCATTAAATCCGACAATTACCTTTACACTCTTCTAATTCTCTAAAATCATTGATCCAGTTATACTCGGTAATTATTATTATTCCTCCGATATACCCAAAAATTCAATTCATCCTTCCGGTATTTTAATCAAATCCTATCAATCACATTATTACTAACATCTCTCAAGAATTTATATTAGTGTCGTAATCCAACAATTTCTTTTGCACACTCTAATCTTCCAAAAATCATTTACATCATCTTTCTAACCCATCCATTCATATAGACTCCACCGATTCATTTCTCCTAAACCCCTTTTTAATATTCTCTTTCTATAATCGGCACGAATCCACCAATCATCGTTATGTATTTACCACAGCAGTCATCCACTCTTCTTACGACTCTATTTATCTTCCTATCACTCTACTTAAAAAGCGAAGCTTTATCATCGTTTAGCTTTTGAAATATAATACATAGAAACCTCCACGAGACTTAGCAGTTTAAACAAAACATAATGTATATGAGAATGCAATAACAGTAGCGATTCAGATTCCATCCACCGTTACATGGCATCTGCACCATATGCTTAATCCTTGATTATAGCCGCTTAACTTATCAGGGGGACGACACCGGACAACACAAATCGAGGCCTTGCATCGCCCTTCACTTTTCCTTTCCCACCCACAAATCATTTTGAAACAGAACTATATCGGTTAAGTTTCCCATGTCCGCCCTTGACCGTGGGCACGGCTATTCGAATAGTTTTGACTCTGCGAGTTTGTACACTTTCACCACAAGCGATAATCCACTGTTGCCCCACGATTCCATGGTCGGATGGTCAAATAGATTATCACATGACTGCTCGGGATATCTAGTTCCTCTAGTCATCTCACCCTATGGAAAGCGCCCACTGCGGTGGGTCCCATCGTTGCACGGATGTTCACCACGGCTACCGGCATTATTCGGCTCCACCCCTCAATGCTAGTACGACCGGTGAGCGTCACCCTCCACTCGGTGTCCCTTTAGGCCTCCTTTGCCCTTGCATAACCACTTCTATCCACTACCGGTGAGATGAGTCGGGAGTTTCGATCCGCTACTTAGCCAAGTTGTAATTCTGAGACATGTGGCTCGCACTGTTTACGTGGGAGATCATGACAAGATTCGAGTCCTTAGTATTACAGGCGGTTCTACCACACTCAATTTGTGCTCCCACGCACCACATACCACCCCAAATCATCCGCCCGGATATTCAAGCAAGTTGAGGTTTTGGGAGCATAAAATAATCATATCCAACACGAATACCGTCATTATCACCATGACCGCCCAAACCGATTTCTCATGATTGAAAATGTTGATGATGCTTGGGGCATTTCAGCCCCAGTATCTATCTTGAGAACTAAGCATGGCGCATAATTAGGGACTTATTTTGAAAGATTACTACTATAATTTTTGCTAGGCGACAAGGTTCGCATAATCAATATTCAAAGGGTATAATATTAATCAAGGAAACAATAGGCATATACTAGAATCTTGAATTAAACATGTAGTTGCATATAAAATAATAGCATGCAATTTGATAATTTAAACAAAAGTAATTTGCGAAAATGTAGGTTCAACATGATCAAAGTATTGACTACTTTGGCGCGGTTTCTGCGGTCTTGAGCTCACACTGCGCTTTCTCTTGGGCTTCTAGTCTTTATCTTCACTTCGCTCGATTCGCTTGATCTCTTGATTCTTGGGACTCCAATTGCTAATTACGTGCTAAACGATGAACACGAATAAAGCAAATAACTCAAAAGACCCAAGTAAATCCGAATAAATTCATTTTGATCTTTGCTATGAGTTAATGGTGATTTGGGTAATTCGAGGCAAGGTTGGTGGTAGTATCGATGATTTCGGTCTTTTATTAATAATCTCTTTTATTATTTTACATTTATTTAGGAAGTTCCATGAGGTAGGTTAGACCTATGAGTTGGTGTATTTTGTCGGTGCTAATGTTCGGGGCATGTGATATATACATATATATATATATATTCACATATATACATATATATATACACATATATATACATAAGTAATGTTTGCAAATTTTAGCTTATCGAGTTAATCTCATAGTTTATGTTTTAGCATTTTAAGGTGTGATATTTTATGTATTCTTAGTTATCACTAGGCTTAGTTTAACTTGAGTTAGGATCTATTTATCTGGTCCTAGCTTGTTGTATATATAATTATGGGCAACGCTTGGTATGCGACATTTTATGTGACCCTAGTTACTCGTGTTATTGGTTACATGTTTACTTTAGAGCATTTATATATATGGGTTAGGCCACTTTAATGCCTATTGATGAGGGCTATTATATTTTGGTACACGTATATTAGTATAACTTTTTAGTTTAGAGGTACTGAAATTACGATCTTGATATTTTATTCCTTCACTTAGCATTTGACATATTTTAATCTTAAGTTGCCTTTGTTATCATTTTAGGAGATCATATCTCTAAACAACATTCCTACTAAGCCTTTGGTTAATAAAGATTTAAAATAATTATCCGGGCATACTATTTTCGACATATGATGATTAACCCATGATTTGGTATTTAAGAAGCTCACTTCGTCCTAAATAAATTTTTGCATCTTTTATCAATAAATATTCAAGCCATATTAATAATTTATCCAAGATAAAATCTTAAATACTCTTATTCTCATCCTAATTAATTTTGCATTAACTATTGGCTAATCCGTGATTTTCTTTTCTTAATTATTCCTTAATCCGCTTTTCTTGTTGCTTCTAGCAAAATGGGTAAAATCCTAACTCTCTCGGACGAGAGATTGAGAAGCAGGCGGGTGCGGTGAGCGGCGGCGCTAGCCAACTCGCCCGCGGTTGTTACCGATAACGAAGGGGGTAGTACTTAAGCCGAGCGGCGGCGGCATCCCAAAGCGAGAAACGGGGTTGGTACGGTCGGCGGTGTCGCCGCGATTGGTGGCGAGGGGAGTGGCGACGCCAAATACACAATGCTTCGGCGAGAGGATGCCGACGGTGGCTCGACGGGGCCCGAGGAGCTTGAGCGGGCGGCGGCGGCGGCGTCGGTGAGAGGTGCAGCGGGCTCGGCTCGGCTGTGAGGAGCTCGGGTTTTGTCGGTCGTGTCGCGGAGCTCCCAAGACGCTTCAGTCCTACGAATTGGTCCGAGGCGGCTTCAATTGGCGGCGAGTGCTTCGGCCGGGCTTGGGGAAGAACGGGCGCCGCCGAGCTTGTGGGGAGCGGGGGCTCAATTTCTTGCAGTGGGAGGGAGAGGGGAGCTGCGCGGTGCTGCCCAAAAGCTTGAGCGGGGCTTTATAGCCGAAGGAGGATGCGCTTGCTAGCGGAGGACCGCGGGGGGAAGAGCCGGCGGTTTTGGCCCTGGCGCGGGGCTCGGTGAGGGAGGCGCAGGCTCGGCATGAGGTGCAGTGACGGACGGCAGGTGGCAGTGAGTCGAGAGCGAGCGAGGAGAAGGAAGAAGGTGACGCGGCGCCGGCTCAGCCATGAAACGGGGAAAGAAGAGAGAGAGCTAGGCGTAGAGGAGGAGAGAAAAGAAAGAAAGAGGAGGAGGGAGCAGAGCACGCGAAGGGCTGGGCCCAGCGGCAGAGGGGAGGGGAAAAAAAAAAAGGAGAGAGAGAAAAAGGATGGGGCCCACATGGAAGAGAAAAAGGGGAAATTAGAGCCCAAGCAAAAAATTTAACATCTGGATTTCTAATTTACATTTTATTTTTACCGACATTAGGAAGTATTGTTTGAAGTTTTGCATACATTCAAAATTTTGCATTTTTAATTTTTAACTATTTAGATGTGAGCTTTTAAAACTTCTTTAGCCATTGCTTCTCTTTTCTTTAAGTAAATCGGTTCAATTTCTTTTATTAACACCAACTTTGCTTTTAGAGTTGGATATTATTTCTTAATATTTTAATTTGCACACCACAACGCCCGAAAGATTTAAATATTCAAAGGAAATTTTGAATGCCAGAAAAATTTAAGAAAAGTTTTAAAAGAAACTTCATAATTTTGGTTATCCAAATTTTGGGATGTTACACGTACCACGCTCTGATACTAACTGTTGGAAATCTCTTAAGATTTCTCACTTTCTCTTTGTATTTTCTATCTCTCTCAAGAGATAAATACAAATTCACGGGAGACAAAAGACTTACTGCAAATGGCTCATTTATTCTATTCGATTGAGATGTTTTAAATAGATACAACCGGCAGTATATGCAAGCCACTCACCCCACTACTAACGATCGTGCACTTAACTCCTGAAATTCCTCCACGATCCGCACGACTCGGTTCTCTAACTACTTATTGACTCAGGGTACAACTGCTACTACAACCGTCACTCAATCGCTTCTCCGACTACGATCGCTACTACACAGCCTTACGACTACACAGTCTTATGACCACACGCTCGACTCCGACGACTAAACATAGTCTTACAACCATACACGGTCTTATTACCACTATAGCTACGACCACCGAATGCTCTGACTGCTGCAGACGAGTACTCGAACACCAGTACTCGGACACATGACTTTCGACCACAACCACTCACGATCACTATAGTTTATACGGCCACTGCAGTTTATGACACCAATTGTTGTAGCACACACGACCACACACATGACTACGAGCACTAGCACCTACGATCACAAGCACTCAAACATTCGGAGATCCACTCAAACACTCGGGGTTCACAAGGACGATCGAAGAGGAGGTCTACAGCGGCGGCCAGATCTGATGGCACCGTGCCCAGGACGGCTGAAGAGGAAGTTGGCGGCGGCGGCGGCGCCAGGGACAAGGTGGCTATGGCTCATGGTTGTCGGGCATGGAGTCGGGTGTGTGTGGAGAGAGAAAGAGAGTGAGAGGAGAGGGAGAATGAGGAGAGAATGGTGTCGGGTGTCGTGTTTGAGAGTAGATTGGAGGGCAACCCAGTAAAAACGCTAGATTGGTTTCCCAAAATATCCCGTGATTTCCTCTCTTAAATTGTTTCTCATACCGTACTCGCCGGTCCACCAGCAAGCAAATGAGCCGTGTGAATTTATTCTCCCTGCCTGAGGTATATATGAAAACTCATGCCCTTCTCCATGTTAAATGGAGAGATCTCACGGAAGCCATGCCCGCGTGACTTCTCGTCGGTAAGGCTTCATTGTATTACCATGAGAAGATGTGCATGCAGCTCTAGTTTAGGCTATTAGCCGGAGTGGGTAGCCCGTAGACGCCAGCTAACCCGACGCGTGCAGCTACGCAAGGGGCGGGTAGGAAGGCAGCAGCGTGCCCAGTTTTTTTTTTTTCTCAGCCGTGCCATGCATTGTTCACACAAACTAGTCAAATGGTAGTTATGAAAGTGCTAGTATAATGTAATTTAGATTTTTACGATTGTTCATCTATCTACACTATCATATAATTAAGACGTCGTTTATTTCCTAAGGCAAAGTCCACAACGAACGTGCAGACCTCTTTATATCGGTTATTTTTCTCTCATAACATGACCATTCTATTGCCCATGAAATATCCTTGTATTATTTTTTCTTTCATTTCTTCAAATTAAAAGATTGCATTTTAATTTACGGAGACATATAATATGCTTCTGTAGGATGCCTTACTGACAAATCTTCCGTTAATTAAAACTAGTTACTGGATTTTCCATAAAAAATTTTCCATCGAAATGAGCAATGGATGAAATGGTAAAGTGTTTCCTTTAGGAAATTGAAGTACGTCCACGTAAGAGCCAAAAAGTGAAATCTAAGACAACACAAGGATCCAAAATAATCAATAGAACAATATGCAGATAATTATACGTCCCAAGGATTTCTTCTTTTCTTCGGTCAGCAAGCCATTCAATGAGAGAGAGAGAGGAACACTCGTCCAATGCAGCACATGACTAGGGTCAAGGTCGCATTCAGATACATCGTTCTCAGTAGTCTCTGGCGGTTGGGACGAAGCACCCAAACATCTGCACGCGCACACAGAGAAAAAGTGAGCGCCAAATTTCAGCACAAAAGGCGAAAACAACGATGAGAAGATTCGCGCGTAGGGCCGGTGATCGCTGTACCTTTGATAGGAAGGAGGGGTCCCGAGAGCGCCTCGCCGCGGCGGCGCTCTCCGGCGACGGCACCCGCGGGACGTCGGGCACTGCGGTCCTGGCCACCTCCCGGTGCCGCTTCACGTTCTCGAACTGCACCGTGAACCCCTGCGCGGCCGCGGCGTTCTGCTCGTCCCACACGCCGAACTTGGGCACGGCGGATGGCCTCTGGCGATTCTGCCAAGCAGCACGACCAGCTCACACGAGTCAAACACCTGCATGCATGGATTCATGCAACGCACACAGAAGCTTGGAGAAACAGGACTCACCGGCGCGTTGATCTGCGGCGAGGGGGACCGCGCCCGCAGCGCCACCTGCTGGTGCCTCGGCGCCTGCGGCGCGCGGTGGCCGCCGCGCCCGGTCGGGGGGTGGTGTTGGTGGTTGTGGTGGCCGGGGCTCGGCCCCGGGTGGTACTGCTGCGGCGGCGCGAACTTGCTCTGCTCGGAGCCCCTGGCGCCGAGGTCCCGGCCGCCCGGGTCGGACACCGCGCTGCTGTTGCTCCCGGCTCGCCGGTGCTGCCCGTTCGGCGCCCGCCTCTGCGGCTCACGGCTGCCGCTCGAGGTCGCCGGCCTCGACGGAGGGGCGCTCATTCTTGGGTTGTCCTCAGGGTCGTTGGGGTTGTACGGCCGGTGGAGCGGCGGCGCGGTGGCGCCCTTGTTCTCGCGCAACTTGTCGAAGTAGACCGTGTACCCGACATTCTCGCTGTCCCAGGTGCCGAACTTGGGCACGCCGGGCCGTTTCTGCACGTGGACAAATCAATCCATGCGTTACTTATGCCTTCTGTTCTGTAGATATCTGAGGAAGAATTTCAGGTGCAAATTAATGGCACAAGAGCTATTCTGCTGGGTTGGAACTACTTGATGTGAAGCGCCGTGTGATGTGGTATCAAATTGATACACCCGTTCTTTTTTACTATTTGATATGACTTTTGATGATAAATATGCCAGTATCATTTTTATGTGATAAATCTAAAACTTTTTTCTGTGTATCCGATCAAAAATTTCAAAGCCTGACCCGGACACATTTTAAAAGGACATCTACTTAGGAATGGAGAAAGGAGCAACGAAGATATGCAGAAACAGTAAAATAATATTCTAAGCCTAAAGGTCCTGTTCAAAAGCGTTAGCGGCTTTTATATGTGTTTTTTGGCTGACTGTGAAAGAGATTGAGAGGGTAAGAGATCTATATTGAGAAGTCACTTCGTTTAAAGCGTCTACTGCAACGATTTCTATAAAAAACTTATAAAAACTACGTTGAGAAATCACTTCGTTCAAAAATCAATTTCTAAATGCTAAAAGTAAGAAGCTATTTAGAATATGGCTTAAAAGAAGTCAAACAGCCCCAAACAGAAATGAAACTCCATGCTTATTTGACTAACCTTAGGCCCAGCTAAGAGTTGACCCTTAAATCTGCATAGTATAGGATTGCGATTCACAAGTGGTCGGCTAATTAGCTGTACTATATGGTCGTGTGATCGTGGGTCTATCCATATTAGTCACGGTTGATAGCTATTAGCTAATATCTTTTAATTAAATATAAATAATAGTGACTAAAAAATGATTTTAAGAAGGAAGAATGCCAGAAGTAGAAAAAGTAAATGAGAGATATGCGTGTGTGAGACAGGAGCGAGATGAATATAATGTGTGATACATCCGTAACCCTGCTTTATCCCTAAAGCAAAAGAAATAAGGAAGCCGTTTAAAAATTTAGATATTTATATTAGTTTCGAACTTCTTCTAATAGAAATCAGAAACAAAATACAACATGAATAGGCACTGTCCCTTGCACAAGAAAGGTACGTGTCTCCAACTAAAAACAGAGCCGAGTGCTTTTCTATGCATTCTGAAAGCGATTGAAAGGGTAAACAAGAGAGCAAAAATATAGCTTCTTTGCTGTCTTCAATCAAGAGGTTCGTGCTGTCAAGAGTAGACCCGTTCTCCTCTTCGTGGGTCGCCTCGAACGTTGACAAATCTTCGAAGAGAAGCGATTCTTTTTAACGCCGGCCTCTCCTCTCCTGCTCATCTCAAGAAAGACGAACCGTTTCTACCACACCTTCCTTCAGGCGAAATGAATCTAACGCTTGGAGCACGCCATCATTTTCGACGAAACGATTTCTGGCATGCTCCTAGCTAGTCTTTTCCATGATCCTAGCATCACATTGTTGCCAACTTGCATACTACAATTTGGGTTGAGAAGCTATCTTACGCCTAGAAATGATCCTAATGTAAAGTGCACCATGAACAAAAGATAGATACTCCTATATGATCGGTTACATCTTAGAGCAAATAGGTAAAACAGCAATCTAAGAAATCGAGAGCAAGGTTATGCATCGAAGCAAACCAGACAAGGAAGAAGCACTCACAGCCATACGCCTGAGGAGGAATCGACCGGAAGACGGCGAGCCCTAGCTCTCCCTCTCTATCCTCTTCTCTCCCCTTCCCCTGCAGACAGGAGAGAGAGAGAGGCAATGTCAGGCCCCAAGTGAGGGGAGGGGAGGCAGGCAACCAGGCGAACCCCCCAAAAAAAACGCCTTTCTATGTATATACTTTTGTACCAGGAGCTTAAATTTGACAACCTTCCTAATAAAGGAGAAGAGCCCAGCTGCAGAAATAGCGGCAACCCAATTGAGCCCTGTGCTTATGTAGAAGATGGCAAGGATCAGAGCAGCAAGGTGGTGCGGTGGTGGTGTATATATATGGGAGAGGGAAAGGCGCAGTTCAAACCTTCCTACCAACCAAAACCGAGTGGACAATCGCTGCTGATCTCCATGTCTATATAGTTTCTTCTCGCCATTGCCTTCTGACCTCGTCCTGGCAGAATCTGTCGTGCAATTCTTGAGTCGATTTCTCAGATTGGTCAATGCGGGAATTGTTCCCTTGTGGATGCACGTTTCTTCTGCATCTTTGTTACTTCTGTCAGCTTCGACATTAGTATTTTTCTGTCGGTTGATAAACCTAGTATACCGATAGTATCTTCAGTTGGCAGAAGCATGCATGGTAATTCCGATGCAGTGAGTACTTCCAAGAACGTAACACTCACATTGGCAAAACATTACAAAAAGATGCCAGGTAGTAAAAGTATCACATGGTGAATAATAGGATTTACTATTGCAATCAGCATTATTATCCGAAAAAAGTATATGGATATATGCACAGCTGAACGTTGCTCGTACAGCATGCCACCAAGGCACCAATCAGGAGACGTTTGCTCCCGCACGTTGTTTCAGTAGATATATCATGTGGAAGATCCGGAGCAGCTGTAAAAAACAGTAGAGCAAGACCTCTGTCAGAATGATACACGTAATCACAGAATCATTATAGTTTAGTTGCAGCCATGATTCAGACTCGATGATGCATTGCAATGCCAACAATCATATTTCTGCCGCGCGCTTGTTGTGCATTCCTAGACATTGGCCGTTTGGTACGCACAATTTGATGTCTACTGCATAATTTTCTTGCAAGAATATTCAGTCTGCATTGAAAATAAAAACACAAAAGTACTATTCTTCAACATATAGGATAGTAAATACACATAATAAATGTACACATCTTCCAACCTACATCTTAGGGGAAATTATTCAATAAAGGCACCAAAGGCAGAGCCTTAGAGCCATCCGATTGAGAATCGATGTTCGAAATCAAATTGAGAGATATATTGAGGTTTTGGGAATATCTGACGAGAGATTCAAAGCATCTCGTCCACGTCGATCGGAACCATTCAAAGTTTGATCCAACAGCCCCGAAGTGAAGAACGGCTTGTTCCATCAGGGTGCGCTATGCTGTAAAAGAGATCTCACCCTACTCAAAATTGATGGACCCACATGATAAGAGACTGCAAAGATATTGTAACAAAATATCTTGGTGCTTTCCCTAGCCTAACCAAGCGTGTCAAGCATCAAACTCATATGCACATGAGGTCAGAATGTTCAACCCTTTTCAATTTACTTGTTTAAGGTAGTAATAATTTCTATATATTGTATTGATTGATTAATTGATGGATTGTCACGTTTATTGACCAGATAGAATTATTTTTTGTCGTAGCCCAATCTTTTACCCATATACAAGTATAGGATTTGGTTTTTTCATCATGTCCTTTTTTCTAGGCTTTTACTCTGATGTATTTCATTTACGGTAACCAACCTGGCCCTCAACCATGTTAAAAATAAGAGTAAACTTATTACTCCATAGCAAGAAAAACTAAAGCAACTTACTTTTAAATAGTGTGTTTTTTGAATGCATGGTATACAGATAAATTACAGTATAGACTATACTAAGTTCAGCTATACCGGTCAAAATCACGTGCGATATTTTTTCTCTTCATACTATCTCTCAAAACAACCAGAATTCATAAACCCGCGTCCGAAAGCTGGTGAGGTAGCCGGGCCTGCCGCATCTGCACGGTGGCACTGACCGAGATAGACATGCCATTGCACCTGCGCAGCTCTTGGCGCACGCCTGCCAATGATGCAATTGCGTAAGAACTTGAGAAGAAAAAAATTGTCGGGATACTCTCGATCAGCAATGGCGTTGAAGTTTGTTGCGAGCTTTTCGGTGGCTGGCTTGTGTTGATTTAGATACGGCCCATGGTTTGGTGATCCATGAGATAAGCAACAAAAGTTGCTTGAATGAAGCCAATTCAGGAGTCCTTAAAAACATAGATGCACGCAAGAAACAAAGAGAGTAACTTTGTCTGTGGCCATGCGAATAAGTTTATGGATGCGTCCTCAGCTGGGTCACTTGGACCCACATGGAAGGGTGCGTGTATGTGTGATTGTTGCATGTTGACAGTGGCTGGCATGTGTGCTGAGTATTAACAGCCCCGAGGGAGGACCCTGTGGCCCCACCTCTAACCTCCATCAACATGCCCCTGCTAAGGCTGTCGGGAGAGATGCCTCCATCTTGGGTCCTCGCGGAGACCCAACCTGATCCCTATGGGGATAAACAATATGTTAAGTATTTTTTAAATATAATACTATAATTTTATTTATTAATTTATAATTATTTATAAATACACATTATAAGGATGTTTCAGTAGAAATTTTGCAGAGTCACGAATTTATTGTAGAGTCACGAATTTATTCATAAACTTCATCTTTCTATATGTGTGTGCTAACGTGTGCATGCATGTGGTGGTGTATGTGCGTTAATTGCAAAAAAAGAGCTTGAGTTATACTCTTGGTGCCTAAAAAATGGTGCAATTAAAAATTGCAACCGTGTGCATTATTTATTTGCACAATATATATGTGGTGTCATGCCTCGTTAGTTCAAACAGATATTGCTGGATCGTAAGGGTCTTCTCACCTCAAAAGCTAGCCAATAAAATGAGGGACTCTCTCACTTTTAAGTTATGTCCATTGCCCTTCCACAACCAATGCGGGACTATTCCAACAATTTCCCCTTCACACATTGGTGTCCCTCAGCCCTTCACCGCCCCTCCACCGTACACTAACGGTCCCTCAGGGTCCCTTTACCGTACACCGACGGTCCATCGGGGTCACAGTCCATTAGACGTTTACACACTAGTGTCCATTGGGCCAAAGATGCTAGATACAGACTCTGATACCACTTGTTGGATCGTAAGGGCCTTCTCACCTCAAAAGCTAGCCAATGAGGTGAGGGACTCCCCCACTTTTAAGTTAGGTCAATTGCCCTTCCACAACCAATGTGGGACTATTCCAACAATACTCTGTGTTCGTGGTCGTAGGTGCCGTTACGACTTGCTCTTTACGACCGCTGTTGTGTGTCTCTGTGATCAGCAGTCATCCTTTCGACCATGTGGTAGGCAGTAGCATTTACGACCAATCATCAGAGCAATACATCTATCTTTGATCTTCTATTTGTATATTGTTGGCTATTTGGTGTTGAGTTGGCTTAGGTCATTGCGCTATTTATCTCTTTGTTCTTCTTGTTTATTCTCTGTTCTTTGGTCGTCTCTTTCCCTTTCTGTTCTGAGAGAATGTTTTTGTTTGATTTGTTCATGATCTGACTTGCTGTGTGTTGGAGAATCATACTCAAAGCCATCTTGTCTATTCTATTCCCACGAGCAAGGTCTGATTGTCTTTTCATTCTCTCAGTCTCAGTTTTGAGCGCTTTTGGTGAAATCTCAGAAAGCTCTCGATTTGGTTGATAAGTTTTCAATTAAAGATTAGAGCAACCTCTTGATACCTTAATCTAGTTGCGTACAAAGTTTCTTGGCTGATTGATCTTTTAATCAAAAGTTCTTTGGAGTCTGGATCTGGTGGTCGTGTGCTATCTGCTTTCCTCTGTTCTTCGTTCGTTGTTACGACTGCCTCAAGATTCGACCACGGTCAAGTTTCCTACCGCATCCCTTTGATGTCTTTGACCTCATTCAGATCTTTCAATTACTTTGCGTTCTTTTTGTTGATTCTGGTCTGAAGCAGTTGTACTCAGTTTAGTCTTAGTCTGAAACTTTGATCGGCTTTACGAGTATGTTAGTTTCGACCATGGTCAAGTTTCAGACTACATCGCACTGATCTCCGACTGGTTTTTAACCACGTTGGTTTTAACTACAAGTATGTTGATTTGGTTGGTTACTACCGCTTGACCGACTGGTTTTAACCACGTTAGTTGTTCAGCCACTCACTGGCTTACGACCACGCTGGTATCGACCACGGTACTAATTGGTTATGACAACGTTGATTGTTCGACTACTAGTTGGCTTTCGATCACGTTGTCTATGACCACATTTGTCTTGGCTGCAACCATTTTCGATCACATTGACTCTGGTCTCGGCGATCAACGACTTGGACGAACTCCGACCACGTTGTCTGTTATCGACCACATATTCAAAGCTTACGACCACGTTATCATGTTTACGACTACGTTGTCGTAATTCCACCGCTCTGCTAGTCTTCGACCACGATCAGTTCTTTGCTGTGTTTTCTCCGCTGTTCTGTTTCTCCAGTGAGATTTCAATTCGAGTCTTCATAGCTCAGTAGCTATTGGAGAAAAGAGTTAAGTGGATACTTTGGGAGTTTTTGAAGGCATCATTCACCCTCCCTCTGTTGCCTGTCCGGTCCTACATGTATGCTCTGATTTTCATTGGTAGGGGATAATAAGGCCCCGCTCATTTCAGCGATAGTTTCTGGCTTTTATTTTTAATTCATTATTCCTTAATTTCATTTTTTCTGGTTTTTTGGCTTTTTTACCTTTTCTTTTTTCTCCTATTTCTTTGCATTGTGCGTGATGAGCTAACATGTTTCTTTTATTCTAAAAAATAAACTTAATTGCTGTCGTGGCTGTCAGTCTCTGCAGCTGATGCACAGACGGATGCGAGCTTCGTATTAGCGTCGTTGATATGCTGAAATCAGCTGTCCGGTCCGAGGCCATGGTGCGTCATCTATCTTTGTTTCTCTATATGTTGTACATTGCATCATTATTCATGTAGTTGCAATTGGTATGCCCAGTTCTGTCTCTCGCGATACAGTGTTTTGTTCACTTTGATCTGTACTGCAGCATATACTAGTAATTTTATGCCAAACAACAGTCAGCTTAATTCATTGTAATCACTAATCAGGTGTCCTTCCATAGTGGCATACAAATTGTGCCCCCTACCTTCAGAATGCTAGGATTTCACTTCCTCTGGCTATCCTCAACAATTTAATTGGCTTTTACTGTCATTTTTGGAACTCTTCAGATAAACAAACCCAAACCTTTTTACCCTTTGACCAAGGTGTATACTAGTAATTTTATGCCAAACAATCAGAATGACATTATATTATTTTTTGTGATGAACTGATGAATGCCGGTGTATTTGAATGGCATCTGGATTACCTGCTCAACTGATGCTAGCCAGACGTCTAGCTACTTACATATATAGTGAATACATTCCGCTAGTACCTTAAAGAAGGTTGTCTTTTCTTCTCAAGCATTCCTAGTGGTCTTAAAACAGACTTTGGGATCACAGAATTGGTGTGAAGTGAACCATACAGGATCTTCATTTCGGATCATCAAGATGGCATGACTGATTATACGTCAGCTTTTCTTCTGTTTTACCTGGTTAGCTTATGCTTACACACAGTTCTGGAAATAAGAATAATGTTACATTTTTTCTTTAATTCTGTAGCATGCTCATGCTTCTGTCAAGCAAGAACTGTTTCCCATTAATAGAGAGGGAAATGCTTTACACTCCATTCGGTAATTTGTGTCACATTATTGTTGACTCTGGGAAACTGTTTCACGTTTAGAGACCAATAGACAACCATCCCTCCAGTATTTATGCTGATAAACCAGCCACGCAAAACAGCACTGTTCTCTGAAAGTTTGTGTTAGAGAAAAACTAACCAACGGGATGCTATTCTTGTACTCCCACAGAAAATTATACAACTGTTCTTGGAAGACCTCAGAACCATAGTAACATATGATACTACACAATTTGATGGCCAGAAATCTCTTTCTCATTAGTTTCTTGGTTATTTCACTTGGCTTTAATCCGCACACAGCTCTGTCATGGAGGAACCAGAGTTCTGTGGATGATATTAGTGATCCATGCCCCCCTATACCTCATCCGCTTGGTATGTGCAAGTCACGAGCAGCAGCTTTCGGCTATCCGTGTGAAGAATACAAGGTATGAAAAAATCTTTTTTTTTTTTTTGAGGCGTATGAAAAACTCTTAGGAATGTAGTCCTGAACACTGTGCTCAAAGTCAAGTTCATGCTTCCGTAACAAAATTCTGCCCTTCTGTAAAGCATACAGCCTAAATCTATGGCAGGTCACAACACAAGATGGATATATTCTTAGCTTAAAGAGGATTCCTCATGGTCGTTCTGATGCTGATAACTCGACCGAGAAGACGAGGCCACCAGTACTGCTATTCCATGGGCTTATGGTGGTAAGGACATTGTTGACAAACCATGTGCCATCTGAGTTCTGTTCATACCTGATACCTGAATCAAATGTGTGGATTGGACAGGATGGCGTTTCTTGGGTATTGAGTACACCAAAACAATCGCTTGGCTTTATTTTGGCAGACAGTGGGTTTGATGTTTGGATCGCCAACAGCCGCGGAACAAATTCCAGCCGGAACCATACCTCGCTCTCCCCAAAAGATCCGGTTTTCATCTCAGGCTTGATCAAGAACTCGTTTGCCATAGATTTTCAGTAAAAATATATTAACTACTCTTTTCAGGCCTACTGGGATTGGACGTGGGACCAACTTGCTGCCTATGATCTTCCTGCCGTGCTTCAGTTTGTGTATGATCACACAGGAGGTGAGAGAGTCCACTATATCGGTCACTCCCTGGTGAGCTCATATGTCCCTTCTGAAGATTTCAATGGGTTGACACTTGGGACTTTGGAGGCATAGTGAAACAAATTGTTACTTTGCATTTTTTTTTCTAGGGAACCTTGATGATTCTTGCAGCCTTTTCTGAGCACAAGTTACTAAACGTAGTGCGATCAGCTGTGTTGCTCTGCCCAATTGCTTATCTGAACAGGATGAAATCCAAACTCGCCCTGCTTGGTGCTCATATCTTCCTTGCAGAAGTAAAATACTGTAGAACCTACTTGTTCCTATTGTCAATTATAATTGATCTGGTCAGTGCTTTATCTCTTTTGTTTACCATGTGCAGAGGGTTTACTGGCTAGGTTTTCACGAGTTCAATCCTATTGGGTAGGCATCTTTACTACAGCTTCTAATGTGTCTAAGTAGGAAGAACATGCAGTACGTGTACATCAATACCAAGTTCCTGCTTTAGTTTTGCGTCCCACGGCCACGGCAACTTATTGATCATGTCTAGAAGTGCCCATGCTTACAATTTCTTATGAGATCATCGTAGCATGAAGCTCGATTATGATATCAAAATAGCCAAGTTGGGCTTATCTGCTTCGAGACCTGCCATTCATCTATTGAAAATCCATAATTGGTGTATACCGGTATTTTGGGTAACTAGTCTCAACTGTGGCTGTGCTGACTTAA
This sequence comes from Bonia amplexicaulis, assembly GCA_036346245.1. NCBI lineage: Eukaryota > Viridiplantae > Streptophyta > Magnoliopsida > Poales > Poaceae > Bonia > Bonia amplexicaulis. Next base: position 2,523,615 of record CM070751.1, read on the forward strand.
GTCTCAAGTAGGGGTGTCAATCGAATCCGAATTATCCGTTTTATTTGGCATCCGAATTTGGTTGGTAGCGAATGTGGGAAGCATAAATAACGAATGTGGGAAGCGTAAATGCATTCGTATTGTAAAATGAATACGAATCCGGATAGTATTTGATTTTTTTCAAATATGAATTCGAATGTGGTATGTGGAATACGGTGTTAAATGAATACGGATGAGCCCGTCGTTATGGTGGACTCTAATTTGGTATTTCATATTTTTTTTGGCACATCCCCCAATAAACCTTTTTTGTATACTCTTTTTAGTCAAATTTGATACGCTTATAACTTATTTATTTGCAATATATCTAAAAGTAGTTAGGATTAGTGGCAAAATGACACTACTAGTCAATGATTACATGATAAATTAGAGAAAATGGGGCATAAATATTACTATAAAACTAGTATCAATTTGCTAAACTTCATTGTGTCATAGGATATTTGCATCCGACCGAATTGAGTAGGTATTTGATTCGCATTCGTATTCGTTATAATATTCAATTCGTATTCGTATTCGAGCATATTCATTTAAAAAATACAAATACGAATATAAGAAGACCATTGTTCGATTCGTATTCGATCTGTTGACACCCCTAGTCTCAAATATTGGCTGCTGTGAATGTGCTGCTTCATGACAGGCCAGTTGCACATGAAATTCTAAACCAAATATGCAGCAACCCAGACATCAATTGTTACGATATGTTTTCAGCTGTAGCAGGTACCGTTCTTTCCTCCATTTTACCATGTCCCAAACAGTATACAACGTTGAGCACATCCACTAACTGGGATTGCATGTATTTGACCTCATGGTTGAAGGACCGGATTGCTGCCTGAATACTTCAACTGCTTGCACCTTCCTACAGCATGCTCCACAGTCAACCTCTGTCAAAAACCTTATTCATTTGTCACAAAGTAAGAATCTCAATCGTAATTTTAAGATTGCTATTGTTCGAAGCTCAGGCATAGCACTTATTTTTCTTTTCCTGATTTGCCTGTTACCAGTGATCAGAAACGGAGAGGTCAGAAGGTACGACTACGGCAACGACAAGGACAACATGAAGCATTACAATCAGCCACGCCCCCCACTGTATAACCTTTCGTCCATCCCGGCCGATCTCCCCCTGTTCCTCACCCATGGCGGCCAGGACTTCCTCGGCGATGTCCCTGACACCAGGCACCTCCTGAAGACGCTGGTCAGGAGGCACAACAGCGACAACATCGAGGTGCTGTACCTGCCCGACTACGCTCATGCGGACTTCGTGCTGGGCTACAATGCTCCGGAACTCATATACAAACCGATGGTCGACTTCTTTAAACGTCACTGAAAGCTGCTACTACAGGTTACCCGGTCATGAGCTGCAGCAGTACCGCAGTAGTTTCATGTCAAGTTTCAGCTATGAAGATTTGAACTGTACTGATGAGTTTGTCTCCATCAGTACAACTTGTCAGGTTCTACTATATCTGTCAGTTTGATCATGCTAGAGAACGAAAAAAGGGCCACTCATAAGTATTTGATTGCATATTTGGTTCGTGTAACCGTAACGTATATACGCTTGAAGCAATTGGCAATACTACAGCTTGTGATCACATTGTTCTTGATTCACTGGTGCAAAAACAAATATGGGAATCTGATTTGTTGTTATATCTGCATTTCTTGCTTTTATCGTCTTTCAGTTTTTATTAAGTAACAACACACATAATATTGCCCAGCCAGGCCACAAAACAAGTTGGAATTCTTTTGCCTAAAATGCAAAGCACAACCCAGTACTAACCACTCAGAACGCATAGCTGAACGAAGCCAGAAAAATCCCATCAGCCATGTTGAGGTGCTCCCATCAGAAAGAGAGATGAAGTATCTGAATCTGAACTGGGCGCTGCAGCCGCCAGAAATGCTACGAGGGTCCAATTGTCCTTGGATTTTTTTTTTGCCTACCAACTTCGGCCATTCCTACTGTTGCACTGCTAGTTGTGTCCTCCAGAACTGCATGCCTAACTGAACTTTTGTCGGAAAACTGCATGAACTTAGAACCGTGAGCGATTTTTCACCTCAATTTCTAGCGGTCGGCAGTCGCTGCCGCTGAGCTGGAAGCAACCGTTACACGGTCTCCAATACACATATTTGATCATTACTTTTTCTAGTTATATATTAGCAAAAATTATTTAAAATATAATTACATGAAAGTATTTTTCATGAAAATCCAAGTATCCATGTGTGACTCAGCATCGGTCTTTGTCCCTTCCGGAATCAAAGAAGCGTCGCATAGAACGCCGAAGGGAACACACCTTCTCCGATTAATTAATTAGTCGCTAGTTTTCCGATTAATTAATCGCTAGTTAGAGAACCTGGATCAGCCGCGGTTTGCGACGACGCGTCGCGCCGGATCCAGAACCTTCTAACGGCAGATCGAAACAACAAGTTTCTTTTTCTTTTCCGAATCTGATCGCTGTCTGGGTCTCTGATTTATATCAAAAGATGAACCGAGTTTTCTTAGGGTAAAGTCCCTGATTTATATTAAAAAGATAAAGCAAAGTGAATAGTTTAAAGTTACAAAGAGGTGCAGCAAAGAAATGAAGTTACAACTAAGTTTAACTGGACTAAGCTGCAAACTACACTTTATCACACAAGAAACTATGTTGGAGCTATTAAAAAGGCCGACGCTAACCAGAGGATGATGAAGCTGCTGGAGATGAAGCCGACGGCCGACGAAAACCTTCTGAAACTTGTTCTAGGCTGGGACATTATTCGAGACGAGGCCACTGATCACTACCTGCGGACAACGATGGTTGAAAAATCAGCGCTGTTGTGTGCTTCCACATCGGTAAAATGCTATGTTGGAGATAAAATTAGACGGTGGCTCTGGTGTGAATGAAGTTTTCTTGAGCCAAACCAAAGACACCAATTTCAAACTAGTAGATCCTAAGATGGCTAGATGCATGTAGTAGTAGATATTATGAGACTTTGATTTGTAAATCAGGGGAAAAAGGGCAGTAGGGGGAGTATATAGTGGCTAGTAAGAGATGGCACGCTGGTCAAAACATTGATAAACGCTAAGTCCCTAGAGGGAAGCTTATTGAAGTGGTACTCACCGGGGAAGGGATGTGCTCATCGCCAGCGTCGAGGAAGAAGACCACCGCCAAGCTAAGAAGCAAGGTGATGGAAGACGCCATGGCCAACTAGTAGGTACCCTAGCTGTACAAGAAGACGGATAGGATCTTGAGGTGGGCATCGGAGCTGAAGTCGTTGACTAAGCAAGGCAACGAAGGCTAGGACAGTATTACTCCTAGATCTAGAATCTTAAAAATCAGTTCGGATTGATTTAAAAGAACCCAACATATTTGAGGTAGCGATATCAAGAATCAACCGAAGGCCACCACAAGATTGAAGAAAAGAAGAACGAAGTGCCCAGTACGCCGGGTTCGGGGGCGAGAGCCTTTGTGGGAGGAGGAGGCCAACTAGACAACAAGGAACTAAAAAAAAAGGGAGATTGGAGCATTTGCCCCATACTTAACATGGATTTGATGATTTGCATTTATCCATTGACATGTGGCCCGGACCCACATGTCTCATCAAATGAATGAAAGGTGCCCTCAAAAAAAACCAAAGAAAAAAAGACTCCCTCCCACTCACCGCCCGCAAGGCTCGCCGCCGGAGAGAAATAAGGGGAGGAGGCCCTGCTAGATCTAAGGCGAGGTTGGGAAGAAGACGCCTGGGCCGGACTAGACCTATATTATTGTCATGAGAATGGTTAAGCGGAGGGAAGGATCGATAGTCCGGCCGGATCACATGAATGAATGATTGCATTGATTGGCCGTGATTGTGGTGATTTCCCGCTGCTAATCACGGGAGCACCGTCGCTCGCCCGCGCGCAAGTCATTGCTGCTCGCGGTACTACCTGCGACCTGCCTGGTACTTGAGCATGTTCAACGAATTTGCAAGATCACACGTGAGATTTCTGAGAGACGAGTTGGAGGTGTCGCTCACCATGATCGTGGCCACTAGGGTTCCAGAGATCTTCCCGACTGGCTAGAATCGTAGTGCTTGGTGATGAATGATGATTACTTGTGTATGTAAAAACACATAGGAAAATGAATTCCGCGAGAGAACAGTTCAACAAACCGGAGAAAATAACAAAGAAGAGTGGTGAGATTTGCTGAGAGCCTGAGAACAAAGAATATACTATTTGATGATACTAACAAATTGCTTCTTCTTTATTTGTAAGCCCTACAGGCGTAGTAGCATGTTTTGTGAACCTAGTTTATGCCGCGAACCAAACAGTGGTTAGATGCGGCACATTCTCCTGTCATCAGTCGAATACCATCTCGAGCAAATGCCAAATGGTACCAAATTAAGCCATCCCTCTCGACTTGTTCATCAATGGATTTCCAAACCTCCTGAAAACGGAAGGAACACCACAATTGGTCTGAGTTATCGGTCTCTTTTATGACTTCTTTTGAATAAATAAGAGGAATAGTTTTTCATCGTTTTTTGAAACAGCTTATTAGCACAATATTTTCGAAGTGGTTTATCAGCATTCAATTCATTCGCACAAATGCTCACATTAAGACTAAAAGTCATCATCTATAGTCATAAATCATCAGCCGCATCCGAAAAGAACCCATCATTCCCTATGGAAGACCTGATCCTAAACTCTTGTTATAACCTACCACCTCGTCTCTTTGTACACAGGTCCTTCAGAACATCCATAATCAGCACACGCCCGTCCGATCAGGCACACCATGTAGCACAGTAACAGGGGTGAAAAAATAGCTCATGGCTCGGCTCGAGCTCGTGAAATTTCAAGCCGAGCCTTCTTTACAGCTCGCAAAAAATTTAAGCCAAGCTCGAGCTGCTCGCAAGCTGGCTCGCGAGCTATTTGGGCTCGTTTGTTAAGTTAGCTGTTAGCCCAGCCAGCTCGCACAGCCCAGTCACATCTCCTGTCTCCCCCCACTCGCATCTCCTGTCGGCATTGCGTCCTGTGAATCCATAGCCACCGTGCTCCCCGTGTCTTGCCCCTCCGTCGTGTGCTACTCCCCCGACCATGTGTTCCCCGCCGACGTGTGCTATCACGCCTTACCCCGTGCCGTTGGCGCTCCCACCGCCGATTTGTATTCCCCTACCACCGGCGCTCTCCTCTCGCCACCTATCTATCTTCCACCACCCTCGAACACCGCCGCCCCCACCCCCATGCCTCCGCACTCTTCCCCACCGCCGATCTGTCTTCCCTTGCCACCGATGCTCTCCTTCGCCGATCTGCCTTCCACCCCCACACCGTGCACCGCTGCTCCCCACCCCGTGTCGCCGCCTCTCCCCACACCGATATGTCTTCCCCGCCACCGTGTTCTCCTCCATCATTGATCTATCTTCCACTGGCGCTCAAGGCTTTTTATAGCCAAGGTAAGGCGGTTCGGCTACAAGGGAGGCACCGTCAGGTCTTCAGCGCGTGTTTAGGGCGAGAGGGCTCGGGAGGTTTCGGCTAGTGGTGGCGTGGTGCAAGGTGTCAGGAGGGTTGTACTGTGGCCTGGCAAAGATCGATAAGGTAAACGAGGTGAGCTGCATTGCGGCATGTCGGCTGAGACCGAACAAGGGAGACGGTGGCCAATTCTAGCCTGGAAGCCTTGCCATGAGTCAAGATGAGTTAAGAGGAGGTGTCAGGGTGAGGCTGGCGAGTCATACAGTGATTGACGCAAACTGGCAAAGCGTGGCAGCAGGGATGAATCAAGACGGCTATAAATTGTAGCGGGAGTGGTCAGCCGGGAAACGAAACCAGCGACAGTGGCATTTTTAGCTTGGGCGGGCTCAACAGCTGTCAGAGGGCACTAAATGGATGCCAGGGATGGTACGGAGGTTGAATCGGCATGGGCGGTGTCTGACCAAATTCCGGCGGTTGTCACCCTTCGGCATTTTGCCGAATGGTGAATAGTGATGGCCGGGCTGCACGGGAATGGATGGGAGGGATGGATCAGCAAAGAAAAGGTGGCGCTAATGGTTGGGACTGGTGTTAGGATTCAAACAAAAACGAAACTCAAGAAATTCAAACACAGTTTGAAATTTTGGGTTGTTTCAGTAGTGTTCTATGAACCCCCAGCTCGTACACATGGGAGATCAGAATTCGGAGGTGCCATTCCAATCCATGGTAGCGAAGCCCACCTGCAAAAATGACCAGCATTAGCAAACAAGAAGGTGCAAATCCATCAACAAGTATTCAAAACCTGCAATGATCAGCACCTGCATGAAGGGTGTGCATCTTCATCAGCGGCGTCAGCCCCGCGGTGTCGCCGAAGTCTTGGGCGTAGTCGACGGCCCTCGGTGACCGCCGGGCACGCCGCGGGCTAGACCCAATGTACTAACGGGCCCAGAAAACTAAGCCCAAAAGCTCCCGTAAACTCAATGCCAACATAAAATATAAAGCCGTATAATCCAACCGTTTCGGCCCAAAGCCAGTTCTCCTACTCCACACGGCCACGCCATTAGCCGTTTCTTACGCCACGGCCCAAACTTGGAGGCGGTCAAAAGAAAAGCGCAAGAGAAAGGGAAGGGATTTCTCTCAACACGGGAAGGCCAAACCCCCCAAACCCGACACGCGGCCGCCGCAGCCGAGATGGCAGCTGGAGCCGCCGGCCACGCGCCGCCGGCCGCGGCGGCGCAGTCGTTGGTTGAGTCCTTCTGCGCCGTGACCTCGGCCACCCCCGAGGAGGCCGCTTTCTTCCTCGAGAGCCACAACTGGGCCCTCGAGTCCGCCGTCCGCTCCTTCTACGACTCAGTGGACGGCGACGCCGACGCCGATGCGGACGGGCCCGATCCGCCTCCACAGCCGCCTCCCCCGGCCGCCGACGATGGCGCCGACACCGATGACGAGGACTACGTGGGCGGCGGCGATGAGGACGACGACGACGAGGACTACGTGGGGGATGACGACGAAGAGGACGCCGCCCTGGCCTCGGCGGCTGCGGCGGCGGAAGAGAGGAGGAAGCCAACGAAGAGGCAGAAGAGGAGCCACAACTCGCAGGCCGGGAGCGGGAGCGGGGCGGGGTGCGAGTGGGAGGGGAAATGTGAGGACGCTCTCCGATCTCGGCGGTGGCACGAAGGGCGCGGGGTCCGACGGCGACGAGGATTCGGAGGACGAGGAGGGCGCCGCCGCCCGAGTTGTACACCGGCGGCGAAAAGAGGTCAGTGCTACTTGTATTGTATCTTAGGGTTTTGGGATGTCTGCTTCGTTTCTAGCTAGATCGTAGACGCACTCACTTCTATGGTTTTAGGTTGCTTTGCTCAGTTTTTGGCTAAATTTCGTGAGCTAGTGGTCTTGCATGCTCAGATTTAATGGGGCTTTGGACCTCTCGTGTCTCGTGTGATGGAACTATTGCCAAATGTTTCAAAATGCTGGGTGCTTTCATGCGTACTGATTAGTATCAACTTTGGTGAATTTATGGATAGCGCTCGGCCCTGCTAACATTGTTTTGGTGTTAAGTCCATATCGTATGCCTAGGTCTTGTATGGATACGACGATGAAGTTTTAACAAATGTTAAACACTGGATGATGTGAGAATTAGATGCTGTTCTTTAGAGTGCCTGGTTTGTCCTTTAGTATAACTAGTGGATTTACCCGCACAATTGCGCGGCTAGATAGTATGATGCAGTTGTATTTAGTATATAACTCTAATGTCTATAATTAAAATATAATTATATTTGCTATATAACTCTAATATACATATATGATTAATCTGCACTGTTATAATCTGGCTCCACCAAAATAAGTGATAGAGACGCCTCTCTTTTTTCTCAATTAATGTAAGAATTTCTAGGGTTTTTTCTTCTTATGATTATTGTGGGTTTTTCTTACCCTTAAAGCGAAGGAGGTGACTTGAATCTCACTAGTTTTTATTTATATAGATAGCCACAAAATTGTTGATATATGTTGCGATAATGATGTAACGTCCTTGCATATATTAGGAGTTCATGATATGGTGTTACAGGGTTATGCTTGGCAAGTTGGCATTTCTGGAGAATTGTGAGTTGATTGTGAAGTTCAATCATGATAAAAAAAAAAGGTTCTTAAGTTGCTTGCATCTAGCCTGTATGCTCATAATGTGACAAACTTTTGAAACTCAGAGGCAACAACTGCTTCTATTAGTTGATGCTGGCAGTGACACTGGCACAGGTGAGCATGAAAGGTTAAAAACTGATGCCATGATAACAATATCGCTGATTTTCACCTATCCTATTTCTGTTTGTAACTTGACCTTTGTTCCCCCAGCGTGTCTGCAATAGTACAACCAGATTGCAAGCGTGAGGGTGATATGTCAGGGTTTTAGAACTATTTTGAGACTGCTTCTCATCAGGCATTGGTAATACTTGCTAATTTTGAGTGGGGATCAATATGGATTACATTCTAGCCCAAAAACATCCAGGAACCACCCAAAAGAACTGCTCAAATTGCGGTGAACCAGGGAACAAGAAATCAAATATGTGTTATGTCTTATGCAAGAATACTATGAAAAAACATCTTTACGTTGAGAACACATTTAAAATTGACCTGACCTGGTCATTTCCCTCATCCATGAATTGACCAGGAAGTTAATCCTGACTGGTCTGGGATGGTAATTGCATCGTACAAATATAGAAATTGTAATATCTGTGACAGCATGGTCTGTATGGTGATAGTTCACTAGGTACCGATGTTTTGCAGTAAAGACTCTTATAAATTGTATATATGATATGCTTATAATTTTTTGTATTACTATGTTCAGCGCAATGGTTGTTAGAGATCGATCCAAAAGTAAAAATAACACGGATGAGATTTGTAAGCAAGCTAAGAGGAAGAGAGCTAAGCAAGGCCCATTTGTGGCTCGGCGGCAATCTTCTAGTTCGAGGAGCTTTTCTGGGACCGGCAGACTTGTAACAGGTGAAGCCGTACAGCCTGATGCACCACAACCACCAGAAAACATTGTTCACAACATCTACTTCTGGAGCAATGGGTTCACAGTAGATGATGGTCCACTCAGAAGTTTTGATGATCCAGAAAATGCATCTTTTTTAGAGGTATACAGCTCTGGTGTGTGCAAGCAACTGTGTGTATACATATTTCTGCTTATTATATCTGTCTTATGCACTCGTACGTGTTTGATTTTACTCTCCTTTTTTCATTTATTTTAGAATGTCTGATGTTCAACCTTTTGTTTCCGACCTGGATGGTTTTTTTGGCAATATTTTATCATTACATTTGCCCATGATTGTACTTGCAATATAACATGATGGTTAATTGAAATAAATTCCTGAGTGAAAAGAGATCATGTGGATGTGGATTTGCTTCTTTTCATTTTGAATAGGCATTAGTGTGTCTCAGCTGGCATTTTTTTATAACAAAAATTCAGCTGTCTTCCATCATAGTGTCTGACAATTCTGTATTATTTCTGTGCTGGTCCTAATTAATTAAATGTAGGGTAGGAGCTGTTTTGTTAGGAAGGGTGGATCTTTTTTAATGCATAGTGTTCCAGCTTATATTGAAAGAAGGGTGGATGTTTTAGTGGTCAATTGGCCAAATTTTGCCACTTGGGAACATATATTTTCTGTCTGAGAAACCTGTTTTCCCAGTAAGTCATGTCTCACATGTTACTGTGTAGCTTGTTCAGTAAAACAACTCTTCCTAATTTCAACATTGAAGGAATGTGTCAATGTTTTGTTGGAACACTTCTATTTAGTGTTATAATTTATTCTTGTATGCTTAGCACTTTCCATTCAACTGTATTATTAAGTTTGTTGCAATGCATGATTGCATGTTACTCTGCTAGTTCCTTTCGTGCATTATATATGGGTGTGCTATATCTTTGTTGAATTGGATGTAAATAATCAACTTATCTGTTCTTTCCTTTTTCCTTTTCCTTTTCATTAGAGCATCAAGAATTCTGAATGCCCAACTGAGCTTAAGCCGGCTGATGGGAGGTCTAAGGTGAACGTTAATGTTGTTCGGAAGGAAGAAAAATGTCCTGTAAGTATCGTCAGCTTGAATTGTTGTACTGCTTCAATTGTTTCTGAAATACTTGGCCTTGACAATCTCCTTCACTGCCTTGATACAGGAGCCAGTCAAGCTCGCTGCTCCATTTCAAGGAGGAGGAACTCTGGGGACACCTTCTGATAACTCTGCACCTTCAGATATTACTTCTGCGGCTGCTGCTTCCAGTACAGCGACTGCCACTAAGACTATGACACACACAGTGGATGAGTCGTTGCCATCAACCTCTCTCCAGATCAGGTTTGCAGATGGCAGTCGCGTGGTTGCACGCTTCAACACAAGCCACACAGTCGGTGATGTGCGGGCATTCATTGACGCAACAAGGCCAGGAGAAGCTAGTGATTACACACTGCAGGTCGGGTTCCCCCCTAAGCCGCTCGATGATGTGACCAAGACTATCGACGAAGCCGGTGTGGCCAACTCGGTGATCATTCAGAAAGTCTAGCTCAACGGAAAGAGCTGTTGACCCTCTTCATCAAACACACTATCCATCTGAAGCGTGCAAATTTCCTTCCTAATCCTTTTCGTTTCTCGAATTTAGCTTCTCAGCCTTCCGTGGCTTCCTTCACTAGCTGCTTCAGGTATTAAGGGTGTAAACAGTGATATTTGGGTATCTCGATCTTATTCATCTACAGTGTATACTTGGTTTGCATGTCTGCTTCCAGTCCACATCACGTTTGGTGTATTAAACTGTCATTTTGTTCATATCTAACGGCATGGTTGGTAGAGTGCCGGCGCTTGTGGACAACGTCGGTTGCTACGGATGCTCATTTACTCCTTGTCTGCGCTTATCGTCCAACCGATGTCCTGACGCTGATTGCATTTGGCAAACGACCGAGATGAGTTATTTGCAGAAAGATTAACAAGGTGGGTTGTTTATAGCGTTCCTGTCCGCGCAAATCTCACTTTTGTGACGTCTGCAGTCTTCTCCAACGTTGCGCTACATTCTCGTGCTGACATTGTCTGGTCAAGTCATATGCATGTCTTCAGTGGGCGCCGAAACAAAAGCCCTGTTCTAGCTGCGTGTTCCTTTTCTGAACTGAATGATGAAAAAACCTGACACCTTGTTGCATCACCGTCACGATCCATTCCTCGTTTATCTTCCTCTCCTTCAGGTAGCAGTTGCTGCGAAGTTACAAAGTGGCTATATGCAAGTGTAGATGGGAGTGATCGCGACACAAATATTACATCAACTGGTTAGTCCGTCCATCCAAATCCAACTACAAAGCTGGTGAGCCGCGTCAGCTGCCTGCCTGCATGCCGTCCCGTCCCAGCTCCAGAGAAACCCAACGATTCCCGTTTCCGGTACTGGTTTCATCGCGTCGATCAGGCCCATCTGAATCATGGGTAAATGGTCCATCGACAGCGAAGATTTTTTTTCCCCCGTCCGTCTGGTCTGCGCTCGACGACACGGGGCGTGAGGGACTGGAGCTCGCCGACAAAAACTAGACGTGCGGTTTTAGCTGTAAAAGCGTGCTAATGATCGGCGTCGAATGGGAGGCGACAACGCCAAATCCGACGCGCTGGTGGCGCTACGTCGCAATGCACGGTGGCGAGATCAGATACGGCTTAAAAGGATGCGTTTTGGCTGTGGTGAGCCTTGCGGGTTGGGTGGTTAAATTATTGGGCTCTTTTATTTTACCTTCAATTAAATATAAGTTATTTGTTCTTTTTAATTCAACAAATCGGATTAATTAGGATTTAGTTATACTACTACCGGCAGTACTAGCAGTAGAATCTTAAGATGGGTAAAATTGTAAAGGAAATACATGGCGTAAGAGTATTTTTTGTAAGCTCTGCGACAACACGTGTACGAGAGACGGCGGCGGCGGCATGGGGAATGGGTGAGAAGCGGGGTGGCGGCGACGAAAAGAATTAATAATAAGTTCAGAGGAAAAGTCTATAATACATTTGCAAAGAAAAGTCTATTATATCCTCACGAATCAATTATCATATTTAATTTCTACTTATTACTCTTTTACTGTTAGTAAAAATTTACGGTAAAAATCCTTAATTATTGGTGGCTTTGATCACTTTGCTTGATGCGATGTCCTTCGCTTGGGGCCTACGTAGCAACGGGGGACCTACTTGTCACGAGCACTGCCTCGCAGTCACAGCTCACGGGTGCAGTTCTCTCTTTCCTTCCTGTCGGAATTGAGCCTTAATTGGTGAGATTTCTCAAACAGCCGCCGCATTGGTGCGTTGTTGATTGGTGCATCAAAATGTCCTGAATAAGTGAGCTGTCTAGCATATTATGAGGAAAGTAAGTTAAGGGAAAATCTTGCTTCACAGTGAGCATGAGGATTTTTTAGATGAACTTGCTGTCAAGCATTATTTGTTGAGTTTGGCCATTAGTGGAAAGTTAAAGTGTTCAACTAGTACAATACCTGCGCCTTGTGGGTAGGGCTGTAAAAAAAGCTCGGAGCTCGCGAGCTACTCGAGTTCGGCTCGTTCTAGGCTCGGTTCGAGCTCGGTTCAAACTTTAAGCGAGACGAACTCGAGCTTGATCTCGAGCTCATGAGCTTTCTGAGCCGAGCTCGAATAGTTCATGAGCTCAGATTCGAGCTTAAATAGTAATACATATTAATTCTTCAGAGCTTACTCGGTAGAACTCGAGCTCGAGCTTTTCTTATTGTTGCAAATTAGTGTATATTTGAATTATTTTGACTATTATCGAGCTTACTCGAGCCAAACTCGAGCTCGAGCTTTTTCTTATTATTGAAAAATAGTGCATAATAAATTATTTTAATTGTTATCGAGCTTCAGCTCGAGCCTACTCGAGCTCGAGCCGAGCTCGAGCCCAAGTTCAAGCTTGGACCCCATCTCGAACTCGACTTCTGGAGCTTGAGCAAGGCCAAGCTCGCTGAGCTCGGCTCGTTCTGACCGACTTGTGGGTAAAGGCCACAGCTTGAGTCCCACTAATTACAATGTTTGATAGATTTATCACTGGATTTGATCTTGTTAGCCCTCAGTCGCTGAGTCATAAAGATAATTTTGAGAACCAACTATGGGTCTGTTTTTTTTTAGCTGCGGTTTATGACTTTTGGTTGAAATTTTTGAATTTTGACTGTTTGCGACAGAGATTGCGGAGAGAGAAATATTCACTTGTAATTTTGGTTGATACAGATGTTAGGCTTTTAACGTTTACTACAATTAACTTGTACATCTCATCTTAAAAAATACCCCATTTAAAAGTTAAATACTGTAGTAAAAGTTAAAAGCCGCTTTTAGAAACCGTAAAAAACAGACCCTATAACCCTTTAGAAAACCTTTGTTGAGCTTACCTCTCCTAAGATTGGGTGAGTTCATCTGCAAAACAGAAAAAAATACTGGGGGAGTTTATATGTGGGACGATGTTGAGATATAGATAGATTGGCCGTTCTCAAATATTTCTAGTGTCGAAACTTCGCCAATTCTATTCTGCAGGATTGAGGGCCGTTAGCAAGATGAGTAGGAGTTAGGGTTGAGACTTGGTCCTTTTCCACAGACCCAACCAGAAGGGATCCTAGCAACAAATCTTTAGAGCACGACACCTGATTAGACACCACCAGTTGCCGTGCTAGGCACCAGTCTCCCAGCACTAGCTAGTGCCATATACCCACTAGGAGTCATGGGAGAAGTACTCCGATATCTAGAAAATTCCAAAAAAGAATTACAAGACAACCAAAATCGCTTCATGAGGCACTACTAACCAGAGTGGCAGCACCTCACCCACCACCCACCCACGGAGTTAGCTTAGGGACTTCCTACAGAACCCCTAGATAAGTCAATGATGGTTAGTACACCCACAGGCATGATAGAGGTGTCATCCATAAGGAGGGAACAAGCTATTATCATCCACAACACAAAATTTATGGCTGATATCTACATGATAGATCTAAGTGACCTAGAGGTAATTCTGGGTATGAATTGGTTATCCACCCATGGGGTAAATAGTGACTGTGAATCAAAGAGTGCCTCCATTCGAAAGCTAGACGGAACCAGACTAAGCTACCTAGAAATCAAAGCTCGGCCAAAGCTATCATTCCCTAGCCTAGCTAGTATCCAGTGGAAGGAAGTGAAGGATATACTAATAGTACGAGTTTCTGGAGGTCTTTCCCGAAGAGTTACCAGGAATGCCCCCTGATAGAGAAGTAGAGCTTGCCATCGATCTTCTTCTTAGCACTGCACCCATTTCAAATAGACCATACAGGATGAATGCACGCGAGTTAGTGGAACTGAAAAAGCAGTTATGTCGATGTTTTAATATCGATCTTACGTATGATTTGTTTGGATTTAGGGGAACTCTTAGAAGACTCGGCGTATGCGGCTGTGAAGTAGAGATACGGAAACTTTATCCTGGTTTGGGCCTTCTCCTAAGATAATAACAACCCTACGTCCAGTATGATTGCTAATTGCTGCAAAATGGATTACAACAGATAATTACACAAATGTCTAGTGCTATTCTACATGAATGGTTCACCCAAATGTCATTCTCTCCTTTTGACGTTAACCTTTAAATAGCCGATGAAGCGACGACAGTTGTCCCACGCCGGAAGACACCTCAACGCTTCGGATGCTAACCGCCTGATGGAAGTTACTATCAGAGAGACATAAGTGGGTCGTTCACTGTGTAGCGGTTGTTGTTATAAAGAGATCGTGTGCAGTTAGTGGACTAACGCACATTCTAACCGCCTTGTCAGACGAACCGATAGTGCAGTTCATTATCATAGGAAAGTCAGTTAGAGGTAGACTCATGGCAGGAAATCTCACGACTATAGAGTAGTCACATAAGACTTACGACTACGTAGTCGTAGAAGGACTTACGACCATGTGGCCGTAGAAAAGCTTACGACCATGTGATCACAGAAGAGCTTACGACCATTCTGTCGTATTTTTTCCTTATCGATAAAAAGTATATTCAAGGAATATAATGATGTAATAATTTGAGGATTATTCTATCCTCGTCATTGCGGTCATAGAAGGACTCACGAGGTCACGGTCATAGAAGGACTCACGACATCGCGGTCGTAGAGGACTTAACTATTCTGTGGAACTTTTCCCTTATCAATAAGGGGTATATTCAAGGAATATAATTATATAATAATTTGAGGATTATTCTATCCTCGACATATAGCCCCTCAACTTCAAGTGAAAGTAGCTTATTCGAGTATGTGAGGTTGTAGATAAAAATATGGTCGAAAGCATAGCCTTTCCAACCTTTGTCAACCAGGAATAGGCTTGGTCAATTCGATAATTTCGCTTGAGTTGTAAAGACAGAGAAACATCAAGAACATAGGAATTTCAATCACTCCACCTAATTGATTCCCGATATACCCGTCGTAGAAGAGCTTACGACTATTAAGTAGTCGTAGCAGGACTTACGACTACATGGTTATGGAAGAACTTACGACTATAGAGTAATCGCAGAAGGACTTATGACAACGTAGTCGTAAAAGAGCTTACGACCATAGAGTAGTCATAGAAAGACTTACGACTATATGGTCGTAGAAGATCTTTTGACCATAAAGTAGTTGTAGGACTGAATTTTTAGTAAAACACTGAAATGAGTAAGCTTCGTACCGAGGTTGAATAAAAGGCCAAAGTAGAACTTTTCGGCTGAAAGGTCACAGAGGAGATACAACTCGACTGTCCCTCTTCAGAATAGTTTGTAATAATACACAGAGTATGATAAAGTTTTACCTTTGGGTGATGAATGAACTTTCTTTTTCCTGCAATTTATTTTGTTGAGCAATCAGTTCTCGCAAGATAAAAAATGAAATGAAAGAGAATGGAATTACAGCTAAGAAATAAAGCTATATGAATAACTCTATCCTAGCCCCGACTATTTACTTAGTTTATATGAATAAACTAAGCAAATAGAACAGAGTGAAGTATGCAGAGAGTAGAGTGATTCATCCGACTATCGTTACCGAATTCAATTACATGTACTGGCAGCAAAGAAGAAGAACGAGTCAGTGCTAGGAGGTTCCTTCTAGTGGGCAGAACCACATGCAAAGAGGAAAGACTTCAACTAAGAGTCGTTACTTCCCTTCGACCAGGTGAATGAAATCGAAGACGAACGGTAAGAAGATAAGTACTTAGAATTTCTTCTTGAACATTTATTCAATATTTTCGTAGACAACTCAATTGTTGTGTGCTGATAGCAAGAGTTCGGAATCAATCGGCACTAGGAAGCTCCTTCTAGTAGGTAGGACCACATGCAGAGGGGAGAGATTCGGCTAGTGGTGTTCCCTTCTCCGACCAATTAAACAAATTGGATGTGCTAGAAGTGGTTGAACAAACAAACAAGAAGCTCTACTGAACATACCACAATAAAGATTTGCATAAACTGAAAACTTTATTGAAAAGGTAAGAGATGTTTACTCATAGAATTAGCATAGTTGGTCAATATTCCAAGAGTTTGAGAGAATCTGGCCATCTTCCATAGCGAGTCGTACAGAGCCGGGGGCGTGTGACTTTGACCATTGTGTAAGGACCTTCCCACTTGGGGGAAAGCTTGTTCCGATTAGACTGGGATTGGATTTTTCTCAATACCAAGTCGTCTACAGCAAGACTACGAGGCTGAACCTTACGATCATAGTACTTAGGCATGGCCTGTTGATAGACTGTCCATCGGATTAAGGCTTGATTCCTCTTCTCTTTGAGCAGGTTTATATCATCCACTCGAAGCTATTCTTGGTTAGAGTCGTTGAATTTCTCAACTCGTGCCGACCTGATCTTTAGTTCTGGAGGAAGCATGGCTTCAGCCCCAAAAACTAGAAAAAAGGAGTTTAACCTTTCTTTTCGCGATATACATCACATGCGAACTCCCTGAGTACTCCGTTTATAGTGTACTCCATTGGCCAAGGTACACATCCTAGTCTTGCGGGCAAGACAATCTGCTTCTAGACCGTCCTCAGGTATTGAACCTTTCTGAAGGTAGTCGTAGATGGGAACCATCCACGCATCTTCGTACTCTAAAGAGAATGTCTCATTAGGAGTTGTTTCTGATGCTTTGACCAAAAATGACTTCTGGAGCTACTACAAGAAGATTCCCAGCGGTACATGCAATCGGGAGGAAGCTATTCGAGCCAACTGGTCTACGAGCAAATTATCCTTTTAAGGGACATACTATAAATCGAAACCAAAAGAATGCTTTTCTAGCTTTCGGACTTCTGACTGAGACATGGTCGTACTCGAGCATCGATACTCTTTTCCGACCCGATTTGCGACTAGTTGAGAGTCTCCTCTCACGAGTAGTCGGAAAATCCCGAGCGCTTTAGCGACTCATATGCCAGCCAACAAACCTTCATACTCAACCACATTGTTAGTGGCTAGAAAGAACAATTAGATGACATACTTTAAGGTCTATCCCGTGGAAGATTTTAGGACCACCCTAGCCCCCAAGTCACTTAGTGCAAGTAGCCCGTTGAAGTACATTGTCCACTCGTCGTCGGTAGAGTACTGTTGGGGATTCTGAATAGATTCATGATTTGTCCATTTGGTGACCAAGTCTGCCAAGATTTGGGATTTAATGGCTGTTCGAACACGAAATGCAGGTCGAACGCTCCAAGTTCAACCATCCATTTGGGCCATGCGTCACGCTGTTTCCCTATACTAGAGGACCTCTCCTAAGGAAAACTCAAGTGGCACAACAATTTCGTGCATCTAAAAACAATGCCTTAGGCTCCTCGAAGACATGAGGAGGGCATATGAATGTTTTTGAACCTAAGGGAAACGCTCCATATGTCCATGTAAGACTTTGCTTACATATTAGATCGATCGTTAGACCGAACGTAACAGGCAGAAAAACTTAGCCAAGGGCCTAGCCGAAGATCCTAGTATGATCCCATGAAATGAATATCATACTGGTTTTATTCCGCTCCGAGGAACTTGCATCTCATCCAGAGCACCTGCAAACAATATATTTAAAGAACTACCACCCATGATTAACAGTCGATTTACTCGACAATTGTTGATGGTGGGTTCGACCACAATCAAAAACCCATCGGGTCGAGTTGAAGGGCTCGAACAGTCGACTTTCTCAAAAGAGGTAGTAATTTCCGACCACTTCAGAAGATAATTGATAAGGGAAGGGTCAATGAACTTTACCTCGCGTTGGATTTTACCTTATGCTTGACAGTTTTATATTGTCATTCTGTCTATATACCGAAGACTTTCTGTAGATGTGCTCGATGGTATGCTGCAGATCCTAGAATGGCATCTCCTTGTCATCTTCAAAGTGCTTCCGACCACTCGTTTGTCCCGACTCATCGAGTATAGGGAACGGCCCTTTGCCGGAGTAATAATCCTCGAGTTTTTTGTCGCAAATCTCAGCAATTGCGAAGGTCATGCCCCTTCCTCTTGAACCGCTTAGAGTTCAGGCGTGAACCTATCGAATCCCAGGAAGGGTATTCTGGGTTATAACTGTCTTTGGTTTGAAAAGTATTGCACGAAGGGACAAGAGAACTCATAGGGAGCCCAGCCACTTTCTTTGCAGGTTCCATCGGAGAGTTGCAACCATCAGTGACGATGAATTCATGGAATTACAGATTCCAGGGCTCGCTAAAACCGCTCGAGCGGTTGCCGGGGGACTCAAACACTTGGAGGCAGGTCCATTATCGTGTTGCAAGTCCTATTCATGATCAGATTGATCATTGCCATCCGGGGAAACTAGTTCCTTCGTTTGGCATATTGTTGTGGGGGATGAGAATCCTCCTTCGGCCTTTTTTGCGATGCAATCTGCGAGATACCAGGATGGATCTCTCGAGACGTCCTCACCGTCGGAAGCAAGCATCGTCTGATTGTAGTCGTAGCAGGCCTCCACACCGGTACACCGAATACTATTAGAAGTCAGTGGAGCCCAGGTGAGCGACCCCGTACACCGTGGAAAATGAATGGGGTGGAGAATTGAGCAACATAACTTGAAAAATGTTGTGTACTTTGAACTTGACCCTACACCAAAGGAAGTGTGGAAAATCAAGTTATGATGGTTTAGAGTAGCTATGGGTATAGTGGCACAAGCCTGCGGAATACTAAATAAAATCATGAATTCATGCGAGTCTTTGGATTGGGGACTACGATGATCACTAGGAATCTTTCTCAGCCGAGTGAAAAGTAGAATTTTTGTAAATTAAAATGCTAGATCTAATTTGATAAGGTTACTTTTGAGAAGTAAAATTTAGGAACTTGAATAAACCAAGAAGAGAGGCACACAATGCATTTTGCTATTATAATACTTGTTGAATACGTCAGTACTTACTGTTGCTATTATTTTCTTTGTTAGACCCTGCTTCGATCAGGAAATACTCCGAGCTGGATGAAGGCAGCTGTCACAATCGAGTCACTGGGGAGGAGGACGACGATTGCGAGGAGCCAAGGAAGGTGGACTTATTATACGGTGGTTGGGACAAGTAGACGTCTTGTTGAACTAAGCAGGAGAGCCATAGGGTATTAGCTTGTATTTTTTGCCTCTATATATTTGTACTAAAGACTATGGTCTTCGTGGTAAGTGCTGTAATAATAATATAGTTTTACATTATTGATTTGAAACTTATTATTTATCAAAATAGTGTTCTACTGATTTGACGAATAATAATTTATTGCTTAAATTTGATTACCCTCAGGATAATTATATAGGGCGCCACACCTTCAAATATTTTCGTTTGGAAGTAAAAAGTATGGAATCACGAATCACGGCTCATATGTCTACGGAGTGAAAAGTATGAATCACGGCTCCCATGTCTACGGAGTGAAAAGCACTGCACTTTCGCTCGATTCTTTAGAGCTTACAGTTTCCTCCTCGTCAGCGAGACTGGCTTAACGTTGAAACTAGAGAGAGAGATCCTCGCAGAAAGAGAGAGAGAGAGCCTTATCGATCGGTGCGAGAGGGACTCGAGTCACACTCCACATTTATCACTTCTCTTCCGCATTTATCAAGCCAAAAGCACACCGCCGTGCGGTGTGGCACCGCGACGACCAAGATTGTTCACGGGTGCGTGCGGTGCCACCGCACGACCGCCCGCCGCCCGCCCGAAGCGCCGTCTGCCGCCCACCGCACGACCCGCTTGACCGCATGTTCGCGCCTCGACCGCCATACGACCCAGCGCAATGCCGATCATGAGATTCCTTGCGCTGGTGCTGTCAATCCGTCCGCCGAAAGCAGCAGCGTGGGTTGCATTATTTTCACAGGCATACACACGCGTCTGCAGCTCGATTGCATAGCCCCCCTCCATGAGTGATGAATGGGCATTTAAATGGCGCGAGCAATGCATCGATCTGGAAGTTCATTTGCGTGCGGGTGAAGACCGAGCGGCGAGGAAGGCGGCGAGGAGGCAATGAGTGAGTGAAAACACGAAGATTTGAGTTCTTTTCGTTTGGTTTCATTGGTTTGGCAAGTATAAAAGTTGTAGATCGTCTCGTGAGCTTCAAATAGAGGTAAGTCTTGTGCCCGTCCAACTATATTTTTTTGTATATCATTAGTCCGTAATTAAGCAAAGCGTATTTTGTTAATGTTATTTTATGTCAATCTTTGGTACGGCATGTATTTGTAGCTAAATTTTTATATGTAGTTGTAGTGTATGTAATGTTGTAGGTTATTTTTTGTGAACACACGTATTGTAATGTAGTTTCATTAGTGTGAAAATATGAACTTGTAGATGTGTAGATATTTAGAAAATACATATTTATGTTAGAGTTTTTGTAGATGATAACAATAGTAGCAGAATTAGAAACATAAAATTAGTACGTTTACGGAAGCACTAGGTATACTATGGGCGGTGGTAAAAATAAATTAAAAATGAAGTACGCTAGTGGGTGTTTGATGGTATGATTATTGCATATTTTACACTATGAAGGTTGATTATGCTCTTAATATGTAATGGGAATTTAGCATTAATAGAAAAATGGAAATGAAATTAGTTAGTTGAAGGCAGCTCAAGTAAAATATTACGAAAAGAAATGAAGAGAAATTACTTATTGCATTTTTAGCATGAATTGTAACAAGCTTAATGCGAACAATATTGAAAATAAAATAACGTTGTAATGCAATTTTCATTCGTATTAGAAATGGAAATAAAAATGAAATGAATATGTAATTTGATGTTTGCTAGAATTTGGAAGTAAAATAGGTAGAAGTAAATTATAGATTTATAAATACCGCCTTATTAATGTTACAATGGGGCGATGGGGTGTGATGATCGATTGTTGCATGTTGTGTCTTGAGATGGTTGATTGTGCACTTATGTTAGGTACGTCATGGTGACATTCAAGACTTGTTCGTATTCTACGGAGTGGTCTCGTCTGTGACGGGCCGTATGGGGCGGACTGTCTAATGTGACCGGACCGTGATCAGGGCACCGGTTTGAACGCCATGACCTTGTCGACCTACGGAGGTGTGTCCGTTCGGCGTTCGATCGGTACACCGCAAGGAAGAAGTTACGGATCGAGGCGGTCTATGCCTCAATGGTGGGTCTTGAAGGGGAGAATGTGGCAACTCGAAGGTGACCAACGATGCGTCGTGGGCCAACTACATGGAGGTTGTGTGCAACCACGATGCTGCGATATATGCCGGACCAATGGTATATGTCGAGTTCGTGGAGAGGATGAATCATCGCCATGGGTGGTTCTCATCTGTTGATGCGGATGTAGTGCACAGGTTCATCTTGGGCGGTCATGAAGATGCTTCTACGGGAGAAGATGTGGGCGAGGAAGTGGGTGATGAAGACCTTAGGAGGCGTGCGGAGAATTTCCGAGCCAACGAAGGTGTGGAGGAGAGGTGGTGGGCACTTGTGTATTGGTCGTCATGAGTACCTTGGGGACCGGTGGAAGATGTGGGCGGCGAGGAGGAGGATGAGGAAACAAGCGATTCGGAGAGGACGATGATGGCGGCTGCAATTGGAGGGTGGTAGGTGGTGTTGTCACCACCGACGGTGCGTCACGTGTCATCCGGCCCGGCGACAACGCAGCATCCCTAGTTACGCCACAAAGGAGGAGGAGAATGGGGTTCAACGAGGCACACTCATTTTGGGGCGATGCTTAGTAATAAGAGTGTCGTCAAAAGAGCTATTGCTAGATCTGCCGTGAACATGAGCCGGACGTATCGGTGCCTGAGTCAAACCCGAACACGTACATTGTGAAGTGTGTTGACGGGTCTGTCTTGGCAAAGTTCGTGCAGCCGGTTCAAGGCGCCGCACCGAGTTCGGATAACGGTCTTGCATGATCACGATTCTGCGAGCTTGCGGGGCGATGCGTAAACACCGCAACATGACATCGACATATGTTGCGGGTGGTGAGCCACCTCATCGTGGCGGATGTAGCCATTTCTCCGAAGGTTATAATGGCGTAAGTAGCAAGTCGGAGGATTGAGGTGAGCTATAAGAAGGCATGGAGGGCGAAACGAAGGTCTTTGCCGTATGTTTGGGACGTCGAGGAGGCGTGACGACGGTCCCAAGAATCTTTGCGACAAATCACGTAATCAAATCCGAACACGTACATTAACAGCGGAGAGGGTTCATCCTGGAGGGCCCGCGTTATATTCTTGACAGTGTTCGGGCCTTCCATCGAGCGATACAAGGCTTGGTGTCGTGCCGTCCGGTGCTAACGATAGACGGACGTTCATATCCGGCAAGTACAAGGTACTATCCTCACCGATTCGCGCGGATGCAAATGACCGATTACTCCCAGTGGCATTTGCAATTGTGGAGAATGAGAATACGGATAGCTGGCTTTGGTTCCTTGCCAATGTGAAGCAGGCCATAGTGCAAGGTCGTCCCGAAGTGTGTATCATCTCGGACCGCAATGCAGGTTTGCTGTCTGCGTTGCGAACGATGCAGAATGGGACGCAGCCCCCCTTCCAGTGGAATGATCTGAAGAACCGTTGGTGCATGAGACATCTTGCAGTGAACTTCCACGAAGGTTCCGTAGCAAGGACTTAATGAAGATGTTTAGAAGCTATGTGCGCGAATCGAAGCGGAAGTTTGACACGTTGTGGAGGCAACTTTCGATCGAGGCTAGCAAGCATGTCGAACATGAGTGGGGCCGTGGAGGAGGCTCCACAAGAGTTGGGGTGTTCACACAATGGGTTCAATCAAATGCACTGACTTGGAGATGTGGTCTTTGTTGCACGACAAGGGGCGGTATGGGATCATGACAACTAATATGTGGGAGGTTTACAACGGGTCTTGAAGGCGTCGGATCTCTACCAATCACGGCAATCGTGGACGAGAGCCGAACCGCATTGTCGGGTATTTTGTCAATAGAGCCATGATGGCGAAGAAGCACCTCGGCGAAAACAAGCAATACTACGAGGTAATGCATGCGTATATGGGGAAAAAGATGGAGAAGAGTCGTTCCCATATTGCTCGACCCATTGATGGCCTAAGGAACAAGTTCGAGGTTCGCCTTAGGCGTAAGTACGTCATGGGTCACATCGGAGGGATCGCAAGCACGTATGCACGATTGATGACAAAGCATTTTGCAACAAGCCCGACTTCTTCTGGCACCGTGCTCCCATGTTTATGCGACTGTGCGGTATGGCGTGGCGTCGACCAAGACATCTCGAAGACTATGACATGCGACGACTTGTATGCAACACGAGTGCGAGTTTCATTCATACGGGTATACATGCACTACAGAATTATGGCGGGGAGGTAAAGTGGGTACCAAGCGATGCCTTGAAGCATGTCGGTCGTGGCGGACGACAAAGCCGTCGCATCCGCAATGACATGGATGACGGCCGGCGTGGGGATCGAGTTCGCGGCCAAAGTGTAGGCTATGCAAGGCGATTGGGCACTCCTCGGCCGATGCCCAAACAGTAGACATCAAGCAACCCTCCGTAGTAGCAATTACAATATTTTGTTGTACTCCCATTGGTTCCTTCCATGTGTTGTTGCTTTGTGTATGCACTTTGCTACCATGTGTTAGTTCTATGTATGTATGTCACGCACATTTTATGTTTTGTACATTACGTATGTTGTTTGTGTACATTATGTATGTGTAGATGTTGTCGGGTCATATTGTGTGCACATTTGATGTATGTGTTCGTACATTCCATACGTTTATTGTCATTCGTTTGTTGTTTACTATATTGTCATTTATTGCACATTATATTATCAATGTAGACTCACTTGTTTTTCTTATTTGGCGGAGATGGCTTACGAGTTGCTTGACCCCGGTGGGATGAGCGACACCGATGCCTATCGTGGTCGTCGGAGGCAGACCTCCGAGCTTGATCCTTAGGAGCCCCAGAGCCGGCCTCTCGACCGGTACATCCCTCTGCGGTACACCCGCTGCGCCCATTGCCCGCATGTTGGATGTACCGCAGCGTTCGTTTGATCTTGTGGTTGCTCTCGCTCTTGTTGATCGGGAGGCCGGAGACTCACACGTTCCACTTCCGCTGGGGCGAGATGACGGTTACTCTGCAGGATGTGACAATGCTTACAGGTCTACCCCTCCGTGGTCTTCTTTGTAGTGCCACCCCGAGGCTGCAGATTGGAAGGTCCATCCGCTCGTGGTTCGGTCATCCGATCCCGGACAACGTGGTGGTGTGCCACATGGTGCGCTTGTCGGTACATGACATGTCCTGCTCTCGCACATGACGACCAGTGCGGACACACCGTTCGTACACTGCTATTTACATTCGGGTGGGTCTTGTTCCCTAGCACCACCGGAGATTCGATCTGCGACCTAGCTACATACATCTAGCGAGTCCTTGGCGGATGGTCGGCTGGTGAGGTGCCACAGTATAGCTGGGGATCAGCTGTTCTTAGCGCCACATACCGAGGTTTGTGTGATGCCTCACAGTACTCTGACCGCCAGGCCGGTCCTAGCCGTGTGCTACGTTCTTCTTCGATTGTGGTGGTGAACACTTCCCGTTGGCGAGCCTTACTTTGGTACTACATGCACCCTTACGAGTTCACCCGCATTTGTACGGAGTTGGTAATGGAGAGCAGCGTTGATGGGCCCACCATGGGTGCTGCGTTGGGCGTTGGCTCGGTTGCGGTGCAGTACCCCACTGCGGACAGCAGCACAGAGAGATCGACCTTCGAGATGCACCGCACTCCTAGCAGTTCACCTTCTCAGGGAGCACATCGGCCGTCAGGAGGCGGCAGCGAGATCCATAATGAGTTTTGTAATTACGATTTCGTAGCGTCTCATGGTTTGCGTAACTATTTATGTAATGTGCGTATGTGTAATACATATCCATGGCATGTTTTGCAAATTATTTATTTACATCTTGCTTCACGAAACATACATTAACCCTCCACACTAAGACACGATAACAATAAACACAACAATAACCTCCAACACTACACCTAACGATAACAATAAACACAAGAAAGAAAATAGCACACAACATTAAATTAATCTTCCACTCCGGTCTATCAAAGCGATGGCGCATCTCGTGAGGTCGCTACCCCCGACAACTCTCTCATGCCTCGCAATGTCGGCCCTACCGCCCATTTCATCCTCCCACCCCGGAATCGGCGCCGCAAGGGGCTTCTGCGTTTCACGAGAACAATATTGTCAAACATGCACGCACGATTTGAATGAACCGAAACAATCGTACTCACCGAGTGAAAGGGGCACTTGTAGTAGTGCCGCCCGAGTTCGTGGCGGTGTGTGGTCTTCGTCTAACAACCGTGTTGCATTTTGGGCAAATCACCATTGGGCGGACGATGCGGTCTTGAGATGACTCATATCGGCGGGGGTGAGAAGGAATGATAACTATACGAATGGGAAGAACTAATTCGGGAGGTGAGGAGAACAATGCGGGGGCTAGGTGAGGAATGCGGGGGCTAGGTGAGGAATGGCTCCCTCTTATAGGCTCGGGGCCTCAGTCATAGAGTCCACACAATAAGAATGCGTGACGCAATGCCAACCTGAAACAAAACATACATTGCACATACGGACAATATGTGCGGTTACTACACGCAAGAAATTAAATCAAAACAACATGCTCGGCACCACACCATCAACACAACAACGACCACAACAAATTACATACGACACATTACTAACTTAGTCACTCTTTCTACTTCATATGTTGGCGTTGCATCTGTTGGCGCGGTAGGTGTTCTCCTCATTGAGGGTCTCACCTCCAACTCCTTTCTAAGTGAAGGTCTTAACGTTAGTGGGTGACCCATATCCGATTGGCCCCTCGACTTCCGACATGTTATGTTTCACATCGTGGGCATCGGAAGAGCCATCGACACACTTCCTTTGTGTCGATTTGCTTGGTTGAGCGCCTACAATCAAGCATGGGACCCCAACCGTGCTATTTATAAGGAAGGTCTTCTTTGACGTGACCCATAGATTGGCCCCTCGACTTTGAGCATGTTATGTGACAAAAGAGGGCACTTCTTTTTCGATTTGCGGTTGCGCCTACAATATCATGGGACTAGCGCGGTGCTATTTATAAAAAGAGAACTTCTGCGGTGGCGTGACAAAGAGGCCGGCTTTGCGCGATGACATGACAAAGAGGCGGCTTTGCGCGATGGCGTGACAAAGAGGCCGCTGCGCGGTGACATGACAAAAGAGGCGGCTTTGCGCGATGGCGTGACAAAAGAGGCGGCTTTGCTCGGTGGCGTGACAAAGAGGGCGACTTTGGCGATGACATGACAAAATAGGCCGACTTTGCGCGATGACATGACAAAGAGGCCGGCTTTGTGCGGTGACATGACAAAAGCGCGCTTTGCTCGATGGCGTGACAAAGAGGCGCTTTGCTCGATGGCGTGACAAAATAGGCCGACTTTGCGCGATGACATGACAAAGATCCCGACTTTGCGCGACAAAAAAACACATGGCTACCCTTCGCCTTATAAATTCACGTGCAATGCGTCTGCAAGAAGCACTACACCATCTAACACTACATCTTACATTCCTTCTCCACGTCGAAATGAACAGCAAGAACATAAATAGTTGGCAGGAATTCGCGGACAGGATAAATGAAACTAGGCGGAAGGCTAAGGAGGACTCCCGCAAGAAGGCACAATGGGAGGAGACACGCAACATAGCAAGGGCTGCGGCGACTCGCGAGGAACGAGCAAAGGCTGCTGCGGCTACGAGGTCAGCTCCCCGCAATGAGCGGTCGCGTAGCAACAACCCCATCCCGGGCGTCCCCAGCGGCGTTTGCGCAACTCCCACACGAGGGAGACACCCCCTTTGTTGGTGCGGGGACACGTGCAAGTTCATCAAATCGAGCGAGCATCACCACAGGTATGCGTTCTGCGCAAACTACTCCAGCAATACCCCAACCGCCGTTTGACACCTCATCCTATCGGGGAACCGTAATGAACATATGCACCATTTTTCCCGACATTTTCTCATTCACATCACGTACTAACAATCTCTCCCTCGTTTTGCGGTCTCGGAGCCCCTATGTAGCTACAGTAAATGGATCGATCTTGAGATCCACCTGCGACCAATGGACCCTCGACTTGAGGTGGAATGTCAAACATGACGGGGGCTGCTGCGGAGGAGCGCCGCGCGCGAGCACACCCTGCGATACAACGCGACTCGCAAGCCCATCTCGATGCATGCACGCGGGAGGCGGGAGGCTCGCGAGAGGCGAGCGAAAGAGGAAATAGCGGCTAAGGCAAAAGAGGCCGGAGGAGTTCAACGCCGGCGGGCAAGGAAGGAAAGTGGCCCGGTCCACACGGTAGGGTCGTCTGACAGTTGGGTAGATTAGTCGCATATCATGCTATATGTTATGCATGTAATAAAAATGTACGCGATGTTACTCCCAAGCGTATTATGAAGTTTATTATCTGGATCGACTCAAGTCGCCTTCCTACAAAATTGTCAGTTCAACATATTTTCACGAAGAATCTACAAAAACACAACATCAATCGTTACTTCATCTAGTTCAACATATCATTTATTATGAAGTGTATTTTAATTATCGACATAAAATCTCCTCATCTTTTCGCATTCATTTTTCCCAAATTAAATATCACTTTCCTTCCTTTCGCCTAATTGTTCTTATCGAGTTATTTTCAAAAAACATTCCTTAAATTTTCTACAATAAGACAACCCAAGCTGATTTCAGCTTCCGTTTCAGCTTCTACAAAATCACAAATACAATAATCATTACTTCACACATATTTTAAATTTTTATTATTTATAAATTTTATTTTTTATAAATTTATATTGTAAATAACTCAATAATACATATAAATTCTTATATTTAATACATATATCAAACCCTTTTTGTGCCGTATGCGGTCGGCACAGCTGGTCATGTATTCGGGGAGGCGTTGAACGAAGGTTGTCCACACCGCACGACTCGATGAGTCTCGCGATAAATTTTTGCATAAATTTTTAGATTGCTACGGTTTTCCAAAATTTAACAAAGACCACGAGAGATAAGACAACCCAAGTCGATTTCACGCTTAATTATTTATAAATTACCTTCAATTCTTTGCGTTGTCCGTGATGAGTTAACATATTTTTATTTTAAAATTTTAAATTTAATTACAAGAAAATTTTAATCACTACAGTATAATTTTAGTTATAAACCATAGCTTTTCAGCCCAATCGAGCGCGGGATATACAGGCATGGCATCCAGCACTTCCTAAGTCCGGCGCATATATTAGGTGTGCTGTATAGATAGAGCCATAGAGGACCTGAGGCATGGCATGGAGCACTTCCTCAAGTCCGGCGCTTATACTAGCTGCGCTATGTAGATAGAGCCATACAGGAGAGAGGGAAGCATGGGCCATTGGACATGGTGATCACCATCGTCATGTGATGTCCTAGAGAAAAAGAAACCAAGATAGCCCAGTAAGGAGCACTAGAAGAAAATTTTCTTAGAGAGAGAGAGAGAGCAGGGACGGAAGAAAGGAGAGGAGGGAGAGGTCAAGAATGGCGGCAATGGCCGCCGTGTTGGCCGGCCTCCTCCTCGCCCTTGCGACGGTGGTGGGAGCCGACACCGACGCCGCCGATGGTAATTCCGGCTCTGGGAGACTGCATTCCCCAACTCCGAGTTCTTGGTTTCTTGAAATGCATTCTCTGTTATTTCACTGCCTGATGTTCACGATGCATATCAGTGTATGTGTGCGTGTATGAATGATCGGTGCATTGATTCTTGCAGTTGCGGCTTTGGGGAATCTCTATACCTCCTGGAACAACCCAGCTCAGCTCACCGGTTGGTCGGCCGGCGGCGGGGATCCTTGCGGCGCCGCGTGGATGGGCATCTCCTGCTCAGACTCTGCCATCACTTCAATGTAAAGAACTAAAGATCCTCTCCTCTCGTGTAGTCCTAAATTTTTAAGTGATGAAAAGGGCAAAACATTTTACCAAATTGTGCATTGATGCCTTGCATATGTTTATGGAAGGGGCAGAAACATTGGTGCCTGATTTTTCTTCACTGCATTTCAGTTACGTGAATTTTTTGACATAATAGTGTCTTGATGTGGACATGGAAAGCCGCTGATGAAATCTTGAAGTCTACTAATATTCACATATTCGCAGGGAAATTTCTGTTAGCATTTGCATCCTCTGCAGTTGTTAGTGCTGCCATTTTGAGCTAAAAGTGGACATTGGAAAAGTTTGTAAGAACAATTACTATTCATGCTGGCGAAAAAAAGCTCTGTTGATTTCTGGGATATTACTGTTAAGAAGTTACCTTTTTTTTGCATGCATTCTGTCAGAATTAGAGATTGATGTAATTCTGCTCCGAGCCTTTGACACTGATTGATGTTGTTTGACTAGCATTTTGGTACCAAATTTTGGAGATATCTTTATGCATTTGTTCTTCTCCTATTCAAAGTTGGTGATCCTTAACACCCTGCCTTTGGGCCTATTCTTTTGGGCTGTAGCTTATTAGTCTAATAAATAGTGATTGCTGAGAGAAGCTAAAAACCACTGAAAAGAAGGGCCCTTTTTTTCTTTTCTGATTTACTGTTGTTATATGAAATTACCTTAAATGAAGATACTCAACACTGAAATATCCTGTTTCTTCCCTATTTTGCAGCAAGCTTTCTGGTATGGGGTTGAATGGTTCTCTTGGTTACCTACTGTCCAATCTACTGGCGTTGGAAACAATGTATGCGCTAACACTTGAGAGTTCAATCCTTCATTGTTTTATGTCTTCTTCATAATTTGTAGATTTCATTTCTTTACTTACAGGGACTTGAGTAGCAACAACTTGCATGACGCAATTCCTTTTCAGTTGCCGCCAAATCTTACCTATCTGTAATGCCTCCTACCTTGCACATGTTGATTCCTAGTAATTGGTGCTTGCAGTTTCATTCATAGTGATGATGTAGGAATTTGGCGAGAAATAACTTTTCTGGTAATCTTCCATATTCTCTATCCAACATGAAATCACTTGACTACCTGTAAGTTGCTGACTATTGCAAAGATGTAATTCATTATTTTAGTTGACATAGTCTAACTGCAAATAACCTCTACATGCAGCAATCTCAGCCACAACTTGCTGTTTCAGGAAATTGGCGAACTGTTTGGAAACCTCAGTTCACTTTCTGAATTGTAAGGCTTACTGAACCTCTGTTCTTAAAAAAAAATGGCCAGGAGCTCTTGCATTCAATCCTAGGACTCGAACTCGGGCGGGCGAGGGCACAATTGCCACTCGCCCGCCCGGTCACAGACCGGATCCCTGAACCTTTGCTCTTTGTTTCCAAGGCCTGATGTCTTGAATCATGTGTGGCAGACAGCTTGAGATTATTAGACATGCACAATACTGCTCGAATGTCTTGCAATATCTGGGGATTCCAAATATCATCTGCTTCTTTACCTTTCAGAGAAACGTAATGCAAAATCATGTGAACTGTCCAAATTGGCAGACTAGAA
Organism: Bonia amplexicaulis; assembly: GCA_036346245.1. Lineage (NCBI taxonomy): Eukaryota > Viridiplantae > Streptophyta > Magnoliopsida > Poales > Poaceae > Bonia > Bonia amplexicaulis. The sequence continues at coordinate 2,554,454 of CM070751.1, forward strand.
AATTGTGGTCCAGATGGGGATGTAAGATTCAGAAATTAACTAGGAGTTTTGTTCCTTTTGTCCAGTGCAACTGGTGTTCTCTCTTCACTCAGCATGATCATTGGACATTTGGATATTCAGATACGATCCTACCACAGTAAAATCTAAATCCACTTTTATAGGATGCTTGGGGACCCTCAAAATAGTTAAAATGCATTCATGTATATGAAACCTTTAAATTTGCTAAGTAACGAACTGAACCTAGCTCAGTTGGCTGGAGGTGTGGATGTACACCCCCACCATCCAAGTTCAAGTCCTCTTCGACGCTAATTTGGATAAAGGCGAAGCAGGGTTTGTCATGTACTGCAGGCTATTTTACTTACCTCATGTGTAGTACTTTCCAATGTTGTTGCAAAGCAAGCACCAATGTGGCAATCTCACATGAAGAAAATTGAGCTCCGGAAGAAACATCCCAACGTGGGTGATACTGAATTTAACTATCCGGTTTTGCCTGTGAAATGTGCGATGAACTGATGATCATAGGCAGAGCACTGCATAAATGTCAGTAGAAAGTATGCAGTAGAATACTAGAATGTATGCACTTCCCCTGGTTTCATGACCTCATCTTATGCTATTTAAAATCTTTACAGAGATGTATCTTTCAACAACCTGTCAGGGAATCTTCCATTTTCTCTTATCTCTCTGTCAAATCTATCTAGCCTGTAAGTATTCAATAGTCTTCAATGCAAACTTCCCACTTTTGTATTTCAATTTCATGGTTCTGAATTGCTGATAGTTCTTTTAACCCGTTGTGTAGTTATATGCAAAATAATCAACTATCCGGCACAGTCAATGTCCTCAGCAACCTAAGCCTTACTACATTGTAAGTGAATTTTGATGCGTCAACATGACTGCTAATATTGCTTCCCTGTTTTATATTTATCTGCTTACATATGATATTGTGCCTTTAAACAGAAATATAGCAAACAACAATTTCAGCGGCTTGATACCACAACAATTCAGCTCAATTCCAAATTTGATGTATGCATCAACATGTTTACTGCTCTTTTTCTATGGAAATGATCATTTCTACATGCTGATGGGTTAGTACAATTGCAACCATAGACTTGGAGGAAACTCATTTGTCAATGTGCCTGCCTCTCCACCACCAACTCTCACGCCACCGCCTCGGAGTCCACATGATCAACCAAACTATCCTCGAGGACCAGCAAGTGCTCCAAATCTCCCTGAGATTCCTATTGATCAAGGTGACAAGAAGCAAGGTCTGCAAACAGGTCTGCTTATAGGGGTAGTTGTTGGCTCAATAGCTACTGCCTCATGTGTACTTTTCACACTGGTATTCCACCTTCACAATGTTCAGAAAAGAAAGGATGGTGTGAGCAGTGAATCAAAAGATTTTGTAGGTTATCTTGAAGTAAACATAGACAGAGGTATGCTCCTATTTCTTTGTGCATGATGTTATTCCTTTGTCATATACTGGTAGTGGTTTATAATTTTTGTCAGGTAAGCATCACAAGATTATCATGGGAAAATTGCAAATACCCCCCAAGTCATTGTTTGAAATGCCCTCCTAACGCCTCCTTCCTGCTGACTCGACTGTTTTTTTGTTGATGTGGACTCCGTGGTGTGCCACCTTGGCTATAGACTAGTTGCAGTGTGGTTAATTGGACCCACACCATATCCCTCCAATCAGTATGGCCTTCGTTTGTTGCGTTCCCTCGTCTCGATTCGACTCGTCTCAAGGAGGGAAATGAAACATGAACGCTTCATCTACCCACCCATCCCAATCTGAGCTACACAACTTAACCCCATAGGTTATGCTGGAATGTCACGAACCGACACCACAGAGTCCACATCAACAACAAAAAAACATCCGAGTCAACAAGCAGGGGGTGCCAGGGGGCATTTCAAACAATCATGCACTTGTAGGAGGCATGTGGCACAAAAGTACTTGTAGGGGGTAAATCAAACTCGGACTGACTTTTGAGGGCTATTTGCAAAGATTATTCTCTTATTATTGGTCAAGTGCACATGCAGTCTAAATCCCAGGATCAGTGTACTCTTGCAATATGATTACCTAAATCTGGTTGTTTCTCTTATCATTGGTCAAGTGCACACGCAGTCTAAATCTCAAGATCAGTGTACTCTTGCAATCTGATTGCCTAAATCTGGTTGTGAAAACCTAGGATTGGTTTAATATACTAATATCAATAGATCCAAAGACCTGTTTTGAGGTAAAGTGTAACAGCAATTTGTAATTTTGATGTTATCAAGATATAATAAAAAAAGTAAAAATTATAACAGCTGTGGATGACCCAAGTGCTATTTTTTCCAAGTTTAAAATACTAAATTGTGACTGGTTTGTATTCTCGAAAAAAATCGTGGCTGGTTGGTAATTCAAATTTTTAAACCCCTCTTGGTGTTTTTCTTTTGCAGCTTCAAACAGGGAAATCTGGGAACACAGCCATCAATATGCTCCTTTAGCAATTTCAGTGCTCCCGTCTATGGGAAAAATGACTCCTGAGAGGGTTTATGGTACAAATGGTTCTCCAGCAAAGAAGATAAAGGTCCCCGTCATGGCAACTTCTTATACTGTTGCTTCTCTCCAAGTTGCTACGAACAGCTTCTGTCAAGATTCACTCCTAGGCGAGGGTTCACTTGGGCATGTTTACAAGGCTGATTTCCCCAATGGAAAGGTAGAAGTGTTTTTTTGAAATTTAACTTAAATGAAATTTGTGAGCTGTGTAATATGTGACAATCCTTTGGTTTGATCAGGTTTAGTTTCTATATTTGGCTGTTTGGATCATGGAATCATTTTGTGCATTATTAGTTACATACAGTCAATACAAAATACTTTCACTATTTAGATAGCATGGCACTTGTTTACAACTCTAAATAATCTGCCCCTTTGGTTTTTTTATACTTCAGTTTTTTTTTTTTTAAAAATCATCATGACATTGAAACTGAATTGTGTGCACGATCACAGGTACTTGCTGTGAAGAAGATAGACAGTGCTGCACTTTCCTTGTATGAAGAAGATAGTTTTCTTGAGGTTGTTGTATCAAACATTTCTCGACTTAGGCACCCGAACATTGTGCCGCTTACGGGCTATTGTGTTGAATATAGGCAAAGGCTTCTTGTGTATGAGTACATTGGAAATGGAACACTGCATGATATATTGCATTTTTCTGATGAAGCAAGCAAGAACCTTACATGGAACAGCCGTGTGAGGATAGCACTAGGCACCGCTCGAGCTTTAGAGTATGTCATTTGAGCAATCTAGTATTTTCACTAGTATGTCATTTGAGCAACATAGTATTTTTCACTCTATGAGAAGGCTATGTTATTATGGTATGATACTACCATGTAATGCCAAACTTTCTTTAGGTACCTGCATGAGGTTTGCCTGCCCCCTGTTGTACATAGAAACTTGAAGTCATCAAATATCTTGCTTGACGAAGAGCACAGTCCACATCTGTCTGACTCTGGTCTTGCTGCCCTGTCACCAAATCCTGAGAGAGAGTTAAGTAATGTAGGGGCACATCTATCAGTGGTAAACTGGTAATCAAAATTTCGTCTTTAGCTTTGGTAGTGGATGTTAGTTGGGTTAAACCGGGTATTATTATGTTGTGCCAGGTTTCAGCTGATGTTGTTGGCTCTTTTGGATATAGCGCCCCAGAGTTTGCCATGTCAGGAACATATACTGTAAAGAGCGATGTGTACAGTTTTGGAGTAGTGATGTTAGAGCTATTGACAGGCCGTAAGCCACTAGACAGGTACCCTACATTTATCATTCCTGACCTGGTAAAGTGTATTTCTGTAAATTTAAATAAAGATGACCAATCATTCGTTGTAGCGATTTGAATCAATGTGTTTTACAGCTCTAGAGAGAGGTCGGAACAGTCTCTTGTCAGATGGGCTACCCCGCAGCTTCATGACATTGATGCACTTGCCAAGATAGTTGATCCAGCAATGGATGGGATGTACCCTGCAAAATCTCTCTCCCGTTTTGCTGACATAATTGCCTTGTGTGTCCTGGTACATTCTTTCTCTCTCTCTCTCTCTCTCTCTCTCACACACACACTGTTTGTGCTGCATATGGCCATCTCTCGTTTGCTCAAGCATTGTTCTTGCATCTAAATATGAACATCTTTCAGTTAGTAATCCGTTCGTTCCTGTCCATTCTAAAGTTGATTTTGGTTAAAATATGAACTAAATTATTCCCTCCAGATGTAGATTTTCTGTCATTCTGTTGTCAATGTTGCCAATTCCGTCCATTCTCCTTTGCTTCACATTTTCTGTCTGTGTCATTCTGTTGTCAATGTTTGTAGCCGGAACCAGAGTTCCGTCCACCAATGTCTGAAGTCGTCCAGCTACTCGTACGCCTGATGCAGAGGGCCAGCATAGTAAGGCGACAATCGGGAGAAGATCTCAGTTTTTCATACAGGGCCCACGAGCGCGAAGGAGACACAGGCGACATCTTCTGAGACCAAGTTCCTTTCAGCTATACATGTGATAATGCAGTTTCAAAGAGAGCAAGCTGGGACTGGGACAACACCCCAATATCTCCAGAATTGGGTCGGATCACCTATTGAGTACTGCATTTGTTCAGTTTAACTCTGTTCTCTATCTGGTTTTTACCCATCAGCTTGTATACTATTTGGGTTTTGGACCTCTACTGGGACTCTGTGAATGGCAGGTGTAGGCTCTATTATCTTTTATCTCTTTTGTGGCTTTTGTCTTCAACTTCTCTTGAAGTCAAAACAAAACGAAACAGGGTGGTTTTTCGAAGATGTTTCTTTAAATGGTTTCTTAAGTCCAAAACTGTGTGTGTCATCCATTGCTATCTCAAAAAAACTTAGACAAAGGCCATCAGTCGCGGTCAAAAAGTATCAGCTGTATATATAAAAAAAACAGGGCTATAGTGTTCTGGTCATTGGTAGTAGGTAAAAGGAAGGAAAAGAGATGGATTTTATGTATTTCTGCCCTGTTAAATGCTACAGCAGTCAACATGTTTTTTTACTGTGACTTATGACTTTTGGCTGAAATTTTTGAATTTTAGCTGTTTGCAACAGATATTACGGAGAGATATACTCGTTTGCGATTTTGGTTGATACAGATGTTAGACTTTTAACGTGTATTATAATTAATTTATAGATTTCATTTTGAAAAATACTTTATTTAAAAGTTAGATACTATAATAAAAACTAAAAACTGTTTTTAGAAGCCATAAAAAATAGATCCTCTGGGCCGTCACATACTCACCTGCAACACAGGGCACTCCTGTACCCGGAGCCTGTGGCGTCCGATTAATTGCGTGCTAATCTCAAACGCGAGATAGCGATTCGTTGATGTTGAAGGTTTCAGGATCTTTTCTTTTCGTGGGAGTTATTTTCAGGCTCTTCTTACTCCAAATCCTGGTCCTTTGAACCGGAAATTGCTCCTTTTGAAACTTTGTACGTCTCTACGAAGAAATCGTATTGCTCCTTTGAAAATTGCCTTCTTCCCTAAGGACCCTGTAGGGCATATTTTTTACGGTTTCTAAAAATGACTTTTAATTTTTGCTATAGTATCTAACTTTTAAATATAGTATTTTTTAAGACAAAATCTACAAGTTAATTATAGTACACGTTAAAAGTCTAACATCTGTATCAACTAAAATCGCAAGCGAATATCTCTCTCCGTAATCTCTGTTACAAACAGCCAAAATTCAAAAATTTTAGCTAAAAGTCATAAGCCACGTAGCCAAGAAGGCTAGAAGAAGGAAGCCGTAAGCGATAGATGAAAGGTTGGGAAGAAGGAAGCCAGACCAATCGGAGATTCATGCCCTACTTATTTTGGCTTGGACTTCTGGTTTTCAGGTTATTTTTCACTATTTTCAAATTTCGTTTTTTTCGATTTTTTGGCTTATTTTGAGCTTTTTTGCCGATTCTTTTTTCCCGTATTCGTTTGCATTATACGTGATGGGCTAACCTGTTTTTTCTATTTTTAAATTTTTTTAAAATTTAATTATCCCAAATAAACAACCACCAGTTACAGCGTAATTTCAGCCAGACAATAAAAATTCAGCTATAAACCACTAAAATTCAGCCCAACCGAGCACCACCTCGGATCGACATGATATAGGGTTTGTTCTTTTCAGATTCTAAAAGATGTTTTCGGCTTTTCTACAGTAACTAGCTTTTAAGCGGAGTATCTTTTCAAGATAAGGTCTACTAGTTAATTGTAATACATACTATACCGACTTCATTTATATCAGCAAAAATCGTACTTACGTTTCTACTACTTTTTAATTTTTCATACAAACAGTCCAAGAGGTATAAACCGCAGTCAAGAATCATAGGTTTTAGAAAAAAAAAACGGGCCCACAGACGGTCACGTCGACTCTGGGTCACGCAAGGGTTTGGACGTCCAGTCACCAGAAAGCTTGCAGTCACACGCAAAAGCCTATCCTATCCATATAGAGTTCACGTGTTGCAACCACGCCATGTGATGAGCGTGGTAGCGGGTTAACCAAACGCCCATCGCGCAGTGCAACGAAAGCGACGTCCGCGCCCGGCCCAATCCACCACCACCTCTCGCTCTCCGCGCGAGTACGCCCAAGATCTGCAGTGCCACCACGCTACGCCGCCTCGGCCGTTCCCACCAGGGCACGCCCACGCAAACCAGCAAAAAAAAAAAGCAGCGCATCCCGCGTGCGCGCGGCGAGGTCGCCCACTCCAGCCCGCCACACGCGCGCCGCGGGCCGGGCGCACGGTCGAAACCGTCCCACACCACACGTCGCGCGCACTACACCGAGCCGCACCCGGGCCACCTCGCTCGCCAATAATAAACCGCCGTGCTCCCACCGCGCGGCGCGGCGCGGCGCGAGTAGGCGGTAGCGTGTGGCGCGGCAGCGCCTCGGGGGTCCCCCGTAATAAAACGCGAGGGGGGATGCGCTGAACCAGATGGCCGCCCACGCGCTCTCGCTCTCGCTCCCCACGCGGACAGGTGTGCCTCTCTTGCTCCGCCTCCTCTGCCCCCGCCGCCGCCCGGCGGGCTGCTCCGCGCCGGCCGCCCGAGGCTTCTGCTCCCCCGCGTCGACGCCGCCTCGCCCCCGCGGCGCGCTCCTCGGAGCCGGAGGTGCGTACGTGCCCGATCCAGCACTGGCGCCCGTCAGCCCGTGCTCGGTGGCTTGTCGTTGTGTGTTGCTTGGAGTCTCAGCAGGGCTCGAGAGCGAAGCCTTGGGAGAAGCTGTAGTTTTGTGCTTACGATCCGACGCGATTGCGCTGCGTTCCATCGATGGTTTTGCTCTGTGCCGGATCGATTTAGGGTTATCTCAGCGTGTTTTCTTAGATTCTCGTTCTGCTTGTTGCGCGTCTATCGAGCTGCTATTACAATGTGATCTGAACCCGCGTGAAATATTTCTCGTGATTTCGTGAAAATTATAAGCAAGGAAATAGGTGTGGTAGGGGTTGATAGATCGACGTGGAGCGTCCCATTCCCAGATGCTGGGATGCCGGATCGTACACCTAGGAGAAACAAACAAATATGGATGGGTGAAAAAGATGCTCATGATAGGGAATAGTAAGGGGATGAAGACAATTCAGTGGTGGGTAGACCTTTCCTGCCCATCCTCAGCAGTCATCACTACCACTCCCCTTTCCATTTTGTCAATTTATTGGTCATCCTCAGCAATCATCACTACCAGCCCATCCTCAGCTGAAATTTTTACAGTTGTTCACACCACATATGTAGTGCAGTTTTGCTTATGCTAAATGCTATAAATGTGCAATTTACGTGATGGCAAACCATGAGTTTGCTTGCTAAAATTTACTAGCTGCAGGGAGAAGACAGAGTGGTGGAGTGGGTAGGAGAGCCATGTCAAGTTCCACAAATTCAACAATGGTGGCTGAGTCGGCATTGGCAGAGAGGACAGGGGACATCGAGATGCTACCTTTCGTGAATGACAAACATGGAGGTGTGATTGTTGAGATGACGACCCCAATGGATCCCCAAGTGTTTTCAGCTTCCTTGAAATTGTCATTGTCGAAATGGAGGGATCAGGTGGTTTCCTTGACCATGGGTATAACGTACAGTGCATAGGATTTTTTTTAGGATGATAGCATATGTGCTGAGGTGACTTGTTAAAAATGCCATCATCCTGTAAATGCATGTCTATATGTGCAATATAAATATCCCAATGGTTAAAATTGGAACTGTGGCCAGTTAATTGCAAAGATCCATAGCGGAACGTATGCACTGTAGGACCAATAAGTTAATATTCTGTAGTGTAGGTGTACACGAAAGTCGACGGCAAGCAAAAAAATCATGCCCTGAATATACATTGATATTTGGTATGGATCATTTAAATGCATCCTATGCAATGATACACAGATGTGACTGCAAAGGCCTGTAGAAGGTATGGTAATGTTAATTGTTTTTCGGTGTTATGCATAATGGCATTCCAAAGTATTTCAACAAGGAAACAGACTCATCCAAATACAGTGTGTTTTCTTTGAGGGTTGAAAAACCATCAATGATTCTTAAGGTATGGCATAGATAGGCGGAGATTACTGTACATGCATATTAATATCAACTTAAACTATTCATGGCTACCTCAAGGAGGTGATGTTACAATGCATAGCCTGGACCCAGTTGTTAACTAAATATAATTTTCTATATGAACTTTCCATTGATTATCTCCATGATTGTAACTTTGTGTTATCCTCATTGTAGGGAATAAGAGGTGTCTGGATAAAGCTACCAATCATCCTTGCTAACCTTATTCAACCAACAGTAGAGGTAACTAAACTCACATATTTCATACTCTGTTCTTCTTTACTTGACGTCCTAGAATCAGTGTGGTCAAACTTTAAAAGTTTGACCTCTAATAAGTTCAAAACTATCTAGATTGGCTATGTGAAAATTATATCATTAGATTTGTTGTTAAAAATTATTCCATAGTATTATAATTCTATTAGTACATCCACTGACGTCACGGCGTCGCCTAGACGACGCCTAGGCATCCAGGCGGGGCTGTGCGGACGCCACGACAGCTCGCCTCGCCTTGGTCTTCCAGGCCGTCCGCCCCTCTCCTCTTCAGCCGCGCCGCGCCGCCTCCCTCCACCCGCGCCGCCTCCCTCCACCCCCGCATTTAGGCGTCGCCGTGCCTCGCCTAGGCGTCCAGGCGCCCCTCACTCGCCGTGGTCGCCGACTCCGCCGTGACAACCATGAGTACATCTTAATTTAAGTTATAAAAAGCAACGGTCAAAGTCGCATCTCGGTGACCGTGAAAAGTCCAAAACGTCAAGTAAAAAAGAACGGATGGAGTATTTCTTGATTTAACCTGTCACTTAACTAATATTTTTGAATTGAAATATAGTGTAATCATGTATTTTTTTAGTTGGAAATAACAATAATTGTAGGTTTTGATAGTTGTTGGTATGCTCATTATTTTGTAACTCTGTTTGGACATGATCTTTGTTCCTTTTGAAGAGAAACATTAAGAGAGTATCTTACTGTATAAATACAATAGGAGGCGAGGTTTATGTACAAGAATCTGTTTGAAGTTTGAACCTGATATCTGAATCGCTTTTATTTCATTTTGACATAGGAAGGATTCTGGTACCATCATGCTGAGGAAACTTACTTAATGCTTGCGTACTGGCTTCCAAATACAACTCACACATTACCTGTAAATGCTACTCATCGTGTGGGGGTTGGAGCTTTTGTAATGAATGACAAAAGAGAGGTACAAATGAACATGAAAGCACTATCTCAATAAGATCTTATATATGGATATCACAACAGGGCATCCTGTTAAGCAGCATCTTTCTTAGGTATCTTGCTTTATCCCTGAAATTCTAATAACTTTTGCAGGTATTGGCTGTCCAAGAAAAGAGTGGTGTACTTCGAGGCCTAGGCATATGGAAATTTCCCACTGGAGTTGTTGAACCAGTAAAAAATTCTGCCCTGGACATGTAGATATGTTATATATAGATCTTTATTTACCACTTGTCTCTTTCTAATCTACAAGATCTTGATACATGCAGGGGGAAGATATAAACGTTGGAGCTATAAGAGAAGTAAAAGAAGAGACAGGGGTATGTATTAGTGTAGAGAGAAGTGCTCATTTTTTTCTATAAACTGATGCTGACAAAATATGCTCATACTCCTTTTATTTTTCTTCCTGGATCATGTCTCAGATTGATACAGAATTTGTTGAAGTACTTGCCTTCAGGTAAAAACTAAACCTCCAGTTCTAGTTTTTATCCCCCTCTTAAAGATCCAAAATATAATTAAGAAACTTGTAAAAGTCTGTCTGGTACCAACTTACCAGGTATTATGTTTTTCTGTGACATCTACCTCTGTTGTCTCATTTGCCCATTCTATCAACTATATTCCAAATATCATTAGTCTTCTTTAGTGTATACTATATGTGGAGATTGCATTAATTTTTTGTTGAATTGAAATGGTAGAGAGAAGATGTAAAGTCCCTCAACTCATAAAATTTATCTTCTATGTCTGAGTTGCATGTCCATAATTTTGATTGTTCTGGTAAAGCCTGCAATGTATGTGCATAAGATGATAGGAATCTTATTGGGACCTGCTGACGATTAACTCCATAACTTACTTTTAGAGAATTAGTTAAAAATGGAAATGAAATATGAATTATCAGATCAGATTGAAAATGGTCAAAGGGAAATTAATTATTGAAAGATGGTTTAGTAGTTATCTCCATCAACTTCCATGTCTTGGCTTGATCCTCCACTATTTGGCATTTCAGTCATTATACGATTTTTCATGTTTCCCTTTTTTCTTTCTTTTGTTGCAATTTATTTGAACTGCTCTTCATGTTTATTTTGAACTAAATAATGCGTCTCTCATGTGGGTATTTAACTCCAATGTGCAGGCAGAGCCACAAAGCCTTTTTTGATAAATCGGATCTATTTTTTGTGTGCTTGTTACGGCCGCTTTCCTTTGACATTACTAAGCAAGAGTCAGAAATTGAGGCAGCTCAGGTATTCGGAACCTACGTTTCAGCATCAAGTTGTTTAATCTTTGTTTGAGAAAAAGGGTCATTTTAAAATAGGTTTTCTTCAATATTTGAACTACTTTTGTGTGATTGCTGTGTTGACACACCAGTTCTCAAATGCAGTGGATGCCGGTGGAGGAATTTGCGGAACAACCATTTGTCAAGAAACATGAACTCGTGAAGTACATTCTTGATATCGGTTTGGCCAAGGCCGACAAGGATTACGCAGGATTTTCACCAATCCTCATAAAATCAGCATTCACGGACAGACAGTCCTTTTTTTACATGAACAGGAGGGACTTGGACAAGGCATCAGGATCCAGTAATATGTGAAAGGACTGAAGCATTCATACTGGATTATTTTGTTCATCGATTGGTAGTTTGTACACCTGATTTTGACCGTATGCTAGCCCCCCACCAGTCTCTGATTCAAAAGGGACACAGCAAAGCAAAAAGTACAGCTGAAATTGTTGTACTTATGCAATGAATTTGTATTGATAGGCTTACAAATAATGGAAAGGCTGGTTGGTCCGGACCGGAGACTTTTGTTTGGTCTTAAGAGACTTTTGTTTGGTCTTCGAAATGTAGTGTTCCATCCATCCCTTCTTTACTTTTGCTTGTCAACGAAAACTTTGGCCCTGTTCTTTTCAGCTTCTAAAAGCTGCTTTTCAGCTTTTTTACAGTAGCTAACTTTTAAACGGAGTATTTTTTTAATATAGGTTCTACTAGTTAATTGTAGTACATATTTTACTGATTTTATTTATATTGACAAAAATCGCAGGAAGTTTCTGTTATTCTATAATCTCTTGTACAAACAGCACAAAAGTCATAAGACGCAGCTAAAAACCACAAGTCGCAGTCGCAGCCAAAAAGAACAAGCATTTTATTCCACTATGTTATTGCAATCATAGCGTTGCACACCAATTATAATTCTCATCAGCATTCAGCATTAAGCTTATACTAACGTGGCGGTGAACTGGACAAGAATTTTTTTGCTATGTTTAAATTCTTGGTTGATCAAGATCGTCTACCCGGTACATCAAATGTTGACATCTTCTACTTTGGAAAAAAGGCGTCGATTTGAACATTGGCACGCAAAAAAAAAATCAAGTCTCTTGGTAGAGACTCATGACCTCACTTTATGTGTGTGTGCGCGCGCGATGTCAACACATTCAATTACATGAAACTGGATGGCATTTTGCCAATTGCAACGTTTTGAAGCGGCACATATGAAGTTGTCCACACGAACGCCAGCTGAGCTACCATTCGCTGAGGAGGTGGCATAATTGGCCTCACTGGCACGGTTTTTCCCCCCTGAAATTACTCTTGGTCAAAATCAATTTTATTTTTTGGTCAAAATCACCGACGACACAGATGACACGACCGTTTTCACTAATGTTGCTGTACGGGTAGGTGCTGCCGCAACTGTAGAACTGCGGCAGGTCCTAGCGATATGCTCACCGTGCCATGCTTCCTCCGATACAAGCGTAAACCAATTTTTAATGCAAAAGGCTGCATGCAGGCATGGATGGTTAATGTTTTTTTAATGAAAAATCTTTTATGCATGGGATTGATTTCTGCCACGGTGTGGTAGTGCATTCACAATTTTTTCTGAATAATCTATTTTTTATTCAAAATTACAGAAATATATCTGTAGCAACATTTTTTTTATACAAATAGGCTCCAATCGCCTAACGCGCGGGGGGAGGGGGCGACTGGAGCCAATCACCCAACGGCCAGGCGACACGCTTCCCGTCGTTTGACCATTGGGCGACTGGAACCAATCGCCTAACCATTAGGCGATTATATCCAATCGCCCAATGGAGGGGCGACTGAGTGTGAGAGTCGCCCACCCAGAGGGCGACTGCAATCTGGCCCCCGCGAATTTTGTAGATTTTGTGAATTTTGTAAATTATAATTGGAAGATAATCTGCTGGATTTGTAATAAAAGTTTATGGTTGTTGGATGTTGTAGGTGCGTAAAAATTTGTGAAAATTTTTGTAAGAACGATTGACCTTAGAGCGATCGGTATGTACGATGGTAAGTGATATTGTGATGTTACTGGGAATTCGTATATAGAGGAAAAATAGTATGTTAATATTGTTGGATTACTTACTATGTGAATAATTGAATGCGAAAAAATGAGAAAATAAGTTTATCTGAATTTAAATAGACTTCATAATACAGTTGGGAGCAATATGCTACGTACTTTTTGATTACATGCATAACATATAGCATCATGTGCGACTAACCCACCTAACTACTCGTAAGTCCTACTGTGTGGACCGGGGTCATTTTCCCTTCCTTGCCAGCTCGACGTTGAACTTCTCGGTGGCCTTTTCTGCCTTGGTCGTCATTTCCCTCTTTCTTTCGCGTTCCCTCTCGCGAGCCTCCCGCTCCCTACGCGTGCACGCCTCGAGATGAGCTTTCGTCTCGCGTTGTATACGCAGGGTTTGCTCATTCTTGCGGCACGCTCGGATGACCTTGGTTTGCTCATTCTCAAGATCGATCCATGTCTAAGAATTCGGGACTATGAATATAGGGAGAGTTTATTAGTACATACTATGAAGGGGAAAAGGTTAGTCAGACGGTCGGGTTAGTCACTGGAGTAGTTTGTGCAACCCTAGTAACGCATACCTAGGTTGAGGCGGTGCTTAGACTTGAAGAATTTGCACGTGTCCCGGCACCAGCAAAGGGGGGGCGTCTCCCCCTCTGGTGGGAATTACGGCGAACGCTCGGTAGGAACGTTCGGGATGTGGTTGTTGCTATAGGGTGCGTCATTGCGGGGAGCTGACCTCGTAGCACGTTGGGCTTGTTCTGCCCGGACCGCAGCAGCCCTTATTTTCTCATCGCGGACGGCAGCTGACCGCGCTAGGCCGCGGGTTTCCTCCCATTGCTTCATCATCTTGTCTCATTGCTTTTTCTGCCTTTTATCCATCACGGTGTGGTGAAGGAAGCGCTGGTGTAATGTGGGGTTTGGTTGTGCAGTGTTGTCTAAGAAATCTCTTCATCCTCTTTTTATAGGGTCCCTTGTTGCCCTGTCGGTACATGGAAGTGCCTGTGTGGTCCCGTCACTACGTAAAGCTACCACGTGTGCAAAGCTGGTAAAGTTGGGCTGTGAGATCTTGTCGCTGAGGAAAGCTGGCCCGTGCGGTCATGTCGCTGCGCAAAGGTGGCGCGTGCGGTCTTCTCACTGCACAAAGCTGGCCAATGCAGTCATATCACTGCGAAAAAGCTACGCCATCATGTCATGTCACTGAGCAAAACTGGCCCATGAGGTCATGTCGTTGCAGAAAACTGGCATGTGTGGTCATGTCGCTGCGCAAAGGTGGTGCATGCGGTCTTCTCACTGCGCAAAGCTTGCCCGTGCTGTCATGTCACTGGGAAAAGCTGGGCCATGTTATATCACTGAGCAAAGCTGGCACATGCGGTCATGTCGTTGCACAAAGGAGGCGTGTGCGGTCGTCTCATTGCTTATAGCTAGCGTATGTACTATTGTCGCTGGTGAAAGCTGGCGTGTGTGGTCTTGTCCTTGCTCAAAGCTGGCGTGTGTAGTCTTGTCGCAGTTACTCTATAAAATGAATGGATGAGGCACTGCTGGTTGGAACAACTATCTTCTCCGTCATAGAGTAAGCCACCATGACGGACGCCGAGGGGCCAGTCGAACACGGGTCACCAAAGGAGGACCTTCCGCTCGAAAGGAATGAGGACTTCGGTGCTACGTACTGCTTGTTGCCAAATAGGCGCACTCAGCCAGTGTGGCCGAAATGCAAACACATGCAGGACGTGGTTTGTAGGTGGCAGAAGACCATACGGATGACAGTCGATGTTTCTTTCGATGCCCATACTTCGGGGGCAAGTTCGCACTCGTTTATTTTATTGTACTACTAATAGAGTTTCAATGTTAACGTTCTTTTGTACCAGATGGATAATTGTGACTTCGTGCGATTGATTGATCCCCCACATAAACGGTATGTTGGGATCTACGTGCATACATTGTGGGAGCGAATCGCTGAGCAGAGCGTGAACAGCCCGTCAGGAGCGTGGTCTAGTAGTGCCGTAGGTGAGTACAACTCCCAGCACACGTCATCGGCTATGAGGCAGTCGAACTGCTCCACAAAGGGCAGATACGCCCTCATGACATGGACGTGGCCGAACTATATCTGCAAGCAGCAACAGCTATTACGTACGACCCCCTCGTTAATACGAAGGAAATAGCTAATTGCCATATTACTTTCCCATCAACGACATCAGAGAGAACCCATCGTCGGCCGGTCGACATCTCCCCCGGGTACATCTCTGTCCCGTATGGACTCATATCCTCCAACAAGGGTCGTTTGAGGCTGAAGCGCTCGAACGACCACAGCTGCAGTAGCAGCGGACAGCCCACGAGAACCGAGTTTGCCTTGGTCCTTGAGCACGCGTCGCACAAGCCACAATAGGTCGCGGCAAGCACGACCGATCCCCAATTGACCTGGGCGCTCACCGTCGACAATCGCCCTAGTATGAGCGATGAGGTGTGCACACCTGGTAGTTCAGCGGGGGTCCAGTCTCTAGGTCACTCGAGGTGTGTGTGTGTCTGGACCACTCCCAACTCAGCTAGCTCCTCCGTGCTCCCTAGAGGCGGGACACGACGGGAAGCGTGATGCAGCCGGTCAACGTGCTCGTCCAACAGGCCGTAAGGCCAGTCTGACCCACGAAGATCACGATCCAAACCTGCAAATTGAATTCAAGTTAGCTGCTGTTGTCACGGTCATGGGGAGAGCCAGGATAACAAATTTAAATGTGAGAGAACTAGGTTTGGCAAAAAAAATCCAGATATGCACAGAATTCCCATTCGCAGGACTTCCCCCAGCTTTCTAAGCAGCGAAGGCGGAGACTCCGCGCGAGGCGTGAACGACTGACTAGATCCCGCGAAGGCGAAGCGAGGGCGCTTCACCCACCTCGTCTTCCCGTGCGCACCACCTGTTCGACCCAATGCCCCACTAGACCAGGGCACCTGATCCCATCATCACATGTCCTTCCTGGCGTCTGGCCGCGGCCGCCTCCTCCGGGAGCTCTCCAGGCGCCGTCCGCCGCGTCAAGGTGCGCCACCTCACCGCTCATTCCAACGTCCATCGCGGTGTAAATATGTCGCCAACGTTGTGTTCTTGGAGCCAGGAGGTTACGCCGCGTGCCTCAGGCGTTACAAGGCGCATGTCTTGTTTGACGGGGTCGAGGATGCGGCGGAGAACGCTGTTGAACCGCAGCAGCAACCGGTGTCTCTGGCGAAGAGCCTAGCTTCTCTCGCCGAGGAGTCGGCCGCGGCCGCTCAGAAGCAGAGGAAGCCCCTGTCACGGATGGAGCGGAAGAGGCTGGCCGAGCTTCGGATCAAGAAGAGGGTCAAGGCGCAGTATTTGAACGGCAAGTTCTATGATCTCATGGGCAAGGTGGTGGCGAACGCTCATACGTTGGAGGATGCCTATGACATTGTTCGGCTCAATTCGAACGTCGACTTAGCGTCTGCAAGGGATGATGTTTGCTTTGTCGCGTTGGCAGATCAGCTCAGGAGTGGTGAGTTTGATGTCAGAGAGCATGCTTTCTCAGTGTCTGCAAAGAGGCGAGGAGGAGGGTGCCTTGTTCTTCCAAGGTTGAATTTGAAAGTTATCCAGGAAGCGGTAAGGGTGGTGCTTGAGGTTGTTTACAGACCTCAATTCTCAAAGATATCACACGGTTGTCGCAGTGGACGAGGGTATCACTCAGCTCTGAAGTTTATATCCAACGAAATTGGGGTTCCAGATTGGTGCTTTACTGTCCCCATGTACAAAGCGGTAGATAACAATGTAATCTCTAAGCTTATTTCGGTAATACGGGAAAAGATTGAGGACGTCCAGTTAGTTACATTCATGCAAGATATGTTTGATGCTGAGGTGATCAATTTGGTATTTGGAGGGTTTCCCAAAGGACATGGACTTCCTCAAGAAGGAGTACTTGCACCAATCCTGATGAACATATATCTTGACAGTTTTGACCATGAAGTGTTTAGGATTTGCATGAAACATGAAGGCCTTGGTTTAGAGGCTACAAACGTTTCAGACAACCATGGGTCAAATTTGCGTCGCTGGTTTCGAAGTCAACTGAAGGACACTGATGAAAGTAATGAAGAACATACTGATTGTCAGCAAAAAATAAGGCTATACGCTTGCAGGTATATGGATGAGATTTTTGTTGCAGTTGCAGGATCCAGAGATGTTGCAGAAGATGTAAAATCTGAAATTGTTGATTACTTAAGCAAATCACTTTACTTGGAA
The DNA here is from genome assembly GCA_036346245.1 of Bonia amplexicaulis. Classification (NCBI taxonomy): domain Eukaryota; kingdom Viridiplantae; phylum Streptophyta; class Magnoliopsida; order Poales; family Poaceae; genus Bonia; species Bonia amplexicaulis. Next base: position 2,571,761 of record CM070751.1, read on the forward strand.
GTCGATGATAGATTATATCTTATGCCAGTCAGAAAGAATTCCCGGGGGTTACAGTTTGCTGGCACCGTGATCAGAGTAGCAACAAAGGGAAGTACTACACTGAAAGCTGTGCATAAGCTGATGGAGAAGATTCGTTTATTTGCTTCTCAGAAGCAAGAGATATGGGATGCCATGAATCTTAGGTTAGGAAAGAAGTGGTTGACATATGGTTTGAGAAGGATAAAAGAGTCTGAGATCAAGTCACTTGGGCTTAGCACCCCGTTGCTGGATCACATTGCACAATTTAGGAAAGAGGGAATGAAGACAGATCATTGGTTCAAAACTTTACTCAAGGTATGGATGCAGGACATCAATGCCAAAAATGAAGCTAATGAGGAGGTGCTCCTGTCAAAATACATTGCTGAACCAGCACTTCCACAAGACGTCAGAGACGCATTCAACAACTTTCAGAAGCAAGCCGAAGATTACATCTCATCAGAAGCTGCTGCTACAGAAGCATTGTTATCCAGCTTAAAGAATAAGGAATCGATCAATACCTGCACTGATGGTGTTGTCATTAAGATTCATGCACCTCTTAGCTATATCCACAAGTGCCTATATCGCTATGGTCTAACTAACCTTGAAGGTTTCCCCAAACATGTTTCGGCTCTTGTCTTGCAAGATGATGAGCTAATCGTAAGTTGGTTTGCAGGAATAATTCATCGTTGGATAAGATGGTTCTCTGAGGCTGATAATTTTAAAGAACTTCAGCTTATGTCAGTTGAATGTGTCAGGAAATCCTGCATCAGGACATTATCAGCCAAGTACCGAATGTATGAAAAATTGACAGAAAAGCGGTTTGAACTTGATGATTATGGCATTCCAATGGTTGAGGACTTCGAGGCAATAATGGCACCTTTTGAATCTAGTTCCTCTTTGGTTTCCACTGATGAAGCTCTGATGTATGGCATTTCTAGTAGTGGTTTATTTGTGCTCACCCTCTCAAGAGTTAAAGTCCCTACTCGACAATACAACTGCTTTGTCATGGGCTGCCAATCTGCATCACCAAGTATGTACATTCTTCATGTGAAGGAGAAACAACAGTTTCCAGGATGGAGGACAGGTTTCTCATCATCAATTCATGGGAGTTTGAATGGCAGACGAATTGGGTTGTGCACCCAGCATGTTAAAGATCTATATCTAGGACTCATCTCCCTTCAGTCAGTTGATTTTGGTGTGCTAAGTAGATGACTCTAAGATGATCCCTGAAGTTCTCGCAGTATGAAGGCTTTCTACTTATTTGCATAATAGCATATTAGAATATTAGATGGTTCTAAGTTCTTGCATGGTTACCGAACAACATAGAATGATTTTGAGGGACAACTAAGGAACATGCTTGTGGGCTATTCTGAATAAAAATGAGCTTTCATTTTGAAGCTGCTCCTATTAGGTGAATGGTTGAGGCTAGACTACTACAATTTTAGTTAGACAGTTAGTACTTCTTTTGATCTAATCTTAATGATTTTAATATTTGTGCAGATTTATTTAAAAAGCACAGAAGCACGTCCCCAGAAATAACTATTCTTGCTGTTCATAGCCGTGTTGCTTTTTATTTCAGAATGAGCACGAGCAATTGATGGAAATAGCATCCCTTTCTTAATCTCAAAGGATGAAGGTACACTTTGCGGTCCATTTTCTGGTAATTAACAACGCATTTTCTTTGTGCACATTTTGTGCCTTGTGCTATTTATCTTGGTACATTATATATCAGACTTTTCATATTCTATTCATTTTGTATATGTAGAGTTGTAGACAGCTGACATATTTGTAGATTCAATTGTTAGTATGATATTAACATTAACCACACTGTGCTGTTCTTGTTGTCTTGTCTGTGTTTAAATGTGAATGCATCTTGAGAAGACAGCATTCTTCCCGTTCTCCGGTACTCACCATGTGATGATGCACGCTAATCAATGTCTTTCATAAATGTACTGGTACCAGCAATACACTGGTACCAATATGTGTCATTTGGTTGAACAAAAATGGGTATCGGCAAATGGTTATCATCTGAATTTCATAATATCTCACATTGAAGAAACCAAAGAATCATATGGACCATAAATAATGATGAAAAAATAGAACCCAATGAACCCATATCATTATCTTTTTGAATTTTCTATTTTTCTTCCGCCGAAACCCATATTCTTTTGATAGGCTATTGTAATGCAATTACGCAAGTAGTGCTACATCGACTCATGTTGTTTGTTGACTTCATTACTCATATATAGTGGCAGTTTGACAGTTAGCTATGTGATGAGTTCCTAACTGGATATATCAGTCAACAAATTGTGTAATGGTGTATGTGCTAAAACAGAAATGAAGGGAGGAAAAGGAGCTGGTCTTATCCATCAAGAAAGTTTGATTCAGAACAGTGCACAAATGAGGCAGTAGCAGGCATATCTTGCATTTCCCATCAATGGACTTTGACAAGGTAGCTTTGTTCAATCTGAACCATTGTTTTCAGCTTGCATACTTCTCTATTTGCTTTTCATCTAAACCATTGATAGTTTTTTGCACATTTATGTCACATTTCGTCTCTTCATAAGATGGTTATTTCATGGAGCTGACTATCTCAGTTTCTCTCTGATGGCTGTGTTTCAAGAGTCAAAACTTCTTTAGATACTTTATGACACACCACAAGTTAACTCGAACGGATTATTCCTTATAATACAATACAAAGTGAAATAGCATGCAGTTATACTGAGACACCACCACAGCATTAACTTAGGTCACAAAACTAGGACAGCATGAACGCCTTGCCATTCCTTTAGTTATGAATTGGTGTCCTCTTATGGGGAGAGGCAAGGTAATCCTTGTTAAGCAATTTGAGAATTTCATCATTGGCCTCTATCATTTTCTCCTTCCAGTCCTCATTAATTTTATATAAGGCGTTGCGAACAATCGAATCTTTCAGTTCTTTTTTGGAGCCTGAACTTGGATTCCTGGAAGAAGGCTTGGATGGCAGTGTTCTGATATGTTGAGGTTTTGGAATGTTCAGTACTAGCTCTGATGTGCTCCCTTCTAGATTTATGCTGTCCGTGAATGGTCCTGCCGTCATCCTGGAGCTAGTACTATCCTGAGAGATTTTGCTAGGAAATTAGTAGTGACTGATAATCCATTAATTAGTCAACATAAAAGAACATAGGGAAATTAAAAGAAAGATGGGCATGATGACTTTCTTGGACAAATTTCTCTGTCTTTGGAAATGGTAGTTCCTAGGGAAGCATTGGTCTAATATAGAGTGGGTGTGCACATGTGTGCCGGTGTTCTTGAATTCAAAGGTTAAGACTATGGTTCATAGGTTGTAGCACAAAGTGCCTTTCTCACTATATTATTTGACAATATTGTATATAGTTTTGACCTACCTAACACTTATAATTTTTTTTCTCTAACATGCGCATGTCCATATATTGCTGGTAAGAGCACTCTGATAGCACCAAATGTAGAAGTATGGATTGCAGTTTCATCTCTTAGTTAATTATGATAAAAGATAAATGTATGCCAGCCTTTTGACCAAGAGAAAACATGTAGGGTGTCCAGGAAAGAGGATAAGATCACCTTTAGGCTTGACGGCGCACGTGAATTAGTTAAGTAATTCTTAATCTCTCCTGCATTAAGAACGAGGGTATTCAAATCGAACAGAAAATGACACATACCAATTCATAAGTTTCCTTAGGATTTTCTTCTTTTTCTTTGTTGAGAATTTTTCTTTTTGTGAAAACAAGCTTGTAAGAACTAGAAAAATATATGAGTATATATTGAATACAGTTGGAGCATAAATGTTGCCCTTTTTAAGAAGGAAAATTGACATTACTATTATGGCACAGGAAAACACAACAGATTACTGTTAAATCATGGCTTACTATTATGGCAGAGGAAAAACACAACAGATTACTGTTGTATCATGACTAAACACCTGTATCTAACAAGAAGGAAGGCCATAGCTGACAAATAGAATGGCCATCCAAAAGAGAAAGAAAAGTAAGGAGAACAAGCTAGTTATAGTTAGTTACGTGGCTATACCCTATCTACTTCTAGTTGTTCTTGGGCGGGGGTGTACGGTAATCAGCAGTGAAGGGTATGTGACCATCAAAGTTAACCCCTGGAGGAAGCTTTCTACTTCTAAAATAAGAATGCATACTCAAATCCTTCCTCCATGCCCACATTTTCCAGCAGAAGGTTTTGCACCTGATCTTGGTTTGCTTCTAGCATCCTTTGCGTCCTTCTTCTCCAGGACTGCATCTCCAAAGGGCATCTTTCGTCCTGTCAATACGTTGCTTCTTATTTCCTCATCTGTGCTGGTTTTGTCTACACTGAGCTCCTACATATCAGGAGAAACTTTAGTTAGACATGAGTCCTGGATAGTGCATTTCATAATAATAGTTACGAAAGCTTTGACGGTGCTTACAGTACTTACCAGCTTGGTTTCTAGTCCTCTCACACTGCTAGTTACCATCAGCAATTCTGAGAACAGACAGTAAGTATTTCAGTGTGTTTCTCATAAAAAAAGTATATCAGTGTGCCACACATGCATATTTTCACCAATGAGGAAATGAACTCGAATGAAAAGCCTTAGCTCTAGTATGCACAAGTAAAAAGAAAGTATTCGGCGTGTACCTCTATGTGCAATTGCAACGAAGGGCCCTAGGGTGGCCGATAAGATGGCCAGATGTCATGTGGGGCTGTACGTATGTACGCCGCCGTCTCAAATCCACCAAGCCTACCCCAGTGTTGGATGGTCCAGACGGCCGGGATGTATAGCAGTCCGGCTTGGATACTGCAAGAGGTTAGCAAGTAGGTCTCCTATTGCATTACGGCAACTGAGTAGTAATACAACTAGGACTAGGATTCCTGTCCTAAGTCGGATAGACAGGAGGAGTATAAGTACTAGGGATTGTAATTCAGAAGGGATAACAAAGAGTTTACCTCCATCATCTATTTGTCTCTATTTTCTGCTATCCTCTGTTTCTTCTCCCAGATATTCTCCTCCGTCCCGGTGGTCTTCTTCCTCCAGCAACGAGACGGCGCGCCCCCCGGTCACGCACGGCTACCTTCTGCGGTCTCAGGGCCGAGACCGTGACAATTTGGTATCAGAGCCCATGGCAGAGCCATCGGAGATGTCGGCATTAACGCAACAGATCGCCGACCTCACGGCAGCCATGACAATCAAACTGGAAGAACTCAAAACAGAAATTACAACAGAAGTGACAAGCCTCAAGGAGCGCATGGGAGTACTGGAAAAAAGGCCGATGCAACTCGGCGATGGATTGCTTCCAGCACCAGCAGGATTACTGCCCTCCCACCCTCCCAATTATCAACCTCATCTGGCTCCAGGAAGTTCCTCAAGCCTGCGCCTGCACAAAATCTCTTTCCCCACCTTTGATGGCAAAGAGGATCCGCTTGGGTGGCTCAATCGATGCGAACAGTTCTTGAGGGCGCAAACACGAGCAGGACAAGGTATGGTCGGCTTCTTACCACTTGTTAGGCGCCGCACAAGAATGGTATTTTCAACTCGCGCGTGATGACGGTGAACCCTCTTGGCACACATTTAAAGAGTACTGCACGCTTCGGTTCGGACCCCCAATACGCAACAATTTCTTGGGGGAACTCGCCAAACTACAGGCTATCGGTACGGTTGACGAGTATCAGGAGCAATTCCTCAACCTCCTGTGTCGCGCCGATCCCTTAACACCAGCTCAGCAGGTTCAGTTATTCTCCTCAGGTCTCATGGAACCAGTGCGCACAGATGTCGAACTCCAGAATCCAGGAAGTCTGCAGCTTGCAATGGCATTGGCTCGCGCATCGAAACGCCACCGATGACATCGTCCGGCAATGACCGAGTGGACGACAAGAATCATATCGGGCCACCGGTCCAAATTCAAAGAACACAACCTGCAGACCACAACTTCTCACCGCGCATTACGGCTACAGGATCGGCAGCGGCAGCCATCGCGGCAACACACGCACATGCTCGCAAACAACCGACAATGCTCGGATGTCCGAGCGACGCAGACCAAGGACTTTGCTTCAATTGTGAAGAAAAATTTGTCCCGGTCATCGATGCAAGCGTCTCTTCCCGCTAGAGGTCGACCGGATGACGACGACGGTAATGGCGCTCCCACCATAGCGTAACAACACCACTATTTCCTCGCACGCCTTATCCCAGATACAACCTCGGACGATCCGGACAATGAAAGTCCGGTGTGGATTGGCCGACACACCGATGGCCTTAGTTGACTCGCTCCACGCACAATTTCATCGGCCGAGGTCGCCCACCGCTAAACCGACGGCACAACCACAACGGGGTATTCGGTGGCGGTGGCCAATGGAGACATCAGATGCGATGACGGGCACATGCCCTAATCTTCAGATTCGTGTTGATCAAACCACTTATTCCAGTGATCGTTACTCCATTCCATTAGCGGGGTTTGATATGGTATTAGGGTGCAATGGCTACGCACATTGGGTCCTATTACTTGGGATTTCCTCTTCGACAATGTCCTTTTGGTATGAGGAACGGTACATTACTTGGCATGGCATTCCTTCACCGAACACCACCTTGATGACTTTGCGAGAGAGCATCCAGCATTATTGCAAGACTTGTTGACAGAATTCCATGCCCTATTTGAAGAACCTCACGTATTACCTCCACAACGTGCATTAGATCACCGCATTCACCTGCAACCAAACACCACTCCAGTGGCAGTCCGCCCCTATCGGTATGCTCATGCGCAGAAGGATGAACTTGAACGGCAATGCACAGAGATGCTTCAACAGGGCATTATTCGCCCAAGCTCCTCCCCATTCTCAGCACCGGTACTCTTGGTCAAGAAACACGATGGCTCCTGGCGATTCTGCGTTGATTACCGGGCCCTGAATGACAAAACAATCAAGGATAAATTTCCAATTCCCATAGTCGAAGAACTGTTGGATGAACTCAATGGGGCCAAATTTTTCACTAAGTTGGATCTCAGGTCCGGATACCACCAGGTACGCATGCACCAGGCAGATATTGAGAAAACAGCATTCCGCACACATCAAGGCTTGTTTGAGTTTCTGGTCATGCCGTTTGGGTTAACCAATGCCCCGGCAACATTCCAAGCATTGATGAATGAAGTGCTTTCGGCATATGTGCGACAGTTTGTCTTGGTATTCTTTGACGATATTCTCATCTATAGTGCAACATGGTCCGAGCATCTCCTTCACCTTCGCAAAATCTTCAAGATACTCCAGGACAACCAGTTTTTCCTCAAGCAGTCTAAATGTTCCTTTGGAACTACATCTGTTGCATACCTGGGCCATGTAATCTCACACTCCGTGGCCATGGACAACCATAAGGTCTCTGCGGTCCGGGGCGGCCGATTCCACAATCGGTGAAAGCTTTGAGAGGATTCTTGGGTTTGGTGGCTACTACCACGGTTCATCCGGAATTATGGCTCGATAGCCGCACCTCTCACTAGACTACTGAAGAAGGATAGTTTTCTTTGGACGCCTGAGGCTTCTCATGCCCTTGATAAACTTAAACATGCCCTAACATCGGCACCCGTCCTCCAACTACCAGACTTCACCAAGGAATTCATAGTTGAATGCGATGCCTCGGGCACCGGCATTGGCGCGGTATTACATCAAGGGTCCGGACCGATTGCCTTCTTCAGCAGGACACTGCCTCCCCGACATCGTCATTTAGCAGCATATGAGCAAGAACTTCTCGGCCTTGTGCAGGCTATTCGCCATTGGCGCCCATATTTATGGACTCAAGCTTTCTTGGTCCGCACCGATCATTACAGCTTAAAATTCCTTTTGGATCAACGGCTGGCCACCATCCCTCAGCACCGGTGGGTTAGCAAATTACTGGGCTATACATTCCGGGTAGAATACCGACCCGGCCGGCAGAATATGGTGGCAGACGCATTATCCCGCCGCGACTCAGCAGACGCAACAGTCTGTGCTCTCACCACTCCTAGTTTTGATCTCTTCCAGCAAATACGCACAGAGATCATGCAAACGCCAGAGTTGATCACCCTCCAGCACAGCATTGAGGATGGCACGGCTGGACCTGACTGGCAACTGATAGATGGCTTGCTCATTTACAAAGGGCGAGTCTATGTTCTGGAATCATCTCCACTCCTGCCGGACATCCTGACAGCTGCACACACCATGGGGCATGAAGGCATCCAGAAAACCTTACACCGGCTTCGCGCTGACTTCTTTGTACCAAGAGCTCGCCGGGTGGTACAACAATTCGTGCAAGCCTGTGCTACTTGTCAACAGAATAAGAGCAGCCATCTCCATCCAGCAGGTCTTTTACAGCCTTTGAAGGTACCGGATCGAGTTTGGGAGGATATATCCATGGACTTCGTTGAAGGATTTCCCAAGGTCAATGGAAAAACAGTAGTTCTGTCCGTGGTAGATCGATTCTCCAAGTACGCCCACTTCCTGGCCTTACCACATCCCTATACAGCTAGTTCTGTCGCCCGGGCATTTTTTGAAGGCATTGTCCGCTTGCACGGCATACCATCTTCTATAGTAAGCGACCGAGATCCAGTCTTCACAAGCGGCTTCTGGGAGGAATTATTCCGTCTTTCCAATGTCCAGTTACACAGGAGTTCAGCTTTCCACCCGCAGTCCGATGGTCAGACGGAGGTGGTCAACAAAGTGATTACCATGTACCTGCGCTGTTTAACTGGTGATCGCCCTCGACAGTGGTTGCATTGGCTTCCTTGGGCGGAGTATTGTTACAACACCTCCTTCCATACTTCCCTTCAAGAAACACCCTTTAAAGTGGTGTATGGGCGTGACCCACCATCCCTTCGCTCCTATGAACCAGGTCAGGCAAAAGTAGTTGCAGTGGATGAGCTATTGCGGGATCGAGATGCCTTTGTTGGTCGACATCAAGGATCGCTTGCTCCAGGCCCAACACCGTTACAAACACTTCTATGATGTGCATCACCGCGATGTCGCCTTCAGCGTTGGTCAGTGGGTTTGGCTTCGTTTACATCGCAAGGACCGCTTCATTACCAACCCACGCCTCGGGGAAGTTAGCTCAAATTCCACGGACCATTTCGGATCATCGAACGCATTGGAGAGGTCTCTACCGCTGCACCGCCACCAAAAGCACGCATAATGTCTTCCATGTTAGCCTTTTCAAGCCTTTTGTCGGTACTCCTCCACAACAGCCTCCGCCTTGCCGACTCTATTCAATGGGAAGATTGTGCCGACTCGCTTGAGGTGATTAGCGCTCGTAAAGCACGAGACATTTGGCAGGTATTGGTTCGCTGGGACGGCTTGACTGCTGCAGATTCCTCTTGGGTGGATGTCCCGACTTTCGAAGCGTTACCCTCTTTCCGACTTGAGGACAAGTGTTTCTTCAAGATGCGGAGATGTCATGTGGGGCAGACGCGTGTATGCGCCGTCTCAAATCCACCAAGCCTACCCGGTGTTGGATGGTCCAGACGGTAGGGATGTATAGCGATCGGCTTGGATACTGCAAGAGGTTAGCAAGTAGGTCTCCTATTGCATTACGGCAACTGAGTAGTAATACAACTAGGACTAGGATTCCTGTCCTAAGTCGGATAGACAGGAGGAGTATAAGTACTAGGGATTGTAATTCAGAAGGGATAACAAAGAGTTTACCTCCATCATCTATTTGTCTCTATTTTCTGCTATCCTCTGTTTCTTCTCCCAGATATTCTCCTCCGTCCCGGTGGTCTTCTTCCTCCAGCAACGAGACGGCGCGCCCCCCGGTCACGCACGGCTACCTTCTACGGTCTCAGGGCCGAGACCGTGACACCAGCCCAAGCAAGAGGCTTACACAGTTTAACGGCTGCATAACTGACTGTCTGGCCCTGGTGTTAGGTATGTCTGTCATGTAACTAACAGGAAAGGGAAGGAGAAGGCAGTAACACATAAAGGGTAGATTTATAGGTCCATAGAGTAGGGACATCGACACTCCATTGGTCAAAAGTTAGGGTTGTATATCTCCTGTGCATAGGATGCTGCACCTGTACTTTTAATCCATATTATAGTCTGACACCTCAGCATTCTCTTGTTGGCTTGAGTATATTCATGTACTTGGGAGCACTTAAAAGTTTGTCCCTTGTCATTTGCCAAGCAGTACTTTCCAAAGATCGCATGAATTGTAAAAGTGCTCCAAAGATCTGCCATTGCTTGGGATAGAAGAGTTTTAGTGCATTGGGCATTCTGCCCTCCGTCGCTGCCATGCATGCAACGAGGGAGACGAGGCAAAGTTTAGTGGCCAACTGGAAAGGCCCTTCGGTGACCAAGGCCAGGACCTAGGGTTTCACCTCCCTTCGATGTAAAGTAATGCTTTCGGTGCCCCCACACGTACCTTAAACCATATTGATGCATCAGACTTTTAGGTGATAACCTAAAAATAACTGGTTGTTGGGGTGAATCAGACGCCCTCCGCACGCAAGATCATACTTGTGTTCTACCACTGTTGTCGGTAGCATTGAATTGGGGGCTTAGGAGTGAACGCACGGCGAATCCATTTGCAGTTGGCTGAATTTGGTCTGTTTTCAGAGAAATGAACACATGATTCGAGCATGACTAACTTGACGGTTCCTCTTTTCAGCTGTTGACCATGTCAAATGGCTCGAAAAGCATGGGCAGGACGCCAGCTTGAGCTTTGGTAGTGCCGCTTGAGGGGGCATGGGTTGGGGAACAGGCCCTACCCTAGGCATCTGGTCCTGGTGTGAAGATTCATGCTGTATCTCGAATGCACTCTCTCAGACAGACAACTCGGTCTTCTGGGATTCACGTTTGTTCTTTTTAGCTGCCACTTTTTAGCTGTCGTTTATGGTTTTTGGTTGAAATTTTTGAATTTTAGTTGTTTGCGACAGAGATTGCGAAGAAAGATACTAACTTACAATTTTGGTTGATACAGATGTTAGGCTGTTAATATGTACTATAATTAATTTGTAAATCTCGTTTTGTAAAAATACTCTATTTAAAAGTTAGATACTATAGCAAAAATCAAAAACTGCTTTTGAAAGCCGTAAAAAACAGGTCCTCAAGCTTTACCAGCTGCGTGTTCATGTCTTGGCAATTCACGTTGCGCGAAAAGGTTTAGAGAACCGAATCACCTTTGGTTTCTCTATCCCCCGAGCTTACAAAACCTGTACGTTCAGATTCGGTACAGTCAAACCCCGGGATGTTTGTTTAGGGCTTTTTTTTTTCGTTTCCAGTTTATGGTTTGTCCGGAACAAACAAAGAGAACGATTTCTTGGTCGTTTTTTGAAACAGTTTATTAGACAGTCTTTTCAAGCGGTTTATCGGTATTCAGTGCGTTCGTATAAGTGCTCGTGTTAGAGCTAAAAGATATTGGGCTTGTTCTTTTTGGTTGTTGCTTATGGCTGTGGTTTTTGGCTGTTCGTGAGAAAGAGTACGGAGACACAAATATCTTGCGTGTGGTTTTGGCCGATATAAATAAAGTCGCTACAGTGTGTATTATAATTAATTTGTAGATCTTGTCTTAAAAAGACATTCCATTTAAAAGCTAGTTATTGTAGAAAATTCGAAAAATAATTTTTAGAAACTGAAAAGAAGAGACCCATTAGACGCAGCACGAAAGAACACATCCTTAAAATAGTGTATAAATAAGTGATAGAATCACTGAGGTGACGATGTTTTTAAAACATAATGAAGCTGCAGATTTAAACTTCCCACTAATAGAAGTTCATGAATCATTGCTGGGGAAGGCAGAGATTTACAGTAACAGTGCAGTGTCTGCTGTACTTCGATGCTGGAGGGTTATACTTGTGTAGAAAACAAGTTGGCAACTTTCATCATGGACAAGCAGATTAGCCAGGAAAAACGGAGTACGTTATCACCGGGAGCATCATGTATAAGGGGATCTGACTTCTGAGACCCGATGATCATCGCGGGATGAATTTGGACCGTCTGATTTGCGACAATCTGATGCTGACGCGTCGATGTCATAGTGATCGCCAGATCCAGATGTGCTACCGCCGGCTGTAAACTGAACCAAGTAGATTTGGCCGATGGAGATTGGATTCTTGGCTTCTTGACAGATTTTATAAGCCCTGTGCAGCCAGCCAGTACCTCGCCGAGTGTAATCTATTGTTGTAAATGGTATCGGCACGACCATTCGTTGCGAGCTTGCCGAGTGCCTTCCCAGAAAACGCCGTGCGCTGCTGGCTGGCGTGAACAAAGTTTTTTTACGTGCGAATGCGACGTGCGCGCTGCACTCTTGGACGCGGTGGAATCGGGCAGGAAACCAGGTGCGTGCCAAGGCCGCCTCGCAGCTCCCCAACACCGGATTGGCGAGAAAGGAATACAAAGAGCGTGGAATGGGGCGCCGGGCGAACGTGCAACGCTGCCTCGGGCTCCGGCGACCGCGTCATTTGCATTCATGGCGCACTGGAGTCGGAGTGGCCCGGAACACGAGGGCGTGCCCTTAGATTCCTCCTCGCGCATTTCCGGCGGCACCCTGCTTCTTTTTCTTTTTTTTCAGCGATTCTTGATTTTTGACTTTTTTAGTAATTACTATTTATTAAATTAATAAATTATAGGTCACATTCTAAGGCTTTGCTCATTTCAGTTTGAGCTTCTTGTTTCTGGCTTATTTTTCACTATTCATAAACTTTGTCTTTTTATGGTTTTTTGGTTTTTTTTGAGCTTTTTTGTCGGTTCTTTTTTCTCGTATTCGTTTGTATTGTCCGTGATAGATTAACATGCTATTTCTATTTTTAATTTTTTTAAATTTAGTTACGTCAAATAAGCCACCATTAGCTACAGTGTAATTTCAGCCAACTACAATATAATTTTAGCCATAAACTAGTTTATTTCAGCCCAACCGAACGGCACCTAAAAGAATCTTGCAGCAGCAACCAGATCTGAGAGTTTCTGTTGACGTATGAGTCGCAGTAGCTTTACAAGTACTTGATTAACTTTTCCTTCGTTTGGTTGTACTCCTTTTTTTAAGATTTTCATTTTACTGTGCTACTGGTAGTTCTTTGTAAATAGAACTACATGCATTGCCACCGTGCTAGCGGGTAGCCAATCAATTGATGATAGTCGCTGTCTAGGACAGAAAACTCGTCTTAAAAGGAATGGGAATGGACCAGAGCAAACTGCGGGCTAGGCCACTGCTCAGTCCGGTTCCTTTCGCGTCACTAGACCTCGGCCCAATCCTGGCCTAATACGGCGGTCAGGTTAGAAACACTGGCCCTACGCTGGGCCGCGGCTGTAGGCCAGAAAATCACTAATAATCGGACTAGTACAGCGGCTTAGTAGTAACCCAACTCCAACGTGCAACACTGCAATTCACCCAGCCAAGCCAACCAGACTGGTCAAATGGACCATCCAGCATGACACAACATGACCCAGAATGGACATAATCTGATTATATCCGACACAAGTGATCCGAATAAGTTATCATGCTGTGCTATATTGATCATGTGCTTGCCCTCTCACTCAGGGGCATGAAGAGGGATCGGGTCGTGCCGTGTTAGTCCAGACACATTTAGACAAACATATCATATTGATTTTACTACTAGTTGTAAGTAATTTGGCTGTCAGCCATAAGTATTTTAACTACTAGTCAGGCAATCACAAATCGTTTTACTGTCCATCATAAGTAATTTTACTATCAGTCATATATCCACACTCAGAAAAGTACAATAATCATAATATAAGTAATTCTACTACTAATTATAAATAATTTTACTACACTATCATATAAGAGTTACTATACGTGTCGTGTCATGTCAGGCCGCCCGCTTACCAAAAGTGCCGGTCCACCGAGCCAATAGCACTGTACCAACTGTACCACAGACCGGCATGGCTGGCCCGGCCGTTTGACTCCAAAGCCAACCAACCTGCCATGTCCCGTCGCCACTCGCCGTTCTTGCGGACCTTGTTGGTGGTGCCCTGCCGGCAGCACAACCATATCACTGCGCGCGCGGTGCGCCACCTTGCCTCCAGCCGAGCGCCGGCGTGCGCAGGCTGGCCGACCTCGCTAGCGCGCCATCGACCCCGCCGTGTCGGTGTTGCCCAGCGCTCCACCGCTGCCCGTGCCCGTGCGGGTGCCGTCCGTTCTCTCGCGCGCCGACGACTTGGCCGTCCAAATTGCCCACGCTGCCGCCTTCGCGCTTGGACGGCCCCGGCGGCCGCCCCCGACCAGCCAGCCGCTACGACTCCATAAATCATAGCTGGCTACTACGTGAGATTACGTAGAGAATTCCATAGCTTGCTAGTAGTTGCAAGAAAGGAAACAGAGTAATTCAGGAAAAAGCCGTTCAAAATTTGCACATAACCGCTCCCTCCGTTAGTTTTTACTTGATGTTTTTTATTTTCTTGATCTTCCAGGTATAATTTTGGTCGTTTTTTTATAACTTTACATTAAAACATACTAATAAAATTATAATGATGTGAAAGTGTTTTTAACAAGGATATACTAATAAAATTGTAATATTATGAAAGAGAGATACTAATAAAATTATAATACTATGAAAGTGTTTTTAACAAAGATATACTAATAAAATTGTAATATTATGAAAGTGTTTTTAACAACAAATTTAATAATATAATTTTTGTATAGCCAATTTAGACATTTTTAACAACAAATCATTAAATTTCGTAAAGTTTTACAGCATTGATTCTAAGAAACCAAATAAAAAAAACGGAGGGAGTAGTCCTCGGCAGAAGAAAAAACTTCAAACACAACTTGAGACTAGTAAGTGGAAAATCAGCACACGCCGCATCATACTGATTTGCTGAGCTGGCTGGGTCACCAGGTACCGATTGCTGTCAGCATTACAATTACCAGTGGTTCCTAGGCAGTAGTTGATACTCTCTCAGTCTCAGGAGGTGAAGAGGATCCTAGAACATGTACAATTAAACCCTATTAATTTTGATAAAAGATACTATTTAAAACGTATGTTTCAAATGTATGAAAGTGATACGGGTGAATTATTTTTTCAGAATATTGCAATTTTACAACTTTTTTTGAATGTATAATAAGATAATTTAGTAGGCAAAGGAGCATCGTGTTAACTTTGAAAAGTAAAATGTCACTCACTTGAGAGAGTAACAGTTCTTAGAGCCCTAGTCAACTAATTCCAACGCAGAAAACCATTTTAAGAATCAACCACAACCGTCAATACGAACCTGTTCTTGAACGATTCACGGTTGATGAATTCGGTATTGACACAGTAATTGCAGAAAATGGAATAGTAAAAACAAGTAAAAAGGTAAAAACTGAGCAAAGGTGATGTATACATTTACGCCATTCCATCATTCATGATCCATTTCAAGCTCCGTGTCAAGGTGACGGTGTAGCCTGTTTTGCTTCGCAATTACACGATGAAACAACACAAAACCATATTTCAAGGGAATATAACTTTCCAAATAGGGAAAACAAAATTCCCAGTTAAGCTTGATCATCTATGAAATGTTTCTAAGGAAAAGAAAAGCAGGACATTGTAATGATACGACGGCATATGTACAGTTATGTAAGAATAGCGCTCGCAGGGGTGGCGTTCTTCATTCAACAAATGAATGACTTCAAAAACTCGAAGGGTTTGGGAACGAATGATCTTTTTTCTCTAGCAACAATTCAAGGAGAACAAGACAAACCCTCATCCAAATCAATACACCTTCCACAGCCTAACTAAAAACACCCAAATGAATAGATTATACAAATGGAATAAATACAGATGGCTAACAAACACTAACCTTCCATCACTTTCAACTACCAGAAGCGGAGGCTACATTGAAACAGTCAATATTGCACAATTTGACAGACCTCATCATCCCTCCAAAGCTGTCAATGCATCGCAGAAGTCAAGACGGCGTAAAAAAAAAAGGATATCTCTAGTAACAGGAATCCGCATGAAACTGTAAAACAAACAGAACGGATATAGGAATATACAGACCGGTCAATGCTTTTCCGTGGCTTATCAGGTTGATCCATGCTAGCCCGTGGTTTGTCAGGATGATCTATACTCTTTCTGCTTCTATCTCTCCTATCTACGCTGCCCCTTGGTTTGTCCCGCCGATCCGTGCTATGCCTGTGATCAATGCTTGACCTCGATTTGTCTGTGACATCGGTGCTTTTCCTTGAGCTGTCCATACTTTCAGATCCTGTTTCACTAAGATCTGAAGGACATGAGCTCTCTGGAGATTCATCTTTCAATGGTGGTGATTTCTCCATGGCTGTGACAAACTTTTTTAGGTGCTTAATGTATTCTGGATAGAGTTCCAAATTACAATGGTTTCCCCCTTTGACCCATAGAGGCTCATACTTTACTTTAGAGAGTTCCCACAGTGCTCTCCCATGATAACAGTCGACAACCTCATCAGCTGTACCCTGCAGATGAGATAATTAAAGTGCCATTAATAGGCGAGCAGAAATTGTTATGTAGCTATTCAACAATTATCTCATTCCAACACACCGTAACCAGAACTATTAAAATTTCTGCCTAAGGAAAGAGTTATGGCTTCTACATGGAAATGACAATCACACAAACATTACAACAGTATAACTGTGTTCAACTTGTATTCCTTGCGTACGGTAACCTTAACCAGCATTCTGCGCAGGAATTTGTGTCTAGCACAGTACTGACCAAAAGGGCCTTATGGTCTGGAAACGAAAAACAGTATCCTAGACCCTAGTACAACGCTATAATAGGTATAATATATTCACTCGATACAACAGTATAATAAGGTATGATGGTGCATAATATCTTGTATGTAAACCAATTTACTGACACCAAAAGTAAAAAGTTGGCAACTTGGCATTTAAGCCATGTAGTAACCGTTGTGGATGTTCAAACTTAAACATTTTCATCACTGAGATGCAAAAAAAATGGAGAGCTTAAATTGAACTTTAACAACATCAGTAAAAAACAAGACTTACAAATTGAAACACATTTAGAAAAAAAAATTGGAGAAAATGATATGTAACAATCAAATTTAAAGGCTCCATCCCAACTCCACAACACCAAAATTAATAACAATACAAATGCACATGCATGTGTGCAAATGGAGTTTAAATCTATTACGAAATCTTGCTATCAACAGAATACTCACATGGATTACTAACACAGGACATTTGACCAATGGAATTTTGTCAATGTTCTGCAAAGAAAATATACAGAGATTAGATCAAGTAAATGATCAAATTGACTGAAGCAAAGTAAAGTACTCACCTTATATATATCAAACCAGTATGTATGTTTTACAGGATACATCACTCTTAAGCCAGACGAAATTGGGCTATGTAGAACAACTGCTCTCAAATGAGGTAAACGGGATGCCAAATCCAAAGTAGGACCACTGCCAACTGATTGACCGTATAGAATGATGTTTTCCTCAGAGGCTCCATAAGTTTCTACGAGACATCTATAAGCTGCCTCTATATCAGCATAAGTGTTCTGTTCACTTGGCTGCAGAATCAAATAGGAATAAATCAACGAATTATGCAAAACGAAGAGAGCTGGACCTCATAAAAAAGAAAGCAAAGGGGAAAAGGAAAAGAACTTTCCTAAAGAAAGGATGAGCCTATACCTTCCCAGATGATTGCCCATACCCAGAATAATCGTAACTGCAAAAAAGTACTGCACAAGTTACTGTATGTGAAGCCAAAATGGAAATGACGGTCAGCAAAACTTATATGGCATTGAAAGAATCATGGCTGGTGAGGTATCAACTAGTATCAAATGAAAAGCACATATATCATGAGCACTGTGTATATTTGTGTAATCATCAATATCAACACATTCACATTATAGCTGCCACTGTAGCTAGGTCAAGGCAAGGCATCAGTTGATAGATCTGTTGAAAAGTCAAACTACATATCAAGTTGTAGCTAGGTCCCACCACAAAAACAATAAACTAGGATTGAAGCTATAAGACGGAGACAAAAAGTTTTATATTAATAAGAAACAAAATGAATACTCAGAAGAGTTAATTGGAGAACAGAATAGGTTAATTACTCCATACCACAAGATTTGAAATTGGATATGAGTATCAGATCCACTGAATAAATGAATGATTCTAACCAACCAACAGATCATCTGCCAGCTTATCCCTTAAACATGGTCATCGTATCTAAAATGCCCAATTCCCTCACCAAAAGTCTGGTCCACTCAAATGGGTGTATGGAGCGGAAGCCATAAACAGAAGTTTTTGTTAAGGAGATAGAGTTGTATTAGGATAGTTTGGATTCTATTCCATATATGCCTTATCTCTATATGGCATATCCTCTTGTACTCTCTCCTATATATATGGCCATTTGGGTCTCATATCAATACACACACAATATTCATAACATGGTATCAGAGCCTAGGTTCCATACCTAGCCTCCGTTGTCTTCATTGCCGCGCCCGGGAGGATCGATCTCCTCTCCGGGGGCGGCCATCTTCTTCAGTCACACCTCCTTCCACCACCAAGCACGCACTGCTGCCAGCCACCGCACGTATTCGGGCGCCGCTGCTCTCCATTGCGTCGCCGTCTGCTGCCAGCCACCACACGTATTCGGGCGCCGCCGCTCTCCATTGAGTCGCCGTCCGCGACGTCGCCAGGCCATCTCGCCGGGCCGCTGTCGCCTCAGATTTGGCCGCCGCCGCCGATCTTCCTCCGCCCGGATTTGGCCGCCACCAACCTCGGCCCGTCGGTGCGACCACCTCCGTGCGAGATCCGGCCGCCATTGGCCACGACGCTTCCGAATCCGGCCACCTTCGCTCCAAATCCGAGCGTTGTTAAGGAGATAGAGTTGTATTAGGATAGTTTGGATTCTATTCCATATATGCCTTATCTCTATATGGCATATCTCTTGTACACTCTCCTATATATATGGCCCTTTGGGTCTCATATCAATACACACACAATATTCATAACAGTTTTGTCATTTATTCACTACTACACCAAAACTAACAACAAAACCCAAACTTGGAACTGGAAAGGCCAATGGACAACAGCTCTAATCAAAGCATGTCCCAATGGGAACTTCATTAAAGATCCCTCTGCCAAGATCAGATATTTCTATTCACAAAATGAACAAATAGAACAATGAGGAATGAAAATTTGCTCTCGCTTACCTCTAAATAGATATCTAATTGTCCTAACATTTCATAACACATCACCAACTTTTGCAAACAAATCTATAGATAAAATTTCTGATCAAACCTAACTAATTTTGGTTCCCAGACTTTGCGTGGACAACAGAAATGATATACCATAACGAATATTCAACAATCTAACAAAAAAATAAGTGTAAAAAAATTGCATTTTCATCACTGCACATCATTATAAACAGCAGAAGGTCCCTAGATTAGGAATACATTCTACAGAATGATCAAAAAACCAGAATATCAATATCATCTTACAAATACTATGAATGAACCAATGAGGTGTTCAGATTTTGACCAAAGATGGTAACCAAAATGGGTCCCACTACAACTAATGTACCAGTTCTTACCAACTGAATTATTTAACGCCCAATCACAAGATTCACAACCAAACCAATTGCTTGAATCTAAATGTCTCATCTTCCTTCCACAGATCCTAGAATTTCCAAACAACTTTAATAGTGACATGAAACAGACATGCCCACCCATCACTAGTACAGCACACTAAAATCCAAACTTTCTAATCAGCTATAATATTTATTTGAAAAATAATGATCAAATTCAATCAAATCTACTATTATTCACCAGACTAGCCTGACCTTTTGAACCACACAGCCAGATAACAACTGCCTCCACAGACATACCCACTCATTCAACAACACATGAATTGCTGACCCGAAGTTTTCAAACAATTACACATAGCAACAGTATCTAACACTGCCTTTGGTGAATACACAAACCAACTCCAAGCACGACCTTGAAGATTAACTGATGAAGAAACTTACATCAAATTCATGCCTAGGATTTGTACTAGTGAAAAAAAAACTAACAGCACGGGATAATGTATTTTTAGCTCCAATTCCAAAATAAGAAACCAATGACACTTGTCCTGAGTAAAGCATTTAAACACCAACGCAATCTACAAAACAGCATAGCCTATAGCATTCGTAGTGATCCATTCCAAGATCCCAAACGTATCCCACCAAGCACAACCAAGCTGGTGAGTTCTAATCTAATACAATCGAGACCTCTGATGCCGACAGGAACATCCTAAAAATCGTGAGGTCAAGGATCAAACTTTTGCCCAAATCAAGTAGCCCGATAGCATAATAGTAGACCTAGGAGTCGGGCCGAGCTTTTTCAGGCTAGCCTGAGGCCCAGCCAGCATGCTACGAGTACGACATGTGGTGGGCCGTGCCGGGCCTAGAAAAAGGCCCATGGGGGCACGGCCTGGCCTAGCCTATCATGATGTGCTCGGGCCGGCCCGGCATGAGAGAGGCATGACGACGGCGCAGCGGCGGGGAACAGCACGACGCGGCTGGGCGTGTGGTGTGGGAGTAGCCGGAGAGGGGACGAGAGAGCAAGGACGTGGTCACATGGGAGTAAGGTTGGAAATATCGGAACCGGATCCAATCCCGCTGAGGGGCTGGTACCGGCAACCGGAAAAACATGTTAAAATTTGAAAATCAAATTTTGAATTTTACGTTGTTTTGAAACCGGTAACCGGAAAAACCGAAAAAAACGGTCAAAATTTGAATTCGGATGATTTTTTCGATTACCGGTCCTCACCGGTAGAAAAGGTAACCGGCAATTACCGGTCGGTAACCGCCGAGTTTTTGAATCCTGCATAGGAGTACCTGTGGGTTGTGGCGCGATCTAGGGAGGCTGGATTCGGCGATGGTTTGGTTGGGGACTGCTGAATCCGACGACGGCACCGGTGCTAGGGAAGAAGCGCGCCAGGCGGCCGGGGACGGTGGCGGTGATGTCCTCGAAGGCCGGGTCCGACGCCGGCCCGGCCAAGAAGGGCGAGATGTGTCGACACTAGCTTCGGGGAAGAAGCCAGCCGGGCGCTAGGAATGGCAGGGAGAATAATTGAAGAGAAGAGATCATCCCTCATGCCCAAGATAGTTGAGGCAATCACATACGCCAAGAACTGGGAATTGACTGAAGAGCGATAGCAGTATCAACTGGAGGATCTCGAGATCGTGCATGCATACGTTGACCTCGAACGTATGAACGATCTGGATATTAGAAAGTAGTTAGTATATACGCATGTTGTTATTGTACTCTTTTCCTTAACCTGGAATCTCACTCTGGGGCGTAAGGTTTTTAACGAGATAGTAAAATTATATGTATAAAATATCAAGAAAATTTCACTTTTTCCCCAAAATATTTGCATGCCCATATTTTTTATGCAATCACTTCCATGTCAGCTTTTCCTTTTTCACCCTTTCCCCTCTTCTCCTTTTTTTCCTATTCCGTCGCTGCCTCGGTCTCCTCACCATTTTTCTCCCGTAGGTCCCGGCTCTTGCTTAGAGTCGGCCAAATGGGTCGGGCAGTGCCGGCCGCACCGCTTCACATGCTGTGTCGGCCTGACGCGACTCAAGACCCAAGACGGAGGCTTAAGCCTGGGCTGACTCAAGAGGCCGACCGCCGGTGCCTAGGCCGCCAGCCCGGCCAGTGCCCAAGCACGGCCCTACCGCGAGGCTCTAAGCAGTGCAGTCTTGCCCAAGACTGAGACGCACACGGCCGGCTTAATTCGAAAAATAGCCATTTTTTCTGGTTGGAGGAAAAAATCGGAAAAATAGCAAAAATTGAAAAAATCGAAAATTTTCCTATAAATGAGGGCGGTAGGCCTCCATTTTCCACACCTCAAACCTCACTCTCATCTCTCGGTTTAGCGTGAAAATCCGAAAGTATTTGCAAAATTTGGTGAAAATTCGGGCAAAATTAGAAAATTCAAAAATCTTGAAAGATTTTTGTAGGAGCTACAAAGGAGGTAGTAGTGTTGTCTTATTTTAATTCTTGGTATTATTTGTTGGTTTAATAGTAAGTTAATCGTTCTTTCATATTTCAATTTGCGTTGATTTAATGGAGAACTACGATTTTGAACTTTCCGATTGGCCTCTCGGCGGAGGATATGCAACCGTTTCAACAAGCGTATCCATCCGCGGAGGACATACAACAAAGCGGAGAGGAGGTCCGGTGGAGCATATCCATCCATCTTCTGCGGCTCAACAAGTGCATCCACAGCGCAAAGCACGGGTGCAAAAGAACAAGAGCCATTACATCGGCGGTTTGGAATGATTTCGACAAGAAGATCAAGACCGACGATGATGGAAATTCGGTGAGGTATCTTGTTTGTAAAATTTGTCGAGCGAGATGGTCGAAGTCCTTATGACCGTCAAAGGCGGGAACAAGTGAATCAAGACTCCAACATACTACGGATAATAAAGATTTGGAAGAATCTTTTGAGAATTTATATCTTGATAGCAATGAATAGGATTTTCAATATTTTTCTTCACATGTAGTCATTAATGAGCTTTACAGTGTGTCTTTTTTTTCTTTACCAAGGTTTTCTCAAGTTGAATTTTACTTGGTAAAGTTTTAATGAGGCGACCATCCCATAAATTTAATAAATTAATAAAGCTCATTATGCTATTGAAACTATTTATTTTCATGATTAACAATGTCTACGGTTTTCTATAATTTTTCGATTTTTTCTTAATTTTCTACAATTTTCTTAATTTTCTCACCATTTTAAAATTTTTATCATGAAGGTAAAGCTCAAAGCCCGGGACTCGGAGAGCCATCGACAAAGGAGACGTTGATTCGAGAGGACATGATGGCGCCGACGCTTTATGCGCCGCTCCGGGAGGCGGGCTGCAATCGCCGACAAGGAAACATCGAAGGAAGCATGGGACGCCATCGCCACCATGCGCATCGGCGACGATCGAGTGAAGAAGAACACCGCCCAGCAGCTGATGCGGGAGTTCGACTGCGACTTTTAAAGATGGCGAGACCGTGGAGGACTATGCGCTTCGTCTCGAGGCATGGTGGCCACCCTCGCGACACTCGGCGGTTGTGCGAGTCCAAGGTGGTGGAGAATATGCTCGCAGCGTCGTCGTCGCGATTCCAGCGCAGATCGTGCTAGCGATCCGGACGCCTCGACACATCTACGCCACTCGTTGCCGATCGGACGGGCGATCAAGCCGCCGAGGAATCTTCGAGTCGCCACGACGATACAACCGCGATGGGAAATTGTATCTGACGGAGGAAGAATGGGACGCACGGCGGAAGCGGCGGGAGGCGGAGCACCGTAGCACGGGCGGCGGCGAAAGCGAAGTTCTGCGTCGTGGGAGCGCGGGCGCGGGCCATCCGGACACCAGTGCGGCGAATAACTCCGGAAAAACCAGCAAGGACGAGTGCCGGAGGTGTGGAAAAATGGGCCACTGGGCCCGTGACTGCCGCTCCAAGCCCAAAAGAGAGCAGGCCCACGTCGTGCACGATGAGGAGGAGGCGTTGATGCTGATGAAGACAACCCCAGCCATTCGGATTACCTCGCCTCCACTGCTGGAAATTTCTACCACGCCGCCGCCGCTACCATCCCCGCCGCCTCCGAGTCTGCCCGCACGCCAAGATCCCCCACGTCGCCACCGCCGACGTCCCAGGAAGACCCCATCGCGCCTCCACCGTGGGCGAGATCTACCACGCACCGCCGCGATCAATCCCGGGCGACTCGAGCACGCACCCGGCCGCGTCGTCGCAGAGCAACCACGATCGGCCGCCGGCATCCTCGGAGGATGGAGCGGATCCGGTGCTCCGCGGTGCGAGAGAGAAGGTCTTCGTCCGCCTCGGCGGAGGAACGCGGGCGCGATCGTGGATCCTCGACACGGGCCACGAACCACACGTCGGGATCCGGACGGCGTTCGCGGATCCGACACGCATGGTGTGGGGGGCGGTGCGTTTGGCGGCGGAGGAGTGGCGCAGATTGAAGGCGTGGGGCGGTCTTTGTTCGCGTGCAAGAACGGCGAGCATCGCTTTTCACCGTGTACTTCATTCCCACTTCACGGCCAATATTGTGAGTGTTGGGCAACTCGGCGAAGACGGTGCAGCGTCAACATCGCCTCCGGTGATGTGGATCCGTGGCGAGGAGGACGGCTGGCCCAAAGTCGCCGGGCGAGGAACCACGGCGCTGAGATAAAACTCGGTGAGGCCCGTATGCCCGGCTGCCGTGGCGAGCGCTGGCGATGGCACGCCGTGCTCGGCCACATCAACATGGGCACAAGATGGCGAGGAGGAGATGGTCCGCGGCCGCCGCCGAGCGGTGGACCAGGCCTGAGGCATGCCTCGCCGGCAAACAGAAGAGGACTCCTTTCCCGGATCAGTCACAGTGGCGTGCAGAGCACTCGCTTGAACTGGTCCATGGGGATCTCTGCGGACCAGTGGCGCCGGCGACACCGAGCGGGAGTATCTACTTCTTGCTGCTAGTCGACGACCGAAGCCGTTACATGTGGGTGACCATGCTGCCGTCTAAAGATCGTGCAGCGGAGGCCATCAAAACTTCCGGCGCATGCGAGGCGAGTCGGACGCAGCCGAGGCGCCCGCACGGATCGAGGCGGGGAGTTCACTGCTAAGGAGTTCATGGAGTACTGCGCGGCTGAAGGTGTTCGGCGACAATTGACAGCTCCGTATTCCCCGCAGCAGAACGGAGTCGTCGAGCGCCGGAACGGGATGGTGGTCGGAACCGCCCGCAGCCTGCTCAAGGCGAAGGGACTGCCGGGCTGGTTCTGGGGAGAAGCAGTGAATACCGCCGTGTATCTGCTGAACAGAACACCAACAAAGAGCGTGGATGGAGTGACACCGTTTGAGGCGTGGTACGGGAAGAAGCCGGCTGTCCATCACCTGCGGACATTCGGCTGCCTCGTCTACATCAAGAATACTACTCCTCACCCGAAGAAGCTGGATGATCGCGGCCGGAAGATGATCTTCGTCGGTTATGAGCGGGGCTCCAAGGCTTACCGTGCATATGATCCCATCGCAAAGCGCGTTCACATAACGCGGGATGTGATTTTCGACGAGTAGGCGGTGGGGCCGGTCAACCAATGAGGAGCACGGCGTTGATGCAAGAAGCGACGACGACATCTTCACCGTCAAGTACAGAGTCGTGGAGGAGCAAGGTGAGTCACTGGACATGCCCACCGCCTCCCCTGCTTCACCAGCGACTACTCCGGCAGCACCCTCTTCGTCACCACCAACCACACCGACGACTGCGGGGCTTACAACTCCGGAGGTCCAGTTCGCCTCACCACCGGCGGAACTGGAGGAGCAGCTGGACGCCGACCACGACGACGGGGCACCGCTGCGTTTTCGGACTTTGAGAACGTCATCGCCCCGCAACTCCACTGGTGCGCGATGCGTGATGCGGGAGATGGTCGACTCTTCGCGATGAGTGCGGAGCCTACATCCTTCGCCCAGGCGGAGAAGAACCCATTCTGGCATCGGGCGATGGAGGAGGAGCTGCAGGCGATTGAAGAGAACCGCACTTGGACACTCACTGAGCTCCCATCTGGCCGGCGAGCCATTGGACTCAAGTGGGTGTACAAGGTTAAGAAGGACGAGCACGGCGCAGTGGTGAGACACAAGGCACGGCTCGTCGTCAAAGGCTATGCGCAGCGTCAAGGCGTCGACTACGACGAGGTGTTTGCCCCAGTAGCTCGCATGGAAGCGGTACAGCTGCTACTGGCACTGGCAGCACATGAAGGGTGGGAAGTTCACCACATGGATGTCAAGACGGCGTTCTTGAATGGCGATCTCCAAGAGGAAGTGTTTGTGGAGCAGCCACCGGGATTTGCTCAACCTGGTCAAGAACATAAGGTTTTTAAGCTTCACAAAGCTCTGTATGGTTTGCATCAAGCCCCACGTGCATGGAATCAGAAATTGGATGAAAAACTGGGTGTTCTGGGGTTTAAGAGAAGCCCATCTGAACATGCTATTTACTGCAGAGGTACTGGAACTGAGAGGCTTGTGGTGGGTGTCTATGTAGATGATTTAGTAATCACAGGAACCACCAGCAGTAGCATCAAGAAGTTCAAGGTACAAATGGCAGAGATTTTCAAGATGAGTGACCTTGGGTTACTTTCTTATTATCTGGGTATAGAGGTGCAACAAAATACAGAGGGGACTACCTTATCTCAAGGGAACTATGCAAGGAAGATCCTTGAGAAAGCTGGATTGATGGACTGCAATTCTTGCCAAGTGCCTATGCAGCCAAAATTGAAGCTAAGCAAGGAGAGCGGTAGTCCATGTGTGGATGTTACTGAGTATAGAAGCCTGGTAGGGAGTTTGAGATACTTGGTAAATACCCGACCGGATTTGGCTTTCTCAGTTGGATATGTAAGCAGGTTTATGGAAGAACCTCACGAAGAGCATCTTGCAGCTGTGAAACAGATTTTGAGGTACGTAGCTGGCACAAGTGACTGGGGTCTCTTCTATCCAAGAAAGAAAGGTTTGAAGGCAGAATTGCTGGGTTTCAGTGACAGTGACTTAGCTGGAGATTTGGATAGCAGGAAGAGCACTTCTGGAATTGTATTCTTTCTTGGAGATAGTCCAATCAGTTGGCAGTCTACAAAGCAGAAGGTTGTAGCATTATCAAGTTGCGAAGCTGAGTATATTGCTGCGGCTACTGCTGCCTGTCAAGCTGTTTGGCTAGCTCGATTGCTAGCTGAAATCATGGATTCAGCTGTGAGCAGGCCGGTATTGAGGGTGGACAACAAGTCCACCATTTCATTGATCAAAAACCCTGTACATCATGACCGGAGCAAACATATAGACATAAGGTTTCATCTTATCCGGGAGTATGTGCACAATGGGCAGATTGAAGTGAAGTTCATTAGAACTGATGAGCAACTTGGTGATGTTCTCACAAAACCACTCTGCAAAGGGAAGCTCCAGGAGCTCTGCACCAAGATCGGTCTTCAGCTTTGTAAGTAGTGAAAAAAAAAGGGCACAAGTCTTAGGAGGAGATTTGTTGAATAATTCTTGTGTTTTCTGTTAGCTGTTTTTCCGGTTAAGCGCATGGCAGGTTGTTTTGCTATGCACATTTGTTGGAGCTCTGACTTGCATGTTATTTGCGAGGGAGCGCGTCGCACGCCAGACAGTTTTGGAAAAACGAACATGGCGTGCATGTAGGGATGACAGTTCCTGTTAATGTGCTCATTGCTCATCTTTCTTATATAAGTGAATAAAGCATCACCGAAAAGCTGTTCGTTCCAGCAGCCCCAATACTGAGTCTACCCTCTAAGTTTTTACTCATTTTCTTGCTGGTAGTTTTTTCAAGTGTGTGCAGTTTTCTGGAGACACCGGCGACGTAGGCGACGTCGTTACTCCGGTGAATTCTGACAGAGGCGTACCCCATGAGGTTGACGTTGAGGCGGGAGCTGAGCTCGACGAAGAGCTCGTACATCTGCCCGAGGTCCGCCGCGTTGCCGTGTGAGTAGAGCAGCGTGAGGCGCGCCCGGGCTGCCGCACGTACATGGCAACCACCCCGTGCCGTGCTTCGTCGGCAGCCGCCGCGCCTCCACGCCGCCCCGGCGTGGCACCCGCTCAGCTCTACCACCGTCCCGTCCGCGGCGGTCGCCGCCGGCGAGGGCGGCGGATCGATCCCGTACGACGGCGGGGACGGCGGGAAGAACGCGAAGCGCGCGGCCACCGTCGAGGCGACGACGCCCATCGCCTCGCCGCCGGGCAGGGAGAAAAGAACGCTAGGGTTCGGGTTTGGGGAACCGGAGGTGGCGGGACTCGAGGAGGAGGAGAGCTGATGCGCGTGGCGAGTTTGGTTTTTTAATGGAGGCTGCCGCTTCCTCGCGGAAGTTGCCGGGATTGGAGGGGAAAAGGGTAACGGAGAGAACGGCAAGGTCGTTTGTTAATGCAAATGGGGGGCCTCCTGGTTTAGTGATCAGTGGTTAGTGACCTTAGGTAGTGCTTAAAGTTGGCTAAAGTTTTTGGTTTGTTGACCTTTTTTTTAGTGTTTGATATTGTTTTAGGCTTTTTTTTATTCTGTAGCTACTGTAAATTTATTTTATGTAATTAAATTTAAAAGTTTTAAAAATAAGAAAAAAAACAAGTCATCTCATCATGGAAAATATAAAAGAATACTTAAAATAAGAAAACATAAAAAACCAAAAAACTAAAAAGTCAGAAAAAAAAGACAGAATTAAGAAGGTAGGAGCTGAAGTCCAATTAAGCAAGGCCTTAAAGGAGGGATTAAGCTTTTAAAAGCTGGAGTCTGGATAGGTGATTATTAATGGGGATTTGGGAAAAGCTAGATGCTTAGTAAAAAGAGTGTTTTTTAGGCTCTAGCTCGTGGATGGCTTTTAACTGTAGTTTATTAGTCTAATAAATAGTAGTTATTATAAAAAACTGAAAAACCAAGAAGAATGGGGCAAAATTCTACCATCTAAACGGAGTATTACTTCTAGTGCCTTAGGGCATCAGGAGTGTATATATCGCAATGGGTCTTAAGGTGGGCCCCACCTAATTGTTAAAGCCGACTCGTTATGTTTGAGGGTCCCACTCGGCAGTAAAAAAATATCGATCGCCCAATGTGGTAGTTAGTAGTTGGCTGGTGGGGGAGAGAGAATAACATGATTAAAAGAAAATTGTATTTTAATGCTTGTGGCCAGGTCTTTAGCTTGAGGATTGGCCTGAAGCCTTTTTTGCTTATAGCCTACTTAAGGTCAATCCTATAATGTATAAGGTTGACCTTAAGGTGGCTTATAATCCCCTATTTTAAAACACTTCGGATGCTCTTAATATGGTTGGACGATTATCTCTTTGGCGTGGGAATTTTATGTTTGCCGAAATATTCACATATGTGATGCAATAAATAAGGAGGCAATTAGCCGCTTTTGCGTTGAAGTAATATCAGGTTTTCTAGCCTCTAAATCCTAGCGCCGCCACTCGTCTTCCGTTGCGCTGCTCCCAGGAGGAGCATCTCCACTCCCGAAAGCGGCCATCTCCTCGCTACCCTGGCGTGGACGGCGCCACCGCAACGCCTTCTGACCGCTGCGCCACCTCTCACGCTCCCGACTCTCGCGCCGCGCCTCCCACAGCGCCCTGGTGTGGACGACGCCACCGCACCACCTCCCGGCCGCTACGCCACTCTGTATCCAGCTGTCTCCACCGCCGGCAAGCCCCGATCCAGCCACCCCATCGTCGAATTCGCCACCCTCCTCGCCATCGCTGTGTCTCCCTCGCCCGCCTGCCTACACCTAGGCTTGTGCCCGTGCCGCCCGGGCACCGCGCCCGTGCCGCCTCTTGGTCGCGCTAGCGCCCACCCATGGCCGCCTCCTCCCGCCGGTTCCTGACCAGCCCCTCTGCTCCCGGCTCCTCTTTGTCGCCTCGGTGGAGGAGGAGTGGGATGGAAGGAGAGGACACAAGGAGGAAGAAATGACAGGGGAGGAAATGTGGAGGGGTGTGGTAGAAGATGTTGGATGTTTGGTTAAGGTGGTGGTGGGGCTGAGAACATGTTGGAGGGCTAGCTCTTTGGTGTTGATATGGCTACTACTATATTCCACTGCCTTTGAGTCCTTTCTTTTAAATTTTTCGTTGCGTTGATTCAAGTCTGTTGCCCTCTCTTTCAGTTTGTCAAAACTATACGAGTCCACAAATTCTTTGTCAGTCAACCGACTGCTTTGCTAGCCACAATCCATCCTCTTGGATGAGTGTGGTCCTCTTCTTTGTTTCACATAGCTGTAGTCGCCGCTCTTTTCTTGAGCCGCTGTAGATCGTAAAAGTCTTCATGATTCCGCCGCTTCTCTTTATGCTGCCGCCCCAAGTTTTCAAGGCTGCCGTGTTTCTCTTGCGCGCCACTGTCATCTCGGGTTTCGATCTGCGCCGCTATGCTTATATCTCTTTCTTCGGCTTGGTTTAACCACTTTCTCTTTTTTGTGTCACCTTCTACATCTTTTTTACCGTGTTGCCGCGGTCGACTTTGCTCTCGCTTACCTCTACTTTTTCGACCCCTGTACTTTGTGCTTTCTTGGCTGTTGCAAGATTTTTGGATGTTTGATACTCAACATAATTTTTCAAGAACCGTACACTATGACGACATCTATAAGACTCGGACTTAAGATTTTTCCTATTTTAGTCTAAATCCTTTCAAATATAATGCTATTGCATATGCCTTGTATCTGAGAGGGTATTAAAGATATTAGCCATTTCCTATTGTCCTAGGGTTTCCATGTATTCACTCTATACATTGGCACATTTGGGCTGCACAATACAAACTTCATCCTTTGTAACACATATATAGGACTTCAAATGTACTCCAAAACACTACCAAGATGAAAGTTTGGGGTTTTAAAGACATTATTAGGAAAAGAAGGGTTGAGCGCCAATTTTGGCGGCAAGCCTTAATAAAAGGTAAGGAAAGCTGAGACTCTTCTTTTTAGTTTGTAAAACTGTTATTTTAGCTTTTTATAATAACTAGCTTTTAAACGAAGTGTCTTTTTAAATCAGTGTCTATAAATTAATTGTAACACACACTATAATAACTTTATTTATATCGGTCAAAACCGCACACGAGTTTTTGTTACTCCGTACTCTCTCACGAGTAACCTAAAAATTATAAGTCGCAGCTATAAGCCATAAGTCGAAGAAAAAAAGAAAAAGACCGTCAACATGTGAAGTAACTTAGCTTAGCTTACGCCTAGGCTGCGGCTGGGGACGTTATGATATTGCTTTCGGAAAGGCCATCTTCGCTTTGCTTTGCCTTTGCTAACTGCGAGCGAGAGCGACACTAAAGTTTCTCACTGGCAGGTGGGCCCGAACCGTGTTAGGCCCCACCCCACAGTTAGCTTTGTAGTGCGAATAGGGTCGCTATATAGCCTGGTTAACGTTAAACTAATCCTTTCCCTCCTTCCCTTCCTCTCTTATGAACTCGTAGAGACTTAAACAGGAAGAGCTGAGTGTCTTTTTCAAAGCAGTTCGGTTAAAAATAACTTGTAAGAGCACTTGTTTAGCTCCCCAACGAGGTCAAGTAACGAGGTTGCATGTTACGCTTCTCGTTCTGAAAACTTCGATCTGGAGGCTAACGCAGCGAACTTTGATCTAATGTGAAGCATAAGACACGGGGCTGCATGTTACTGCAAGTCTGCAACACATGCCATTGGGAATTCAAGAGCTTTTTAATGGCGGACACTTGACATGTCAACAGCTAGCTCAGTCAAGCGTCCTGCAGATGAAAAATTTGTAGGTCAAGTAGTGCTTGAAGTGTCTCAAAGACACTGTAAACTTCAGTGAGGAGCCTTAGTTAGAGCAGTGAAATCTGAGGTGTGAAGCATAAGAACCTGGAATCGAATACATGTGAAACATCCCACTAAAGAAGTTCAATGGCAGAGACTTCAACTAACAATGTCGGTAATCAGTTCAGACAACGGATTGCTGAACTTGGAAATTTGAGAAGGATCTTGTGTATAATGTGCACAGTCCAATGCAAGTTGAACCATTGCTGGAAAATTACAGAACAACAATGATAATCTTCTACACATAATTGCATGATCAGGGGTCAGCTTACATCTGATATCAGAGATCATAGGATGGACAAGTTGGAAATGTCAAGCGTTTCTCCAAAGTGCTTGAAAGTTACTCCTTACAAGGCAACACTCCTCTGCCGCACAGTGATTCATTTTCTTCAGAAACAATAATTGGTTGTTGTTCCCCTGAAATGAAAGAGCTCACATGTCAGATTCTAGTCCTGTTAAACAAGATGAAATAACTGATTCTGATCCTACTAAATGCACATGTCGCAAACTCAAGTAGATCAGTCTGTTGAAACCCTTGCATGCCCATATTAAGCAAAATCATGCCTATTTTCACATTCAGTGCATTCATAATATGGTTTATACTGCAGTGAGCCAGTGAGGTTCTTTCCAATTTGTTCATTGCATCAAACCTTCTAAAGCTTTTTTTTTTTTTTTGCAAGTACGTAAGTCATACTAACTACAGGAAAGAACCTAAGGTTCAAGCTTTTGCAAATTAGATTAGTTACAGCCGCTTTACCCGTTTCTTAATCTGCCTTCAGATGTCAGATTGTGTTTGATGGATGGACATAAAAGCAGAAAGAGGCAGAGTTACCAGATCCTGGCTCAGTTTAACTTGCAAAAGCCTTTATACAGTCACATTCCCATTGCTCAAAACTCTAATGTTTTTCCGTTCTGGACAAGAACTACGCCATTGACAAGGTGGACAAGCGGGAGCATGATTGTTTGTCCAAGTGACACAGTGAAACCCGAATCATTTTTTCACCAACTAAATGCTGTAGATTGATGTGGAGAAGAAGCCTTAAACAATTCACAACTAGCTCGCCAAATGCAGAATAACTTATTGTTGAAGGAAATATCATTTGGGGCCCTCTATGAATGATCTCTGAATGACCCCTGTCTGACGGCCTAAACTTGTGGCTCTACACCCGCCATCTGCAATTTGTTTATCATATTCATACTTTGATTGAATTGTCGTTATGCGGGGAATTTAATCCAATTTAACTGCATTAATCATAAACTAGGAACTCATCAATCATACACTAGGTGTCTAAGAATGCTAGTTTGTTAGTACTAGGCACAACTCGTTAGTGACTGAAAGATAAGCCTATCACAATTAGGGATTCCAGGATTCTGTCAGTGTACTCATTGGCCGGCTTGGATGCTAAGAATCCCAACAAAAGAATATTTGCAGAAAAAACGTGTGACAAAGAACAAGGTTTCTTTCATAGGGCCCCTCACCTTAGCAGTGGTTACTGGTTAGCAGCAGCCTAGGCCCTTGACTGGAGTGTCTAATTTGCGTTCTTGATTGCTTGGCTCCTTGACCTTTCAAGATGCAGAAAGATCCAGCTCTTGAGGTAGGTGCCTCTTGGTCACAGCAGAAGGCAAAAACCAACAATGGTGTGACGAATCTTTCTTTCTGAACTCTATGTGTAGTTCTATACTTCTATCATTTATCGTTGATACGCACTGTTAGAAATAATCTTAACTTAGAGCCCAAGACGTAATAGAGTCTATTTTCATGTGTAACTCAAGTTGAAGTTGTGTAAAACTTGAAGTCCGAATACATATGCTAGTAGGAGAGTCTTAGCCTATCTATTAAGGAGGTTTGTAGCCAGTTTTGCAAGAATAGAAATATAAGAAGAACAGAAATAAAGAAAAGGGGCAAGAAAGAGAATAGAGAAATTCAGAAATTCTCATGTGTTTTCTTAGTTTATTTGCGATGTGTGCGTTTTTCTTCTAGAAGAAAGTTAACAAGTAGTATCAGAATCTAGGCGAGAACCGAGTCATTGAAAAAATCGTTTCGACGATTCCGTTTTGCGCTCGTCTCGCGCAGCGCTCCCGAGGCATCCGCTCCGCGCGTCATCACGTTTCAGCAGCTCGTTCGTATGACGCATCCGTCGATCAAGTAACATAACACGTTTCTGTAGCAAGGAGGAAAGCAATCACATCTGAGTTTAGTAAGTCGTAGTTGAGACCGACTACCTCAATATTTTAGAATCTTTGCATTTGGATGGATCCGTACCAATTGAATTAAGTTCCTACATGTAGCTTGCATGTAGAACGCTTCATGTGGAGGCGTGGCTAGTAGTTCATAATACACTAAGATTAAAACTAGAGTATATCAAGTCAAGGTTAAGAGGGAGATTGTTAGAAATAATCTTTACTTAGAGTTCAAGACGTAGTAGAGTTCATCTTCGTGTGTAACTCAAGTTGAAGTTGTGTCCAACTTAAAGTCCGAATACGTATGCTAGTAGGAGAGTCTTAGCCTATATATTGAGAAGACTTATAGCTATTTTTGCGAGAACAGAAGTGTAAGAAGAACAGAAATAAAGGAAAAGAGGAGCAAGTAAGATAATAGAGAAATTTAGAAATTCTTCTGTGTTATCTCAATTTATTTGCGATGTGTACGTTATCTCCTGGAACAAAGATAACACATACTGATGCAGGGGCATGGCAATCTGTATACAGGCACAGGATTGTTGAATACTTGTAGTCCTGTACAAAGAGACATTTCTGAATTTTTGGAACCAAATTGGACACCTCAATGGTGACAACGCAACTTTTTCAACATCATTGGTGATTACGGATTTTTGAAAATTTGCATTATCATAGAGCCTAATTCAAACAAGCTGCTTCTTCCCGCATAAAGCGACAGATGGCAACAATACCCATTTCATTTTTAATCAAACACTGAGTTCAGGTCCAAAGTCCAAACAGAACACATTTAACTCAAACTCAATATTAGCAAAACTGTACATTATTGTAGAGCAAGCTTTCTCAAGCCATGCTTTCTTGTCTGTGTGGATACAAGCACACAGAAGATACATATATTGCGAGTGGCTCAATTCGGTGTTGAGCCGGTTCATGTACAGAAAACCAGACAAATTCAACCATCCAATTCTTCCAAGTGACCAAAACCTCGAGTGCTGACCAAGAGCTCATCTTCCTTCACTGCATCCCAGGAAATCATCAACCTTCACGGCATTTGAGTTTCGTAACATGAAGCCACAATTCCTGCATCATTGACATTTGACACCCTCCTTTAACGTTTGAAGTCTGAAGTTCAGGCGACCTCTTTCTTAGGGAAGATGTTCATTGCATCACTGTATAGGGCAACAGAATTTGAGAGAACAGCAAGTATGATCATAGTTACAGCCAAGATCTTGTCACGCTTGGTTGCAATTCCGTAAGGATCCCTGGGAAAAAAAATCAAAGCCAAGTTGTGACGTGTTTATATGAAAATGCATTAGCAAGTGGGAATATATACAAAATGGAAGAGGCATTTAGTCACCTAAGTATGACCATGGCAGGAAAGATGAAACCAATCAAGACGGCAGCTGTGGCACCAGTAAACTGGAATGCGTCCCAAATGCTTGGTATGAAGATGGCAGCAAGATAAATTACTGTGAGGAGTGAGATAGTGATGATGGCAAATCTCTTATTGTCATGAGAAATGTGTCTTGACGTGGGGAAGAGCAGTCCATCCAAGTTGAGCCTAAGGGCAAAGAAGACGATGGGAAAGACAAGCATAACGTGAGCAGCGTAGCTCGCTCTCACTACATCATCAAAGACAGAGCTGAACGGAATGCCAAGATTTGAATCAAAGTTGGCAAGAACATCGTCCAGTGTGCCCTCACCAAAGAGGAGATATGCAAAGAAACTTGTGGCAATGTAAACACTGGAGCAGAGGGCCAGTGATGTTCGCACGATCGGTTTAATTTGTGTTCTATCAGTAAGCTCATTGTCAATGCTGTGGACTGTATAATCATGAAAACATGCAGTTAGAATCAACATAATTGAACAATGGGAAGAATATTGTGCATTGAGACTGAAATTGCATACCGTTATAGTGGCAGATGTAGGCAGTGACAAGAACAGGGACAGCCGTAAATAGCTTCCAGATGGAACTAAGACCATCTAATTCTGGAAAAAGCTTGGGCATTGCTACAGTTCCATTGATGAGTTTGATGATGGCAATCCCAGCAGTAATGACAACAAAAACCACAGCAAGAGCAACTGATAGGGCGGATGTGTATCTCAATGAATCTATAAAGAAATGGCAAGATTTACGATTAATATCGTGCAGATATGGCACGAGAATGGAGCAAACATGTTGATTGTTGATTTTTTTCCTATGCAAACATGAAAACATACCCAAATGCTTAAAGCTCACCAATGGAGCAAACACACAAAGAGTTGTCGCAAGAAGAACAATGGCACGAGAATTCCACAAGTGAGATCCAAACCAGCCCTCCAATATGCCACGATGATGAACACCGGCTGACGATGTTCCAGATAATACATCACCTATTAAAAGTTTAATAACCAATGTCAATTTCAGTTCATGGCAAATAAAGTTGTCATTTCAAGGTACATGATGTTACTCAGAGGAGAAACTAATTTCTCACTAGTTCAAGTGCGTAGTAACTAATATTTCTTACCAAATAACTATCTTATGTTTCCTACCAAATCACTCACAATGTCCAACTATTTCTTTGGAGAGATAGCACGGATTCCATTTGATCGTAAACAACTTGTAAAAGTACTTGTCAGGGAGGCCATGATTGAATTGTTTGAACTATCTTGAAAGTAATGTACTAAAGAAACCCAAGTCTAACAGCTAAGAAATGAACTTAAAAATATGGTCTAACTAGAATTTTAAGAAAATTGGAATTATTTTTGACACATCTGCAGAGCTATGCCCCAAATTGTATCACCAATCCACTACAATAAAAGAGCACTAGATTATTCATACCAAGTCCAGCTCAGTGAATTTCAGTTGCGCATCTCAAAAATGTTCAAAAGCAACAGAAACAAAAAGAGCATAAGTACTGAGTTTAGAGGGAATACCAATGATAATCATGTAAACAATCATAACACCAATGTTGTTTATGACGACGGAGGCTTGCAGCGCAATCCTCCCCCACTGCCCGTAAGCCTCGCCCATCAGCCACCCATATGATGTAATCTTGCCCTGGTGGCTGCACCTGACAAGCATGTCAATGGATGCCTCAGTGAGCAATGCCACAATGATGATCATCAGAATCCCAGGGATGATACCCAGCATTTTGATACTAGCTGGCAAGGCCATGATTCCAGCCCCAACGATGGTGGTCGACAGATTGAAAACTGCCCCGGAAAATGAAGCTCCATTGAATTCATGAAACCCCTCCTCCTCCACCTTGACCGGAAGAAGTGGTGTGGTCTCATCTCGTATTTCCTTGTGCGCTGTCTGCTGCCTCCCATTTGGCGATCCGTTCCCGACCTCCATTTTCCCTTTCACTCTCCTGGATGGGAAAGCTTTGCAGTCAGCGATATAGGGCAATATATTCTTGATTTGAATACCCATTACCCAGTATGCTCTGTGTTTTGTCTTGAATACTTCTGATAATGAAATCTCACTTGCTTTGGATTATACACTCTCTCTAGTTCAATTTCAATTTCTTATGTTGTTTACCTTGGACGTCTCTTCAGATAAGTGCAGCATCTTTTGAATTAGTGCAAATATGGATCTATGGAAAGAACAAGACAACTCTGACAACAAGTACTTAGAACAAAAGAACACGAAAGCTTCCTAAAACAAAAGCAAGAATGGATAAAAGATAACTCGAAGTAACCTGAAGTAAATCTAATGATTCTTGCATATGAGACAAAATCATATGAAGAAGCTAGCTCCAAGTCCAAGGACAGGGTAAACCAGTTAGAGCTCACCCCAAAATCCAACTTTTCCAACACAATTCGCAACGACAGAGATTACAAGGTTTCTGTATAACCAAAGAAAGACAGTCCATGCCAACTAGCACATACATCCAGCAATTAGCCTAGAATCACTTCATCCAGCGAACCCAGCAACTACAACTGGAAAAAAAGAGATTTTTTTTCACTATGCTTCACTTCAGATAAGCCCAGTACCATCACAAGAAATGATCTTTCCGATCCAAGCAAGAAAACTATCACCAAGAACTTGAAGTAAAGAAAAAAAAAGGAGAGAAGAGGGCAAACCTTTCCAAGACACCGCTCCTTCGATCGCCTCCCGGATCTGAAACCAAAAGAGCAAACGAAACCAGAACGAAACAAGAGCTTGTGGAGGGCCGCCTCTCCAGTCTCCACAACCGGGCTCTAGCCCGCCTCGTTTTATAGCCAAGAAACGCAGACTCGCAGAGCTGCCTCCAGGTAATCAATCAATTTATCAATCCAAACCTCTCACCGTCACGCGCTACAGTTGTTGCCTTCTTGCCCACTGTGATTCCCGTCGATGTCGACGGAAAAGCCGATTGGCCGGTTCCGGCCCGCGTCCCTGTCTCGGGGCTCCTTGGAATCTTGCGTGGGCGAGGTAGTGTCAGGTGATTGGAGCCCCTGGTATGCTTCCCTCCGTCGCGTTGCTTGCCGTCTCGCGGTTTTCGCTGTTGCTGTGCAGGCAGGTTCCTGGCCTGCTGCGATGGCTGCTGCTTCCGCCTGCCTCGGCCTTCTCGATAGAAATGGAGGGTGAAAAAATGGCGAGGCATGGTGCACGTGGGCGGCGTGATGACATTTACCGATTTATTTATAGAAACCGCGATTTTTTAGGCATTTTGTTGTGTGAAATTGAATCAATTGATGACAGATTTACTGATTCAAGATGCCTGAACAATGAATACATTACCGTGATATGGCTATACGATCGGTGATACTCCTATATGATTAAGAGACTTTAACGACCTACAACAATGGCAATCGTGAGAACTGGTGTAGTGGTGTGGCATTTGATTCATTTCCGGTGACACCGAGCATGATAGCACCTGCTTAACTTGGTCTTATTAATCAAACCTCGTGTTGCTCGTGGACTCCACAGTCCAAGCGCCACTTTCCGCTAGCCAGAGGTACACAGCAGAAAGTACGTAACTGCCACATGGAGGCGCATTCGATGGCCATCTTGAACTCGAAGGCGGAAACGCCTCAGGCAGCGCGTGGCGTGACGGCGTGAGGCCCAGTGACAACTCGAGACGAGACGGGGACGCCACGCCTCACACGACGCGTCGCGAGCCGCACCACCACCAACCCGCCCGTTCCCTCCCTCCTCGCCGCCGCCGTCCCCATGGACGGGATCGCCGACGAGCTCTTCCTCGACGTCGATGAGGACCACGGCCCCAGCGCCCTTGACGAGGTCTCCTACCTTTCCTTCTCCGACACCTTCGTGGAGGAGCACCAGTCCCCACCCCTCCCTCCGTCGACCCCGACACCCTAACCCCACCCCGGCTCCCCGTATCCTTCGACTCCGACCCCGACCTCCGCCGCATCTCCCCTCCCGCTCTTCTGGGATTGCCTCGAGGACGACCTCGCCGACGGCTTCGAGTGGGAGGAGATCACCGACGCAGCCCCCGCCGCAGCCACTGCCGGCCGTGGAGGTGGCGGTGGAACAGGAGGAGGACCAGGAGTCGATGCCGACGTGTTCGGCTTCCTTGACGAGAGAGAGATTCTGGGCGTGATGGAGGGTATCGACAGTGGGGACGAGTCGGGCTTCTCCTACGAGCCGCCGTTCGACTTTGACGACGGCCAGGAGCTCGACGACATGTTTCGGAGCGTGGGGTGGGAGGTGCTCGCGGTGCCGCTGGACGAGGACGACTTCGAGGTGCTGCCAGGGCATGTCGCGGACGCTGCGGCGGGCGGCGCGCCGCCGGCGGCACGCGCGGCGGTGGAGAGGCTCCAGGTTGTGGCGATCTACGGGGAGGAGGGGGCGCAGGGGTGCCCCGTGTGCAAGGACGGGATCGCGCAGGGGGAGCTCGCCACGCGGCTGCCGTGCGCACACTTCTACCATGGGGCGTGCATTGGGCCATGGCTCGCCATCCGGAACTCGTGCCCAGTGTGCCGTTACGAGCTGCCAACTGATGATCCTGACTACGAGCGGCGGCGGGCCTGGCGGCACTCTGCTGGTGGTTCAACGGCGCAGTTGGGTACTCCTATGCAAATTTGAGCTAGGGTTGCTTGGTGATGTGTCTTGGTTGCAATTCCATGGAAGCGAGAAACCTCTTGACTCCCTATTAGGATGCTTGGAGCTCACTAGAGTCATATTTCTCTGATCTGGAATGTGCCGGGATGTAGCTGTTCTTCTTGGGAATTGAATGGTAAGAACAATTGTTAGAACTTCTGTAAATAGATTGTGCTGCTTTCATAATATAGCAAACTGTTTTACTCATTCAATGGTTGTTTTACTTGTATTGTTTGTCACGGAATTGTTAGTATTATTTCTTTGTACTGGGCTACTTCTTTGCTTACTACGTGAGTGACTGCCATCATAATTTCAGAAACATCGTTATAGATGTTACTCTTATGTACTAGAAATATCTATCTAGTCATGTCTACTTGCTTTAGTTAAACACCAGTGTGGCAGTGCACATAATGGCTAATGTTTGATATTATGATTAATATCTTTTATATGTAGTTATGCTACTTCTGTGAGCTTCTCCGCCGCACTATAAGTACGGTAGTTTTGCAATTAGCACACAATACCAGTTGCTGTACTTTATCTCATCTGGGATTTCACTCCCCCTAAAATGTTAAGCTGAAATCCAGAAACCAATTTATAGGTTCTTTGAAAGACAACTGCAGCATCAATTGCTAGGTAAGCAGTAGTCAGTAGATGATTGTGCTGAAAATCGACATGGCCCTTCAAAAATGGAAGACTTGGTTATTGATTCTTATTTACTCATATATGTTTGGTAACAAATAAGCAATCCAATGCTCGTTACATGTGGGAGGTAAAGTACATCTCGATCCACCTGCAGGGAACATGCTGGAAAAAATATCCTTTGTTAAAAATATGGGGTGAAGCTCACTGTAATTGCTTATTGAAAAGCTGAAAAAGAAATGGCATAG
Source organism: Bonia amplexicaulis (assembly GCA_036346245.1). NCBI lineage: Eukaryota > Viridiplantae > Streptophyta > Magnoliopsida > Poales > Poaceae > Bonia > Bonia amplexicaulis. The sequence goes on from CM070751.1 coordinate 2,612,094, forward strand.
CATAAGTATTTAGTCACTAGTTATTCATTGAGACCAACAAATGCTCCTATCTTCATTTATTTGCTCATATTATTTCCTTCAGGAAACTGCATACCTTAAACATAGCTACTGTGTGATTTTCATGGTTTGTAACAAATTATTTGCAAGACGTGGAATATAGATGGTATCACGGTATATAATGTTTTCCCATGATTTTGTTTTCTAAGTTTTGCACTTGCCTTGGCCCTTTTTATTTCACCTAGTTCCTAAGCTCCGCTCGAATTAAATCGGAAGGTTCGGTGGTGGTGGTGCTGCTGAACCCAGATGGTTGACACTTGACAGCCGGCATTTCATTTCTCTGAGAAGAGGAGAGATGATATTGGATTATTGATATTTGATACAGCATCTTCTGTTTGGCTGGCACATGTTAGTAGGTTACTGTGCCTGTTGACTTGGGCTTACTGCTGGCTGCTGCTACTTATAGGTCCTGTTCTTTTCACTTGCTTTTGACTTTTCTACAAGAACTAGCTTCTAAATAGAGTATTTTTTCAAGATAGGGTCTACTAGTTAATTGTAGTACATACTTTCTCGACTTCATTTATATCAAGAAAACCGCTACTTCTCTCATGCAAACGACCTCACAAGTGGCCCTATATCACACATTCCCTTTTCCATGGCACGTGTTCCTCGGTATCAATACGAGTGTGATGTGTACTTATCCCTGTGCTATACAGTAATACAGAGAGGAGAGGAGATGGCCACTTGTGTGTGTGGTAGTTAGAGGTGGCCAAATTGGCGTGCCCGCCGGGCCGCCCATGGCACGCCACTATAGGCACGACCAGGTATGGCACGGCTCAATTAGCTAAATTAGCTATCGTGCCGGGCTGGCCTAGCACGAAGCGTCGGATCATGCTTGGGCCATAACCCTGGCCCAGCGTGCTATCCAGTATGGCATGATCTAGCAGGCGTAGCCCGTTAGGCCCATTTTATTTTTTAATATTTTATATAATATTTGAATTTTATGTTTAGGCCCATTTTTTTTTAATAAATTTTATAATATTTGAATTTTATGTAGTTAATTTTATAAGTATAAATAATTTTATTTTGTATTTTTTAATTTTTATACATTTCCTAGGATTTTCTTACATTTTTTTCAAAATTTTCGGACTGATACGGGCTAGTCGACTTGGCGGTCGGGCTAAATGGGCTCGTACCTGCCTAGCCCGGCCCGCCTTCCTGCTAGGCCATGCTTGGGCCCACAGGCTGGCCTAGAATGGTCTAAATGCGTCGTGCCTAATGGGCCCACGTTGTGTCGTGCCCGTGCCGGACTGCCCGTTTGGACAACACTAGATGTAGTCAGTTACTGGCTTCCGGTGAGGAAGTTGAAAAGTAAGCGGTAATAGGATAATGGAATTGATGTACATCATGCGAATTATAATTTTTTGTGTAAATCATTCGAATATTTGATCTTGTGATTTGCTTAGAGATTAGTGCTCCGACAGGCGGGGTCTTCTTCGGCGGCGTCGGCGGCGGGGTTTGCCTCATTAGGTCTCAAGTTCACTAGGTGAAAGATCAAGCTCCGGTTAAGTTGGTTTTGGTGTTAATGACAAATATCATAATGTGATTTTAATGATAATATCATATATCATTATGTTGTTTTAATGATATTGACAAATGCATATATGAGACCAATATGTTTGTTTAAGTTTATTTATGATTAGTCTCGTTTGGATGGAAAGGTGAAATCAAAAGAGGTATGCATTCGAAATTATTCTCTCATATATTAGTGCATTCCTTAGATCCAAAATATAGATTGAACTCCACAAATTGTACAAAATGAATATGTGCATTTGTATTCAATATACACACTTGTATGCACACATTTAGGGGGAGCTCTTTATATGTTTTGGAGTTTCATAAGTATTGATCCATGCTTCTTTCAATATGCATATTTGGGATTTTTACTTTGAAATACATTGTTGGGGATATATATAACTTGTGTAGTTCATATATACTCATGTGTAATCGGGTTGTCAACTAACTTCTCCATTATATGTTAATGGTTGAATAGTCAAATGACAACCGGATAAGTAAGCTTCGTGCTTATCTAAAGAGTGTACAAATTGTTGTGTACAAGTTGTATACTCACAAATCAATTTTATATCTCACAATTTGTTGAGATTGTCATGAATTACCAAATAGGGAAGATTGTTGAATCTTGTCCCTCCATTTTGTGTTAATGGTGAAGTTTGGTAATTGATGACAATTGTTTAGTAGACTAACGTTTCTATGAGTTGGATGAATAGGTTAGGTTCCAAAAATGAGGATGACTTGGGATGACTTCATGTGTTGAAGATCATCAAGTCAAAATGCTAGAAGAAGATAGATTCATGAGTTGAATACTATCAAGAAGATGATGACTTCATGTATTGAAGGCCATCTAGGAAATCATGTGTTGATCAAGCAAAGACCATCATGTGTTGATGGAGTTGATGTGAAAGATGCATTATGTGTTAATGCATATCAAGTTGCTGAACGGAGGCAAATGTATGACTAGCTAGGGCTAAGGATGTGTTCCTAGTCTTTTACCGGTCTTGGTGTTTGGTTGGAAGACCGGATTGCTAGTATAGGTTGCCGTACTATTAAGAGGGGTCATGTCTAGTAGTTTGAGTCTCTCATGTGTTGATGGCTCATCCTCACCTCGCTAAGCTCAAATAAACATGAGGCTTATATTTGTGAATGTGTTTTGCAAATAGTTGAAACTCATGTGTTAAACATCTTTGCAACATGGGACTATGCATTGCGAATGTGTTTTGCAAATGCTTGAAGTCCATGTTTCTATTCTTTGTAATATGATGCTTAGATTTACAAATGTGTTTTGCAAATGGTTGTAGCTCATATTTAATCTTTGCGTCATGATTTCAAAAGTGTGCAAATATGTTTTGCAACTTGTTGGAAATCATGTGTGATCCTTGTATGCATGATATCGTAGTTTGCGAATGTGTTTTGCAAAATCAGTTGAGATATCTGCACCGCCGAAAAATCGAATCTACCGGCTTTGTGAAAGCGATACTACCGGTGAGCGAAATCTTAGGCATGTGTTGCGCGGTACTACCGGCTCCCTAAGCTCGAACCCCGAGCGGAGCCTTTTTTCGAGCGCCAAGTTTGGGCTCGACTCGGCGGAAGTCTGCACCGACTTTACAGTACTACCGTCGAGCGGTACTACTACCTAAGAAATTGAACGGCGGTACTCACTGCTACCGACGTGTAACGGCTAGTTCGAAGCTCGACATAGCCGTTCTGGTAGCGTCAGTGGAGCGGTACTACCGTGGTTGGTTGGCGAGTTCCGCTCGTCTGAATTTTTCGGACTTTGCTCCAACAGCTAGTTTTTGGTGTGGGTATTTATACCCCTTGAGGTCAGTTGGAGAGTTTCTTGGTGCATTCATTTGTGAACCCTTGAGCTAGTTTGAGGTTCTCCACTCAATTGTGCATGTGTTGCACTTTGTGAAAAAGGAGAAGAGGACTAGAGTGCATGTGTTGCCTCTAGGTGAGGACTTTGTGTCCAGCGAGCTTGTGCATCCGTTGCACGTGGTGAGAGTCAAGCGAAGGGCTTGGCTTATTACTCTTGGAGTCTACCGACCTCTGAGGCGGCGTGGGCGTCGTGCGTGGTGATCTTCTCAACGAAGGTTGTGAGAAGGCCCAAAAGTTGTGAAGGTTGGAGCTCACCTACCCGGGCGGAAAGAGCTACCACTAGTGGATTGAGGTGTTTCGGCTTAATTTGTGGAGCCGGTCCGATTTGTCAAGCTAACCTCAACGTGGATTAGGGAGCGGTAACTCTCCGAACACCACGGTAAAAAGAGACCGTGTCAAATTGTGGTTTGTTTCTTTGTTCCTTATTTACATTCATAGAATTAAATTGATTGCTTGCATTTCTAGGATTGCAAACCTTGACCTAGAATGGAATTTGTACTCTTAGGCGATATTCTTGTTGTAGGGGATATTTGAGCTAAATCATTTGTTTTTCCCTTCCGCTTAGATTCTTGGTTTAGGCAAATAGAAAAGCTCTCGAATTAATTAGCAATAATTTATAGAGAATTTTTAAAACCGCCTATTCACCCCCCTCTAGTCGGCCACCTCGATCTTACACTAGGTTAGGGTTTAGGGTTCATGCGGGCCAGATTTAAGAGGGTGATTAGGGCGGCGGGATGACCGATGGTAGGTGGCAGCAGCGGTGAGGGTGTTACTGGCCGTGGGCTTGGTGTCTGACGGTAGGCAAGGTCGGCGGGCGGTCTCGAACGACGAATGCGGGGCAGTGGGAGGTGGTCGGGGTGGTGGATTCGACGATAGGGAAGAAGAAACGGTGGTGGGAGGGGAAGTGCAAGTAAGGCGAGGAGGAGGTTGTGGGCGGTGAGGCAGCGGTTCGTCAGGTGGAGGCTAGGCAACCGCGCTCGAGAAGTTGGGAACAAGCAGCTAGGGTTTCATCTAATTCTTAAGGATTAGGGAGGATCAGTGGATCGTTGGACGATGATTGGGCGGGCAAAAATTCTAATGATGTTTTATTTCCAAATCATTCACATGATGGATATGCAGAGCCATAAGATAATATGGGTTAGGATACATCCGACCTTTTTTCAGTTCAGAGAAGCATCTCTATACATTGGGCCTTTCTGGGCCTTGCAAAGCTGTAGCCCAATAGTGAGTTCAAGCGTAGTCGCGTACTGTGTTTCTTTCGTTTGTCTTACGGAAGCCCAAAGCTTAATCGCTCAGAGAGTCCTTCCAATTCCAACTGGGGAGGCCCACTGATAAGTTGGTCGCCCTGTGCTCCACAGCTTGGGACGGTGGCCGGCCGCCGGCGCTGGTGGTGCTCGACGTCGCCGGCGGTGACACTGGTGGCGTTGCCTTCCATCTTCCCACACAAGCGGCTAGCTAACGCCTTTCACCGAACTCCAAATCATCAATCATTCGCATGACCCTTGTGAACGATCTTGTAGCCAACAAAAATAGTGGAGAGAGTTCAGAGAATCAGAGCGAACAATCCTGAGAGCTCGATCACAACATAATTAATAGCTGTACAAAATAATTAATCTCCTCCTCCTAGTACATACGAGTACTTATTTATAAATCCTTTGCTGTTCTTGCAGCTTGGTCGCTGCCTCCTCCCGCTTCTTCCGCTCGACCCGCCTCGCCGTCGAGCCTCTCCCGCAGGCGGCGGGCCTCCTCCCTGAGCCGCGCGTTCTCCCGCGCCATCTGCGCGTGCCTAGCCGCTGCGCGGTTCAGCTCCACGGCCAGCCGCTGGTTCGCGGCGCGGAGCTCCGCGACGTGCGAGGACAGCTCGTCCAGCTGCCTCCGCCGCCGCATCCGCGACCGCCTCCCCGACTCGCGGTTCGACGCCAGCCGCCTCTCCCTCACCTCGTCCCCGCGCCTCTCCCGCTCGCCCGCGCCCACGCCCACGCCGGCGCCGGCGCCATGGAAGCACGGGCTGCACGGCGGATGACCAGCTACTGCTGCGCTGCCACTGCCCAAGAACGACCCATGGACGACGACGCGCGACGAGCTAGCTGGCGGCTGCGGCGAGAAGAAGCTTGCGAGGTCCACCGCACCAACCGAGTGGTACGCCATTGCCAACCCTGCGATGTCTCGCCGCACGATTGGAAGTTGTTGCAATCAAGCTTGCAATGTGGAGAAGGTTGAGGAGGAGAACTAGCTCCATATAAAAGAGTCTCTTGAATGAATGGAGGGAAAAGATTGAGACAAGTTAGTTCCTTTAAACTGCAAAAAGAGAGCCCCTGAAGTTACAGGCACCGGACCCGCTTATGCTGTGAGCAAACTTGCCTTTTGCAGCTTATTGCGTCTGCGTTTGAGATTATCCTGTTCATTTCTGGGATCTGCCATTGCCATTAGGCTTTTTTCAGAAATGTTCTTCTCGTGCGGAATTAAAATCCTGCCAACAAGTCACAACTCTTCCTGTTTTTCGTGGAAAATTTGCAAAGCTTGCATTGAGTCATGCAGAAGCGTTGCGGCACTGAAAATGCATTTGCTTATATAGAGAGCCAGCAAGTATGCGGGCATGTTCTTTTCGGCTGCGGCTTTTGTCTTTTGGCTGAAATTTTTGAATTTTGGTTGTTTACGATATAGATTACGAAGAGACAGATACTCACTTGTGATTTTGACTGGTACAAATGTTGGGTTTTTAACGTGTAGATCGTTTAATTTGTAGACCTCATCTTAAGAAAATACTCCGTTTGAAAGTTAAGTATTATAGCAAAAGCTAAAAACCGCTGGCTTATGAGGTAAAGAACAGGCATAGGATTATTAGTATATGTCTAAAGCAGAGCTTGCTAATCAGACTGCAATAATTGTTTGTGGTGACTCTTGTTGACCATCTACTTTTGGAACACCAACCTTGTTTTCTCCTAATTTTCTCAAGAAAGATAAACACTAGATACCAAGGTCTCAGCCAAACTTTGCTTTGGTGCCGTATGAAACAAATGGCTCTTAACTTCGTTGTAGATATGCTTCTCACTCAGATATACCAATCACTTATTTGGTCCTAAGAATGTGTGCTTCACAATGAAAGAAACCTAAACTTCTTGTAGTCCAGATTTAGGTTTCTTGCATCGATTTGGCACTCTCTCTCTCTCTCTCTCTCTCTCTCTCTCTCTCTCTCTCTGGGGCTTAGCACGGCTTTCAATTTGACACAACTCACACCCAAAATTGACATCTCAGCTGAAAACGAATGGCTAATAAAAGTGGTCTCGATGACGCAAATGGCTAATTCTCTTTCTTCCATCTAGTTGAGAAACTTTCAATTATACAAATGGAGAAGACATGGATGTGATTTGTGGGCTAAATGCCTTTACCATCCACAATTGTTAGTGGCTTCAACTTTCAATCCACCCATGTTTTCTTGTTACGTTTGCAAGATCAAAACAATGTGGGAAACGTCATCTCACCAAGCAAAGCGATGGAATGGCAAGATCAAGAATGGTTTTGCCCCGTAAGATTACTAATAAGGGAAATCAAAAGTATAATAACCTATCCACGATTGCGATAGGCAACCCTGTAGTAGCGTAACCTGATAAGCGTGGCGACTTAAAGCAGTCTATTTGCAAAAGAAAAGGAAGGCCATATATATCTAGCAAAAAAAGGGGCATTGCATACGTTATAATGGTTTTTAACTAAAGTATAAAACAGCATACATGGCCGCAGTTTCCAGCCCACAATACACAGAGACAAGGAAACACTACATCTAAAAAAAGTTAATGATATCGAACCATATATAGCCTTAAACTACTACACAGAGGGTCATCATAGACGGTTAGTATCCCTATCAGAGATTTATGAACCGTCTAATTTATTGTGTTTGTGATAATATGCGATTATCACACACGGCTTCCAAACTATCTGTGATAACTCACATCATAGATAGTTTTTCAAAAGAACCCTTTGTGATATATCACAACACATATAGTTTTTAAAAAGAATCGTCTATGATATGTCGATATCACAGACGGTCTTAGAAAAATAACCGTCTGTTATGATTTATCACAGACGGCTAATACAAAAAATCGTTTGTGGTGGTTATTTGTATAGATAAAATATTTTCTATTTTTTGGCTAGCCTCAGAAAAATACTAGCCATACTCTCTGAAAACAAGCAAGTAGATCACAGATAATTGCAGATCTTATTGCACATGACAATCATTACACAGATCTCACAAATGAATTAAAACTGAATGAGTTATAATTAAATGAATTACAATCGAATCAAATATTTGACATCTATTAATTATTGTCATCGGAGTTGAACTCTCCCTTTGAGTTAATGACCTCCGTCATCAAGAAGGTGGAGAGCCGTCCTCAAACGTTGGAGTATTCGTTAAGATTGAATGTACTTGAGTTGATTACATACCATGTCGCTAGGAGTAATAAAATTGTAAACTAGACAACATAAAGTCATAACTCACAAGCAAGGTCGTCTAGAATTTCTTTTTTTGAATTATTTTCTTAGGAAAAACCGTGGATGACAAGCAGGGTCAGCCAAGATTTGAATTTCTTCTCAAATTATATTTCTTTAGGAAATTGTTTAGTGGTTGATAGGTGGGGTCTAGGGGGTTTTATTTTCTTTTCTAATTATTCTTACTCGGTAAATTTCGGAGAGGCTGATAGGTGAGGCCATGGCTCACATGAGCTCGGTCCACACAACTATCTACAAAGAGGGGACCCATGTGTCGAGATAGTGGTGAATGGACTAGGTCTATACGATGGTTTAAAGGCTACAGGTCCACATGTCAGTAATTTATGGGTTTTAAACCACGTTGAGGTTAGCCCGAACGAATTGGACCGGCTCTACAAATTAAGCCTTCCACCTCAATTCCACTAGTGATAGCTCTTTTTCGCTCCGGATAGGTGAGCTCCAACCTTCACAACTTTGCCAGGTCTTCTCACAACTTTCTTTGAGAAGATCACCGCACACGATGACTTCAACGCCGTCTAGGAGTCGGCAAACTCCAAGACTAACAAGTCAAGCCCCTCGCATGACTCTCACCACGTGCAACGAATGCACAAGCTCAATTGGACACTAAGTCCACCTCTAGATGCAACACATGCACTCTAGATCCCTTCTCCTCTCTCAAATTGCAACACATACACAATTGAGTGGATAACCTCTCTCTAGCTCAAGGAATGGAAGAATAGCACCAACAACCTTCTCTCAACAGTCCTTCAAGAGGTATTTATACACCTCCCTCAAAAACTAGCCGTTAGAGAAGAGAGAGGGCAAAAATCAGCCCGAGGGCCGGAATTACCACCATTATATGGTCGGTACTTCCGCCCTCCCAACGGCTACAAAAATAAGTCGTTACCCTGGAAAACCGATCAGACCGCCGAACCAGTCAGACCGCTTTCGGCATGCCAGCCGGACCGCCGGGCCCATGCTGGTCTGACCGCCGTTATCAGGCCAGTCTGACCACTGAGTCAACTCCGATCTGATCGCTTCACAGTCAGACTGCCCATTCGGCCCAGGCAAAGCTGATCAGGCTGGTCTGACCGCTTCTATAAAGCCGGTCTGACTGCCAGGTCCAATAGTACCGCTCACACTGAGCCGGTAGTTTTGATTTTCCTAAGAAGTACAGATATCTCAACAGATTTTACAAAATACATTTGCAAACTATAATATCATGCACACAATAATCAAACATGATTTCCAGCAAGTTGCAAAACACATTTGCACACTTTTGAAATCATGACACAAGGAATTGGTGCATTGACTTTTTCACATTTGCAAAACACATTCGCAAACCTAAGTCACATGCACAAGGATTATATATGAGCTTCAACTATTTGCAAAACACATTTGTAAATATAAGCCTCATATCACAAAGAATGAAAACATGGACTTCAAGCACTTACAAAACACATTTGCATGCATAGTCCCATGTTACTAGGATTCAACACATGAGCTTCAACCATTTGTAAAACACATTCGCAAATGCAAGCTTCATGTCAAGATGAGCTATATGATGTGAGGTTGAGCTATCAACACAATATGAGACTCAAACTACTAAACATGACCCCTCTTAATAGTACGGTAACCTATACTAGCAATCTGGTTTTTCAACTAAATATCAAGACCGGTAAAAGACTAGGAACACATCATTAGTCCTAGCTAGTCATACCTTTGCCTTGAGCATCCTCTTGAAGCTTGATGACACATATCACAACTTCAAGTCCGGGTCAATGTCTTGACATTCATCTACACAAGATGCATCATTCACTTCAACTCCATCAACATATGATGGTATTCACTCGATTTGATGATCAACACATGACCATCTCCTCTTGGACATACATCAACTCGTGATGCATCTTCATCTTGATAGCCTTCAACACATGAAGTTTTCTTCTTCTCACATTTTGACTTAATGATCTTCAACACATGAAGTCATCCTCGTTTGTGGAACCTAACCTATTCATCTAACTCATGAAAAATATTAGTCCACAAAATAATTATCATCAATTACCAAACTTTGCCATTAACACATAATGGAGGGACTAAATTAAACAATCTTTCCTTTTTGGTAATTCATGACAATCTCAATAAATAATAAGATAAAAATTGATTTACGAGTATACATCATATACACAATAATTGTATACTCTAAAATATGCTTTAAACAAAGCTTACTTATCCGATTATCTTTAATCGTCCAACCATTAACACATAATAGAGAAGTTAGATGACAACCCGATTGCACATGAGTATATATAAACTACATAAGCTATATATATATATATATATATATATATATATATACTCAAGAATGTATTTCAAATTAAAGATCCTAAATATGCATATTAAAAGAAGTATGGATCAATACTTATGAAACTTCAAAACATAGAGAGAGCTCCCCTAAATGTGTGCATACAAGTGTGTATAGTGAATGCAGTTGCGCATATTCATTTTGAACTATTTGTGGAGTTCAATCTATATTTTGGATCTAACGAATGCGTTAAGATGTGAGAAATTGTGATTTCGAATGCATACCTCTTTGATCTCACTTTTCCATTCAAATGAGACTAAGCTATAATATACTTACACAAACATATTAGTCCTATGAAAGATTAATCATTTAATCATATATTTGGATGTGAGAAATGTAACAAGATTATAAGAAAGATATCAATTGCATTTATCAATGATTTCATATTTTCATTCAAATGAGACTAAGCATTAATAAACTCAAACAAACATATTAGTCTCATATATACATTTGTCATTATCACCAAAATATCATAATAATATTTGTCATTATCACCAAAACCAACTTAAACGAAGCTTGATCTTTCCCGTGGTCGAAGAGCCGCGGTCGAATTTCCGTGGTCAAGGCATCGTGGTAGAAGAACTCAAAGTTGTAAGGAGTCACTTGGTCAGGTTTGTGTGTGGTCATAAACTTGGTTAGATCTGTGTGTGTGTGGTCGTAACTACAGTGAATCGGTTGATAGTCATTGGTCGATAGTCGTAACTACAGTAACCGGTCGATAGTCATTGGCTACAGTAGCTGGTTGGTAGTCGTAAGCTACAGTATCTAGTCGGTGCTCGGAAGAGCTACGTGATCGAATATTGGTTGTATCGGCTTTGTGTGAGCTGTACGACCAAAGTTGTGCAAGAGCCATGGTCAATGTTGTGGTTGAAGTGCCATGGTCGAAGAGCCATGGTCGGGATACCGTGATCGAAGTACCATGTTCATCTAGACATCAACAACAGCATTGATTATTAAGAACCCAAAATATTACATAGCACACAATTACATGCTAAAAGCAATAAGGTGTTATGATATAATAATCATGGAGCTTATTTTCCACAATCGACTAAATTCAAAAAGATGGGGGAGGACATCACAGACCTTGTGTTAGTCGAGGCATGGATGTGTTGTGCCGACGTGATAGGTCACGGGCGTCGTCAGGCTGGAGGGTGAGATCGGCAGTGTACTGCATGACAGGCGTTGTCAGACTGGAGGAGGGGGTGTAGGGCACGGACGTCGGAGGAGGGGCGCAGGGCATGGACTGGAGGGGCCGGAGTGTGGTGGAGCGGTGTCGTGGGAGTCGAGTGGGGCAGAGTGCGGTGGTGCGACGGAGTAGGGGTGACGGCAGTGAGGGTTGTGGCGGGCGGAGGGGGGGAGGCGGTGGAGCAAGGGGCGGGGGCGGGAGGGGAGGAGTGGGAGGCGAAGCGGGAGCAAAGGGGTGGAGTGGCGGAGGAGGGAGGAGCGGCGATGTGGGGGCGAAGCGGTGGAGCATGGGAATGGATCGCGAAGTAGAGGGATGTCGCTAGAGCGGGGGAGCAATGGTGCGGCGCTGATGGATTGCGGGCGTGAGGGGCGGCACCGATGGATTGTGGGCGTGATTGCCATGGGGCATGGTGTGAGGCATTAGTGCCGGGCAGGCGAACACACGAGGTAGAGGGATTGGCGGACCAACATGCAATCGTGGATGTTGGATGAACTGAATAACGTTGTAGATATTCAGATGGCAGGACCAACTTGCAATGTTAGTCCTTGGATTATGTTGATCTAACTATCAGGAGATGGGGGTATTAACGTGGTTGTGTGACAAATGGTTTAATCAAATTGGTGCTTTTTATATCAGTATAGATCAGTGATCTAGATGTGCGTTTTGAAAATATAATGATACATGAAGTGGATCATATGCTTAAGAGAGAGGTAAATTGGGATTATTTTTTCTAATGACCAAATAAAGAACTCAATATTTCCTAGCCCAATCTATGTGCTTATGGTTTGTAGTGTAGTCAAACAACTCCTACATAAGTCTAGTAAATTTTTGCAACCTAAATTCCAATTCTACACAAGTCTAGTATCTAGGAATTAAAAGACATGAAGTAAATGAGGAAACGTAAAAGAGACAAGGCACAACCGATTTTTTTACCGAGATCTCAGAGATTCAGCGATTTTCCTACTTGTTAGATCACTCTCACAAGAGTATCACATCTACTTGAAAGAGGGTAAGGAATCAAGCCATCCACTCACGATAGTCCTTCGTCGCTCCGAATAGGTGGACTCGAACCTTCATAACACTCTTGGTGCCTTTCCACAAGCTCCTCCTTAGAAGGTCACCGAGAACCATACCTCTATGTCATTTAGGAGATGCCAATATCCAAAGGTAACAAGCCTAGACCATCACTCCAACCTAGCAAGTTAAGCAACTAGAGTAATGCACACTAAAGGCCTATGCTATCTATCAAATATCTCAAAATATGCTCTTGAATGCTCTTGAGAGCTCTTAATTTTCTTTAAGTGTGAGGTGAACTTGTAGAGTGGCCAAGAGTAGTAACAAAGACGTCCATGCCAAGTATTTTATAACCTCTTGAAAAAAACTAACCGTTACACTCACTTTCCTAAGGAATCAACATCTTCTGAATCATCTTAAACCCTTCCAGGTCATCCTAAACATTGTACTCAAACAATAAAAAACTAGCTGTTACGGACCTAAAGTATCATCCGATAGCTTCCTGATCATCCTTACATCTGGATCATCCTTTCCATTCAGGTCATCCAGAATGTATAAAAGTTTTAGCCCATGCCAAAAATCTACTCTCTGTCTTAATGATCTACTTGCTTGTCCGGTAGCTATAGGATCATCCAGAACATGTAAGTTTCGAACACATTGAAAAGCACCACCTTCGGCTCCAATGATCTACTTCCTTGTCCGACAGCTATAGGATCATTTGAAATGTATTGATAATTTTCAAACTTAGTCAATATTGCTCCAACTTTGATTCCGTTGCAACTTCAACTTTGCATGGGCTTCTGTTAACTAGAGATGAGCTAGACAGGCTGATGTGCATCACAACTAGCTACCCAACCTAACCAAGCTCAAGTTACTAGCTACGGCCAAAGCAAAATAAAGACATAACACTGCAATGATCCATCATCAACACTTTGAATCATTTCTAAACACAGTCCTTAATCTTTGTCAAATTCCATGCTTTGACTTCATACATTACTTAGGTCAAAACTTAGTCTGAAAATCCTAACCATCATCGAGACCTAACTTAAGCATAACCATCACAAATAATTAGTCCCAATGATTACATTGTCATTAATCACCAAAATACGAATTAGTAAAAAATAAGGGCTTAGATGCTTATAATACACCCGAACAAGTTTAGTGAAGCTTGAGTTTTTTAAAATACCACAGGCCGCTAGGAACGAAAATGCAAGTAACTGGCCCATTGCAGCCCAGAAGGCCACTAGCCCGCTCTACTCCGAGCTGTACGACGGCTTCTCGACCATGATCATTCTTTTATCTGTCATCATTCAGCTCGTATGAACAGGTCAATCTGTCAATGCCAGCAGGTAAGCTGTAAGCCCCACCGTTAATTTTATCCACCAGTGCTTCTCATTTTAGAGCACCTCGGATGAACCAGTAAATTCTACTAGTCAACAAGCAGGTACGTAGCTACGGGTCTGTTATTTTCGACCGAAACTAACGGTTTTTAATTTTTGTTACAGTACTTAATTTTTAAACGGTGTATTTTCTTAAGACGGGGTCTATAAATTAATTGTAGTACACGTTAAAAGTCTAACATCTGTATTAACCAAAATCGTAAGCGAGTATCTCTCTCCTAATCTCTGTCGTAAACAGCTAAAATTCAGAAATTTCAGCTAAAAACCATAAACCGCAGCCCGCCAAACAGTTATAGTTATAGCTATAGCTCGTTGGATATCTGACGTGTGATTCCTAGCAAGTAATCTGTTGTAGCTACTACTAGTGTTTGGCGAGAAGTGACAAATCGAACAGGGAAAGAACACCTCATCTTCAGTAGCAGGCGCCGTCTCTTCCATCGTGTTGTCAACTTTTTCATCGTGTAGACCCAATACATACATACATACATACATGCACTGGATCGTGAATTCATGATGGGCTCTTCGGAGCTTGCGTTATTGACCGCGGAACAGCTAGCCGCGATGCATCGTGAATCCACTGCAGCTGAATGATTGGATTCGGCCGTCCAGATCTTCGATTCCGATTCGAGTGCGGCCGGTGGCCAGCTCGGCCGGCCGGGCAATGGAGCGTACGGTCGATGTGATTCCTTGCAAGTGCACGTACTGCAGGAAATGCCCTGGCCAGTGAGTGATATGTTATATGTATATGATGGATCGATCGACGCGTAGGCCAAGCTAGCTGCCTAGGAGGAACGCTTCAATTGAACTAGCGCGCGTACGTCTGCCTGTAGAGTCGAGTGATCGAGCGGCCGAGCGCGTGCTCGGTTAATGGAGGCCGTCGGTGGATGCCTCGTTGGTTCGCTCGGCTTCTTCGGTGCTGTTTAGGTAAATAGTGATCTCTAAGTATATGTGTGTATGTGAATGTATTCAGTGTTTAAAATGTGTGTCCGTATTTTCGGAGACTTTGGATCTCTATCTCTAGTCTCAAACATATACACTAGATGTATCTACATGAATATGTGTGGTATTGAGTGCGTGCGTACATGAGTACATCCTCATTGTACTCATGAGCTCAAAAAAAGAGTCAAGTGATCGAGCGGCCCCGACTCTCCATTTCCATTGCATGATCACTTTCTTGTTAGGCTCATTCCGGAGCTAAGTTGTATTCATCACGACAAAGATTACAATCATGACGAACGCAAGCCGACAGAAGCTCATGCACGATCACTTATTCAGTAGAGACATTAAAAAATAGTGTTCAAGGAGATGAAGGACTGCTATGTTAAACCTTGCGAAGTGGAAAGTTCGAGTGACGCGGAAGAAAACGATAAATTAGGGTTTATAGCAGACGTCGCGCGCCGATCGCTCTCTGAAATCTACAGGTGATCGAGAGTCGGAAGTTTGCCGCAAGGAGAGGCAGCCAACTGAGTGTCATTGTTTTGATCCATTAGAAAAAGAAAAAAGGGCGTAGGACTGATGTCGGTCGCTTTCTCTGAAATCTACGGGAGATCGAGAGTAGGAACTTTGGCACAAGGAGAGCCACAAGGAGAGCCAGCCAACCGAGTGTTGTTGTTTTGATCCGTTAGAAAAAGAAAAATGATATAGGACCGATGCCGGCAATAAGGAGTGAATGATTTTTCAAAACTTTTCTTTCTAAGATATACAAAATCTTCATTTGAGTGACTATTATGGTAGTCACCAAATTCAGATCACATAAACACAACGAGATGATACAAAGCTAGTAATATGAGTCAACAAAATAAGCAGCCTTCTACTCAAGCCAGTCAGACCACCACTGATGCTGGGCTGACCGCTGGCCTGAGTCCGGTCACACCGGCTAGCCAGTCCACCCGTTGGTCTTGCGTCGATCTAATCGGTCCTCTTTTCCCATACCCAAAAACCTCTCAGGATAAAAGATCAAGCCTCAAGAACTTATTCAAATCCCATTCAAACGCTATCAAGTTTTGTATGAGATTTATTCAAGGCAACAAGAATCTAAACCAATCAAGAATCACAAGGCTTTTAGACTCAAGTTCACCAAACTGAGGAGAATCAAATCTAACTAACAAGAACATCAAAAACTATAATTCTCAAATTACTTCTTGCTCACGAGGATCTACAACATCATGTCTTTCAAATCAATTCTCAATGTCCTAGCAAGATAATTCAAGCAAGAGATTGGGCTACAACTCTCACAAATCCGAAATCATAAATCTACCTCAAGAACAAAAATAAATTAAGCAAGAATATGATTGAGACAAAATTTTGATCTATTTTCAGAGAAGGGTGAAGTTTACATGCTCATAAATAATTACAAGGTGCAACCAAAATACTACCATTTCCTTTCTCAAGATATCTCTTACACAACCATGAAAGGAGACAAGATAGTAGTGCAAAATCTAACCCTAGAATCCTTGAGTCTACCACCTCCTCTCCTTCCCTCTAAATAATCAGCACACTCCTTAATGGGTTCAACCCATTAAGTTTACAGGGGAAACTTGTTAACCACAATAACACTAGTTTTACAAACACACGTTTTTTCAAAATGTTTACAAGACTCGACCCGCTAACTCTTTAGTGATTGTTCCACTTATCAATTCCAATTCTTCTTGACTTAAACCACTCATCCTTTGCATCTCTTCACGCCATGGTTTGATCAAGGCACTAATCCGATATTTGGTCAACTACCAAAATGCTCTTGACGAAGCTTCCTAGCACATTCTCTTGCCTCTGTCTTCATCTTCACCTCAAAGTATTTTCACATGCTTTGACACGCACCCCGTAGTGCCCAATGACTAACCGTCGTGTCTTCATGTATTGGAACTCTCCCAAACCGTCTCTATGTGCATCGGTCTCATCACTTAGCACACTACATGCACTAACTCACCTCTCCACTATCCTTGTCATCTTTGTGCTCCCACTTCGACCTCAGCTCCCCCATCTAGTCCTGGCCTATTACTGTCGACCACTACGTTCTCTGAACCACTTGCACATCCAAAAATCAAGCAACCATATCAAATACAAATTACATACACTTGACTCGTGTTAGTCAAAACCATGCATTATACAATGCAACACAAATCCTCATGACTCTCAAGCCATGAACCAACCTCAAACCAACTCAGTTCAATTCACCCTAATCCTTCGCCGAAGTATCGGTCTGACCGCTATCTTCATGCCGGTCGGACTGCCCCGGTTAGACCGCCGACCACTGGTTGGTCTGACCGGTCACACCGGCCACCTCCCCTGGTCCGACCGCTAACCATGGCCGATCCAACCATACTCGCCCGAACTCCGAAAACATGCTCGCTGAAAAATAGCAACAATCAAGTAGAAATCGGTCATACCATCCCGGCAGTCTGACCACCCCAAACTCCGGTCGCACCAGAACATTAGTCAGACTGTCATTCTAGGTTGGTCTGACTGCTTCCTCCTAGCGGTCCGATTGGTCCCCTGACTGGTCCGACCGCTAGCACCGGCAGTAAATCTTAATTTTCTTAAACTATTGTGAAATTTAAATTCAACTCAATCGCAAGGTCCGTACTCCGCAAGTCAGGACTCAGGAGGAGAAGCCGAAAGGGGATGAAATGGATTCTTGCTTTGCCGTTGATGTGGTGTGTCCGAATTGGATCTGGGTCATTTTGTTGGCCTGGTATGTATTTCTTGGTGGGTTTTGCCAATTTGGCCTTTACACTTTGTTGTAATGTTGTTTTTAGCTCAAATCGGCACTTTGTTGCAATGTTGTATTGCTGATGACCTGATGTTGGCTTGTTACCTCGATGGCCTTTTGCCCTCAATAGTCTCGGCCCTCGACTCGGCCTCACCGTCACGGAGAGAATAGCCGCAACATGGCGGTGGACGATGGCTGCTGGCGACGTGGCGGCTCAGTCGGAGGTAGAAGGCTAGGGGGTACCGAAGGTAGGGTGGACGCTAGCCTCCCCTGTCCCGCCGGCCGGTCCGCCACTGTCTAATGGCCAACATATTCATCATCCAAATCCTTTTCCAGGATCACGCGCAAGAATGTAGCAGATATAGATAGCGCTGCCATTGGCTCATCGAAAGGATCACCCATTATCGTATGCTGTGCTCTCTGCTGTATGCATGCATTGTTCATTTGTTTGATTGTTTCCAATAGAGAGAAGGCTCCAACTGAGCCAGAAGATTCGCGAGGATAATGCTTCCAACTATCCTTCCTTTATCTGCCCCGTTTAGTCTACATCCCAGAGGCCACACATAGATATCTGAGACCAACATAAACAACCTACCTAGCTAGTGGATTCGCTTTTAACTTCTTAAAGGACTAGTTTAGAATTGCAAGAATCTTGGAGAAAGAAGTGCAAGTTCTCTGAAAAGTTTATTCAATTAATCCTTCCAAACAGGTGGTACTAGTATTATTTACATCGACGAATGCAGCCTTCACGAGCACTCTTTCTCAATTCTCATTACAAAGGTTTGGTGTGAGCTAGTATTTTTCTACAGAGACCCCTTACATCCACTAGCTAGGTAGGTTGTTTATGTTGGTCTCATATATATGTATGTGTGGCCTCTGGATGTATAGACTAGGTGGTGATCGGTTCATTTGAAATCGAAAGCTTATGGCTGCTCACCAGAGTGGTGAAAAAAAGCAGAATGAGAGAGGCTTATTTAACATAATTAAATTTAAAAATTAAAAATATAAAAATTGTTAGCCCATCACGACAAACATAAGCGAATACGGAAAAAGAACCGCAAAAAGCTCAAAAAAAGCCAAAAGTTCAGAAAAAGACAAAATTATAAATAGTGCAAAAATAAGCTTAAGCCATAAGCTTTAAGCCATATTGAACGCTGCCGGGGCAGATCAAGGAAGGAGGGTTGGAAGCATTATCCTCGCGAATATTCTGGCTCGGTTGGAGCCTTCTATCATATCGAAAACAACCAAACTAATGAACAGTGCATGGATGCGGCAGAGCGCTGTCTCTGTAAGAATCTTGGAGAAAGAAGTGCAAGTTCTCTGAAAATGTTATTCAATCCTTCCAAACAGGTGCTGCTGGTACTGTTTACATCGACGAATGCAGCCTATACCTTTTCCCCAGCAGCAGTGCAGCATCCGACTGAGAGAGACGAAAGGGTCAAAATATCTGACTGAGTGACTGAGAGAGACGAACTTAACAGGGTAGTGGGCCGGGGCGTGGCAAGTTGAGGCATGAAGGCGTCGTAACCTTTTTTTTAACTATAACTTATGATTTTCTTTGAATAAATAAATAGAATGTTTTTTTATCATCTTTTCAAAATAATTTATCGAAATAATTTTTTAAAACTGTTTATCGATATTTAATTTATTTTTGTAAACACTTACCCGAAAATTAAAAATTATTAAACATAACGATAAATTAACGATAAATTATTAGACGTAACTGAAAAAATAAAGGAAAGAAACCTTCGTTGGTGGAGGCAATCATGGCCGGGGTACAGCAAGCTGTGCTCGCTGCCTTTGGTTTCTGACTAGGCCCCCACTCCCAAAAAGCCCCGATCCTTCGTAGACTTCACTAAAGTTGCTGCACGTACGGTGCGCCGCTTCCGCCAGCGATTTTGAGTAGATTTTTCTGGCCGTGTCTTTTGACATTGTTGAATTTTAATTGTTCACGACAGTGAATACTTGTATATGATTTTAGCTGATATAAATAAAGTCAGAACAGTGTTTACTATAATCAACTTATAAACATCTATCTTAAAAACACTCTGTTTAAAAGTTAAACACTATAGAAAAATAAATCATAAGTACCAGCAATAGAGTGTCATGTCCGCTATCCAACCAAAATTGGAACGCCTTCAATTCGTGCTTCTTCTTAATTTGCATTGTGTTCGAGGGGATGCATTGGAGGAAAAGGAACTATACTTTTTTTTTTCTAGATTCAGGTATATGATGCTTGAACTCGTAATTTGTAACCTGAACGGTCCAAACATTGTTTATAATTAAGCGCTTTACCAACGTGGTACACGTTATCACCATCCTTCCCTTGCGAGTAACTAATTGTACTTGATGTGGTAGCATGTCGCATATATCCTCCAACATCTGAAATATGATGTGCGTCTTGAAGGGTATTTTACAGTTTACTTGGTTTCGCTCGTAAAGAGCGAAACCAATTTTGCAGTTTACTTGGTTTCGCTCGTAATTTTCTTTATATTCTGAACCTCACGGTAATAATTTCCTATTATTGTGTGCAGTGCTTTAACTTAATATAAATCAGGGATGTTTTCGTTAAAACACACCGCACGCCAAAAAATCTATAACATGACGCAAATACTCCATTTATTGATGCTACTACTAGTAGCAGCTACGGTACATACATACTCCTATATTGGGCTATGTAAATATTCTCTCCGTCTCGTAATATAAGTTCAATATATATATTTAAAAGGTTTTTATTAAATATTATTTAAATAATATCTTCCTAGGGCTTGTTCTTTTTGGCTGCGGCTTATGGTTTTGGATTGTTCGTGTGAGAGATTACAGAGCAACAGAAACTCATGTATGATTTTTGTCGATATAAATGAAGTCGGTACAATATGTACTTCAATTAACTAGTAGACTCTATCTTAAAAAGATACATCGTTTAAAAACTAATTACTATAGAAAAATTAAAAATAATTTTTAAAAGCTGAAAAAAACATGTCCATACTTGCTGTTGTGGAGAGCAGTGAAAATGATCATTAGGGGACGGATTAGCAGAGAATATGATGATTAGGAGGGAGGAAGAGCACAAACTTTCTGGCCCACCCCCTACACGCTCGAGGCGCCGCTTCCAGGCTAGCCGCAATATATTCACTTCCTTTTCATTTCTTTCCCTTCTTTTTTTTACGAGAGAGAAGGATTTAATTGCTCACTTTGGAAGATTGGGAGGAAGGAACTCAAGGAACGAATCAATCTGTCACTTTGCCAGTTCTATGCAAGGAATATTACATGCGATTATGAATGGGTTAGATCGAGCACCTTTGCCAAAAGGTATTAAGCCATTGATGTTGGATAATTAGCTAAGCAAAACGTATGGTTGATCTCAATTGCAGAGTTAATATCTATATGTTATAGTTATATATGTTATATAATTATAATAGATATAATATCTATACACATTAATCTGTACCGTTATAATCTAGCCTACGAAAATAAATAGTGTAGATCTTTTTTTTCTCTAGAAATTTTGTTTTCCTTTTCTGATTTAAAAATTATGGTTTGATTTTCTAGACATCTAAAAAATGAAAGAGATACCTTAAATATTACATATTTAAGAGTTATTTGTGCTCGTCGCGTAAGGCGCATGTGTAGCAAGAACAACCGGAGAAGCAGCGCGCAGCAGTAGCATCTAGCGGTGCTCCTACTACTCTTTTGAGACAAAGGGCGTACAAAAACAAACGGAGGCACGCAGTTGGTCGTACAAGGGCGTAAAAAAAAAATAGACCAGCTTTATTTGCCCCAAAAAATAACCTTAAGTAACAAAAAAAAGGTCGTGGCCCCTTGTTTTGCTATGCTAAAGCACAGCGTGTGCTATCCGTTGGCACAAATTCTACGCAACGTGTCGCGACGACGAGCTGCACTCACCTGTTTTCATTCGCTCAGGAATATGGATGAGGCCGTCTCTGAAAAGGAAGCAGATGAGGCCGCCTCGCCTTGTGGTGCGCGCGGCGCGATGAATCTGTAGGTTTCTTTCTCTTTTTTTTTACCTTTTAAAAGCTGTTTTATCTTATCAAAATTTGTCGGACGTTCAACTCGATCGGACAGACTCCACCGACCGATCAAACCAATTCTGCAGAGAAGCACGTGTGAAAATTCAATTTCACAAAATTCAAAACTTAATTAACAAAAGTAAAGCACGAACAATATCAAATACGATATGATCTTATAAAGATCTACACCACTTGCTTGATGGGTGTATATTACAAACATTAATGATGTAATTTTGAT
The DNA here is from genome assembly GCA_036346245.1 of Bonia amplexicaulis. NCBI lineage: Eukaryota > Viridiplantae > Streptophyta > Magnoliopsida > Poales > Poaceae > Bonia > Bonia amplexicaulis. The sequence continues at coordinate 2,633,972 of CM070751.1, forward strand.
ATTAGAATTTCACAAGACAAATACAATTCTATTTTTTCCAAGAAAATACAATTCTATTTTTCCAAGAAAAATACAATTCTATTTCGACACATACGGTTGTACTGGTACCACATAAACATTGCATGTAATGTACTTCTGCACCATCTGTTCTGTTTCCTTGTTTCGTCTTCACATATCTCTAATTTAAAAAGCAATCAAAAGTTCGCTGTATAGTTTCAATCATACACGCAACTAAGAGCATCTTCAATATACCATCTCAGATATCTTTTAGCTATATTAAATAAGTAAAATCCTATGTAGAGAAGAAAGAAGGTGAGAAGAGATAATATGTTGTCTATGTAGGAAACGACTTGAACCTGCAAACCAACGCAAATAGTAAGAGCGTGCGAGATAGAAAATTCTGATGAAAATAGTATAAAATAGTTAGACGAATAATTTATTGTTCAAGAGATTGTCTCTAATGTTGTTTTTATGTGAGGTAGAAATCTTAGAGATAACTATAAGAAATTAATTATTATGGATCACGTTCTATATAGAAGACGAAGAGAGGGAGGGAAGGGAGAGAGTAAGAGAAGTGGAGTTGAATGCAGAAGACGAAGAGGGGGAGGGAGGGGAGGGAGTGATAGAAGGAAGTGGAGTTCAGTGTAGAAGATGAAAGAGGGGGAGGGAAGCGAGAGAGTAAGAGAAAGAAGTGGAGTGAACTCGTGAAGCCATCTAATATAAACTCTCGCTTGGTGTATATATACATTATCAATATCTAATTATTATACATGCCCTAACAGTGCCAGTCATATAAAAGTTAAGCGCGGGGACACCCGAACAGGGTGCTCTGTTACTTCGCACAAACTGTTTAATCTAGAAAAGAAAATGCGTCCTTTATATTAGATACTTTTTTCTTACATCAAGCGCCTCATGAAATGCGTGAATTAATTTTATACTGCTGCAACAGGTTGTTGCACGCACATGTCTGACTACTTGAAGTCTAGGTCAGTATCGAATGGTTAGTGCTCTGTGACTCATTGCGTCTGTTTTTTTCCAACTTCTTAAAGTTACCTTTTGATTTTTCTACAATAACTGATTTTTAAATAGAGTATCTTTTCAAAATAGAATCTACTAATTACTTATAGTATATACTATACCGACTTTATTTATATGAGCAAAAACCACGAGTTTCTGTTATTCTGTAATCTCTCGTAAAGTCATAAACCACAATAAAAACTATAAGTTTCAAAAAAAAAAACAAACCCATTGTTGAGACTTGAGAGAGAGGGAGAGAGGTATGTCGTCGATGTGATCTCAGATCGGACTACGTATTTCAGAGAACAGCAAAGAACCAAGAAAACCTGCATGAAAAGTAAGCGAAATTGATCGAACAGAATTGAAGGCAGCCAAAGTCCCGTGCATTTATTGAAGATGGAAGCTTTGCCAAAACAAACCAAGCTCGATTCACTTCACAGATTTCGAAGCCGCCGGGCGCTCACGCTAGCTACCTCACCAAGAAACTCCTCTCTCCCTCCCTCTCCGCTGCTAAGTGCTAACCCAAAAATACACAGGGAAAATCTTAGTAGCAGTCTCGCGAACAAAATTGGCACCACGCGCGTCGCCGCACGGGTGCACGCGCGGCCTACGCCGAGTCGGCGCCTGTGAAGACGAGCGGCTTGGCGCTGGCGATGAAGGAGGGCTTGTCGTCGCCGGCCATGATGACGACGACCTTGGGCTCCCTGTCGAGCGGCACGAGCACCCGTGCCGCCGCCGCCTCCTCCGCCCCGCTGCTCCCCCGCGGCTTGCGGCGCGTGCAGACGAGCACGAGCAGCGCCACCGCGATGAGCCCCACCATCACCGCGAACCCCAGGAACAGGTACGGCGTCGGCGTCCTCCACAGCGTCTGGCGGCCACGCGGCACCCCACCCCCCATCAGCGCCACACCTCCCCTCACCGGCCTCATCTCCCTCCCTCTGCCGTACAGAGCTGTTGCCTCTGTGGCTGCCTGTAAGCCGGTGACTGAGTGTGGTTTGCAAATTGGTTGCGACTGAGAGGGGGAGGTATATATAGGGCGCGAGGGAGGGAGTGGGGGGAAAATAGAAACCGCGCTTGCTTGCTCGCTGTAAAAAAATGCCAGTTGAGTCCCTCCTCATATGCTGCCACGTGGCTTCTTGAGCACCATAAAATTTGCTCGCCCGCTCGCCTGCCTCCCCCAGGTGGTGTGTTGCTAACTTGCTGCTCCTGGGTTTGGCTTGGGATGAGTGGCACAATTAAAACGGATATAGATAGATATTGTTTATACTATATTTTAGTCTATAATTTTTTTAGAGTTGAAGTTAGACATGAATAATATTATATATCTATTTCTCTATTCCGTATTCGTTTCATAATCTTTCGGACTATCGATTGGACGAAATTATTCACTTTTTGCACGGGACATTGAATAGTATAGTATAATCGAGCGGATATAGAGACTAATTCTTGAGATGTTGAAGGAAGAACACTCAAGATACTCCGCTTGTTTAGATGCATAACTGTCTATATGTTATTTTGTTCTTAGGTGAAGTCACAATGACTTTCTCATATCATTTGACATACGGATATATACGGACGGATATCATTTATCTTGTATCTTATTCCATATTTTTTCTTTGAGTCGAAGTCGGACACGAATAGTGCCGGATACCCATCTACCCTTTTCGTATCCGTTCCGCATACCTTCGATCGGTCGATCGGACAGAAATTATCCGCTCCGTTTACGTCCCTACTTGGATGGTCTCTTTATGCTGCATGCACACAGGAAGGAAGTGAGGAAGCCAACAAACACGTAGAAATCTTAGAGATAACTATAAAAATTAATTATTATGGATCACGTTCTATATAGAAGACGAAGAGAGGAGGGAAGGGAGAGAGTAAGAGAACTGGAGTTCAATGCAGAAGACGAAGAGGGGGAGGGAGGGGAGGGAGTGATAGAAGTGGAGTTCAGTGTAGAAGATGAAAGAGGGGGAGGGAAGCGAGAGAGTAAGAGAAAGAAGTGGAGTGAACTCTGTGAAGCCATCTAATATAAACTCTCGCTTGGTGTATATATATACATTATCAATATCTAATTATTATACATGCCCTAACAGTGCCAGTCATATAAAAGTTAAGCGCGGGGACACCCGAACAGGGTGCTCTGTTACTTCGCACAAACTGTTTAATCTAGAAAAGAAAATGCGTCCTTTATATTAGATACTTTTTTCTTACATCAAGCGCCTCACGAAATGCGTGAATTAATTTTATACTGCTGCAACAGGTTGTTGCACGCACATGTCTGACTACTTGAAGTCTAGGTCAGTATCGAATGGTTAGTGCTCGTGACTCATTAAATGCTTTTTCCAACTTCTTAAAGTTACCTTTTGATTTTTCTACAATAACTGATTTTTAAATAGAGTATCTTTTCAAAATAGAATCTACTAATTACTTATAGTATATACTATACCGACTTTATTTATATGAGCAAAAACCACGAGTTTCTGTTATTCTGTAATCTCTCGTAAAGTCATAAACCACAATAAAAAACTATAAGTTTCAACAAAAAAAACAAACCCATTGTTGAGACTTGAGAGAGAGGGAGAGAGGTATGTCGTCGATGTGATCTCAGATCGGACTACGTATTTCAGAGAACAGCAAAGAACCAAGAAAACCTGCATGAAAAGTAAGCGAAATTGATCGAACAGAATTGAAGGCAGCCAAAGTCCCGTGCATTTATTGAAGATGGAAGCTTTGCCAAAACAAACCAAGCTCGATTCACTTCACAGATTTCGAAGCCGCCGGGCGCTCACGCTAGCTACCTCACCAAGAAACTCCTCTCTCCCTCCCTCTCCGCTGCTAAGTGCTAACCCAAAAATACACAGGGAAAATCTTAGTAGCAGTCTCGCGAACAAAATTGGCACCACGCGCGTCGCCGCACGGGTGCACGCGCGGCCTACGCCGAGTCGGCGCCTGTGAAGACGAGCGGCTTGGCGCTGGCGATGAAGGAGGGCTTGTCGTCGCCGGCCATGATGACGACGACCTTGGCTCCCTGTCGAGAGGCACGAGCACCCGTGCCGCCGCCGCCTCCTCCGCCCGCTGCTCCCCCGCCGCGACGAAGACCCTGACCGCGGCTTGCGGCGCGTGCAGACGAGCACGAGCAGCGCCACAGCGATGAGCCCCACCATCACCGCGAACCCCAGGAACAGGTACGGCGTCGGCGTCCTCCACAGCGTCTGGCGGCCACGCGGCACCCCACCCCCCATCAGCGCCACACCTCCCTCACCGGCCTCATCTCCTCCCTCTGCCGTACAGAGCTGTTGCCTCTGTGGCTGCCTGTAAGCCGGTGACTGAGTGTGGTTTGCAAATTGGTTGCGACTGAGAGGGGAGGTATATATAGGGCGCGAGGGAGGAGTGGGGAAAATAGAAACCGCGCTTGCTTGCTCGCTGTAAAAAATGCCAGTTGAGTCCCTCCTCATATGCTGCCACGTGGCTTCTTGAGCACCATAAAATTTGCTCGCCCGCTCGCCTGCCTCCCCCAGGTGGTGTGTTGCTAACTTGCTGCTCTTGGGTTTGGCTTGGGATGAGTGGCACAATTAAAACGGATACAGATAGATATTATTTATACTATATTTTAGTCTATAATTTTTTTAGAGTTGGAGTTAGACATGAATAATATTAGATATCTATTTCTCTATTCCGTATTCGTTTCATAATCTTTCGGACTATCGGTCGGACAGAAATTATTCACTTTTTTGCACAGGACATTGAATAGTATAGTATAATCAGAGCGGATATAGAGAGACTAATTACTGAGATGTTGAAGGAAGAACACTCAGTACTCCCGCTTGTTTAGATGCGACAATCTGTCTATATGTTATTTTGTTCTTAGGTGAAGTCACAATGACTTTCTCATATCATTTGACATACGGATATATACGGACGGATATCATTTATTTTGTATCTTATTCCATATTTTTTCTTTGAGTCAAAGTCGGACACGAATAGTGCCGGATACCCATTTACCCTTTTCGTATCCGTTCCGCATACCTTCGATCGGTCGATCGGACAGAAATTATCCGCTCCGTTTACGTCCCTACTTGGATGGTCTCTTTATGCTGCATGCACACAGGAAGGAAGTGAGGAAGCCAACAAACACAAATTGTTGGAGGCTGGAGCATAGCCAAAGCTGCTGTGTTTTGGCGGATTGTGAAACCGGTTTTGCCTTTCGATATAGGTGGGCATGCTGGAGATGGTACTCCTTGTCCTGCAATATAAGTCTTCGTTCTTAAGAAGCGTAATCATACAATATAAGTTTACTGTAAAGATTAAATATGTAATTATTATAATACTCTATTTCCACCATACACTATTTTCTTTAATGCTAAAAAATAGATAAGTAGTTGTAGTTTGTAATTTAATAAATGTATGTATGCTTTAATGAATTAATGATATTAACTTTTTAGATTTAATATCTTCTTGTACGTCTAATAGATTTTTTTATGTTTATATTGCATTACAAAGTGATTACATCTAGCTAGAAGTATCTGTGGAGATATTATGAGAAGCGGAAATTCGAGAATGCTGAGGAGAAATGATGAGTTAAACCACGCACGCACTGGGAGAAATAAATGGAGTGCCCCGAGATGGGTTCGGTGAACCTAGCCATGCGACCGGATATGGGTCGCTGAACCTAGTCCAAGAGTCTGGAATGATCCATGCCGTTTGCTGCTAGCTAGTATTTATTGTCCTCTCTGTGTATATATAGCCTCGCGTTTCATGATATAGCCTCGCGTTTTATGATATAGTATTTAGTTATTTATGAGATACAATAATAGAAAAATAGTGGTATATGATTTTGATTGATGTAGCTGAACTCAGTATAATATCTACTATAATTTATTTGTAGACTTTATTTTAAAAGATATATCGTTTAAAAGCTAATTATTATAATAGAAATTGATAAACTAAAGGCAAAACTAAAAATAATCTAGCCTCTATCTAAATTCTCGTGAGCCGATGAAGCGGCCGACGAGCTTAGGCATATGCGTCAGCAGCAGCATGGAGATGAGCTGGCTGGTCGCGTTTCCGAGTCGCCGCATTCATTCCTGAAGCCAGGAGGGCCATGGCGGTACCACTGCATAGTCTGCATTCTCGTAACCTGGGTACGTATAGAGCACCGTGGAAAGTTCTCGCGGGCTAGCTAGGCCGTCTATAGCTAGCTAGCAATTGCGTAGGCCTGGACGCAAGCTCTCCCCGCGTGCGTGCGCCTCGATGCAAGCAAGCGCGTGTGAGCTTCGTAAGCCGCTCGATCCCGCCGTCCACAGCTGGAATTTCCTGCTAGGAAGGTCAATAAATAGCATCCATGGAATACCGCATACCTACAGTTGCTGGTCTGCAGCTGGAGGGTTTTTCTCTGAGGAGGGCTACCCATCCGCTGTTGGTTTGGCTTCCTTCTCCCTCACTTATAATTTGTAGTATATGTTGTAGTAACTAGTTTTTAAATGATATATTTTTAAAAACAAGTTCAATATGAAGTTTATAATAAAAAATATATCGTTTTCAACTGTACCGGCTAAAATTATATACGATAATTTTTCTCTGTACTATCTCTCACGAACAACCAAACTTAAAATTTAAGTCATAAGTCACATCATAAAAAAAAATTGGTGTTCTCCCCAGCAGCTGAGACCTTTTCTTGCCTAGCTGAATTTCCTGAGAGAGAGCATGTGTATCGTACGTGTGTAATATAATGAAACCCTCAAATTTAGGAATCAAAGCCAGTTTTGGCACTGTTTCGCACTGTATTTACAAAAAATAGCAGTATGCGAGACGTATTGACAAAAATATCATTTTTGTCATCCACAGGCCGGACGGCAGGCGCCTGCCGCCCCTCACTGGATGGCAGACAGCCTCCCACCCGGAGCCAATCGGCAGGCTTGCCTGCTGTATAGGGAGGAGGCGGCAAGTAATTAGGCCGGCTAATTAGTCAACCTAATTACTACCATAATTTTTTATTTAGTATTTATTTAAAATTTTAAATATATCAAATGAGCTCTAAAAATTACGAAATTTTATGTACAACCTCCCGACATAATGTACCTTGCCATTGTGAATGTTGCTCAAACATTCATACAATAATTTTTCTTTAGGGTAATTTTATCCATTGCGAATGTTGCTCAAATATTCATACAATTTAGATAATTACAAGTAGTGGATAAAATTATCCAAAAATTACACTGTGAGGTACATTATGTCGGAATGTTGTACATAATTTTTTATAATTTTTAGACCTCATTTAATATATTTCAAAATTTAAACAAATATTAAACAAAAAAATTAGGGTAGCAATTAGGCTAACTAATTAGCCGGCCTAATTTCTTCCTCCTCCTCCTGGACGGATAGTAAGCCTACCGTCTAATTTATGCCGCCTCCGTCCTGGATAGCGACAAGCCTACCGCCATCAATACGTTCTATATATTACTATTTTTATAAATACAAAGTAAAATAATGTTAAAAGTGGCTTTGATTTTAAATCTAGAGCTGTTTAGGGTACATTCGGAGTAGAGAGACCGAAGACGTCGTCCTCAATTCGTGGGGTACATATCAACTCACTAGCTTATTATGGAAGATTCCGCGCGCGCACTTCATTGGGGGTGGCAATTGGAAATTATTGTATATGGCAAAGGCTAAAGTAGTGTGTGGGTTATTTGTGTGGTGGTGTTTAACCAGAACTTTATTAAAGTTAAATCGGTTGCTTAGCCTAACCATCCTGCAGGAAGGAAGAATAATCCGGATGCTTAACACTAGCTTCACACTGTGATCTATGATTTTTGGTCCTATTGCCCCTGCTCAATTCAGCTTGGACTTCTACTTCGAGCTTATTTTTTACTATTTCTAAATTTCATCTTTTTCGGTTTTTTAGCCTTTTAAAGTTTTTTGCGGTTTTTTTCCCGTATTTGTTTGCATGGTCCATGATGGGCTAATCTGTTTTTTTTTTTTTAAATTGAGTTATGCCAAATAAGTCACCATCGATTCTGATGTAATTTCACGACCACTATCTCGCAATTTCACCATAAGCCACTTATTTCATTAACCGAGCGGCACCTAAGAGTGCTTGTACGAACGAACCGAATGCCGATAAACCGATGAGTCGCTTCGAAAAAACTGTCACGCTAAGTTACTTCAAAACGATAGCGAAGAAACAATTCCATTTGTTTTGCTTAGAAGAAGCCGTAAGTCGAAAAAAATGGGACGTACTGCTCTTGAATTCATCCGTAACGAATATTACTAGCTCCGACTCTAGGTTCGCCCGAAAGTATAAGACCTTGCTCCGAATGACTTCTGCTTCTGGTTTCTGGAACACGTTAGCTTTTTAATTTCCTTTTGGCTTTTGGGGGATTTTTTTGTTTTTCTCTTATTTTTTTGTATTGTCCGTGTTAATATAACTTATTTATTATTATTTTTAAATTTAATTACTTAGAAAAAGCTATGAACTGTTATCATGCTTTTTCAGCTACTACAATGCAAAAAAAAGAAGAGAGAGTTAGAAATATACTTTTGTTTGGAGCACTACCTTAATGAGGTCTATTGGATTGTCAATCACTTTGCAAGGGGAACATGGCAAGGTCCAAGGATAAATTGCGTGTTCTAAACAGGACATGGTGGTTCAAGAGGAGTGTAACTCTGTATCCTCTCCAGTTCAGTAAGAATTTGAAACAAAGGAAAGAAGAGGAGTCCTCTGATCCAAGGACAGATTCATGCGTTCACTTATCTCAAATTAATTGTTATCTCGGCACGGTGGTCGTTCAAGAGGCGTGTATACACCCGCGCACATTACTTCGCAACATGATGTTCCTTCTCATGGTGGCTAGTGGCAATTACTTTACGATCCCGTGGTCGTTCGCCGCGTACGGCGAAAAGAAAGCATCTCTCAGTGCCCGATCTTTGACAAATCCAAGGAGCGTCACTTTCAGGTCGATTCGCGGTCGCCGCTGCGATGCGGTGGCTCGATCGATCGACTAGCAGCACCACACGGATAATGATGAATCACACCATGCGTTCCTCTCACGTTCGACCGAGTGCGCGGCGCACATCAGGGGCGGAGCCGCCCTCCGGTGACCCTACCCAGACTCGCCGGCGAGCAACTTAGTTGAATCCTTGCCGTCGTCCGAGCTTCGTGACGGGCTCCTCCATCTGCCTCTTCACCTCCAGCATTCAGACGTCCGAGTTTTTGACGTTCCATCGATCTATCAGAGTATCAGGTGCCGCACTCGGTGATGCGTTGATGATTGGATCTTGTGGTTGGTGATGTGATGTGTACGGTGTTTTCCAGGCATCGCGTCTTCCACGGAAGGGATCGATTCGAGAGGGAAAGAACTGGCGAAATCGCGTGCGTAGGAATGAGAGTGATGGAGCACCACGTACGCTTCGTTCGTTGTATAGGCCGATCTTTCATGTCGCACGTTCCAGCCCGCGCGAGGATTCCAGACGTGCGATCGTGGAAACGACTTTGCGAAAAGGTGTTTCTTGTCTGCTTGCTTGCGTAGGAGGTAGTACTCAAATTTGACGGTTTAATTAGTATAAACAGGTTGTACGTTCAACTACTTTCTAAAAAAATATTTGAAAAACTGAAGGACCAAGCGAAGGTCCAGTGTAATGTTAACGATGAACCATTATAAATTTGATGGAATGATTATATGATTTTGTAAATATTATATTTTGTCTGAATCGTTTTCTGAATTTTCCAGGGAAGCAGATCATACCTCAGGTATGACGGCTGTCATACCGATAGACGGTAGTACCTCAGAGGTGCGGCGGTCATACCGCAGGGTGGTAGCTAATTTTCAGATAGGCCCAGTTGCGAGGTGCCAAGGTTCGGTAGTACCGGGCTGTGGGAGCGGTAATACTGGACTTATGGGAACGATGGTGCCGCCCTAGATAGACTTTTTGGGGATTTCGGAAAATTGAGTCATGGATTGAATTGAGTTGACCTAGGTTAGTACATTAATATTGCATGAAGCATGTTTTGACTTACGTGGGTCAAGTTGTGAAGAACTTGTGCTCGAAAACGATTTCTTTGTCTTTAGATTTGCAGAGTCATTTGGAGTCAACCACGGTCAACGGTAAGGATCGGAGCTACGCTCAAGAAGGAGCCGAGGCCCAAAATGATTGAGAATGTCGGATGAGGTGGTGAGCTCAAGCATGGCATGAGACTGGCATCGACGAAGCCAGCGGCGGGGCAAAGTTTTCAGACATGCGTTCCGTCCCTCACCCTTCGGACTCAAGGTTGATGAAAGCGACGGTGAGACGAAGCTATGACACGCGTCCCGTCCCCGCCCTTCGGACTAGCGTCGATGAAGCTGATAGCGGGATAAAGTCTTGAAGCGCGCACTTCGTCCCCACCCTTCAGACTGGAGTCGACGAAGCCGGTGGTGGGATGAAGTCTTGAGGCATGCGCTCCTTCCCCCACCCTTGAGACTGGCGTCGATGAAGCTAGTGGCAAAATGAAGTCTTGAGGCGCGTTCCGTCCCGCACCATTCGGACCGGCGTTGATCGGGGCTCCATGAGGTTGGTGAAGGGACCCAAAAGGGCGGTGGAGGCCAACAGGGCTTCGGAGCCTGCTAGGCGGGGGGGAGGTAGGCGGAGGGTGGGGAGGGCCGGCCAGGTCCTGCTATACTTCAGCACGGTAGCCGATGGTGGGCCCAAAGGCAGCGGCGGTAGCAGAAGCGATGGTGGTGGAGGAATGGTTAGGACGGCTTTGCTACAAGACCATGACGCCCGTGGGAGGCGAGATGACCATGGAGCATGGCGATCTAGGGAAGGGGTGCAGGATCATGGGGCCATAGGAGGGGGTGGACGCCGTGGCGGGGTGGCCGGCGGTGTGCCGGGGTGTTGGAGTTGCCTTGGCGGACGCGAGAACTCGGTGTTGGGTGTTGGGGGCTACTCGGACTGGAATTCAAAGGTAAATCTGACAAGCTTGCTGAATGGCTTTTGGAGATCAAACCCGATCGGTGGTCAGATGCCTTTTTCAAGGGGTCACGGCATGGCCAGTACTCATGCAATATGTCTAGCACTGTTGTTGAGTGGATCCCCGCCAGGTATGAGCTTTCAGTTGCGCAGTTGGTTGACACGATAAGATGCAAGCTCGTGGAGACGATGTACACACGCAGGGAGTCTTCTAATGCATGGACTGAGGTATTACACCTGCAGCTAATCAGGAACTGCAGGAAGAAGTGAGCATGATCCCACACGCTCAACGTCTTCCAATATGAATATGACTTCCGTGCGAAGTATTTCACGACGGAATGCTACCGCTTGGCCTGCTCCATGTCGATAAATCCAATGCCTGGTGTTATTCTGCCTCCTGCTACTACAGTAACAGATCCATCTCAGAGTCCAGTGACATATCCATGCCCGATACGAACGCGTCGACGGGTTGGCAGGACAAAAGAGAGGCCAGCTGATACACGAATCACAATTAAAAGGGCGATGCGCTGCAGCAGGTGTAAGGGTTATGGTCACAACAAAGCAACTTGTAAAGTTCCTATCAGCATATAGTCTACCCATCGGTTCAGTTCAGACTCCAATGTGCATTAAGATGGAGAGTTGCTCTTGCTGTTCCCTGTCATGCGAGTGCTGCTACCTTTGGATAGCCTGTGATATATGCTCGTCGTTGATTCTAGCTCTAAATTGCTTTGTATTTGCTGCTGCTTAGGCTAACGACATTCAGTTCGAAAAGTGAACATTGGGGAAGCCTTGAGAGTCTGCGATGTACTGCTATCCAGTATACTGTCTTTGTTTACCTTTCCTCGCTGCTATGTGTCTGCCTTACCATCTCAAGCAAGGCAAAGAAATACATAAGTTGAAATTCGTTTTCCAGAGCACTTACTTTGCACCATTAGTTTGTTTGCAGTACATAGTTGCTCACACATTTTACCTGCTCTTTCTGAAGCAATGTGTTAATCCTAGAGGAAGCAATTTCATATTCCTAGAGCAGTCGTGCATTGAGCCTTATTTTAGCATGGGACATTGAGTCTGTGTTGAAATTTGTTGCTGTGCTATGTTTGTCTTGATCAAACAAAGGCCAGAACTTGAAGCATACTGAGCAATATAATGAGCTATTTCTTCTTGTCACATAAGCCAGTTTAATGTTGGTGCTGTTTTACCATATGTGAAGTTTGAGCGCTCATCAATCGTGTTATCATTCTTTACTGAAAGATGAGATGTTATTGCACTGAAGCTCCTAAGGTGAATTGTCATTGTTTCTGTGCTCATGAGCCTTAATTGTAATTTCTGAATTGAAAAGGTTGTAAGCATTTTTATTTTGTCAAAGATCTTAGACACTGAAGTGCATGATGTTGCTGTCATGAAGCCTTGTGATCTTTTGATGGAACTGTTGATGCTGTAGACTCAAGAGCACATCTGACGCTGAGTGGCATTGGCCAGAGGAATGCTGCCACTGCCCACTGGGTGTTTGGATAACACTTCGGCATAATTTTACCAGTGGATGGAAAAGTTTCATGAAGAATAATGGTGCTTGTTATGACTGAATATGGAGCTGTACTCCCTTCTGTTCTGTACACCAAGCATGGCGTTCTCCGTCAACCAACCGCGGCACAAGTACGCCGCGTCGTTGCTGTCGCCGTGCAACCTCCACAAGCTGGTGAGTGGTAGCTAGTTGATTTGCTGAACCGCACCGATCAAACTGTTCCTCGGCATAGCTTCTGTGAGTGTCCCCGCGTGCTCCGCTACGTGTCACGTGTGATTCATGTGTGTGCAGCGCGTTGCGGACGAGTTCGCGGCGCGGCTCGACGCTGGGGAGGAGCGGGACCGGGCGGTGTTCGTGGTGAGCCCGCTCGGCAAGGTCTGGCGCGTGGAGATGCGCCGGCCGAACGGCGGAGACGCGTGGCTGGGCATCGGCTGGGCGGAGTTACGCGGCCGCGCACGGTGTCAGCGAAGGGTGGTGCGTGGTGTCCAGGCTCAAGCGGCGCGGGGTGAGGGCGTTCGACCCTGGCTGCTGCCTCGCACGCTTTTATTGAAAATAATCTTGTTGTTGTGTACGTGGTCGTAGCTATGTACTCGATGTGTTCGAGTACTGTGGTCGGTGTCGAGTACTCGATGTATTCGAGTACCGTGGTCGTAGCTGTGTACTCGATGTGTTCGAGTACTATGGTCGTAGTCGAAGTGTTCGGTGTGTTCGAGTATAGTGGTCGTAGCCAATTGTACTCGTGTGTCGAGTATTATACAGTGGTCGTAGCCAATTGTACTCACGTGTCGAGTACTGTACAGTGTCGTAGCCAATTGTACTCGTGTGTCGAGTAGTATACAGTGGTCGAAGACAGTGGTCGTAGCCAGCGGTTGAAGCCAGTGGTCGTAGCCAGACGGTCGATGCCATAGTCGAAGGCGTAGTCCACAAGCCGTGGTCGAAGGCCTTGTCGTCAAGCCGTAGTCGATGCCATGATTGAGGGAGTGGTCGAAGCCACCATGCTCAGTCGGTAGTCGGAGCTGCCGTGGTCGATGGTCGGTAGTCGGAGCTGCCGTGGTCGATGGTCGGTAGTCGTAGCTGTCGTGGTTGATGGTCGGTAGTCACAGCTGCCGTGGTCGATGGCCGGTAGTTGTATCTACTACAGCCGACAGTCGTGTGCACTGGTTGTGGTCGAAGCCATGGTCAAAGGCTTGGTCGATGCCATGGTCGAAACCACGGTCGAAGCTACAGTAAGACAGTTGGTGCTCGGAGACCTACGTGGTCAGTGAAGCGGTCGAAGGGAAGTTGTGGTCGAGCAGCCGCGGTTGTAAGGCTAGTAGTCCCAGAAGCCATGGTCGTTACGACCACGTTGTGCGTGGTCGGTTACGACCACGTTGTGTGGTTGTCGTAACGACCAGTGTCATAGTCGTTGGCGCCGTGGTCGAAGCTCCAATGCAGTGGTCGAAGACAAGTCGAGGATAAAGCCAACGGTCGTGGTCGTATATCGATCAATGTAGCAGTTGGTAGCAGGCGTCAACACGGGTGACCATGGGTGATGCAGGTCGTCCTCGATTGGCTAACTGCCCAGCATGGGGAGGCGCCTGGTCACTGTAGCAGACGGCATGGGCTAGTCTGCGAAGCACTCAGCAGGTGGCTGAGTGGAGCGACATGGGCAGGCGACTGAGTGCGCTCAGCAGGTGGTAGAGCGGAGCGGCATGGGGCAGTTAGTGTCCGTCAGAGTTGTAGCAGTAGAGAGTTCAAGTGGTAGTGTAACCGTATGTGCATGAGGCTTATTTAAAGGCATGTAAATCTGTAGAGCTCGGTGAGTGAGAGTTTGAGAAAACAAAGTGAATAGAAGAGCAAGAAGGTGTGTGTCGCTGGAAAGAAAAATCTCCCCTCTGTGTATTTCGCTCGTTCTTTCTCCAGTCCCCCTACGCTTCTCACCTGGGGCCTGGGCCGACACTTGGTATCAGAGCTTGGTGACTCTTATGAGTCGGAGAATCAGAGCTCGCTGATTCCTGTTAGTTGGAGAATCAGAGCCTTGTTGCTCTCCGTGTGTCGGAGAAGAAGAAGTGTAGGTGCTCTCCGCGTGTCAGAGAAGAAGCCGAAGAAATATTTCCGTGTGTCGGAGAAGAAGCCAAAGCTGTTTTCCGTAAGTCGGAGAAGAAGTATCCTTGGCGATTTTCGTTAGTCGGAGATGATGCCGAGGCGAAAGGCTTCCACAGATGACCGTGCGTTGGTCAGATGCGAGGGGCCAAGGTGAGTGGTGGCTACTGCAATCGACCGTGTGTCGGTCGGATGGCGAGGTACATTCGGGTCGGCGTGGAGGTGCACGCAGCGACGTACGTTGGGCGGAGGTGCACAGGGCGACGGCGACGAGCCGACTGCAGCATGGGCAGGCGACTGAGAGCGCTCAACAGGTGGCTGAGCGGAGCGGCATGAGCAATTAGTGGCCGTCAGAGTTATAGCAGTAGAGAATGCGTGAGGTGGTGTAATCGTATGTGCGTGAGACCTATTTAAAAGCATGTAAATCTGTGGAGCTCGGTGAGTGAAAGTTTGAGAAAACAGAGTGAATAGAAGAGTAATAAGACGTGTGTCGTCGAAAAGAAAAAACTCCCCTATTTGTATTTCACTCGTTCGTTCTCCACTCACCCTGCGCTTCTCACCTGGCCTGGGCCAACAGCTTCTGCATCCCTCCCGTGGGTACATACGTAAAAAAAAAGATGTTCGTTACGCAGATATCGTGCTTGTGGTTTCCTTTCCATTTTAAGTGCAAGTTTGATTTTTGATACGACAAACTGGTACTGGTTTCTTAAACAATTCTTTCTTGGCTGCATAGATGTGAAGAGCAAGAACAGGCCCCGGTTCATCAAGTTGCTTCAACCGGAAGACCTGGAAAATATGGTGAGCAAACTATATGTAATGTACCTGCTTCTCTCTTCTGACAATACACCTGGTGCTATACTAGTATCATCCATCTGGTAGCTTAGCAAGCTCATGTAGTCGTGTGTGTATGTAGTACTGCTTCATTTTGCTGTCTGATGCTCTTTCAGAAAATCCCTGATGAGTTCGTGCAGCAGCACTAG
The DNA here is from genome assembly GCA_036346245.1 of Bonia amplexicaulis. Taxonomy (NCBI): domain Eukaryota; kingdom Viridiplantae; phylum Streptophyta; class Magnoliopsida; order Poales; family Poaceae; genus Bonia; species Bonia amplexicaulis. Next base: position 2,649,518 of record CM070751.1, read on the forward strand.
ACTGAAAGTTGCCCAAGCAGCCAAAACGCCATGATATTTAGCCCTCACGTCAAGTTCTGGAGAGTCGAACTAGATTGAGGTCAATCGGATGTGCTGTTAGGAGATGGCTGGGCGCGGTTTCTGACGGCTCATGATCTCTCTGAAAGGAACATCCTGCTGTTCATGGTGTTTACGGTTGAGGTGTTCCTGCGGAATGGGTGCCTGAAGGAGTACAAAGCAGTTGCTGTGAACCTAGTAACTGAAGATGCAAAACGCCCAAGCACTGCACCTCAACGAAGTAAACCAATGCACTCCAACTTGCAAGTCCTGAATAACTTCAGCATTGATGGATTGACACTTTATTATGTGAAATATAACTGTTCAGGTGCCAAGCAGTTTGGAGTTCCACCTGTCAGCAAGAAAAGGAAGAACAGAAAAGAGAATACATGCGTTGAGGGATCAGACAAGAAACAAAATGCTTCCCCAATTTCTGCAAAGAAGGTTGGGTCGCAGAAGAGACTTGTCGGCATTGTGCCACGGCATTCATTCACGAAGCAGATTACCGGCTATAGTATTAAAAGCATCCTTGTGAGCACTACAGTTTCTGCTCTTTCTATTTAAGTTTATTTATCAATGCAATATATGTCAAAAAACTAGAGATTAGTCTGAATGCAAAATTGGAGCCTTGTTGTTCCTTAATTTATGAAACTGCTGATACAGGTTTTCGTACTGAAGAAGTGAGGATTTTGTCACTTAAACAGTTAACCCTGCAATTATGAAATTGTTCGTGACAAACAATAAAAGAACATTGCGATATCAACTCCAACAAAATTGTTCCTTATGAGAATTTATGTGCAATATCTTCAATTAAATGGTGACAATGACATGATGTGAAGTTCTACAGTAGTGCTCCCTAGCAATATGTAATTATTTTCAACAGGCCTTCCACCCTTCATCACAGTCAATACACCCTTACAAATTTTCGTAGTTTCCTTATCTTTATCAGCTTTATATGTAAGCCCACATCATGTAAGGCATCTAAAGGAATTAGATTTTTTTTTCAACCCTGCAATGTGCCTAACATCATGTATTGTTCTAATGGTACCATCATACATCTTAATTTTAACATCATATATCCCGCTAATACTATAGCATGTATCATCACCAAGGTAAATGTAACCAAAATTACCCGACCTGTATGAGGTGAACCAATCCCTGTTAGACGTGATGTGGTATGAACACCCTAAATCAAGAATCCATGCATCTATCAGCTAACTATTTGAAACCACGAGAACATCCACATTGATGATGTCCTAGTCATCTTTCTGAGCCACATTTACAGTCTTCTCATCACGCTTCCCACTATTATGTTCTTTCAACTTTGGACAATCTCCCTTATAATGTCCAATCTCCTTGCACTTGTAAAACTTGATATTCTTTCTGCTCATTGACTTTGATCTGGATTTGCACCTTCCATATTTCTCTTCCTTCCACACTTGCCCTTTGTGTACAAACTATCACCATAAGAACTCTCCCCTATGTTCTGCCTTTGTTGATTATGCGCCAACAAAACCATGGTGATGTCATCAACTTTGATAGTATCTTTCCCGTATGTCAAAGTGGTGACTAAGTGTTCATATGAAAGTGGTAATGAACATAGCAGAATTATTGCCTTGTCTTCATCCTCAATCTTCACCTCCAAACGCCCTAGGTCAGTGATCACCTGATTGAAGGCGTTGACATGCTGTGCAAGATCAAAACCCTCCTGCATCTTGAGTTTGTATAGCTTCTGCTTCAAATACAGCTTATTCATGAGTGATTTGGACATAAACTGAGTCATCAACTTATCCCAGGTTTCCTTCAATGATGTCATATCCATCATGTGATACATGACCTGATCCGAAAAACACAGCTGTATGATCATGGATACTTGCTCCTTCAACTCATCCCAATCATCATCCTCCATGCCCTTCAGCTTAGCTTCACGCAACCCCTGGAACACCCCTACTGCGCCAACAGATCATTCACCCTTGTCCGCCACAATCTGAAGTTCTCTATTCCGTTGCACTTCACCACCTCGAACAGAGCACCCGGCGTCGCCAGCTCAACAGAGCTCTGATACCAATTGTTGAAACCGATGGCAGCCCTAGCACGAGAGAACTATCATAGCAAGTAGAAAAGTATACAGTAGACACGAAGATTTGTTAACGAAGTTCAACAATGCCTACGTCCCCGGGAGCCGAATCACGACGGCTCCTTCTGTATGAGAAGTTTCTTTTCACAATTTGGGTTACAAGAGGTCAGCGGTATATATTTATACCCTGGCTATATGTTCGACTCGGACGTCTAGTCCGTACACTTGCCCATTCCTTTGTATATATGAGCTATCCACATCAAATCTCCACCTTGGCTAATTAGACGAGAATTAGGTTCTCATGTTTGGTTCACTGAACATTGCATAATGCCTGTGATGACAAAATCAGCAGACATAATTTATTAGCTTCAAGGTGCTAACAGGATCATTCGAAAACAGGAAAATGAAACCTTTATTAGGTAAAAAGGCCCGTTCGATCATACTTGTACTAACAGAACAACTAGGTTAGTAAAAACTGAAAATTTATTCTAACAAGAATAACATTTACAATGGTTAATTTTTCCAGAAACCTGGTGTACTTTTTCCAGAGGAACTGGTACTTCCAAAGTACAGAAAGGCCTTGTTTGATGGCCTCTTCACACATCACAGGCTCACAGCTGTACAACACAGTGTGAAGATGGCTCTCCTCCGTCCAATGTTGTCTAAAGTGATGACATTATTCTCCCTCTTTTTGTTCCTGCAACAAAAGAACACAAAAGAAAGTTGCAGAAGCTATTAGAAGCTAATGCTTGGAAAAACTGTCCCTTGCCAGACGTGGACTTTGGAGACATTGTGATCTCCAGGAAGTGTCCTTCACACATCTTCATCTGATCATTTAGCTTTTGAGAAATCCATAAACAGGGTGCTGCTAATTGATATTTTTTTTGGCACAAAGTGGGTCTGATGATCTGATCATGATCTCCAAATCCTGCAATAGTTGCAGGCACATACACAGGCTAGTATTTGCAGACAAATATGTACAGGAAATCTTGCAGATACCTCATAATTTGGCACAGTTGAAAGTGAAAGTGTTCTAGGGCATGCCAATTGAATCTTCCACTTTCTCATAACGATCTCTCCACCATTGACAGTCAAAGACACAGAGTAATTGGTAATTGCACTTCACTGGAGAATTTTAGTGGTATAAAGTGATCCCGGGGACAATGATTTGGCGCCACTGGTGTAAAGCAACATTCTTTTATGATCAAGGTCCAATGAATTGTCACAAATCATTGGTTCGTTCTTATCTACCAAAAGCGACATTTGCGACGGCGGAGACAAATTCTTGTGATCCCTCTAAGCTGGATACTTTTGCCGGCAAAAGTTTGCATAATAGGTTCTTGGAAGCCTAGAGCAGATGATCCTTGTCGAATGTGTTTTTTTTATCGCAGAGAAGAACGTGTGGAGAATTTGCAGTTTCAGAGCAAAGAAGAAATTTTATTGTGGTAGGTCCAATTTGGTATTTGTTGTTATGGATTTAGATTATGGTCAAGCATATGCAAAAGTAAACAAATCGCCAGGCAACACATCACACTGTGTGTGGTCAGAATTTAGATTGCTAATTTGCAATGGCATGGAGGAATGTCATGAGCGAAAACACGAAGTGATATTCTAGTAAGGATTTATACCAAATTTCATCTAATTTAGATCGGTGGCGTAAAAGTTAGCTATTTTCTTGGTCGTATGCCGTTAACCATTTTCTTGGCCGTGTGCCAAGTTGATTTCTGCTTCTGTTCGGTGAGTGGTCAGATTGCTGTGACCCAAACAGTCAGACCGACCGAGCGGTCCAAATGCCCCCTTGCGGGTGGTTAGACCGATGAGACAGTTTATCTCGGGTGTTGACTCTTGACTTCCGTATATCTTGTAGGCTTAAGTTTTTTGCTGTATTATATTGATAATCTTAGAGAAAAAATTTTAAAAAGACATCCACTCTCTCAGACTCGCCATACTCCATCCTAAGGCATATATAAAAGCAATCAAGCTAGACGCAAAGCTCTCGCCTAACAACTATAGACCTGATCGAGCGATCATCATCATCGTAGGATTCTGCCCAACAGCTGGTTATTATAAGCGTTGTGATTACAGCATGCAAGCATTGCATGCACGGATACGATGCCACTAAAGTAGAGAGAGAGAGAGAGAGAGAGAGAGAGAGATTACATTTTTTGCGTCTAGAACTGGCCAAACCGTGCGGCTCTTTCAGAAAAGGCAGGGAAAGTTCTAGCTAGCTAGGAATGCACGCAACGTGCTCTTTGCAGTGAGATTATTAATGGGGGGCTTTGGAAACCCTGAATGGAACAATCCTCTTTTTGACCGGTCTACCTTATTACTTGCATTGACCTGTTGCTGTGCGATCCATGGGCAATAATTCAGATGCAGGTTAGGAGAAGGAACAATTGATTAGCTGAAACTTTGGCCTGTGTTTGTTAGGCACCGAATGTGGTAAAGAATAAGAGAGAATTATAAGAACGCTGTTTTTTCCCCTCTTTGAACAGCTAATTAGCTGAAGAAGTCTAAAGAACGAATCTCTCTTTCAGTCAGGCATGCAGCTCCGGTTCAGTTTCACCGTGTGATACTGCTACGTGCACCGTCGTCTGAAGAACCTCAGGTTCACCTTGCGCTACGTGCACAACACGTTGTTCGCACGTTCCGCGCATCGATTTCCGCCGTCGGATCGCACCGCGGGAGTGATTCGGCAGAATCCTGTCCGTTTGGTGACGCTTGAGGGGTCCCCTCCCTCCCCTATAAATTGGGGAGGAGTGGTTACGTTGCCCTCTGAACATAAGCAAGCAAGCACCTTCTCAGTAAGAACTAGCTGACAAGTGTGTTCCAAGAAGCAGCCTAAGTAGCTAGGAAGAAGCCACTAGTGGTCACAAGAATGGGAGGAAGCCAGTCTTGCTTCGGGTCAGGAGGGAACGGGGACGACGAGCCGGCGTACGAGCAGCCGCGGCGCCCGTCGAGGAAGGTGCGGCCGAGCGACGAGGACGGCGACTGGAACGTCGACCTGAAGGCGACGGAGTTCATAGCCAAGTTCCATGCACGTACCGGATAACTTGTGTAATCTTCGCTGTATCTTGGTCTCTACTGCTTCTGCTGGTCTCTGGCTCGAGGTGGCTAATCTGCTAGGTTCATTCGCCATTTGTTCTCCCCTGCTTCCTTTTGTTTAATTAGCCCCATGCATGTATATCTACGTTAATCTATGTAACTATGTAAGGATGTGTAAATCTATATTCCCTAAATAAAAGCATCGCTGGACGAGCTGCTGTATGTAAATATACACCGCCAAGAAGTTGGTATTTGAAATGCAAATGCTTGACCCTATCATCTTCTCCTGGGATGCTCGTATGTAACTCTGAATTACATATCTACCATGATGGATGAATGCTAATTAAGATTTGAGAAAAAGAGGTGAGGAATAATTCCATAGGGGAACAGAAACTTCAGGAAGAATCCATTGATCAGTAATACTGGGCACTGAGCAAAGACATGAGCATGATCAGTTAAACTTATTTGGCAATCTTGATGTTAAGAAACGAACTACTGATTCACACAGGCTTCCTCTTTAGCCGCTCCAGAATTGTTGTTTTTTTTCTCTGTTTTCCACCAAGAAAATACTGGGTGTATCTTATTTTATCTTGAACAGGAATGCTTATAGACATTTGCGACAAAAGCAGTACAATCTCCAATCGTTTTACTAATTAGCTTCAGTAAGATTACAGAAGTAATCCCATAACGGGACCTCCTCTCGTTACCCTTCTTGTATGTTTACCCCTAGACCCTAGAACTTTGAGGCCGTTTGCTGTGTAAATAACAAGACGGAACCTGAACACCAACCTTGATTAAGATCCGAAGTCCACCTCAGATGATGCCCAGAGTCCTCCCGAACGGGTCTGCTTCACCTCAGATGAGGTTCGGGGGCCGATCCAAGATAAAATCTAGAGATTGACCTAAGGCAGAGTCCGAAGTCCAACCTGGAGACCAACTTCTGGCGGGTCCAGAGGCTAATCTCGGACGGGTCTGGAGGCAACGTTGAGCGAGGTCCGCGGACCTGCCCTGGAGTCCCTCGGACGCGGTAGGATCCACTTAGTGGGAATGATGAAAATGCGTTTAGAAGTAAACTAGGCCCTGAAGACAAACTTGTAACTCCACTCGTCTGCTCTTCCTACTCCATAAATAGGATCCCTTATAAGAGGGGCCATTCTTGTAACCCTAGAAACTTATAGTAAATACACTTGGTCATTTGTGTGTGCATCTCGTTTGAGTCTCTCTGTATTTTTTACGGTCTTCTAATCTGATCAAAGGTGGGTCTTCTAATCTGATAAAAGGTGCTTACAAGTTTACTAATGCTGGGAACAAAAAAGAACTAGTCATGAGTTATGACCATTGACCAATAGTGGAGCAAATGCCCCGTCGAAGGGCGTAACTTTTTCCAAAAGTGCGACAGGAGAGCAAGCTCAAACTTTCCCAAAGAAACCTTGTAGGCTAGCTATATATGCCCCGTTATTTCAGCTTTCAGCTTCCCCTGAACATGTTGTCAAAACGAACGCTAGACTAGCTAGGAGTACTGTACGTACATTCTTCCTTACCAGGCCAGAGAAAGATACCATGTGCGTTGCAAAATCGCCTTTGTATTACGAGAATAAAGCAACACCTATGGTTTGTTTTTTTTTTAAAAAAAAAGATAAAGCAACACCTGGGACAAAAGAGCGTTTAGGCACCGAGCTTTTTTCTAGGTTCCAATTACCTGAGGAGCTTCGCCTTCTACTTAATTGCATGCCCTAAAAGATGTTTTGCTATCCAATTGTTTAATAGGTTAGAGCCTGTTCTTTTTAGCTGTAGCTTGTGACTTTTGGGCTGTTCGTGCGAGAGATTAAAAACTCGACCTGCGGGGGTAAGACGGCCCCCGGGCATTAGCTTTAAGAAGAAGATCTTCTCACGCAGATCGAGAAAACCCTCGAACTCCTACTCCACCCTTACACAGCGGCACCATCGCCCGCGTGAGAACGACCAACGACCTAGGCGGGCCTTAGACCTGTGCTTTGGTGTGGTAGCAGACGAGGGGATTTTTTCCCCCAGCCTGAAATTCGCTCCCACTGGGAGTCGAACCCAGGACCTGGGGGGTGCTACTAGAGCGCTTTAGCCATTACGCTAGAGGCCAGAGTAATAGAAACTCACGTGTGGTTTTTGCCGATATAAATGCAGTTGGTATAGTATGTACTACAATTAACTAGTATACCCTATCTTAAAAAGATACTCCGTTTAAAAGCTAGTTAATGTAGAAAAGCCAAAAATAGCTTTTAGAAACCGAAAAGAACAGAGCCACATATTTGACTAGTTATGACCAATAGTGGAGCAAATGCTCCGTCAAAGGGCTTAACTTTTTTCGAAAGCTAGCTTCTGACGTGTGCGTTTGTTATTTTAAGCTGTGGTTTATGATTTTTAATTATGACTTATTAATCTAATAAATAGTAATTATTAAAAGAAGCCAAAAGCTAATTGAGAGATAGGACAGCAAGCTCAAACTTTCCCAAAGAAGCCTTGTAGGCTAGCCAAGTTTGGGAGGATTTGGAACTACAACCTTTTGTGTTTGGACTTTGGAGGGTGGTTAAGATTTACGTCAATTTTAACCAAATATTAATAAAATCCTCCTCAAATCGGGTAGTTTGGTCCGGTGATGCAATTTTGTACTGGGGTGACCAGCACTGTGTTATCCGACAGGTGAGGTAAGGATGGCATTGCCCTTAACATTCAATTACTTTTCATTTAGAATTGGTAACTGAGGTGTTTGGTGGGATGACCATATCCCTTATTTTGTACTACACTTACCCTTATGAGGATGAGATAGTGATGAACTAACACATTCAATTTCTCAAATCAAATGAGCAGTTATGTTTTAAGTTAAGATCGGATGGTCCATCCACTGTCTGATCCCTCGAACCAAACACCTTATAATCTTTGTTGTCATGGATGAGGACATGATCGGCCTATTCAATTCGGATGTGATCGATGCCTTTTAGCTCTCGGCTAAAATAGTCCTGTAGCAGCTGTTGTTTTTTGGCTAAAGTACCTAATCAAAAGAAACAAAGAAAAATAAGGAAAAAAATAAAAATATCATATCTCCACAAACAATAAAAAAAAAAAAGACATATTCCGGCGATACGCCAATTACATGGTGCGTAAACGGTCTACTATATACAAGTGGACAACATGACCTTGCAAGAAAGTGACTGTATATATAGATATACTAGCAGCGTAAGCGCAGCGGTACGCCGCACTAGCTACCGTGTGGACCGAAGTAAAAGAGACGGCAATTCGCGAAGATGTTTTGTTAAAAAAATCGAGGACATATGCGTAATTTCAAAAAAACCGGAGGCCTTTTCGCAAAAAACCGAGGACCCGTAAGGACGTATACGTAACTAAACGAGGACCCGTACGTCATTTTGGGAATTTTAAAAAATCGAGGACACATGCGTAATTTCAGGAAAACTGAAGGCCTTTTCCGCAAAAAACTAAGGACCTGTAAGGACGTATACGTAACTAAATGAGGACCCGTACGTAATTTTGGAAAACCACGGGGTGCTATCCTGCAAAAGGATATGCAATTTCGTTGAAGTGGAGGGGTGTTTTCGGGAAAAAAAAACGTGGCAAGGACCTTTTTGCAAGAACCAAGGACCTTTACGCTATTTTGGAAAATCCTTGGAGGCCTTTTCGCAAAAAATCTAACGTGGCATGGATGAGAGACCAGGAACTCCCATGGCTTTAATATAGTGATGATTTAAGATTCGTAACATTGTACATAGAGATGGCTTTCAACCAATGGTTGTATTCAACTTAGGGGGCCTTCGAATTAATTTTAATGCTTTTTTACTATATTTTATGATTTTTTATTAAAAATAAATAGTAATGTCTCAAAGAAGTGGTTTTTAGAAGAGACTAGTTGTGAAAAAAATAAGATAGTGATGCGTACACGTGATAGAAGCGAGATGACTGGGGTACGTGATAGTGAGAGAAGTGGAAACACGGTTTTAAAAAACTAAATATTTATATTAACTTTTAATTGTTTTTTAAATAAAAGATAGAAATAGAACCTGATACCAACGAATCAACGAATCAAAGCGATGGAAAGGGGACGTGCGGGGGATTTGGCTTGTCCAGCTTTTACCGAATGTCCAGGAACAACGAATCAAGGCTGATAGAAGATCGCCTCATACGACTGGAAGTCTTGGGGGGTTGGCAGTGATCCCTTCTGCAGAACGCCGAGTTGCGCATTAGAATGATTTGGGCCTGCTAATGGGCCTTCCTGCTCCGGTTGGCTTGTTGTGCAATGGAGGGCGGGAAACTCGCGGGCAAATGCTCGCACATGCTACATGAGCTTGTTGCGTAGCAGAGAATCGATTCTCTGGGCAGCCTTTTCTGGTGGTTGAAAGCAAAATTTCAGGGTGCGACTTCGAAGCGGAACTTGTTCTTTATCAACCAACGAAAACTACTTCAAAGTGGAACTTGTTCTTTCTCAACCAACGTAAACTCTGTGCTCTAAATTAGGGAATGGAATTACAAACTTCTCGGATGAGCATGATCATGTAACTCTTACTATTGTGGTTGGTGGTTAGATATGGGTCCGATGATCAAAGATAGGATGCTTGTCTTCATTTAAACACCAACAGGCTCTTCCTTGACGTGGTAGAGAGACTCTAAGGCTTGATTTTAGAAGATGAAGACTATAAACTTTGTTTATTCATTGCTTGATGATAATAGGTACAATATTGTCCTTTTTATATAGATGATTAAATTTAACTCCTAATCATCGTTACAGTGTTGTCATTTTTATATCGATGACTAAATTTAACTCCTAAAAAACCTATCTCTATATTAAGAAAATAATCATAATAATAGAAAACTTATCTCTAATACATGGAAATAATATAAAAGAAAATGAACCGAAATAATGAGAAAACTACTTAAATAGATAACACTGGCATAGCACCCATGCGGTACTATTCACTCGGCGGTATTGTTCACGGTGCTACAGTACCGCACGGTACTGTTCATGTGCTATGCGCTTGCTAGTCTTGGTCCCTAATATTACACCCCCTCGCTGCGAGACAGCTCGTCCTCGAACTGTTAGATGGAGGCCATAGACTAAGACCTTCATGTCCCCATATCGATGAAAGGGCACAATGATGACATCACGCGGCACGGAAGATGATGAGTGAAGCCTCGATACACAACAGTGAGGACAACACTCTAGTGTTGGCTGATGTCGCGGTAGTCATCAGCGGCAAGGGCAATCGACGCAGAGCAGAACAACATCCTTCTTTCCCTGAGATGCAACGGTTGTGAGAGGGATGTATTGACATCGCTGACCCTCACATGGCAACCGTTATGCCTCACACTTGCGGAGACACGGTGTCGGCCGGTCGCGTGGAGATGATCGCCACTAGACAGTGACAACCTTCCTCCTTGGCAAAGGCACAAAAGGTACCTAAAAAGGAGTCATTGTTGGTGACATGGCCAGTGCCAACGCCGGCGCTAAGGAAGGTGGTGGCAACAGCCATTGCAATGGCACATGATGTCTCTTCCTGCTCATTCAGCTTGTCCACCAACTCAATACCCTTCTCCAAGGTGACCATCATATTGTCGAGTAAACACTTCTTTTCTCACAGCTAGCCATCAACCTATCCAAGGGAGATAATTCAGCATTGGAAGTCATGGTGAGTAGCTCTGTGGAGGCTTGACGTGTGGGTGGAGACGGCGCGATGGTGGTGGCAAAATGAAAGTTGATGTGTTTAACAAACCTTGGTCAACTCTACACCCCGAGTGCACACTCTAGCTGCCGGTACCACAAAGCGGCATTTCCCGTTAGGTGGTGCGATGCCAACCACTCATTCTCTTCCTCTATTGTCCACTTTGCTTGAATAATTGCTCAAAATGATTCAACCAAGGTTGTGGTTTTTCCTTGCCATCGGAGGTCGGAAGTCCTAGGTAGTGGAATCGTGAAGCTCTGGCCTTCATGAAATTGAAACCCCTGATGCTTGCCATGGATGGTGGAGTAGTAGTTGGCTCTGATACCAAATGTTGTAGTCGATGGTTGGGTATGGGTCCAAGGGTAGGACGCTCGTCCTCATCTAGCCACCGGTAGGACTCTTCCTTGACATGGTAGAGAGACTCTAAGAGATTGATTTTAAAAGAAAAGGGAGACTAAGAACTTTGTTTATTCATTGATTGATAATAATAGGTATAATGTTATCTTTTTATAGGGATGGCTAAACTTAACTCATAAACTTATCTTTATATTATGAAAAATCATCCTAATAATAGAAAACTTATCTCTAATATATGAAAATAATCTAAAAGCAAATAAATCCAAATAATAAGGAAACTAATTAAATAGATAACATTGGCACATCACCTGTACGATACTGTTTATACGGTGGTACTATTCACAATATTGTTCATGGCGCTACAGTACTACGTGACACTATTCACGTGTTGTGTGTCTGCTAGTCTTGGTCCGTAACACTTACATACTTATCAATCTTGCTAATTGCCCCACAATTAGACTCCCTTTTATCTTTTCTTTTTCAGATTCTGTGGGATACAGCTTGGCAAAGAGATCAACGCAAATCTTGGTTGTAGCCAAGTTATTGTCACTTGTCAGATAATAGTATTTATGTGAAGAATTCAGTAAAGATTTTGCCACTGAGCTATCTGAATTAGACGAGAATTAGGTTCTCATGTTTGGTTCACTGAACATTGCATAATGCCTATGATACAAAATCAACAAACATAATTTATTAGCTTCAAGGTGCTAACAGAATCATTTGAGAAAACAGAAAAATGAAACCTTTATTAGGTAAAAAGGCCCGTTCGATCATACTTGTACTAACAGAACAACTAGGTTAGTAAAAACTGAAAATTTGTTCTAATAAGAATAACATTTACAATGGTTAATTTTTCCAGAAACCTGGTGTACTTTTCCGGAGGAACTGGTACTTCCAAAGTACAGAAAGGCCTTGTTTGATGGCCTCTTCACACATCACAGGCTCACAGCTGTACAACACAGTGTGAAGATGGCTCTCCTCCGTCCAATGTTGTCTAAAGTGATGACATGATTCTCCCTCTTTTTGTTCCTGCAACAAAAAAACACAAAAGAAAGTTGCAGAAGCTATTTGAAGCTAAGGCTTGGAAAAAGTGTCCAGGAAGTGTCCTTCACACATTTTCATCTGATCATTTAGCTTTTCAGAAATCCATAAACAGCGTGCTACTAATTGATATTTTTTTTGGCACAAAGTGGGTCTGATGATCTGATCATGATCTCCAAATCCTGCAATAGTTGCAGGCACATACACAGGCTAGTATTTGCAGACAAATATGTACAGGAAATCTTGCAGATACCTCATAATTTGGCACAGTTGAAAGTGAAAGTGTTCTAGGGCATGCCAATTGAATTTTCCACTTTCTCATAACGATCTCTCCACCATTTCTTGAGAATATTCAGATTCAGCAGTCTTGTTCTCTCTCAAAATCTGCGGATTGACAGTCAAAGACGCAGAGTAATTGGTAATTGCACTTCACTGGAGAATATTAGTAGTATAAAGTGATCCCGGGGACGATGATTTGGCGCCACTGGTATAAAGCAACATTCTTTTATGATCAAGGTCCAATGAATTGTCACAAATCATTGGCTCGTTCTTATCTACCAAAGTTGATGCTGGCTAGAGGGGGAATTTCAAACGTCAAGGGAAAGAAAGGATGATAGCTCGGAGACAAATTCATGTGATCCCTCTAAGTTGGATCAAACCTTTTGCCGGGAAAGTTTGCAGCATATGTTCTTGGAAGCCTAGATCGCAGATGATCCTTGTCGAATGTGTTCTTGGAAAATTTGCAGTTTCAAAGCAAAGAAGAAATTTGTTTGTGGTAGCTCCAATCTGGTTCTTGTTACGGATTTAGATTATGGTCGAGCATATGCAAAAGTAAACAGATTGCCAGGCAACTCATCACACTGTGTGTGGTCAGAACTTAGAATCAGATTGCCAATTTACAATAGCAAGGAGGAAATGTCATGAGTGAAAACACGAAGTGACCATTGGAAACTTGACTAATGATTTAATGTGACACATTGCTAGGCTGGAACATGGTTCGGCCCTACGAGATCCCACTGTACATGAAATAGCTAGGGACAAGTTAACGCGACAAATATGTTTATTATCCAACTTTTGTCGGAGAAGATCATCATACCTCTAATTTTTGTTATTTTTTAATGTTCCATTTTTTGGTTAGAAGCTTAAATGGTGAGCGGTATGTAGCTGTAGAATATGTTCATTGCACTGAAAAGACCATACGGCAAAACAAAAAATGGTACTCCATTTGTGGGTAGAAATTTTTGCTAATTTGTGTAGGGCCAAGATTTCATGGTGTTAAGAAAATAGCAGGCAGTGTATAGTTTTTGCACTGTACTTGTGTTTCGTTCCCTTGCAATGGGATATAGGAAACAATTTAGTTATGTAAAATGTATGGTCGAAAGAATAGAGCATTTGATCTTTTTCTCAAGATAATTAAGTTTGAATCTTTTCATTCATATACCAAACATCTCAAGTTATAGAAATAGAAAACGTTGCATAAATATCGTGTCAGTTTAATTGAAAGTGAAATTCGATTATAGGAAAGAAAATTGAAGTACTGAGGCAACAAAGTCTGTTAAAAAAAAGAGAGAAGCATATTTCATCACAACCTTACATGGAAGAATATGGTTGCTCAACCCATCGGTGCAATTGCAAGCAAAACATGACAGCTGATAAATAAGGTTAACGATTAAACCAAAGGTGTTAGATTACTATGTTACTCAAAGCGTCCTACCTGAAAATTCAATTCTCTCCATGCAATTATTCAATTATTTCACTTAAATAACACTCATCCATCATAGTGTACATGCATGGCAAAATTCCATTGAAATCTCAGCAGAAGATGAACCACTAATGTGCTGGAATTCAACTACTTAAGCTTGCATAAATATTTTCACTGTTTCCCTTCCACCTCATCTTAATTTGTCATCTTAAGTTCTTAACTACAAGTGATCGACTATGCAAGGAAGAAACCGTGCATCTGTAAGGGTCGTTATTTACACAGCAATCGGCCTCAAGTTCTAGAGCCTAGGGGCAAACATACAAGAAGGGTAAGGAGAGGAGGTCCCGTTATGGGATTACTTCTGTAATCTTACTGAAGCTAATTAGTAAAACGATTGGAGATTGTACTGTTTTTGTCGCAAATGTCTATAAGCATTCCTGTTCAGGAATTTTCTTGGTGGAAAACTGAGGAAAAAACAACAATTCTGGTACGGCTAACGAGGAAGCTAGCCTGTGTGAATCAGTAGTACGTCTCTTAACATCAAGATTGTCAAATAAGTTTAACTGATCATGCTCATGTCTTTGCTCAGTGCCAGTATTACTGATCAATGGATTCTTCCTGAAGTTTCTGTTCCCCCTATGTAATTATTCCTCACCTCTTGGTCCCAAATCTTAATTAGCATCCATCCATCATGGTACATATCTAATTCAGAGTTACATACCATCATCTCAGGAGAAGATGATAAGGTTAAGCATTTGCATTTCAAAGACCAACTTCTTGGCAGTGTAGATTTACATACAGAAGCTCTTCCAGAGATGCTCTTATTTAGGGAATATAGATTTACACATCCTTACATAGTTACATAGATTAATGTAGATATACATGCGTGGGGCTAATTAAACAAAAGGAAGCAGGGGAGAACAAATGGCGAATGAACCTAGCAGATTAGCCACCTCGAGCCAGAGACCCGCAGAAGCAGTAGAGACCAAGATACAGCGAAGATTACACAAGTTATTCGGTACTTGCATGGAACTTGGCTATGAACTCCGTCGCCTTCAGGTCGACGTTCCAGTCGCCGTCCTGGTCGCTCGGCCGCACCTTCCTCGACGGGCGCCGCGGCTGCTCGCACGCCGGCTCGTCGTCCCCGTTCCCTCCTGACCCGAAGCAAGACTGGCTTCCTCCCATTCTTGTGGTCACTTGTGGCTTCTTCCTAGGCTGCTTCTTGGACACACTTGTCGACTAGTTCTTACTGAGAAGCTGCTTGCTTGCTTAGTTCAGGGCAACCACTCCTCCCCAATTTATAGGGGAGGGAGGGGACCCCTCAAGCTTCACCAAACGGACAGGATTCTCCCGAATCACTCCCACGGTGCGATCCGACGGCGGAGATCGATGCGCAGAAGGTGCGAACGACGTGTTGTGCACGTAGCGCAAGGTGAACCTGAGATTCTTCAGACGACGGTGCGCGTAGCAGTATCACACGGTGAAACTGAACCTGAGCTGCATGCCAGACTGAAGGATAGATTCTTTCTTTAGAGTTCTTCAGCTAGCACAGGACGGAACTAGAAAAAAAAAATCCGATTTCATCACTTCACGTTATACTAAACACTAATGTGCGATGGCAATATGCGATTTCAAAGAAATAGCTATCAAAATATTTACCAACATTAATAGTATTATCTGACATCTTCTTTTGTAGACATCGTTCCATAAATCTACCTACCGTTTATTAAAAACTCAATTAGATAGTGCTATAACAGTTCAATAATAATATAACAAAAAAAACATGGAAAAGTTTACTTACTTGACATTATAATCGCACACTCTAAGTTAAATCTAAATCTTGGTCCAATATGAGCACATGTATCATAATCACATATCACTAAATTGTGCCTCCGGTTTGCAATAAACTAGATCAGTATTCTAAAAATCCAAACTAAAACTCTAAGCTTAACCCTACAATTCGACAAAAATAAACTAAAAATCACCCTAACTCACAAATTTAGCTTTTGTTCTTGAAACAAATCGAAAGAATTGAGAAATTTTTTTGAGTAAAGTACATACAAATTGGGTGGATCTAAACCTCCTTTGACCAACGAGGGCGCAAGGCAACGAGAACCGGGGCCATGAGACGCTGCACGCGAGATGACAACCAAAGGCAGCTAGCGGCGGCCGATTTCTCTTGTTCTCCAACGACCGACTGTTGTGTGGCTAGGTGCAGGCATGGGGTACGACACACGTCTATTGCCTTCTGCGACCATGTGAGATGAATAGATGTTGAGGAGTGCTGTGACGTGCATGGTGCTTTAGTATTGATCAAATGGACTCTACAGTCTTGACGCTCATAGGCAGCGTTGGACGCCTCGGTCTGCTGCAGTTCTTTTTCTTGGGCTGAGTGCTATCTCATAGGGTGGCTCGAGTCTGTCTTCTTTTGGGTTGCTGCTGGTTGCTGGGTGCACCGAGTTTAGATTGGAGAGTTCACACATCGACTAGAGACATTGATTACTATTAATTTTTTAGATCTGGTGTCCTATTACATCGGATGGGTCACCATGGCTCCGCCCCTGATAGCTTGTTTTATCTGAATCCTGAAAGCCTGAAGGTCTGAACAGGTAATGGTGCTCGGAACAATGCAGTGGTGATGGCGTGATGCATGCATTGGATAGTTGGATTTGAAATGTCATGAAATATATTACGGTGATAATGGCGGCCAAATAGTTTTTTTGTGTTTCGATTCACATGAAGCTAGCCGTGCATTTAAGGTAGAACAGATTTTTTTTCTTTTTCTGAAAGTGTGTAATTCAGATAAGGGAGCGACTGTTCAGATAAGAAAAGTGTATGGCGATAAGCCGCATCTCAGAGTCACTAACACGTTTGGTCATTTCAGGGCCATTTTTTATAATTAGTA
This sequence comes from Bonia amplexicaulis, assembly GCA_036346245.1. Taxonomy (NCBI): domain Eukaryota; kingdom Viridiplantae; phylum Streptophyta; class Magnoliopsida; order Poales; family Poaceae; genus Bonia; species Bonia amplexicaulis. The sequence goes on from CM070751.1 coordinate 2,666,380, forward strand.
TTCATCAAGATTTGGTCTAGCTATGTGGTGATCACTGCGTCATAACCAGTAGTACAACTTGCTAGCCAGCTGCTTGATTTGCAAGCATGCACTTTGTTTGTTTGTTGTTTGTGGTCTCTCTCAGTTGCAGCCCTACACTATCCTCAAAATAATTAAGAAAAATTTAGGGCTGCCAAAAGAATATTTATGATGTTTAGAGACTACAGTAGAAAGAGAGAGAGAGAGAGAGAGAGAGAGAGAGAGTCTCATGGGTAAGTGGCCGCAGCACTGACCTTCTTTCGCGGCATCTGTTTCTTCGACGGGCTTTTATTGGGCCGCCTGTATTGGGGCTGCAGTACGTAATTTTATTTGGGTGAGGCCTATTTAGAGCCGGTCAATTAATCACCGAACGTGGGCATGCCTTTCTTTTTGCTTTTCTTTTTCAAGAATTCAAAAACACGTATCTTTCGAACCGAACAAGGGGCGGAGACAGGGGGAGCAGGGGCCTGGCGCTCTCCAATATTTTTATTTTTCTTGATTAGCTATTAAGTATTTTAGTAATTAGTTTATAAAGTATTCATTTAGCCTCTCTCATGAGTGAGCAAAGTTTGATTTTTGATTAAACTATTGACATCTATGATCTTCTTGGTAGGTCTAGAGTCAAATTTAAATTAATAGAAATATAGCTTTTTTTGTATTGTTATGTTATATTTGTATATGATTGCAAAAAAATTATCATCTGTTTGGCCCCCTATATCCAAATCCTGGCTTCGCCCTTGGATTGAACCGAGTATCCGTTTAGATCACTGTGTTTTTACAATGAATTCTATAAAATAAGATCCATAATACGCATTTTGACTTAGTAATAATGATAACATATATCATGGAACAAACAACAAAAACTAGTGAAACAAAACAAACATGATGGTGGGATATCCATCCAGCTCTCAATTTTGGATGTTTCTATAGGTAAAATGAAATGTTTCACGTATTAATTTTGAATGTTCCAATAGTTTGTAGGCGATGCTCCAATGTGCATATTTTAAATTGGGTATGGGCAATGAATCAGGTGGGTAGACACGCGCTGGCTGTTTTATTAACAGGCACATCCAAACATTAGTGACTGCTTAAGAAAAGAAAAGAAAAGAAAAGAAAGGAAAGTAAAGGAAAGGAAAGGGGCACACACAAGTGATGCTTCTCTTTTGCAAAGAACTGGTCGGCGTCTTTCTTGAGCAAAGGGTGCATGACAACACGGCGAAAAACTGGATGAACTGGTCGAATTTGAATGCACTAGTCTCATTTTATATATAAACGGTGCGGCCAGGAACATCTCTTGTTGTCTGGGTGATAATTGAAATGCTCTTCAATCTTTTTTCTGTTAATATCTGTGGTTGTAAATTATTAACGTCATAAGATACAGGAGTAAGCCAAATAAATAAGATACATAGACATGTTCTTTTTTTTTGCTGCGGTTTATGGTTTTTGACTGCGGTTTGTGGCTTTTAAGCTGTTCGTGTGAGAGATTACAGAGTAACAGAAACTCACGTATGGTTTTTGCCGATATAAATGAAGTCGGTACAGCATGTATTACAATTAACTAGTAGACCCTACTTTAAAAAGATATTTTGTTTAAAAAGTAGTTACTGGAGAAAAGTCGAAAAACAGTTTTTAGAAGCGGAAAAAAACAGACCTACAGACGTGCGTATGCACATGCATGATGGCAGAGTAAGAGTATGTACAATGCAGGCTCTTAAAGAGATGCTTAGCAATGAAAAACTGATTTTTTTTTGCCACATAGGATAGATAAGGTGCTTATTTTGAAGCATAGATGCTTAAATAAGCATCGGTGCTTAGTAGGTGTTTATGTGTATAACTATATCTATTAATAGGTAATATAGCATCTAAGCACTCACGGAAGAGATATTTGCATTGGAGGAAATAACTTTTGCATAGATGCTTGATGATGTGGCTATATTCTCTCTCTTTAAGTATTCATATATAAGCATCTTGTATTGTACATGCCCTAACGGCGCGTGCGGCATGCAGACGTGTTTGAATTTGACTCCAATGCAATTCAACTCCAACTAAGATCAATTCCGCGCGCGACAAATTTTGGCCGCAATCGTTCGCGACAAGATATGCTAATCTTGTGTAAAAACTAACTACAAAACAAACCCAATGTTAATTGAAGTAGTTACCACGTACGAGTAGCTCCAAGATGTCTGAGAAGTATATATCCTAGTAGTAGTAGTACGTATTTTGATTTAAAAATTTTGAGGCAGACAGGTACTAATAAAGCAAGAAAAGAAACACTTGCCCCAGCTAATGAGCTAATTCACCCCACACGCGGTCACGGCCTCCTCACGCGGTGGGGGAACCGCACCAGCCCGGCTTCACGCGGTCGCCAACCGCGCGGCGTAGGGATGGGTGTGCCCGTTTATTCGTGTATCCATGGGTAAATACCCTAATGGAGTCGGGTATGGGATGTATTTTTACCCGCGGTAGGAAAATGGGGAAAATCGCCCATCGGTAAACGGGCACGGTATGGGTTAGCTCTACCTGCACTGCCTCGCCTGCTTACCGTGGAATAAACTGACATGTGGGCCATCAAAAACAGTAAACCCTAGCTCCATACGGTCTCTTGGGCCTTGGCTCCATACGGCCTCTCCCTACTCTCGGCAGTCGGCTCCGCTCCTTCCACCAAAAGCGCCGCTCCTCATTCCTTCCTCCAAATCTCCGCTCCTCGCCGCTCCTCATTCCGCCGCTATCCGTCCCGTCGTCCCGCCTCCAGACTTCCTCCAACCACCGCTCCTCGCCGCTCCTCATTTCTCGCCGCTCCTCGCCCTCGTTGGTCGTTCCTCGCCGAGACGCCGGAGTGGCTAGACTCTTCAAGTCCTTAGAGCCTCCTCCGGTCCCAGATCCGCCACCGCCTCCCTCGTTTCGCCCTCATCGCCGAGACGCCGGACTCCGACTCCACCCCAGATCCGCGGCGCCGCCCCCACCCGACCGCCGGCCTCCTCCTCCCCCCGGATCCGCCACCGCCTCCTCCTCCTCCGCCCCCAACCCGGTCGCCGACCTCCTCCTCCACCCCAGATCCGTCTCCTCCTCCTCCTCGTTCGCCTCGCCCGCCCCGCGCCCGCCGCCTCGCCTTAAGCGTCTCCTCCCACCATCCCATGTTATCCTCCCGACCGGTTGTTGCCCCACCTGCTGAGGTCGAGCGTTTGGAGACGCAGGCGGAGGGGCTCACGGTGGTGAGGTGCCGACGCAGACGACGACGTGCTGGCGGACGGGGATTGGTTCGGCGTCGTCTTCGGCGAGGCCAAGCCAGGAGAGCCCCGTGCCCCACCACTCCGCCTCCGCACCATCGGCTCCCACTCCCTCACGTCGGACCTCTCCTCTCCATCGCCGAGCTCGACGACCTTGTAAGCTCCCTTCTCCTCTGCACTGCCTCCGATTGGTGGTTGCTCAGCTTTTCACTTCAATCATCCCCTTATTTAGGTCTTGATTGTCTTGGAACATAGTATTTGTGTTTAATTCTCATAGTATTTGTTTCAATTCAATAGAAACATGGTATATGTGTTCAATTCTCATAGTATTTGTGTTCAATAATTGATTCAATAGAAACATAGAAATTCTCGTATTTGTGTTCAATTCAACATAGAACTTCAATTCTCATATTTGTGACTTTGATTCTCAACATTAATATTTGATTGGTGTTCCATTCTCATATTTGTGCATTGGTGATGTTTGAATGTGATGCACTAAGTTCACTGTAAACGGGTATACCATGGGCGACGGTACCATGGCGGCGGGTATGGGCGAGGTTTTTACCGTGGTCTTCGTGGTATACCACGGGCGTAATCGGGGTCGCGGTACGGGTATGGGCGAGCACTACAGTGCACTTGCCACGGGCCATCCCTATGGCGACGGCTTCCCAGGTTGGACGTGGATAAGGTGACCAGCGATGTCGAGGCCTTCCCAAAGTATTTCGGTTTGAGTTTATAGTTTTGATTTATTTTTTATTATTTATAAATTTTTTTTCTAAACTTTTGATTTTATTTTAGCTTTTTTGTCGGTTCTTTTTTGTATTAATTTGCATTGTCCGATTTTTATTTTTTTAATTTAATTATTCAAAATAAGCCACCTTCAGTTATAGTATAATTTTAACTAGCCAAACATAATTTCAGTCATAAACTACTATTTTTTAGCTCAACCAAACGAGGCCTAAAATTAACCAAAAAACTGCGTGAAAAGGTTAAACTCTCTGTGGATACAGAGATCAACTGTATGTAGTGGCCTACGAAGCATGAAAAGGTTATAGATTCTTTTCGGTTTTCCAGCTGATTTTTGTTTTTAACTCCTTTTAATAATTATTATTTATTATATTAATAAATTATAGTAAAAAAATTATAAACCGTAACTAAAAACAGACAAAACATTCACTTCAGTTGCTATGACATGCTGTCCTCTACAAGTAAGTAATCATTGCCCAAGTTTGTTCCCATCGATTTAATCAGGCTAAACGATCATCTGTTAATTTGTCGATGCCCAAAAGCACATTGTGTCTACCAAATAAAACAGAGAGAGTTCCTTAAATTACTAACTGTAGCATACATAATTCTACTTTTAATTTCATCTGCGAAATAACTATTCAATGCCAGCAGAGAATCTTGTGCTGACTGCTGGGATCTCCCCCCGGAATCAATTGCTAATGTAGCTTTACAACTTAAAAAAATACTTGGCATAATTTCTGTGATATTTCTTTCCTGTAAAAAGCAGCCACATACATAAAGGTCTTTTTTTATTAAAAAAGAATATTGATCACGGTTGTGTACCACAATGGTATCTCCTAAAGATCGACTACCGCTAGAGTACGATCAGCTTCCGAGGATCACTTTTTAAAGACGTTGAACGATCGACTACTTTCACTACACCGATACGCACTACGTTGATAACAATGTATGATCCCTTACTTGTATTGATTTCTAGTTTACACGGTAGAATTTTAACTTGTGCTAGTGTGGTCTACCCATAATCCCTTCACGTCCACCCCATTTGTGAAGCATGGCACGCCATCGACCTCCGTGGCTAGCACCGTCGCCTCGCCACCTTTCGACCAAACACGCATCAACCCTATGTAAGTGTCGGTGATGTAGAGGTTGTCGGACTCGTAGTGAAACCGCATACCCCATGGCCATTTGCACTTTCTCCCCGTGAACCGTCAGGAGGGTCAACGCTGCTCACTAGTTCCTTGCGTAACTCGGGTTGTACGTGTAGGTCGTCCAGCCAATTGCCTCGGCGTTGTACTTGATGATACGGTTGTCTGAGACGCCGTTGTAAGGGTCGTGGCCTTTGTCATCTAAGGTGACGCTCTTCGGGCCATGCAGGGATCCGTCGCAAAACCGGATCACCACCAACGCTACTAGCCTCACGGTGCTAGTGCTCCCCATGTTTGCGTGAGTACGGCACAATTGAGTTTTTTTCTTGCGTTGGCTAAGCGTGGGCTCTTTTTAACTATAACTTATGTGTTTTATCTCTAACACGATCACTTTGTAAATAAATTGAATGTTAATAAGCTGATAAGCTGTTTTAAAAATACTGTCTTGATTAGTCGCTTCGAAACGACGGTGAAGAAATTATTCTATTTATTTGTTTAAAAAATTATAAATCATAAGTTATAAGTTAAAAAAAACTGTAGGATTAGTTTGGTGGAGAGTGTAGGTGCCTCTGCTTTTATGGCTGCTTCTACTGGTCCTATTCGGCCTCAGGAGAAACCGACTCCGAGTCGCACTCTTGTTTTTAGTGAAAACTCCGAGTCGGACTCGGCAGCTGGTTTCCAACTTTCCTATCCGAGTAACACAACCGCACGGTCCAGCCGGCCAGCGTAGTAAATTTTGTTGGGCCGTGATGCGCCATTTGCAAACGGACCAACCAGTTGATCCAACCCGCACTCTCACATCGGGGCGCTCTCAAAAAAAAAAAGAACGAAAGAACGAAAGAAAGAAAGAAAAGAGGCCGAACTGAAGCGCGGTGTCGTATCTTTGAATAACCTGCGTTGTTCTCTCCGGTCTGTTGATTGTAGTTCAAAATTGCTTTTGTATATGCTGCTGGGCTTAGGCAATAGATATATATTTGACTTGTAATTGTAATAGACGCCGCTAGGAATACCTCGCAGTCTACTGTGTATTGCTATCCAATGTAAAATTATTCTCATGCAGTCATATTATTTCTTCATCAAGCAAACTAAAGAAATACGATCGCTTCAGCTTTACATTTCTTGCGAGCACTTGAGCTTCACGATTGAAATCCGTGCATGTGTTGCGTGCTAGTTTGTTCAGATTAGATCAATTTCTTACGATTAATTCAGGTGATAAATGTACATGGTCACTCGCACTTGGGCCTCCACAATATGCAATGGGCTAGGGCAACACATATCATGTATGTTTTCCCAACCATTGAAAATAAATTTGACACGAAACAATTTGTGACTTTGATTCTCAACATTAATATTTGATTGGTGTTCCATTCTCATATTTGTGCATTGGTGATGTTTGAATGTGATGCACTAAGTTCACGGTAAGGGTATACCAGGCTGCGTACCGTTTGCTGCAGGTATGGGCGAGGTTTTTACAGTGGTCTTCGCGGTATACCACGGGCGTAATCGGGTCGCGGGTGCGGGATGGGCGAGCCGACTACCGGTCCACGCTGCCAGGTGCCATCCCTATGGCGACGGCTTCCCAGGTTGGACGTGGATAAGGTGACCAGCGATGTCGAGGCCTTCCCAAAGTATTTCGGTTTGAGTTTATAGTTTTGATTTATTTTTATTATTTATAAATTTTTTTCTTAAACTTTTGATTTTATTTTAGCTTTTTGTCGGTTCTTTTTGTATTAATTTGCATTGTCCGATTTTTATTTTTTAATTTAATTATTCAAAATAAGCCACCTTCGTTATAGTATAATTTTAACTAGCCAAACATAATTTCAGTCATAAACTACTATTTTTAGCTCAACCAAAGCGAGGCCTAAAATTAACCAAAAATCTGCGTGAAAAGGTTAAACTCTCTGTGGATACAGAGATCAACTGTATGTAGTGGCCTCTGAAGCATGAAAAGGTTATAGATTCTTTTCGGTTTTCCGTGATTTTGTTTTAACTCCTTTTAATAATTATTATTTATTATATTAATAAATTATAGTAAAAATTATAAACCGTAACTAAAAAAACAGACAAAAACATTCACTTCAGTTGCTATGACATGCTGTCCTCTACAAGTAAGTAATCATTGCCCAAGTTTGTTCCCATCGATTTAATCAGGCTAAACGATCATCTGTTAATTTGTCGATGCCCAAAAGCACATTGTGTCTACTAAATAAAACAGAGAGAGTTCCTTAAATTCCTAACTGTAGCATACATAATTCTACTTTTAATTTCATCTGCGAAATAACTATTCAATGCCAGCAGAGAATCTTGTGCTGACTGCTGGGATCTCCCCCCGGAATCAATTGCTAATGTAGCTTTACAACTTAAAAAAATACTTGGCATAATTTCTGTGATATTTCTTTCCTGTAAAAAGCAGCCACATACATAAAGGTCTTTTTTTATTAAAAAAGAATATTGATCACGGTTGTGTACCACAATGGTATCTCTTTTCTCTTTGATATATAGGCGATGTTCCAAAGTATTGTGGTTTTTTACAGACACATCATTGTAGCGGTTGTTAGCTTTTCTAAGGTATTCAATTAAAGAAAAAATAAAAAATATTATTATATCTCTATGGATAATGCAAAGGAAAAAAAGGAAAAAAGAAAAAACGCGTCAAGAAACTAATGCGTTCTAAACGGTTTTTGGCTTCTGAAAGTCAGAAGCTACGTTGTTTGGAACAGGGCCATATACAGTCCTAACAACGTGAATCCCTCGTTGTTGTAACCCTTTCTCATGCTGCGATCTTTGGTAGTTCATGCTGTTATCAGTAAAATATACATCTCCCACAACCTAGTTGACATCCTGTAAGTGATATGCCCTAGAGGCAATCATGGATATGATTATATCACTTTTATATTTATGATCTTTTCAATAATAAGTTATTTTATCTCTTAAATAAATATTTTTCGTATTAATCAACAAGTATATGATTTATTCGTGGAACTCTTTATTCATTTTTGATGTTATTCTAAATTATCCGTGATCTTATATCATCATGTGGGACAATTACGATTTAAAGATCAGCACATGTATTGATATGGGGATATAAAATCAATAATATGGATACATGTTAGAGAATATGATGTTGGATTGGCCCACCTTGAGATATTATTAAGATTGTTATGTTTTTTGTGTCAGCAGTTAGTATCAAGCAATGATAATATATAATCCTTGTACATGAGATCAACATAATTTTCTACATGTATAATAGTGTACTTAGGAGTTACTAAATATTTCTCCGTAACTAGGTAGTTATAAAGGTAGCTTTTAAGTATGCTATGAAATATACGGAGAAATATAACTAATCGGATATAAGATTTGCTCCTCCTACATAACAGGAGAGATACCCCTTAGCCTCTCGATGTGGTTGGATAAAGGAAGTGTATGGGCATACCATGAGTGGTCATAGAGTCAGCTACATGAAGTTATCCATCAATAAATTGGGAAAGATTGAACAATCCATAGATACAAATAGGTCGTATCGAATATCATGAGGCAAAAAAAGAATACGCAAGCAGATCGTTTAGTCTGACCAGATACAAACTGGTCGTATGAGTATATTGACTGGTAGTGAGCTGATCAGGCATATCACACACCGATCTACGAACTAATTGTATAGGGATACATACTGGTCGTAATCAGATACAAATTGGTCGTAAGGAGTTATGAACTGATCGTAAATGACTAAAATCTGATTACAGATCATATTTCATAAGGTTCATCCAATTTGATCTTTGTATATATTTAATGGTCGATATGTCCTGTTAGGGACTGCTACCGATCAGTGATTGAAAATATGTTTCTAGGTTACAACCAAGTATGTAAATTTACAGGGTCATATATTTAACAGATTGGAATAATAAGGGCTCAGATGATAGTCTCCGAGTAGGATACGATCTCTACTTGTATTAGATAAGGATCCAATCGAAGAATTTGTATAAAAGGGTGTATTATGGAAAATTGAGAGACATTGCACCACCCACCGAAACTCTAGCCACCTCCTTTCGAAAGCCTTGTTGTTGTGCGCGTTGGTACTAGCACACCGACGCACTACGTTCCATCCCTAGATGTGTAAACTTTGATAGAGACGCTATTGTGATTGCGACACTAATCAGGACAGCCGAGGAGAAGACAATTGGCTCCTAAAGATTGACTACTGCTAGAGTACGATAAGCTTTTGAGGATCACTTTTTAAAGACGTTGAACGATCGACTACTTTCACTACACCGATACGTGCTACGTTGAACCAAGCTATTTCAACTCTTCTTCTGCTGCACTGCATATCTAGTGATAACAATGCATGATCCCTTGCTTGTATTGATTTCTAGTTTACGCGGTAGAATTTTAATTATGCTAGTGTAGTCTATTCGTAATCCCTTCACGTCCACCCCATTTGTGAAGCATGGCACATCATCGACCTCCGTGGCTAGCACCGTCGCCTCGCCACCTCTCGACCTAACACGCATCAACCCTATGTAAGTGTCGGTGATGTAGAGGTTGTCAGACTCGTAGTGAAATCGCAGTCGCACTCTTGTTTTTTAGTGAAAACTCCGAGTCGGACTCGGCGGCTGGTTTCCAACTTTCCTATCCGAGTTACAGAACCGCACGGTCCAGCCGGCCAGCGTAGTAAATTTGTTGGGCCGTGATGGGCCATTTGCAAACGGACCAACCAGTTGATCCAACATGCACTCTCACATCAGGGCGCTCTCAAAAAAAAAAAAAAGAAAGAAAGAAAGAAAAGAGGCTGAACTGAAGTGCGGTGTCGTATCTATGAATAACCTGCGTTGTTCTCTCCGGTCTGTTGATTGTAGTTCAAAATTGCTTTTGTATATGCTGCTGGGCTTAGGCAATAGATATATATATATATTCGACTTGCAAATTACAATTGTAATAGACGCCGCTAGGAAAATCTCGCAGTCTACTGTGTATTGCTATCCAATGTAAAATTATTCTCATGCAGTCATATTATTTCTTCCTCAAGCAAACTAAAGAAATACGATCGCTTCAGCTTTACATTTCTTGCGAGCACCTGAGCTTCACGATTGAAATCCGTGCATGTGTTGCGTGCTAGTTTGTTCCGATAGATCAATTTCTTACGATTAATTCAGGCGATCTATATAAATGTACATGGTCACTCGCACTTGGGCCTCCACAATATGCAATGGGCTAGGGCAACACATATCATGTATGTTTTCCCAACCATTGAAAAGAAATTTGACATGAAACAACCGTAAAGAGCCTGATCGTTGGAGCGATAGATATAATGGGTTGAGGCTAGATCTAGACTTCCTTCTCTACCACTTATAACTTATGGTTTATATCTTATGCTACAATAACTAACTTTTAAACGATGAGTTTTTTAAGGCAGGATCAATAGGGAGACTGTAGTAAAAAGTGTACTGAGTTTAGTTGTACCGGCCAACATCGCATACGACTATTATCCTTTGTGTACTGCCTCTCGAGAGTAGCTAAAATTCAAAAATTTAAGTCATAAATCATAAGTCACACAAAAATCCACTCGGTCCCTTACGATCCGAATGGAGCAAGCACTGCAGTAATGAGCGGTTCATCTCACTGCGATGAGTGAAGACAAGCGCTGCAGGTAATGAGCCGATTATTTTGTGTTGTGGCTCTAATCGACACTCTTGCGAATGAACCATAAGCGATAAATCGCTTCTAAAGGCTATTTCGATAAACCACTTGAAACATTGGTAAAGAAGTGTCTTGTTTGTTTTTCGAGGAAAGTCATAAGCTATAAGTTGAAATAAGCTAAAAAATATGTCCATAGGTGAGGTGAGACCCATATGTTAGTGATATGGGTTCGGTCGTGATGCGAGGCGTGCAAAGGCGGAGCTGCTTGCCAAGACCACTCGAAGCAAACTTCCATCATCGGTCATGAGAGGGTTGGATGTGGTCACCATTGTTGTTAGGGATGGATCTAGGCCTATAACAGTCCGGCTCTAATCTAGGACGTAAGATATTTATCGTCTGAAAGTCTAGATAAATTTAAGACATAATTTTCCTTTCTACCTAGTTAGTAATGGTTTTCAGCTCTCGACAGTTTAGGACGTGATGCACATGCATGATTGCTGATTTTTGTTTGCCATGTTTGCACCCAGACAAGCCAAAAAAAAAAAACAACAACAGCTCCTCCAGCGTGCAACGACTCCAGTATCCAACATCCCCAGGCCGGCAACCAAAGCTCGCCTCAGGGCGGAACCGAACCACGTCAGCCATGCGAGCCAGGTCGACCCCACCACTCAGCTGGGCCCACCTGCATAGACACGAACCTCCGCGCCCAGACGCGCACCGGACCGCCCCCGGCAGCACCCACATGAACCGCGCGCCCCCTCCGCCACCTACCCACAGCCGGTGTCCAACTCATCACCCCGCCTCCTCGCCAGCCACGTGTCCTTCCGTTTCTTCTCCGCGCGCCTCACAAATCCCCCTACGCTTAAGCCCCGGGCCTCGCCTCCTCGCCCTCGTGCCCGAGCGCTAAGCCCCGACGCGAAACCCTAATGGATCGCCGCCAGCCTCCCTCATGCCCGACCTCAACGAGCCCGCCCTGCCGCCTGCTCCTTCTCCTACCCGCGCGAGGCGTACGATTGGATGATAGCGTACCACCGGACGAAGGTCCGTCTTCCGGCGAGGAAGGAAGGCGGCCGGCGGCGGCGAAGAACCCGGGGTGGCGGGCGTGGGGTCGCCGCCGCTGCCCTGCGCTTTGTGCAGGAAGGCCGAGATCGAGGGGCCACGGTCCTGTGTGACGCCTGCGAGCGCGGGTTCCATCTGAGCTGCGTCAAGCGTTTTCGGCGGTGGCCCGCCGCCGCCGGCTGCGGTGGCCGCAGGACGTCCTCGCGCGGACGCCTTGGACGACCGATCGGCCCTGGGGCGTCGACTGGATCTGCGCCGAGTGTGAAGAGCGTGGCAAGCCCACGGCACGGTGGAAGCTTGGGCCGGTCCAGGAGATCCAGCATTCCAACGTCTACGCCGAGCCTCCAAGTGAGATGCAGGCGGCTGCCTCCGCGTCGACCACCGCCACCGCCGGCGTCGATGCACCCAGCAGGAAGTTCGTTCTATCCGCTCCCTCTCGTGTTTCTTCTAAACCCTTTAATTGCTTGGGTTGTTTATGCTGTGTGTGAACGAAGTATACATGAACGTCCAACTAGATATTTGATCATTTGTCCTATTTTTTATGTACATTTTATAAAATATCCTATTATGATATCTAACTTATATATAAGTTCATGTCCCATATATAAGTGACACATAGTTAGGGTTTAAAGTTTGGTTTTGAAAAAAATCTCAGAGTGTAGCAAGATAAACGAAAGAATGCAAATTTCATTCATCTTGTTCAAAATTTTAGACGAAAATTTTAAAATTTTGACGAAATTTGACCAAAATTTAGATAAATTTGGATAAAATTCAAATGAGGATAAATTTGGCCAAAATTTGACCAAACCATTCTTCTTTCAAGGAGTAACGAAATAGATTTTTTTTGAAATTTCGCCGAAATTGTGAACCATGACATCGCAGGGCTTTTATCAAGTGCAATGAAAGATAGGGCAAATGATCAAATCTCTCGTAGAACTAACCCAGCTAGTACGGGAATGGGATATTGTTACTGTGATCCTTGACGGTTTGTTTATTTGTGGGTTGCCTCATTTAGGAATTATGTATATCATTTTGAGTTGTGCCTTATGTCTTTTAGCTATAGTTTATTAGTCTAATAAATTGTTGTTGCCACGTGTCATGGTTTACAGATGGTTTAACTTGATAAGCTAAAAGACATGATCTTATATTACTCATTTTCCACAATCAACACAATTAGTATTTTTGTAACTTATGACATGGTTGTAACGTGTAAGCTTACGAATTTCTTGTATTTTCGTTTAGTTCTCTACACTAACAAAATGCTCTTTTTTGTTGTTGTTCAAATCAACATAACATTATCAATTCTATAGCTAGCCTCCATCCCATTAACTCCGGTTAATCCACCCTGTTTCCAAAGTTAATAGGATTATTGTTGCAACATGTTACATGTCATGGTTTATAGCTGGTCTAACTTAATAAGCTAAAAGACTTGTCCCTATAAGATTATTTTCCACAATCAACACCATTAGTATGCCTGTAACATATAGCAGGTTATAATCTTGCAAATTTCTTACATTTTGGTTAATTCTCACACCACAAAAATGCTTTTTTTTCTCAAATGAGCTGAATGTAATATGAAGCATGTAGGTGCATCCTCACAAAAAAAGTCAATGATCTTTTGCGAAGCTGCTGGTGTAGGTAATCAAGTTGCATATTTAATTTACTGTGACCTTGTGAATGATTTGGCTATATATGCATTAACAAGTATACTGACTTAATGTAAAATTGCTTTTGTATATGCTGCTGGGCTTAGGCAATAGATATATATATATTCGACTTGCAAATTACAATTGTAATAGACGCCGCTAGGAAAATCTCGCAGTCTACTGTGTATTGCTATCCAATGTAAAATTATTCTCATGCAGTCATATTATTTCTTCATCAAGCAAACTAAAGAAATACGATCGCTTCAGCTTTACATTTCTTGCGAGCACCTGAGCTTCACGATTGAAATCCGTGCATGTGTTGCGTGCTAGTTTGTTCCGATAGATCAATTTCTTACGATTAATTCAGGCGATCTATATAAATGTACATGGTCACTCGCACTTGGGCCTCCACAATATGCAATGGGCTAGGGCAACACATATCATGTATGTTTTCCCAACCATTGAAAAGAAATTTGACACGAAACAACCGTAAAGAGCCTGATCGTTGGAGCGATAGATATAATGGGTTGAGGCTAGATCTAGACTTCCTCCTCTTCCTCTTATAACTTATGGTTTATATCTTATGCTACAATAACTAGCTGTTAAACGATGAGTTTTTTAAGGCAGGATCAATAGGGAGACTGTAGTAAAAAGTGTACTGAGTTTAGTTGTACCGGCCAACATCGCATCGACTATTATCCTTTGTGTCTTGCCTCGAGAGTAGCTAAAATTCAAAAATTTAAGTCATAAATCATAAGTCACAGCCCAAAAAATCCACTCTGGTCCCTTACGATCCAGAATGGAGCAAGCACTGCAGGTAATGAGCGGTTCATCTCACTGCGATGAGTGAAGGGAGCAAGCGCACTGCAGTAATGAGCCAGTTATTTTGTGTTGTGGCTCTAATGCGAGCACTCTTGCGAATGAACCGCAAGTCGATAAATCGCTTCTAAAAGGCTATTTCGATAAACCACTTCGAAACATTGGTAAAGAAGTTGTCTTGTTTGTTTTTTCGAGGAAAGTCATAAGCTATAAGTTGAAATAAGCTAAAAAATATGTCCATAGGTGAGGTGAGACCCATATGTTAGTGATATGGGTTCGGTCAGCGTGATGCGAGGCGTGCAAAGGGCAGGAGCTGCTTGCCAAGACCACTCAAAGCAAACTTCCATCATCGGTCATGAGAGGGTTGGATGTGGTCACCATTGTTGTTAGGGATGGATCTAGGCCTATAACAGTCCAGGCTCTAATCTAGGACGTAAGATATTTATCAGTGCAAAGTCTAGATAAATTTAAGACATAATTTTCCTTTCTACCTAGTTAGTAATGGTTTTCAGCTCTCGACAGTTTAGGACGTGATGCACATGCATGATTGCTGATTTTTGTTTGCCATGTTTGCACCCAGACAAGCCAAAAAAAAAAAACAACAGCTCCTCCAGCGTGCAACGACTCCAGTATCCAACATCCCCAGGCCGGCAACCAAAGCTCGCCTCAGGGCGGAACCGAACCACGTCAGCCATGCGAGCCAGGTCGACCCCACCACTCAGCTGGGCCCACCTGCATAGACACGAACCTCCGCGCCCAGACGCGCACCGGACCGCCCCCGGCAGCACCCACATGAACCGCGCGCCCCCTCCGCCACCTACCCACAGCCGGTGTCCAACTCATCACCCCGCCTCCTCGCCAGCCACGTGTCCTTCCGTTTCTTCTCCGCGCGCCTCACAAATCCCCCTACGCTTAAGCCCCGGGCCTCGCCTCCTCGCCCTCGTGCCCGAGCGCTAAGCCCCGACGCGAAACCCTAATGGATCGCCGCCAGCCTCCCCTCATGCCCGACCTCAACGAGCCCGCCCTGCCGCCTGCTCCTTCTCCTACCCCGCGCGAGGCGTACGATTGGATGATAGCGTACCACCGGACGAAGGTCCGTCTTCCGGCGAGGAAGGGAAGGCGGCCGGCGGCGGCGAAGAACCCGGGGGTGGCGGGCGTGGGGTCGCCGCCGCTGCCCTGCGCTTTGTGCAGGAAGGCCGAGATCGAGGGGGCCACGGTCCTGTGTGACGCCTGCGAGCGCGGGTTCCATCTGAGCTGCGTCCAAGCGTTTTCGGCGGTGGCCCCGCCGCCGCCGGCTGCGGTGGCCGCAGGGACGTCCCTCGCGCGGACGCCTTGGACGACCGATCGGCCCTGGGGCGTCGACTGGATCTGCGCCGAGTGTGAAGAGCGTGGCAAGCCCACGGCACGGTGGAAGCTTGGGCCGGTCCAGGAGATCCAGCATTCCAACGTCTACGCCGAGCCTCCAAGTGAGATGCAGGCGGCTGCCTCCGCGTCCACCACCGCCCCCGCCGGCGTCGATGCACCCAGCAGGAAGTTCGTTCTATCCGCTCCCTCTCGTGTTTCTTCTAAACCCTTTAATTGCTTGGTTTGTTTATGCTGCTGTTGAGGAAACAGTGTGTGAACGAAGTATATAGGTAAGTACAACTAGATGTTTGATCATTTGTCCTATTTTTTATGTGTATTTTATAAAATATCCAATAATATCTCACTTATATGTAGATTCATGGTCCATATATAAGTGACACATAGTTAGGGTTTAAAGTTTGGTTTTGAAAAAAATCTCGGAGTGTAGCAAGATAAACGAAAGAATGAAATTTCATTCATTTTGTTCAAAATTTTAGACGAAAATTTTAAAATTTTGACAAAATTTGACCAAAATTTAGATAAAATTGGATAAATATCAAATGAGGATAAATTTGGCCAAAATTTGACCAAACCATTCTTCTTTCGAGGGGTAACGAAATAGACAATTTTTTAAAATTTCGCTGAAATTGTGAACCATGACATCGCAAGGCTTTTATCAAGTGCAATGAAATATAGGACAAATGATCAAATCTCTCGTAGAACTAACCCAGCTAGTACGGGAATTGGATATTGTTATTGTGATCCTTGACAGTTTGTTTATTTGTGGGTTGCCTCATTTAGGAATTATGTATATCATTTTGGGATATGTCTTATGTCTTTTAGCTATAGTTTATTGGTCTAATAAATTGTTGTTGCCACGTGTCATGGTTTACATATGGTTTAACTTGATAAGCTAAAAGACATGGTCTTATATTACTCATTTTCCACAATCAACACAATTAGTATTTTTTGTAACTTATGACATGGTTGTAACGTGTAAGCTTACGAATTTCTTGTATTTTCGTTTAGTTCTCTACACTAACAAAATGCTCTTTTTTTTTGTTGTTCAAATCAACATAACATTATCAATTCTAAAGCTAGCCTCCATCCCATTAACTCCAGTTAATCCACCCTGTTTCCAAAGTTAATAGGATTATTGTTGCAACATGTTACATGTCATGGTTTATAGCTGGGCTAACTTAATAAGCTAAAAGACTTGTCCCTATAAGATTATTTTCCACAATCAACACCATTAGTATGCCTGTAACATATAGCAGGTTATAATCTTGCAAACTTCTTACATTTTTGGTTAATTCTCTGCACCACAAAAAATGCTTTTCTTTTTCTCAAATGAGCTGAATGTAATATGAAGCATGTAGGTGCATCCTCACAAAAAAAAAGTCAATGATCTTTTGCGAAGCTGCTGGTGTAGGTAATCAAGTTGCAAATTTAATTTACTGTGACCTTGTGAATGATTTGGCTATATATGCATTAACAAGTATACAGACTTAATGTGCATATCGAATCACTGATGTTGATGCCTTGAGCACTGGATTTAGACCGATGAAATTTTTGGTTTTGATGAAAAAATCTGGTAAATAATCATTTGCCATTTTAACAAGTACAATAGACTTCCGTTTTTAACAATCAAATGCAATAGAGTTACCATCCTGATTTACATATAGACTTTAGCGATTCTATTAAGTAAGATCTTCTATCCTAGTAATTAAATATGAGTAACTGCATATCATATGCCGTTTCAATTATGTAGTTTAACATTTGAGCCCTTTTGTATTACTCTTACTAAAAAAGTTCATTTATTTGAACAAAGTCTTTGCAAAAATTACCCATATATATGTCCTTTTAAAAAGTTATTGACTTCGTGAGTCTTTGAGATGTAACATTTTTTTCACTGATATTGAGATTAGATTGCAGTGATTGCATCAATTTTCCCAATATGCAAGGATCTTCCATTGAGCTTCAATAAATCCCACTGTTGTGGGGCTGTAACCCCGCTCCCTAAAGGAAGTTTTTATGAAGCCCTTCGAAAATAAAACCTAAAACCTCTCTCAAAATATTTTCTTCACGTCCTCGCTTCAAGGGTTCTTTGGGAGCCTTCGAAGATAACATGTTGCAACATGGCAATTGTCACATGATGTGTGCTTCAGGATTCTTCGTAGGACAGCCCAAAGGTGTCAAAGGCACATGACCCAAATAAAATGAGCAATTCCCCTACCGTTAGTTAAATGTATGCACATCCTCTTGGGGAGTATGGAATGCTACCTCTTTCTATGATCTTGCAACAAGAGGTACCCCCTCTCCGAGAGGGATCCATCACTACAACCGCAATAGGGGGAGAGGCATGGTCACCCCAACAAGGCATCGTGCCCTTGTACTAATAGGCACCAAATCTCTCAAGTAGATTAATTTTCCTATACCAAGAGGTGCTCATTGAGGGGGCACCCGAGACGAACACTCCCCGCGAAGGCTAAGCCTTCATTCTTGAACGCATCCACTCGTCAAAGGTTGTTTGTTATACCCCAAGGGTCGGCCTAGCAATAACACAAGTGGTCCCATGTGTCAATCCCCAGCGAGAGGCCCAAGCGTAGGACCTCTCATGGGGCTCATGTAGAGGCAGCCACCATAGGAAGAAAATCCAATAGGGTAAGGCTTCCTGTGAGCCCCCCATGAGCCATTGGATCGAGATGATCCAACGTGATTCAACGGCTCATAAGGGAAGGGGCTCCCTTGATCCAATGGCTTAGAGGGGGTGCTCACGGAAGGCCCTCCCCCATAGAATTCGTTTCTGCCACCATAGGAAACGGCCAAGCTAGAATTCAATCCATCTTCCAGGTAAACACTTCTACCCCTCTTTTACACCGCCCCTACCCAAACCACACCGCCGCTAGGGGCACCATAGTATTTTCAATCTATACTAGGCCCTCGGTATATATATAAATACTAGTTGAGATCCTCACCTATAACCTAGACCATTCATCATTGCAACACATACCCACATTAGTGCGCCTTCATGAACCCCTTCACCAACTCTCAACAATGGGCATGCCAACAAAAGTAGGGTACCCTCCCTTGGGTACTGAACCTATATAAATACTACCTCTTGTGCAATTGCCTCCGCATGACTACCGTGCTAGCATGGCCATGGTTACTGATTATGACAACTTACACTACTCGATGTCAAGATCAACTCAAACGCCACAAACCTGAGTTCAACAACAAAAGTGATCCCCTACATAGGGCTTGTTTGGCAACGGCTGCGGCTTATGGCTTTTGGCTGAAATTTTTGAATTTTGGCTGTTTACGGTACAGATTACGGAAAAAGGGATACTCACTTATGATTTTAGATGGTACAGATGTTGGGCTTTTAACGTGTACATCGTTTAACTTGGAGACCTCGTCTTAAGAAAATACTCCGTTTGAAATTTAGGTACTGTAGCAAAAGCCGCCTTTAGAATATAAAGTAGACAAGGGTAATTAACATGTGTAATTATGTACAACATATCGCAATAAATAACCATCCTAATGCACCATTTTGACACACGCTCTCATAGCCATTCGTGGCCTTGCACATAACTTGTCGATCTCCATTTTCCATTTAACATGAAAATAACCCGCTGTTATAAGGCCTTGACTCTGCTCCTGAACGAACAATTCATTAGACCCTTCAAAACATAAATTTAAATTGTCTCAGAAAATTCCTTTCACGTCACAGCGAAAATTCCTTTCACATCATCGCTTCCATGTCCTTTAGGACCCCCTCCAAAGATAAACTTTTTGTAATATGCGCAATTGTCGCATGTCATGTGCCTCGAGCCTTCAAGTATCAACTAGAAATTTCCAAAGCCACTTTAATACGACCGAAGCTAGCAAGTATCCATTTATATTCACTAGCAAGTAATGATTTGTTATTACCATCAAGATTGGTAGTCCATATTTAGAAGGCATATCCACCTTATTTGCAAATGGGGAATTGATTATTTGTCACTGTCAAAGATGTGTCAATTCAGGATTTTCCACTTATGTCTCACTAACGTGTGGCCCTAGGACCTGCGTTATTGAGGTATAGAGTGGAAAATCATAAAATGCACATCTTTACGGTGACAAATGCTTAAATATCCCATTTGCAAATAGTTGCGAGAAATATGTATAATTGTAATGGTACATAAATATGTATAATTATAATAGTACATATATTATAAACTAAGTTAAATGGAGACTTGATGTTAAATCTTTCTTTTCTCTATACCCATCTGCCCACAAAACTGCTATAAGAAGAAGAAAAAAATCCTATGTCCAATTGACAGGTAAGCAGAATGGCTACCCCTCATGTCCCCCTTTTGCTCGATCTGCCTTCATTATCTCTTTTCAACATTCGGACCTCACCATCGACCGCCTCATTTCTCTTACTTACTCATAACCTTCCTTGACCTGCTGTAAACCCTAACCGTCCCAATCTTGATCCTACGCAAGATCTCAATTAGGAAGAGCCATATAAAACAATGGTCTAGGTTATAAGGTACCATCCTACTACGATCCTATGATCCCTATCCTGTAAATAGCAAATGATTTTGCCTAGTAGGATCCTGGCCTTGAGCATCATGGTCAACCTCCACCTTAGATGACTTCATCAGCTACCCTTGATCTCCCCCGTGCATCATTTAGGCGTTTTGGTCACGTTGGATTGTGCAATCATTGTTTCTCTCTCTGATCTTTCCCTGCCGCCCATCACCATCACCTCCTCCTTTCTTGTGCTTCTTCCATCCTTTCATGTCGTCGTTTGTTTGGTCCATCTCCGCGTAGGCACATTCATATTGGCTTTTGCTGATAGCTTTTAGCTTTAGCTTATGAATAGTAACAGCTTGTAGATAATCATACGGAGAAAGAGAAACTCGCGTGCGATTTTGGTCGATACAAATGAAGTCACTACAGTACGTACTATAATCAACTAGTAGACCCCGCCTTGAAAAGATACCCCGTTTGAAAGTTAGGTACTAAAAAACTATTTACTATAGAAAAGCAACTTTTAGAAACCAATATGAACAGGGGCTAGGTCTATTTTAGATTAGTTTAGTGGTTTTTGATGCATACTCTATCTTATCTAATTTACTTGTTGCATTTGCTCCATGCACATAAAACATGAAAGGAGTCAATATCTTTGTTTTTCAACATAGTTTGCCCTTATTAATATGGCCATTTGGAGCAAAATGTTATCTTAGACAATTGAAATGTCAATTATATGCAAACTAAACTGATTTGATGTCATATGTTTTTTCCTCCAAGGGACTATCTCGGTCTGTTTCCTTGGGTGTCATTGGTGAAGTTGTGTTACATTGATTACTTTGTTCACATTATGGTGCCAATGTTCTGTACATGTATTGTTACATTGATTTATATTGATGTTGCAAAGTCAATTTGATATCATGCAGGACCTAAACATTTCATCTAAGTCTTGATCGCCACTTGTTGCCTTCAGTCGGGTGTCTATGGCCTATGCTGATCTATTCCCATCCGCATCAAGATTTCAAGGCATACATTTGGTGAGATTCCAAGGTCTAAAGACAAAGCTGTTGGATGGAAAATCCTTTTATTGGAACAATCTAAACTATGATAAATTGTTTCCCATGCATGCTCTAAATGCTTTGAATGTTAAATCCTAAATTATTCAAGTTTGGATTAGGTAGCCATTGGAACTCATTGCCAGAGCACATTGCTTATCATTGAATTATATATCTTTGCTACCATACTTAATTATTGTGTTTGTTGGGTGCATATTTTAAGATTGATTTTTGTTTTATGGGAAATGATATTGTGAGGACGTCCGATCCGAAAAAATTGGACGCTCCATTTATTCACATCACTTTCCTTATCCATAGGTATCTTGCATCCTCCACTCACTCCCTCTCTCTTAGCCACAAATACTTAATCCTATTTCACTCATCTATTCCCCTTCTCTCAATAGTAAGTCTCTCTCTCTCACTTAGGCACCATGCCTTAACACTCTTCTTGCTTCTCTCTCCCCTCCTCCCTTTCTAGCCAGACGTTGATGGTGTTGGGCCCATGCGAAGCTTAAAGGAGCTAGTGTTGCCGACGACATGGTTAGAAGGCGACAAGGCGGTGGTGCCAGGCCAACCTCGCCCCTATCGAATCCGGGCTAGACGATGAGGTGATGATGTTGGCGTCTATCCTCTTTCTCATCTCCTAAGCTTAGCTTCATTAAGGTTGTTGCATGTATTTCTTGGTTTTGTTGCAACCTCTTTCTCCATTTGTTCAAGATCTACTTGGGTGTTGTGGCTATTATAGATCTGTTTTCAGTTATTGCCTACTTGGTTGCACAATGCTGCAACCATAATTTGCGAATGTTGCAGCTTCTAAATACTCCAATCATTATTTGTTTTTGTTGCATATATGACCGAGAAATGTTACATACATGGCTAAGAAATATTGCATGCATGACAAGAATTGTTGCATACATGGTTGAGAAATATTGTATACATGACCAAGAAATGTTACATACTTGGCCGACAAATGTTGCGACCGAGAGCATGCAGAGCTAGCGCCCAGATCAGAAGTCTAGGCGCTAGCGAACCCCATTTTATTCACTTTAATCTCACCAGAAAACTTTTAGTTTTGATGGCCATCATAGCTGCTGTTACATAGGCTTCTTATGCTTATGTTTTGATTGCAGACAATCATTTTAAGAGTGAAACAATTAGCTAATAGTGATCTTAAAGGTCAAAATCATTTTTAGGAGACTCTACTTGTTAGCTAGAAAATTGAGGTTTCACACATTGGATTATTGTCGTCCAGTGCAAGGATGTTTCTATAATTCAAAATTATAACTAATTCCATTGTTTTCTATTCGTCTATATCAATTTATTAGCACATTGTGTTGGTCCTTTTGCCCACTACTAATAAGAGGTCCAAATTGCAACTCTATCTTTTGCATTGGGCCATAGCTATTGCCTCACGCTCATATTAAATGGCAACGGGAGTGTTGAAATGTGGGCAGATTGTCATATTTAAGACTTCAGGTGATTAGTTAGTGTACAAAACTTCTTTACTCCTATAAACATTTCAGTTTTTTTGTGAACCTATAAATATTTCAGTTGATGATGGTGGTTGGTTACTTGTTCAGGACCTCCACTTAAAAGGGAAACTTCTGTGGAGAATAGAATCATCTGCACGTGTGTATATACTTGGCATGTGTTATAGTTCTCTATGGTTGCTGGTGGATGTGAATTTCATATAGATTTCCAAAGTAAGTGATAATTATTGTAAGCATGCCCCAAATCCCAAGATCTTTGCCAAAACCACAGTTGTACAGGAGGTAATTATTGTTAAAAAAACTGGTGTTGCTCCTCTTATGTGAAAATCATTTCAGTTATTTTCTTTTTTGAAAAAAAAATTCTTGAAATAAAGATTACTATTCAACATCTGTCAGGACAAATGATTGAACGATAATATGGTACGTGGATACTTACCGAAACAATGAGTTCTAATAAATTGCTAGTCCCTTTATTTGAGATGCAAGGAAGTTACCCCTTCTACCACTATATAAAGAGGGATGGGGCTGCACATTGTATACATGCATATCATCTACGGACAAGAGCAATAAAGTTGAGAGGTTGTTAAGACTACATCTCGTCTACTTCTACATTGTGTGTTTGATTGTCGACAACGCGACCAATACTTCAATACATTATCAGCACGATAACACTCTCACATAGGCCATCTGATATGCTTAATTAATCGATCAAGTTCAGATACGTAGATTAGATCAACTTAGTTTTTCCTCCCAATCTCTCCCCTCTTGTGAGCCCGTGCCTATAGCACCGCCTTACTCCTATGTGTGCCACCCACCCTAGCCGCATCGACCATCTCACCGACCCCATTGCTAGCGCCTCTGGTGCCATCAACAACGTCACCAGGATTGTGTTCACTCATGTCGTTGGTGCTGCCAGCCTGATCCGATTGGCCATGTCACCAGCACCTACCATGTAACCACCATGGCCGCTGACCTAGTTGACTAGCACCATCGGCGCTGCTCGACATCATCGTCCGGAGGTCATGGCCTATGCCCTCATCACGATCTTTGCCTTTGAGGACCTTGATTCACCTAAGCCTACCACGCTACCATCGAGGTCTATCATTCACACTGTTTGAGCTTGCGCCCTCAATGCCACCTCACCGCTACACAAGGACCGTCACTCACCCCCCACGCCGTGTGCGCCGTGGTGAGTGACCACCACAGATCGAGCCTGCGCCAACTGTGCCACTCAGATCTCATCGACCAAGCCCGTACCTCTAACGCTACCTTGGTTGACACCGGTCAAGCCATGTTCACGCCGTGCATCCACGCTACAAACAGGGCCTCAACCAAGCCCATCATTCACGTTGCACCAAAGATGCACCATTGATGGAGGCCTCAACCTCGCCGTCGTGCGCCTCAGACAGGGCCTCGGCCAACCGATCGTTCATCCGTGCATCATAGATGGAGGGCCCTAGCCTCACCATCGTTCATGTAACAGTACCATGCGCCATAGATTAGGCCTCAGCAGTCCTCACCGTTCACACTGCGCTGTCGCGCGATGTACATGGAAGGCATGGGCCTCGTGCCACCGATTCATCGTCGCACCGCCTCAGCCCACCGATGTGCACTAGCATCCATCGCCACGTGCACATATGCACCATGATCTAGACCGCAGCCACCTCACCGCTCCTTAAGCCGAGCCGCCACTACGTTCGCTAATGCCCCTGGTGTTTGGTGAACCCCTAGGGACGCACGACTTAACCGGACTCATATGAGCCTGGGAAGCCACATGGGCTGGATCTAGCCCGAACAATCCAATAGTAGCCAACAGAGTGTGGTTGGGTCAGCTAGGGGAAATTTTGTAGAAAATCCCTTGGGGTTTTCAAAAATTATGGAGGAGTCCTTGGTTTATTAAAATTAGGTCCATAGGACCAGAAACTTACATATTAGACCCTGTGATCTACAGATTTTTTGTTCCAGTGGTATCCATGGAAATCTTGCAAATTAAGCCTTAAAAAAGTTTTGGTTTTATTAATTAGTCTTTTGTGACTTTATTTAATTACCAAAAATTATTTTCCTTCTATAGAAATTATTTCCATGAATAGACAATTAGTAGAAAATTACCAACTGCCACCGTTGCCAATGGCAACAAGGCATATGCAGCCGTTGGTGGCACATCACCCTCCATGATCCTCACTAACGCCACTGCTCACCGTGAGCCACTGCAAGCCTCTGTGTTGTGTAGTCACCTCGTAGTTGAAGGGGAAGAGATTGAAATCTCTATCGCTGGCCTTACCAAGATCACTGGATGCGGGATCACCAGTGCCTCCCATGATTTACTGGTAATGGAATCACCATCGGTTTTCATTGAGGTCACACTAAGCTAACATGTACTGTTAGTGGTGGCCATTGCACCTCTAGGGAAACTGCTACCAGACTCGTCGCAACAGTTTATCTTTGCAACTTGAGCCCATATGGGCTAGAGAGTTGTCAACTAGAGTTTTAGGAACCCTAGTGCACGTGCCATATGTGCCGAAGGCCAGTCGAGCCATAAGGCCAGTGCAACCCATGGTCCATTAGAGAATCAACCCAAAATATCGTACCAGATCTGCCCATGGGGCAAATCGGATTCTCTCTGCAAAAGGACTCAGGACTTCGAAATTTCAAAAGAGGACTCTCACCTCTGGAAATTTTTGTGGATTAATCCTTGTAAATAGGGCATGGGTGGCACAGTGGGCACGCCAGTGCCAGCGGCCGGGCCACCTCAACCTCTACCTCACCTCCCAGATTCCCCACAAGGCCACAACCACAACCCATCACACATCACAGAGTAGAGAGAGGGAGTAAAGGGGAAGGAGGTGTACTGGTCACCAGAGCTCGGACGAATGAACGACAGCCGTAGGAGGAGAGGTGTAGCCGGAGCCGAGGGTGGCATCCTGCGCGAAGACGCCCAGTGACGGCGGCTCAAAAGAGCGAGCCATCGATGATGAACTCATCGTCAGCACCCCAGTCGCCCCCCGGCCATCCGCCGCTGGTGTGCTTGCTGTCGGAGTAGTCGAGGTCGCGGTCGCCGTCGCTCGGAGCAACTGTAGGCTGGGGAAGGAGGGAGGAGGAGGGGATGGCTGGGAGGATGAGGGAGGCGGTGGGGAGATGGGGAACCGAGGAGAGGAGATGGGGAAGGGAGGAGGGCGGTGAGGAGGAGGAGGCGGGGGAGGGGGCGGCGGGAGGCGGGGGAGGAGAGGCGGCCGGGAGGGAGGAAAGGAGGCGGAGGGAGGAAGGATGCGGCGGGAGGAGGGAAGGAAGGACGGGGGGAGGAGGGAGGGCGGCGGTGGAGGAGGGAAGGAGGGGCGAGGAGGAGGCGGTCAGCGAGAAGGGACAGTGGGAGATCTCGGGAGGAGGGCGGGAGATTTGGGGAGGAAGGCGGCGGGAGATTGGGAGGAGGGGGCGGGGAGATCTTGGGAAGAGGCGGCGGGGAGATCTGGTGAGGTCCGCGAGGAGGCGGCGGGGAGATCCGGGAGGAGGCGGGGAGATCGGGGAGAGGAGGGACCGAGGGAGGTGCCGGAGATCGGGGAGGAATGAATTGGGCGGCGGCGAAGGATTTCAGGGTTAGGATTTTAGACATTTTTGCGATTTAGTCCTTCAGGTTTCCTGAAATCTACAAATAGGTTTTTATCTATTTTGATTTCTTCTGTTCTAGCCCTCATAAATTCTAATTTCATCGTGGAAAGATCCTATACATCCGTTGTGACATGCACATCTGTATGAAGCAGTCCTTAGAATGCCAAATTTGAAGATTGAGTTAGGTTTTGGAGATGTGAATGTATGATGTATATATATGAGATGAGGAGAAAGATGAGGATGGTTGGATCTTAATCTAATGGATGAAAAAGTGACTAAGATATGTTGTGATTTAGGCCGAGTTTATTTTTGCACTTGTGATATGAGGTGTCTTTTGGTGTTCTTCATTTTTGCACTTGTGATATAAGGTGTCTTTTATTGTTTTTTCTTAAGAAACATCATCATACAAAAATAATGAGTATTTTCAATGTTGCTCCTCCTTAGGTCACCACCACCGAACCCTAGGTCGCATCCTCACGGCTTTCTTACTTCTTTGTGTAAAATCGGTAGGGCTTGACTGCTAAAGAAGAAGATCAATCAAATCAACATATTCTAATATATATTATAATTTGACAACATAGCTCACCCCCATTGTGATTTTATTTTATGTAAGCAAACTACTACTACATGCGCTTCTAATTCTAACATAGCTCCATTCATCGACTACCTTTTTAATTCGAGCATTTGATGAGATAAGCACCCCCACGTATGTTACAATTAACCATTATGTAAATAGAGATAGATTGTTATTGGTGTGTGTATTCCAAGTAGTTACTAAATATTCCAGAAACTATTTAAAATTGATTTCTTAACTATAGTAAGTTGCACTCATGACTCTCCTTGAGCTTTTCTATTTGACTAGTTGAGCAGCCCTATGCTAGATTGTCGGGCGATGAGCTAGATGTCCACGTATGCCATAGTCCAATTTGCACCAAGATATGCATACCATTGGACTAGATGACCAAGTTCGGAGGTGGAATAGCATGAAACAATAATATCGAATTTGAGTAAGTTTTTAATAAGGCGGATACAAGAGAAAGGAAGATGGCGGCCACCACTACCATTGTCGTCGTCGCTTTCATCGTGTATAGTTACTTTGGGCTAGGCTTGAGCTGTTGGTCCACAAGGCCCATTAGAGGGCTATCGGTTCACAAGACCCATCTAATGGGTCGTCGGTCCACAAGACCCATTAGCTAGTTTAACCACATATTGCTTATCAAATCATTACCTCTCCGTCTATATAAAGGGGGCAGAGAGTTCTTATTATACACATAAGCCTGTGGACAGAAAGATCAATAAAGAGAGAAGGCTAGAATCTGCACACTTTGTGATCTTGCTTACTTTAATTTTTATTTACGAGTTAAAAATTTCCATCCTCGAGCAACACCAACTTCCAAGCCTTTTCTTCTTCTGGAGCCGGAAGCTCATCCGATCATCTCCAGCCCAGATCGTGGTCTGGGATGGGCCGGGCGGCATGTATTTGGCGTTAGCCCACACCACGACGTCCAAACTAGAAAACAAAGAATACTCTACTAACGCTGTTTCCTTTCGAAACAAACACTCTACTAGGGTTGTTAGCTTTTTCCAGAGAAGTCCAAAAAAAAAATCTGCAACTTGTGTTGAACGGGCTTAAAACCCGTAATGATAGCTTTACGCTAAAGCTCAAGCTCTTCCAGACAGTTAGGATGAACTAGTAGAGTTTCAGATCACGAAGAAAAAAACAACAAAATATACTACACGTTCTTGGAATCAAATTAAAGCACTAAGAAAAGTGTTCTTTTAAAAAAGAAAAGAAAAGAAAGGGCCTAAGCAAAGACTTGTCCACTGTTGCACCACGCCTGAAGGATCAAACGAAACGCAGAACGGTAGCTCCTCTGCTTGATGTGATCTCATGCGATCTTCAGGTGTTCTGGACGTGCCTTGTCTCCCTTCCTAGTTGATTCTCAACAACAAAAATTGCAAACATAATAGTTACGTATCTTTCGTGAGAACGCTCCCCTCTCTCTCATTTATTTCTTTCTTCTGACAACTCTAACATTGCATTGCTCTCAAACATCCCCTCGTTCCTTTTTTACGTGACTTGCCTGGCTTTTAAACAAATTACACAACCCGACTCAAAGTTTAGTATGGACTCACATGATACGACTCGAAAATATATTCGTATATGACTCATATACTATACGGCAAACCGACGAACTCAGATATGACTGGCAAACGGATTAGACTTCTACGTATACGACAAGCATATATACATATGTACAACTCAAATACGACTAAAAAACAAGATTAAACTCAAACAATCACATCCTTAATCTTTATTTTCCTTCTTGATCACGTCGATCTTCTCTCTTGCTTCTGCTTCTTCCTTGCATGCCTTCCTGAGCTGGAGCACATGCTCCTGCTTCCTCCATGAGCACCTCTTGTCACTCTCATGTACCATTGCTTTCGACCACTGTCCTCCATGTTGTGCTTCCTCTCGCCACCTCAGGACCCATCTCCGACTTCCTTCTGCTACCCGCGTGAGAGCTCCTCCCGAGCCTCTGCTCACCACGACCATGCTAGTTGCATACGGTCGGTGCCGACCACCCAAGCCATCGCTTCGCTCCTCTCCGCCTGCGCGCGCTTGTTCGAAGTTAGCTGCATGCCTGTGTGCACCTCCTGCGCCACTCGCTACGACCACTGCATGCTCAGTGCATGCTCCTCTGGGGTCGCTCCTCGTTGCGACCATGCCTTCTGCTTCGTCTTGTTTTTTTGCCGACTTGGTCTCCTTCCTTGTTATAACTTCTTGTGCGCCAGGCTTGCCTCCTGCTACTTCTGCACCTCGTCCATCTATACCTCTCTCCACCCAAACCTGTTTACAAGTTTTCAAAGGAATCTTGTACAACCGATTTGGAGACATCTTCGCCTTCATCAATAATTCTCTGTTCTTGTCATATACTCGCAAGAACTCATCCTCTAGCACCACCTTGCACCCTCTCTCTGTCATCTGCCCGAGACTTAGTATGTTGTTTCATGGACTTGGTATATAATAGATTCCTATCAGCAATTTCTTTTCCCCGTTCCTGCATTGCAGCATCATCGTCCATTTGCCCTTTATCTCCACCGTGGAGCCGTCGCCAAACTTGACCTTGCCCCAAACCTTCTCGTCGAGCTTGTGGAACATGAAGCGATTTCCCATCATGTGGTTGCTTGCTCCATTATCCAAGTACCATTGATCCGTGTGATCATGGCTTCCTCCCTTTGTGCGTAGTTTTGGAAATACGTTCTCTTCATTCAGTTCCACCATGACCGACTCCTTTTCAACATATGAGGAGAGACGTACTAGCTCTCTGTCATCTTCTTTTTCGTCTTAGGCATGGTTCACTTTCCCGTCCTTCTTTTTGCTCTTGCAATTCAAAGCAAAGTGCCCAAACTCGTTATAGTTGAAGCACCTTTTATTGCTGCAACATCTTATGGCGTAGTGTCCGTATTCGCCATATTCAAAACACTTGATATGTGACAAATCATATGATCTCTCACCACCGCCTTGCCCAGCCTTATCTCCACGGCCATCCCTGCCGCCTCGACCACTCCGGCCATCTCGACCGCGCCACCTCACGCGGTTGTATGATGAGCCATGACCGTCTCTCAGATCTCCCCTTACTAGCAACGTCTGCTCGTTGTAAGATTCTTGCTCCTTGCACGACTAAAACCCCTTCAGTAACTCCTCATGCACCTTGAGAGATCCGGTGATCTGCTCTATCTTCTTCTTGTCCAGATCGGGTGAGTATATAAGTGTTGTGACAACAGGTATGTACTTCTCCGGAAGCACGTGCAGGTACTTCTTTACCGCCACAGATTCTTCCATCTTGTCTCCAAGAGAGTTAATCTGATTGTACAACGAACTCAGCTTGCCGGCGAACTCGTCCACCTATTAGGTCTCTTCTATCTTCAGATTCTCGAACTCACTCCGCAAATTCTGGAGCCGCACCTCCTTGACACGATTAACTCCTTCGTGCATCGTCTAAAGCGCCTCCCATGCTTCCCGTGCCGTCTTCTTGCCGATGAGCTGATGTATCATCGCGTCTGGCACCGCTTGGTAGATGAGGGCCAAAGCCGCCTGATCTACCTTGTCGTCCACCTCCTTGTCCTTCCCCTTCGGATCAACTGCACCCCAGACTCTCTGGGCGTGCATGTTCGCCTTCATCTTCATTGTCCACACCGGATAGTTGCCAATCGTCAGGAGAGAATACTAGAGAGAGATTAGCCCACCTTAAACCTTCGCCTTATCATCCATGTTTTGATACCACTTGTTGCACCACACCTGAAGGATCAAACCAAACGCAAAACGGTAGCTCCTCTGCTTGACGTGATCTCCTGCGATCTTCACGTGTTCTGGACGTGCCTTGTCTCCCTTCCTAGTTGATGCTCAACAACAAAAATTGCAAACACAATAGATACATATCTTTCCTGAGAACGCTCCCCTCTCTCTCCTTTATTTATTTCTTCTCACAACTCTAACATTGCATTGCTCTCAAGCACCCCCCTCGTTCCTTTTTTTACGTGACTTACATGGCTTTTAAACAGACTACACAACCCGACTCAAAGTTTAGTACGGACTCACATGATACGACTCGGAAACGGATTTGTATACGACTCATATACGTATACGGTAAACCGATGAACTCAGATACGACTCGCAAATGGACTAAATTTCTATGTATACAACAAGCATACATACACATATACAACTCAAATACATCTAAAAAAACAAGATTAAACTCTAACATCCACTGATACGACCACACAGCCAAACACCCGCACGTAGCAGACGTCCACGCACACCAGACCCTAATCAGCTCCTAAGCATCCACTAAGCACACTTCCAAAACGACTAGTGCTCTCTTTCCTCTGCCCAAACACACCTAGAAACGGGACCAGACGGCGGAAAAGAGGATATCTCCGGTGATCGCGGCCAAATCCTCCCAAACCAATGCAGAAATCAACTTCTCCACCGCGATAAGCAAAGCATATATGTGCTGCTTTCTTTTCAGCCTTTAGGGCTCCCTAAGGTTATCCAAAACTCCACTCGCGTGTCATTGGGCCTCACAGTGGCACTGTGCCGATGCGCCGTCACAGTGGATAAGGAGACCCCGTCGCATGCCGTGACAGTGGGCGATGAGTCACGCGACATCACGAGCGAATTCTTGTCGGGATAAGGAGACCCCGTCGACGCTTCCCTCAACTTGCAAACGAATCGAAATATAAAGTGAAAAGGTGGCGTTCCCCTCACTCTCTTCTGCTTGTTTCGGTTTTAGTTTCTAGCTTATTTTTTATTATTTATAAATTTTATTTTTTTCTGAATTTTTGGTTTTGAGTTTTTGAGTTTTTTTTTCCGTATTCATTTGTGTTGTCCGAGATGAGCTATCATATTTTTTCTACTTTTAAAATTTTTTTAATTTAATTACGCTAAATAAGTCATCTTCAGTTACAATAAAATTTTAACCGCTACAGAGCAATTTTAGTTATAAATCACAGCTTTTCAGTCTAACCGAGCAAGATTATTCTAGTCATTGGGTGATCATGAAAAACATACTTCCCCAGCAAAAGATCAACCTGGATACACGATTTGTCGTATCTTCCATGAAGTCGAGAATGAGATGCGTGATCTGTCCCATCTCTTGGCTCGTCCGATCGAATTTAGGTGAAGATATTATCTCGTGAGAAATAACCAACACGCTTATTTGCGCGTCGCGTTGCTGACATGGCTGATGAGATGACTCGAACTGTTAGACATGGATTTTTCTAAGACTAACACTGTTAGACATGGATGATCGCGTGCATGCATGCACACGTGTCTGGTCAAAGAGTGGATCGACGACGACTTGGTTCACTCTTACGCTGTCTCTTTTGTTTTCGTATCAATCTTACACTGTTTGGTACCATATCGCTGTGCACAACATGCAAAGGATGCCCCAATCGGCTCTTGGCCCAATTGGCTGGAAGAAGGGCACTACAAAAGAAGGGAGGTAGCAGTAGCACTGCGTTTCGATCGACGAGCCGAATAGGAATTGGCATATGACTTTTTCCTTCCTCTTCGGTCTTCTCCAGCCTCTTCTGTTCTTTCTAAATCCATCGGATTTCTTACTGTTCTTCCTAAATCCATCGGGTTTCTTACTGTTCTACCCCAAACTGATATTTTTAGTCTAAACTCTAATTCTTCCTCCCCAACTACCAAATACTGATTAGATTCATAATAATATTGTACCAGAGCTAGTTGCCCACCACCTATTTGGCATAATGTTGAGCCACTAGGAGGCACCCTCCGAGAGTGTTCTTCGCGTCACGGTGAGCCACCTACTCTACTTGGTGAAGGACGTGCTTCACCAAGTCTTTGACCCATATGACGCTAAAAAGTATACATACTTGAGAGGACATATCGTGTTTGAGCACTTGTCTTCTTCCGATTGGGTCACGATGTAGCACAAGCTCGAGAAGCCTCCCATGACCGCTCATCTGACGGCTGGACGTCCAGTACATGCAGCCGACCCCCAGTGACAGCGTCGTGGCGACATCCGCCATGTGTTTGACGCTAGGACCGAGCCACAACACCGACGTCCCGATGACCACGACAACGATTTTCCTTGCCGTTGGAGTTTGTGAAGCTGTGCGTGACGAGCTCAAGGAACCAACTCTTAAGAAGACATCAAAGAATCCGAATGAGACAGATCAGGAGTTGTGTGAGAAGATACTCACCACGCTGAACCGCATGATCGAGGGCAGTCGCAACGCCAGCCTCAATACCACCTCTAATGCCGTTGAGCCTGCTGGCCACACGCTGGTCCCCTTACTGATGTTGCCCACCATCGTCAGGCTAAGTTGTTTGGGCTCTACAGGAGTATAAACTTCCATTAACAATTAAAGTTTCTATCTAATACTTACTCTACTACTAAAGATAGATATTGAATCTAAAGTTTCTACTTCTCTGCTACTAAAGATAGATATCAAATCTCAGCCGTTATAACTCGGTCCCACTGTTAACAGTGGCTAGAACTTTTTCTTTCTTCTGTGATAAACGTGGAAATTTCTATCTAATACTTCTCCACTAATAAAGATAGATATTAAATCTATAACTCTGTCCCATGGCTGGCAGATGGCTAGATCTTTTTCTTTTTTCTGTGATTAATATGGGAATTTTTCTCTAATACTAAAGATAGATATTAAATCTCAGCCGTTATAACTCGCATTCCACGGATAACATATGGTTAGATCTTTTTCTTTTTTCCTGTCATTAACGTGAGACAGGAGTAGATAAACTTCCATTAACAATTAAAGTTTCTATCTAATACTTACTCTACTACTAAAGATAGATATTAAATCTAAAGTTTCTATATAATACTTCTCTACTACTAAAGATAGATATTAAATCTCGGTCCCGCAGCTAACAAATGGTAAGATCTTTTTCTTTTTTCTGTGATCAACGTGAAAATTTCTATCTAATACTTCTCTACTACTAAAGATAAATATTAAATCTCAGCCATTATAACTCAGTCGCACGGGCTTACAGATGATTAGATCTTTTTCTTTTTTGTGATTAAGATGAGAATTTTCCTCTACTATTAAAGATAGATATTAAATCTCAACCCTTATAACTCGGTCCCACAGGTAACAGATGGCTAGATCTTTTTTATGTGATTAACGTGAGAATTTTCTCTTAACGTCTAATTAGTATAGATATAGATAGATAAATATAGATGTAGATAGATAAGATATCCCACTTACTTCCATCTCATTCACGTCTCTTGCATATTTCTAAACACCCAAGAATTCAAGAACCCGGTGCCTAATGCCAACTCCCCCAGTACTAGCACTTCCTCTGTTTCTTCACCACACAGACCGGACCAACCTGTGGAGGAGAGAAAGGAATGAAGAGCCCCCCTCCCATGGATCCTGAGGCGCCGGCTCCGCCGGGTACACCTCCAGACAGCAAGGTATGGTGGTGGGAATAGTATGGTTCTTGAGGCTTCATGGTTCAATCTTTGTTGTGTGTGGTTCTTTCGTAATCATGGTTCTTGAATCTTGGAGTGTCCATCGCTTTCCTGCGATCTTGGTTGGGTTCTTGCGAATGTGATGTGATTTCTTTCGTGTGGGTGTTTCTGTGTTCACTTTTGCAGGAGAAGCAGGGAGGGAGGCAGGGGAGCAAGGGGCTGCCATGGCGGATGACGCTGAGCCTGGCGTACCAGAGCCTGGGGGTGGTGTACGGCGACCTGAGCACGTCACCGCTGTACGTGTACAAGGCGGCGTTCGCGGAGGACATCCAGCACTCGGAGACCAACGAGGAGATCCTGGGCGTGCTCTCTTTCGTCTTCTGGACGCTCACGCTCGTGCCGCTCCTCAAGTACGTCTGCGTCGTCCTCCGCGCCGACGACAACGGCGAGGGAGGCACCTTCGCGCTCTACTCCCTCCTCTGCCGCCACGCGCGCGCCGCGCTCCTCCCGCCAGACCGCGGCGCCGCGGCCGGGGACGAGGACCTGTTCTTGGACATGGGCGGCGGCGGCGGCGCCAAGAAAGCTGTGGAGAATGGCAATGCCAGGACGCTGGGCGGGCGCAGCGGGGGCGCCGCGGCCAGCTTGAGGAGGCTGCTGGAGCGCCACAAGGTGCTGCAGCGTATGCTGCTCGTACTGTCGCTGGTGGGGACCTGCATGGTGATCGGGGACGCCGTGCTCACGCCGGCCATCTCCGGTGCGTCTTTGATCGCCTGATCGTTGTTCTTGATTGGTCGCTAGTTTTTGGGTTGGTTCATATGCTGTGGAATGCTGATTTTGAGATGGTGGTCTGTTGTTGTAGTGTTCTCTGCGGTGTCCGGGCTGGAGCTGTCCATGGAAAAGGAGCAGCACAAATGTAAGGATCCAATCATGGCCATGTTCCTTTCTATTGCTTTGTCTTCATAGAAGTTTAGATCTGCCATGGAAAAGGGGCAGCACAAATGTTAGGCACTGTTTTCTTGATTCAAGTTCTGAACTAGACGATTCAGGGTCCACTCCCAGGTGGGCAGATTCAATCATAGAAATGACCCACTATTAGACTACCTGGTTTTATCCCAGAGTTTTTTTTTTTTACCTATAAGTTTTACTTGTAATATGCCAAGCAAGGAGTGTATTCTGTGGCTATCCGTTGTTTTCGTCGGGAAGGTGGTAAAACCAGGTGTGGTGTGGGAGCTTCATGGGGAATGGTTATGTGGAAGTTAACTGCGAGGATGCGAACGAACGGATAGAATCAGCTCAGATGATCAATTCCGTCGCAAGCTGTAGCGGTACATGCGGTTCATTTTGGAAGGTCTTTGACGGAGCATGACCATGAACAGGGTTGTGTGGATATCAAATAAGACCGTACTGTCATTACACAATGAAGACGTGGAAGAATAGATGGTGAATTACGAATGCAGAGAAAAGGAACCCTATTTTTTCAACCAATAATTTGGCCTTTTTAACTTAATTTATACTGTACTTTATTCTGATTCTTTTTGTGTAGATTTGTTCTGTTTTATTTTCAAATCCATTTCTAACTGCAGGAAGTTTTCCTATATGAATGCGCAGATGTGGAGGTACCTGTTGCTTGTGTCATACTGGTTTGCCTGTTTGCACTGCAACACTATGGTACACACCGGATGGGCTTCCTTTTCGCACCAATTGTGATTACATGGCTTATATGTATAAGCATGATTGGTGTTTACAATATTGCGCATTGG
Organism: Bonia amplexicaulis; assembly: GCA_036346245.1. Taxonomy (NCBI): domain Eukaryota; kingdom Viridiplantae; phylum Streptophyta; class Magnoliopsida; order Poales; family Poaceae; genus Bonia; species Bonia amplexicaulis. The sequence continues at coordinate 2,702,415 of CM070751.1, forward strand.
GAACCCCATGTATATCGAGCATTATCTCCGTATTACATGTACAAGTTCTTGAGGAAGACACGGAAAGGAGGCTGGATGTCCCTGGGTGGAATACTGTTATGCGTAACTGGTACTATGCTCAGCAACCATTTCTCAACGTCTTGACCTGTGGAGCCTGTCTTGCTCTAATATGACTGCTTTACCCTTCCAGGTTCTGAAGCAATGTTTGCAGATCTTGGGCATTTTAATCAGTTGTCGATACAGGTGAAGAAATGGCTGCTGCCAACTCGATATTTTAGTACCAATGTTCCACTACATATGGTGAATAATTCTGTCTCTGATAAAAAATTTCCGGGGTGCAGATTGCTTTTACTTGCATGGTTTACCCATCATTGATCCTTGCATACATGGGCCAAGCTGCTTATCTGTCGAAGCATCATATCATGGAAAGTGACTATAGGATCGGATTCTATGTGTCTGTGCCTGGCAAGTCATGTTCTTCCGATCTCTCATCAGAAACGAGAATAATATTATGCTGTGCTCCTAGTGCTGTTTTTTAATCTTCACAGTTTTGCCACTCTTAGAAACAATTAGGTGGCCCGTTCTGGCAATTGCCATTCTCGCAGCAGTTGTGGGGAGTCAAGCTGTTATCACCGGTACATTCTCAATTATCAAGCAGTGCACTGCTCTGGACTGCTTTCCTCGGGTGAAGATAGTACACACATCCGGCAAGGTGCACGGGCAAATATACATTCCCGAGATCAATTGGATCCTGATGATACTGTGCTTAGCTGTAACCATTGGTTTCAGAGACACAAAACACTTGGGGAATGCATCAGGTGTGCCATGTTAATATATTTGACACCTTATTCCACCTGATTATCGCCTATATAATTGACCTTATGCGTACTAATGGTGAGGACAATTCATCTGATACACAATTGTTGTTCTTTAAACAGGATTGGCAGTTATAACCGTCATGCTGGTCACGACATGTCTGATGTCCCTGGTGATAGTCTTGTGCTGGCATAAGAGCATCTTTCTTGCAATTGGCTTCATTGTGTTCTTCGGCACCATCGAGGCTCTGTACTTCTCGGCGTCACTGGTCAAGTTCAGGGAGGGAGCCTGGGTCCCGATTGTCCTCGCCTTCATCTTCATGGCGATAATGTGCATCTGGCACTACGGCACCATCAAGAAGTATGAATTCGATCTTCAGAACAAGGTCTCCATCAACTGGCTCCTTGGTTTGAGCCCTAACCTTGACATTGTCCGTGTCCGTGGCATTGGCCTCATACACACCGAGCTCGACTCTGGCATCCCTGCAATTTTCTCGCATTTTGTCACCAACCTGCCTGCCTTTCATCAGGTATTCGCCATTCTTCCTTCCCTTCTGAAACTCTGATTGCATTGTTCAGACATTCAGAGGTATGCTTGCATCCACCATTTCTTCATGTTGGTCATGGCCAGGTGCTCATCTTCCTATGCATCAAGAACGTCCCGATACCGCATGTCTCGCCGGAAGAGCGGTTCCTCGTCGGAAGAATCGGCCCCAAAGAGTACAGAATCTACCGGTGCATTGTCCGGTACGGGTACCACGACGTGCCCAAGGACGACCTGGAGTTCGAGAAGGAACTCGTCTGCAGCATCGCGGAGTTTATCCGCTCAGGGGGGGCCTCCAAGGCCAACGGCGTGTCAGAGGAGCCTGAGAAGGACGAGGAGCGGATGTCGGTGGTCGCCTCCGGCAGCATCCGCATGATGGAGGACACCGTCGGACCCTCGCGCGCCAGGGACAGGGAGATACGGTCGCCGTCGCCTGTGGTGGGCGCCAAGAAGAGGGTGAGGTTCGTGCTGCCGGCGGCTAGCCCGCGGCTGAACGCCGGCGTGCAGGAGGAGCTGCATGAGCTGACGGACGCGCGCGAGGCCGGCATGGCGTTCATCCTCGGCCACTCGTACGTGAAGGCCAAGAGCGGGTCGAGCTTCCCCAGGCGGCTGGTGATCAACTTCTGCTACGACTTCCTGAGGAGGAACAGCCGGGGGCCCAACTACGCCGTCACCATCCCGCACGCCTCCACGCTCGAGGTCGGCATGATATACTATGTCTGAGCCAGTGGCGGACCTAGAGAAGTTGACGAGCCTGAGTGAAGAACAAAATCTAAATAACAAATGTTCAAAAACATAGATCACAATACAAGTAAAATATGAATTTCATGACTTCCACTGCTCACACGTTCACAATTGAGTCTGGGGTCCGCCCCTGGTCTGAGCTCTGAACAACATAGGAAGAGGGTAAAAAAGCAGAGGAAATGAAACAAAATTCGATCAGTTGTATATGCTAGATTTGGATCTGAGTTTTGTTGTAAATGTAGCCTGATTATCTTACGTCTTCCTCTTCGTTTGATAATCTCCTCTCTCTCTTTTCTTTTTTTGTTAATGATTTTTTTACAAGAACACACTCACACATGTAACATCATACTCACATATTTACGTGGATGCGTACAATGTATATATTAAGACAAGACGAAGATCCGGAGATCCTATGAGTCCTACGGAGCCTAGGCATATGTTTTAATACATGTATTCAGAGAATACTGTTTATAAGAACAGGATCCGAGAGGCCACTGAAGTAGTCAGAGAATACTCACGGGGTTTCTTTTTTGTTTGTTTGTAAGCAGCAGTAGAAAGACGCCATTAGAGAGAGGGTCAAAGAACCTCGGCTACAAAAAGACTAGCCTAAATATAGAGGCTGTCATTTCCTTTGAATATGAGCTCGACCAGCCTTGCACGAATATTGAAGTCGCTTTGCGTCACCGGAGAGCTATCCAAGGCCGTGCGTCTCCTGTACCGGAGCACCGTGTGCCCCGGCGTAAGAACCTACGCGCTCCTGCTGCAAGAATGCGTGAACCGGAGGGACGCGAAGCTCGGCAAGAGGATCCACGCGCGCATGGTCTCAACCGGGTTCAACTGCGACGAGTACATCGCCACCAAGCTGTTGATCTTCTATGCCAAGATTGGGGAGCTCGATGTCGCACGGATCATGTTCGATGGAATGCCGAGGAGGAGCGCCGTGGCGTGGAACGCCGTGATATCGGGGTGCGCGCGCGGCGGCGTGGAGGCGCGGGCGCTGGAGATGTTCGGGTCCATGAGGGCGGAGGGGCTGAGACCGGACCAGTTCACGTTCGCGTCGGTGCTGTGCGCGTGCGCGAGGCTGGCCGCGCTGGAGCACGGCCGGTGCGTGCACGGCGTCATGGTCAAATCGGACGTCGTCGGCGGCAACGTCGTCGCCAACAGCGCGCTCGTCGACATGTACCTCAAGTGCAGCAGCACTGAAGACGCGCGCCGGGCGTTCGCAGCCGCGCCGGAGCGGAACGTCACCATGTGGACGGCGGTCATCTCCGGACACGGCCAGCACGGGCACGTCGCCGAGGCGCTGGCGCTCTTCGACAAGATGACGCGGGATGGGTTCCGACCGAATGACGTGACGTTCCTCGCCGTCCTCTCAGCCTGCGCGCACGGCGGGTTCGTCGACGAGGGGCTGAGGCACTTCTCATCCATGTCGTCGGACTACGGCCTCACCCCGAGGGGCGAGCACTACGCGGTGGTGGTCGACATGCTAGCCAGGGTCGGCAGGCTACACGACGCCTACGAGCTCGTCAAGAATCTACCAGACTCCCGAGAGCATTCAGTGATCTGGGGCGCACTGCTGGGCGCATGCAGGAAGCACGGCGACTTGGGGCTCGTCGAGCTCGCCGCGCGGCGCTTCTTCCGGCTGCAACCAGGGAACGCCGGCAAGTACGTCGTGCTGGCGAACACGTACGCCGCCTGCGAGATGTGGGACAGCGTGGCCGGCACCCACGAGGCGATGAGGTCGCTCGGCATTAGGAAGGACCCTGCTTGGAGCGCCGTGGAGGTCCAGGGCAAGAAGCACAACTTCCTTGCCGGAGACTCGTACCACGACGAGTGCCCGGCGATATATGAGGCCTGCAACGCGTTGGCCTGCGCGGTCTCCGAGCAGTCCGTGGGGGTTGTGGATGGTGTCAGCCATTGCAGCTGGTCAGAGATGTGAATAAGAACCCTTACTGATTTGTGGCCTTGTGGGAGCTTATTGCATTTTCAGCATTGCCGCCATGGTTACTCTGAACTCTGAAGCAAGTAACCTGCACAATGATCGTTGAGCCTGTAGATTGTAGTACATGCGAGATGCTGTGTCGTCTCGGTCTCTCCTCTAGAGTGTGGCATGCGTGCGCGCAGGCTGTGCCGCCGTTGCCCGAGCAGCGTGACACGACCGCCCCCGAGAGACTGTCCAAACAGTGGCGCCGATTGAGCCTGCAGGCTGCAGCCACAGAAGATGGTGAACTGACGAAAATCGAAAGGAGAGAAAGCCCACAAGGCAATGGTAAACTAGGGGAGCAAAGGACAGGTAGTTACGAGGTACACCTCTTATCTTTTTGCCCTTTTGCGCTGTGCCTGTCAGCAGTCACTAGGAATCTACTACCTTGCTTCCTGAAGCAGCATGTACCACAAGATCACATCACCTGTTTAGGTCTCTCCGAAATTATTGAGACAGGGTACTCCAATCACATCTGCTCCTAGTCTGTGGTTTGGATCCTTGCAGAACGCAGAGCTGTGAAAAATGTCATCGTTTGATGTTCACTACTACTCCTATGTGTGTTGTTTGATGTTCAGTACTACTCCTACGTGTTCTTGAGTCACATGTAGCTCCTTGTGTGTCAGCAATTCAGTCGAATCCTGACACTGTGTGTCGATCGCCAGACTGACAGTCAGTTGTAGCAGTACTGTGTGAAGGGGAAGCTTCTGAATGAAACATAGGACTGAATCATCCGTCTGGTGAACTCCTGAGTGTCCCAGATGAGATACAACAGTCGATCTCTCAGAAAGCAACAATCAGAGCTCAGCTTCTAAGATACTTTTTACTACTACCTCTGTTTGCGGCACAATTGTCTGAAATGAAATATTCCCAATGCATTCGTTTATTAAGCTTAACATTGACAGGGGAGAAAGACAGGGTAAAGTGTTGCCGCTGAGGGCATTTTGAGAATTTTCCAATTTGCACACAAAAGAGACAGAGAGAGAGGGGATATAAGCGAGAGGAAGGGGTAGGCTTATCCTCTCCGGCCGTTGCTCTCGTGGGAGTGTGCGCGTGGAGACGGGAACGATCCTCACTCCCATCTCCCCGGCGGCTTCAGCAGCAGTTGAAGGCTGTGCCGCCTCCTCCTCCTCGGCTCCTCCCTTCTTAAGTCCGAGCTAAGCCTTCTCCTTGTTGGGTTGATCTCTCGGCTAACAACCGAGAGATTTTTTAGGAGAGTAACCGCTCTACTCGCGCCTTGATCGGAGGCAGTTACCAGCAGTTGGTCACGGTCCCGGTCACCCTAGCGCCATATAAAACAGAGGGGGTTTCGGCAGGGGCTTGATTCACGCACGTTGACTAGCCCCCTAAAGAACTCCAACAATACCGATCTATTTCGGCGCTCGGGTGAGCGAGGCCGACGACCTCGCCGCCGGCCATCTCCACCACCGCAGCCTTCTTTTTCTTCACCGCCGCCGGCCACCTCGACTTCGTCTTCCTCGCCGGCTACCTCAACTGCACCGTCGTCATCTTCATCACCGACCATACCTCTACACCGCATGATGGCCTCATCTTCTTCGTCGGGTATGTGCACTAATGCTTCCGTTTTTATTATGACTGCTAGGTGTTCATGTTGATCTAGAAATTAAGAATTGATTATGATGTTTAGACTTAGACTTAGATTTTACATTGGTCTCAGAGCCTCTGCCTAGAACTCATGAACCCTAGAATTTTTTAGTTCTTGGATCGGCTAGAAATTAGAAGGAGGGGAATGTTTTACTTTTCGGCAAAATTAATCCTATAGTTCTCCCCAAAGATCCCCACCAGTAAACCCCAATCAAGATTAGACTTTAGATCGTGGCGAAGAAACAAAAAAAAAAAAAATTGCGTCGGTCTTACCGTCTTGCGCCATCTCTGCCGCTCTTGGGTCCGCTGTGGTGTCGCTCATCGCCGCCCAACCCATGAAGCGCCGCCACGCCGCCATGGCCGAGCTCGCTGCATTGCTGGCCACCGGCCACCCACCACCATTCTGCCACCGCCACGGCGAACCGCCATTATTGCTGCCGCTTCAGCCGCTGCCATAGCGCCTGCCGCCATTGCTTGCCTGCTGCACCACCGAGCCGCCCGCCCGCCCGCGCCTCGCTCCGCTTGCGTCTTGCGCTGCCGTCGCCAAAGCCGCCGCCGCCTCCGATTTTTCGGGCGCATAATGGGTGCGAATGATTAGGGTTAGGGTTCGGGCTATTTTTACCCCAAGCCACGATCAATCTCGTGGTCCGATCAAATCGGACTGACCATTTTCTTGTGGGCGGTGCGATTTTGAGCCATCCGATCGGCATCGACGGATACGGGCATTGCGGTGTCACGCTGACTGAAGTTGGGCTAGCGATTTTTGGCTGCTCGGCCGTCGGGATATATTTTGCATGTGGAGTTTTGTGGTCGATTTTTTCTACCGAGTAGCTTTTAGGGCGATTTTCTTTAAAGGAGCCATTTTTGACTCATTTTTTTTAGTTTTAAGACCGAATTTTAGCCTATATTTTCTTATGATGTACTTTTCCCAGTGAATTTTTATATTCGGTGCATTTATTTTGTTATTAGTATATTTCTATGCCTTTGTTTTAATTAATTAAATGGCTCAAATTATGATGTATCATTACCATATTTTAATGAATAATCTCAAATTTAAATTGAACCAACGGGATATTTAAATTTGAGACTTTATGATTAATTTTGGCATTATGTTGCATATGATTATATTCTGACCAACGTTGATTATAATCGTATGTCGCCATAAATATTCAGTTCTTCTTCATTTTCTGCCCAACGGTGATATGAATTTGAACTGTAATTTTAAGGCATGTTATTAATCGACCAACGTAGGGTTAATTACATGCAATAAATATATATATTTATGATGATTCTAATTTTGCCTGTATTTTAATTGACGACTTAATGCTTGACGTTGTCGCCACCATTGATAATATTGAGCGACTCACGGGAGTAATTTTACCTCGTGGAGAGCGAATTTATGTTGTCCTTGGCGTTTTGGACCTTGATTATGCACTAAGAGTAGACGTTCCTGTTCCCCCCACCGAGGGTGAGGAGAACTTTGCTGAGAAGAAGAAGATTTTGATGAAAATCTTGAGAAATGGGAACGATCTAACCGCTTGTCACTTATGATTATGAAAACCTCAATTTCGGTCATGATTAGGGAGCAATTCCCAATTCGAAAAAGCTAAAGATTACATGGCTTCAATTGAGGAGAAATTCGAGGTTCAACTAAAGTTTATGCCAAGACCTTAATTCGAGGCTCTTAGCCGCTAAATATGATGGGTGCAGCGATATTAGAGCATATCATGATGATGACCGATATGGCGAGAAAAACTCAAGGGCATGGACATGGCAATTTCGGCGGTTTTCGGTTCATTTCATTATGACATCACTTCCTTCTGAGTACACCGCTTTTAAAATTAATTACAACACTCAGAAAGAGAAGTGGAGCATGAGCGACTTGATCGCCATGTGTGTTCAGGAGGAAGAAAGAATAAGAACGAAAAGAAAGATTTTGCCTTTAATGTTGGTGGCTCTCATAAAAGGAAGTTCAAGGGACTTCAAATCTAAGAAGAAGCGCATTTTCCCCAACTCCGATAAATCGGGCCCTAGAGTGCACAATGCACCAAAGCCTCATGTTGCTTCATTGCGACATCTAAAGGGGAATGCCATACAAAGAAGACCGAGGCATTTTCGAAAAGACGTGCGGGCTTTCTAAAATGGCTTGCCAAAAGGGTAATGATACAATTACTTTCATTGACGAAACTCTTTATGCTGATTTCTCCCTTAATGCTTGGTGGATTGACTCAGGTGCAACTGTGCACGTTACCAATTCTTTACAGGGATTCCTTATCGCGACAACACTAAGAAAGGGGGAGCGAAGTCTTAGAGTCGCGGATGGAAAGGAAGCCGAAGTGAAATCAGTCGGATCTGTTTCATTAACCTTAGACAACGGCTTCCTGCTTCGTCTGAATAATGTAGTTTATGTTCCTTCCATCAGAAGGAATTTAATTTCGATTTCTTTATTAGACGATGAAGGTTTTAAATGTATTTTGGAGACAATAAATGCATTGTTAAGTTCAATAATAAAGATGTTGGTCTTGCTTTTAGACAAGACAAACTTTATATGCTTTCCCTTAATGACTCTTCTGTATTGAATGTGAATGATGCTAAAATTAACGATGAGACTTCTTCGAAACTGTGGCACTGTCGTTTGGGCCACATTTCGAGGGGGAGAATGGAACGTCTCATCAAAGAAGACATTCTCCACCCTTTAGATTTCTGGACTCGCACCAATCGCATTGATTGCATTAAAGGAAAATATGTAAAACAAATAAAGAAGGAGCTACTCGCAAGATGCAGGACTTTTAGAGTTAATACATACTGATATTTGCGGTCCTTTTCCTGTGACATCAGTGGATGGTTTTGATTCGTTCATTACATTCACTGATGATTTCTCCCGTTACGGCTATATTTTTCCCATTAAGGATCGATCTGAATCACTTGATAAATTTAAAATATTTAAGGCTGAAGTTGAAAATCAGCATAACCTAAAGATTAAAGTGGTTAGATCGGATCGAGGGGGAGAATATTATGGAAGACATGCCCCTTACGGGCAAATTCCTGGCCCTTTTGCTAAGTTCCTTCAGGAAAATGGCATTGTTGCCCAGTATTCTATGCCGGGCGAACCTCAGCAGAATGGCGTAGCTGAAAGACGCAACCGTACACTTATGGACATGGTACGGAGCATGCTTAGCCATTCTAGTTTACCTGTTGGTTTGTGGATGGAAACACTAAAAAAAGTAGCATATATTCTTAATCGGGTTCCCGATGAATCGATTACCTAAAACACCTTATGAATTATGGACCGGAGAAACCGAGTATGAAATATTTACGAGTGTGGGGTTGTCGTGCTGAAGCTAAGTTATTTAATCCACAGATTAAGAAATTAGACCCTAAGACAATAAGTTGCCATTTTATTGGATACCCTGAAAGATCCAAAGGGTATCGATTTTATTGTCCTGATAGGATAACTAAGTTTGCAGAAACAAGACACGCTGTGTTCTTAGAAAATAACGAGGACACGGAGCCGGAAAATAGATCTTGAGGAAAAGCGGGTTTATGTTCCCGCACCGCTCATTCAACGCTCATTCCGAGATCTTTATTCACGTGCCTCGTGAGGTCGCACCTCAATAAAAACGCCGTTGTTGCACCGATTGTTGAGGTATCCGAAATTCTAATGTTACAACTAATGAAGAACCTCAACGACCTCTGAAATAATTAATGAACCTCTTAGAAGATCACAATAGGAGAGAAGATCTGCCATTTCTAATGATTATGTTGTTTATATGAATGAGGATATTAATGATATAGGAAAGGTAGATGATCCCACCTCTTATAAAGAGGCGATAATGAGTGAATATTCTTCTAAATGGCTTGAAGCCATGGAGGATGAACTAAAGTCTATGAGCACTAATGATGTATGGGACTTAGTAGAAATTCCTGACGGAGTCAAAGCGATGAGGTCGTAAATGGGTCTACAAAACAAAACATGACTCTAAGGGAAATATCGAAGGTTTAAAGCAAGGCTTGTAGCAAAGGCTTCTCACAAAGAGAAGGGATCGATTATAATGACACCTTTTCTCTGTCTCAACTAAAGATTCATTCAGAATAGTTATGGCACTTGTAGCTCATTACGATTTAGAGCTACATCAGATGGATGTTAAGACGGCATTTCTTAACGGCGACTTACAAGAAAATGTTTACATGACTCAACCGGAAGGTTTTGTCGTGGAAGGCAAGGAGCACATGGGATGCCGACTTAAGAAATCCATTTATGGCTTAAAACAAGCATCGAGGCAGTGGTATCTCAAATTTGATAAAATCATAAGAAGTTTCGACTTCAAAGAAAATGAAGTTGACAAGCGTATTTACGTTAAGTTCAAGGGAGTAAATTCACCATCTTAGTACTTTATGTGGATGATATCTTATTGGCTAGCGCGATAAGGACATCTTGTTTGAGACCAAAAGATTTCTTTCATCCAATTTTGATATGAAGGATCTCGGTGATGCCTCTTATGTTCTTGGCATTGAAATTCACCGAGATAGGTCCAAAGGAATTTTGGGTTTATCCCAAAAGGCATACGTTGACAGAGTACTGAAGAAATACAATATGCATAAGTGCTCGCTCTTTGCTCCTATTGTTAAGGGCGATAAGTTTGGGACATTTCAATGTCCAAGGAACCAATATGAAGCTGATCAGATGAAGTCGGTTCCTTATGCTTCATTGTCGGAAGCATTATGTATGCTCAAGTATGTACATACGATTTAGCTTTTGTAACCGGATGCTTGGCGGATATCGGTCAATCCAGACCGGACCACCGAAAGCCGTTAAGAAAGCTTTGCGTTATATGCAAGGCACTAAGCATTTCATGCTCACATATAAGTCTTCGATAGCCTTGATGTTATTGGTTATTGATTGATTTTGCGGGATGTGTTGATACTAAGAAATCCACGTCAGGTTATATCTTCACACTCGCAGGAGGAGCTATCTCGTGGAAAAGCTCCAAACAAACCCTTACGGCATCTTCAACGATGCAAGCCGAGTTTGTGGCATGTTATGAGGCTACAGGCGGTTGTATGGCTTAAGAATTTTATCCGGGACTTAAAGTGGTAGACGACATCTCTAAACCACTCACTTTGTCTTCGCGATAATGAACCCGCATCTTTTATGCAAATAACAACAAGTCAAGTGGTGCCGCCAAACACATTGACATTAAGTATCATGTTGTGAAAGATAGAATCCGGGATCAAACCATAAGTATCAAGCATATTAGTACTAAGTTAATGCTTGCGGATCCGCTTACGAAAGGCTTACCACCCAGTATTTTTCGTGATCATGTTGCCGGCATGGGTTTACTGGAAAGCCTCTGATTCTGGATAAAAGGACCTAAAACAAACCAACTCCCATTAAGAATAATGAATAACCATTCTAAGATATAAATAGTACACTATAGGTACTGAGGTTGTATGGTACTTTATCGACTATGCAACACATTGCCTTGGTGTCTTGTTTTATCAAAAGGATGGGCTTATGATGTTAGCCTTACGATCAAAGGGAGAATGTTGGGTTGATCTCTCGCTAACAACCGAGAGATTTTTAGAGAGTAACCGCTCTACTCGCGCCTTGATCGGAGGCGATTACAGCAGTTGGTCACGGTCCGGTCACCCTAGCGCCATATAAAGCAGAGGGGTTTCGGGGGCTTGATTCACGCACGTTGACTAGCCCCTAAAGAACTCCAACAATACCCGATCTATTTGGGCGCGGGTGAACGAGGCCGACGACCTCGCCGCCATCTCCACCACCGCAGCCTTCTTTTTCTTCACCGCCGCCGGCCACCTCGACTTCGTCTTCCTCGCCGGCTACCTCAACTGCACCGTCGTCATCTTCATCACCGACCATACCTCTACACCGCATGATGGCCTCATCTTCTTCGTCGGGTATGTGCACTAATGCTTCCGTTTTTATTATGACTGCTAGGTGTTCATGTTGATCTAGAAATTAAGAATTGATTATGATGTTTAGACTTAGACTTAGATTTTACACTCCTTTGTGCAAAAAAACAATCCTCTTGGTTTTTCCCATCTTCTTCTCCTCCACCGAGGGCTTCACTTTACTGATTAGATCCAATCGGTTGCGCCTCCTAGTCTCTGGTGACGGCAGCAGCAGAGGAGGCAGTGGACTGGTCATCTCCACCAACGTAAAGTAGTTCAACTCGTCGTTTGGTCGGTGGTGTTGAGTGACTTCACGGAGGGCGAAGCCGACCGGTGCCGATACTTGGGCAACGTCGGTGTGTGCCGGACCTTGAGGCTTCCTTCGTGGGTGAGGGTGTTGTGGTGGTGCTGTGCTGGTGGTGCTGGGTTCGGTTTGGCCAAGGATTTGGGGAGTCTTGCTCCTCCAAGCACTTGGTTGCTGCTCTGTTCGGCTTGTGCTTGTGTGGCATCCTTGAGTACCTCGACCTCTTATTCTGTAACTTCAGTACAGGAAGGCGGCATTGTATCTCCAAGAACCACTTCATGAAACTGGGACCTAGTCAGCAGTGATAGGTTTTCTGGGTCAGCGTCAACCGTGACGTGCCTAGCCGATTTGCTTCTTAGTGGCTTCGAGTGCCACTCCATCGTGAGTATTGTTAGTTGTTTACTGTTATCAATCATACGTTAGTGTGCCGTTCTAGTATGCTGCCATATCTGTTTAATTGATTGTATACACGAGCTCTGGGAGACTTTGTATGATTAATTATGTGAAATCATATGTCCAGTGAGGATTAATGGTCTAATTGAAGTATTTGTGACTGTTTAGGATATTCTGCTAGTTATTGAGTTAGTGGATACATTTGCATGTTGTTGTCATGTGCTTGCCGAAGGATTGAGTGTGCTTGCCGAAGGCTTAATCCTGGTTATATTATGATGTTATTGATATAATTGTTTAAATTATATCCTGTCATTGCAGTATGTCACATTGTTGCTATTCTTGAATTGCAATAGATTAAGGTGGTAAGTTTGATCTCAAAACTAACAGAATATCTAGGAGTACTTCTTGTTCTAATTGATATGATTTCATATATATATATATATATATATATATATATATATATATATATATATATATATATATATATATCGAGAATGGTATCTTGTTATGAGATGATTTTATTTATGCTCTTGTCACTATATTATACTTGGAATCATATATTTTTTCAATTATTAATTTTGGAATTATGATTAAATTCATGCTAAAGCCGCCATTATTTCAACAAAATGGAGATAAGATGTACAGTTACAACATTTCAGACACTGAGGTACTATATTTTTTCATCTTCTCACAATAAAACTTGCCTGCCAAGAACGAATGAACAAACTTTTTTGTTTTCTGTTTGCACAAATGATGAAACTTTCACAATTTTCTATCTTTTGTACTACTTATTCTGCTATGGTGACGCAGAGACTCAAAACGGCCTGCTTGATCATCACCAATCCCATGCGCATCACAGCACATTACTAACAGCTAAAACACACATATATCTATGGCTTGTCTTGCGGTGCTTTTGCACCCCACCCCCCCCACACACAACAACATTACACAAAATGGCACAAGAGAAGGTTGCTTGATCTTATCTGTCATCTGGTTATATACCATGAGACTGGAGAGAGTTGGAGACAATCAAGAACTCTAGACGGATTACCTCTCCATGCTTTTGTTATGAGTGCGGGACAAATGTCCCAACATAGCCCACACCGACGATGAAGAAAGCGATGGATTGGAGAAAGAGAAAGATGAAGTAATGATTGTTCCCAAATGTAATATCGTAGCATCCACAGAAGAAGAGATAGGCTGCAACACCAAGCTCCAAAACATGCAACCTGATTCCACATTAAAGGTTAGCCACAAGGGTTGAGAAATGCACAAGAACAAAAAATATTCGACTATGTACCTGTCTCCTATCCTCATGCGCGGCTTCTTGGATGCTTTGATTGACATTTTCATCTTCAGAGCGTCACCAAGCTTTTCTGTCACCACCCATTCATTCACCCTGCCTGCCTCTAATAGGCCGATGAAGGTGGCCTTTGTTCTATGCAATGACATGACATTCTCAAAGAGGATCCAGAAGACAAGTAAGTGAACAGACCTACATTGTTTGATGTTTTTTCAGGTTAATATCTCGGAAGTCAGCAAGGGTAAGTTCATTTTTATATTTCCACCATAATTGCATAGTTTTCTTTGGAAGATTGGCACCTTAGAGTCCCAACAGCATTGAGAAGGGTGATGATGGTTGGAATATAGACACAACCCCACTTTGGTATCTCAACCTCAGGAACTAAGACTGTAGCCGGGATAACAAGGCAGTACAACACAAAGGTCACAATGTGTGCGATAATCTTGCGCACGAGGAAGAAGTTGTAAATGACATGGATTTTCTTCCAAAGTGTCACTTTCTGCAACAAAGATCAATAGCTTGTTAGCAACAAGTGCTACCTATATTAAAATTTCCATAATACAGATTGGTGCAAGGGACCTTATTTCTGACAATCTCCATCAACATTTTCCTAAACAGATTTGCTGGTCCGCATGACCATCTGTGTTGCTGATACCGATATGCTTTGAGTGTACTTGGGAGTTCATTTTTGACCTGAAAATAGCATTTCAAGTTTAATTGCTCGCTTCCTACTGCATTTATTTTGGATCTTAACAACAATACATTATGCAACATACAAATAGTACAAAGTAATACACTGGATGTTACATGAATTGATAGGTTATTACTGCATATTTACCATTAGATCGCCGAGGAACACAAACTTCCATCCCTTGAGGCTTGCTCGGACTGCCAAATCCATGTCTTCAACTGTGGTTCGGTCCTTCCAGCCACCTGCTTCATTCAGCGCAGATATACGCCACACGCCAGCAGTTCCTGTTCAAAGAGTATTTTAAATGTTAAGAACGAAAAGGGAATGCACAATGTGACTGCTGCTAAAATCCAGTTTGTGGTCATATATGTAGTGCCATCCGTTGATAACTTCAGCAAAATGCTTTTGGATAATTTGATACTTCAATTATGTTATTGAAATCGACACTGAGGATTTTGCTAGATTTCTTCCATGAAATGCTCAACATTGAACTTGTTCTATGCAATTTATTAATATTACTTAATGGTAGCTCTGGTCTGGCTATTTTATTGGCAGCAATTGTGGAAGAGCTGTGTGTTCTACTTTCTTGGACAGAAAAGGGAAAAGGTAGAATGATACAATTGCATATGATTTTGAGATGTGGTGCCAAGTCCTTTCTGTCTCCAAAGACTTGGAAACAAAATGTCTCGTTATCAAATGAAAACATAGGAAAAGAAGAACAAAGATATTTACACAAAATAAAGAGAGATAGAATCAGAGAAATGAGAAAAGGAAACACAGAGAATGCCCCATAAGAGAAGAAAGAAAGAAAGATGAATTAAGATCAAACTTACCATTGAAGCCAAAGAAGGCATAAGTGGAGGAGCCCACTTCTTGCTCCACTGTAAAGTGATAGTCCAATGACATCTCCTGCATCCTTGTCATCAAGCATTCATCTGCATTCACTGCTCACACACAACCGGCAGTAGTAGCAACAACAACAAACTTGTCATCACCATGCAAAAGAATTTATACCAAAACAAGTAGGAGCACTAAGTACTACTAACTACCAAAAAGATACTATCATCAATGTCAAAGCTTAATCAGAGTCCAGTCAACCATACAGATAGATGTTTTTCTCTAGCACCTCTCTATCAGTAAGTCGGAAAATTTAAGCAATAGTAGTCAATACTGCACAGGGGCTTTTTCAGAACTATGTAAAAGTATGTGAGCACGCTTTACAGATTAACCTCAAGTTATAGAATAATTGCGTAGAAGTCCAAACAATGGAGGACCCCAATTAACATTCTCCTATGTACAAAAGGATTCCAATGATAGGCCTTATTCTTTTAAGCTACGATGGATAGATTTTGGCTATATTTTTTTAGATAATAGCGGACGATAAAGATGTCGATGTGGACGGTGCATACGATTTTAGACTCAGAAAGTTGTTTGAAGAAGTTATCCCGTTTATTTCAACTTTAAAAAAACTAAAGCCAAAAATCATCTAAAAATCGAAAAGAACATAGCTTATAACTTTAGCCCGGATACGTCCACCGAATGTGTTTATGGTCCATATCGAGCTTGGCTGATGTTTCAGGATCTTGTTAGACCGACAGTAGGCTCACACCCCATGGACCACGTAGAATGGACTAGTGGAGTACATAGCACCACAGATCGATATTTTTTTAGTCTATTATTAGTGACAGGACAGTGTATTTGTTGCTAACAGGGATAGACTAGGGCATGTGTTTTTTACTTTCTTTTGCCTGGCCTGATACGGCCTGGCCCATATTAAAAGCAGAGGGGTGGCCCCACCTGCAGTGAGACATTGGGAGGGGCATGGTGGTGACTGAGTGGTTGGTTCAGTTGGAGGTTACTGATTTTGTTGCCATGCTGCTTGCGTTGTTGTTCATCCACCCTTAAAAGAGCTTAATATATTAGGAAAGGCATATGAATCCCATGTTAGACTCTGCACCACCCCATGATTGATGGAGACCACATCTGAATCTTATGGAAATTATGTTGTTCGCTGCAGATTTTATAGAATTCTTGTCTTCTAAGGGTCTCTTTGGATTGGAGGATTTTTCGAGGAAAAACATAGGAATTCAAATCCAATAGAAAATTTTACCATTTGCTTTTTCGAAACGTAGGAATGAGCTGCAGGAAAAACATAGGTTCCTTTGGTTTCATAGGAATTTTAGAGGAACATGAATCCACTCGCACCTCTTTGTAAAGATTTCTGTGTTTTTTTCCGCAACCCATCCAAACAACAATCACTATGATTTTCATGTGTTTTTCGATGCATTTTTATGGTACTTCTGCTTTTACTCTCCCTAGAGGACGGAGGAAACGGCAGGGGCCTAGCTCGAGCAATTTCCTATTGGAACATGAGGCAGCCTGGCTCTGAACTCTGAAGTGAAGGAGACGCCGAGATCCAGCACCGACACTCGTGTGAGCAGCTAGCGCCCACAATTAAATACCAGAAACGACCGATCTTTTTCCATAGGCTGCACGGCCTATGCACGCCGTCAGAAAGGACTCCGTGACCGGTGCGTGCACATGATCTCCCAATCAGAAAGGAACCCAGCTCCAGGCTCCAAGTGTCCACCTCCCTAGTTTTTTTTTTTTTTTGACACCAGCAGCTGCCCCGTGTCTTTTGCTCTCTCTCTCACAACTGAAGCCGATCTGGACGCTGATGAAATCTTTTACTCTCATCAGCCACCGCTTTGCTCTGGGAATCATTAGATGCCAAAGCGTTCTGAATAATGCGGTGCGATCGTTGTTGATTATGCGTAGATCTGCTTTCTCCGGGCCCCTTTTTTAAAGTGTGCTTTTTTCTGGAGTTCCTAAATCTGTGATCCCCTCTTGGGGTTGCTAACCAGGAATCAGAGGCCTAACTAAACACCCATTTCTTTAACAAAGACAGGTCGCTTTACAGGAGAGCGAGGGCTACACGCATGACCAGGTTATTAGTCTAATAAATATTGATTGTTGAGAGAAGTTAAAAACTGTAAAAAAATCTAAAAAGAACAGGGCCATAGGTGAACAGGCAGAGTCACAGTTTTTCTCAGTTGACGATGCGTGTAGCTTGGTATGAGTCACTCGAGATCGAAGACGAGGAGGGGGTCGCTTACCGAACTTCCAGCGCGCCTGGACGAGCGCGACGTCGGGGTTGTGGAGGAGGAAGGGGACGGTGCGCCAGAGGAAGTCGGGCTCCGGCTGGAAGTCGGCGTCGAAGATGGCGACGAAGTCGCAGTCGCGGACGTAGCCGTGCTTCATGCCCTCCCTGAGCGCGCCGGCCTTGTAGCCGTGCCGGTTGTCCCGGACCTCGTACTTGATGTTCACCCCCTTGCTCGCCCAACGCTGGCACTCCAGCTGCACCAGCTCCTGCGTTGCGTTGCGCGCGTTCACAAAAAAAAAATAAATAAATAAATAAAGTGGAGTTTTTTTTAGTAGTCCACCACATGGTTCACATTAATTCTGACTCTTCTCTCGCTCTCTTTTACTGCGAGGGCCGGCGAGATGCATCACTATCATGCGTGCATGTGCAGCATGCAGGCGTGATGCGCACGTTGTTTATACCAGTACAAATCCCAGAAAGCTTTCGTGGTAATCAGAAAAATCTATCTATCTATCTGACATATCCGAGTAATGACAACTCAGATTAAAAAATAATTTGTGTCAAGTACATCCAAATTAACTAACATTCGAAACAAAAAATAAAATAATTAATAATTTGATTTCCATATAACTTTGAATGCAACATTCTTAAATAACTAATTTTTGGAATAATAATTAAATAAAATTAGGAAATTAAAAGAAATAGTCCATACCAACTACAATAAAATTAATTAAAATTCGGAATAAAAAGTTTTAAAAACTATCAATTTGGTTTACATGAAAACTCCAAAGTAAAATCACCGAATAGCTAAAATTCAGAATAAAAATAAATAAAATTAGCAGTTAGATTTGTATATGAATTCCAAAGTAAAACCAAGCTAAAATCTCTAAATATCTTAAATCTGGAATAAAAATGAAAAAATGGCAATTGGATTTGTCTATGAATTCCAACAAAAAATAAAATGAAAGTACCAATTTAAATTTCAATACAAATTCCAATGAAAAATACCAAAATAACTAAATTTTTGAATATAAATTAAATGAAATTATTTCCATACAAATTCGAATGAAAATACCTAAACAACTAAAATCCCCTATAATGATTAGACACTCCAAGAAATTTCCCACATTATTAAAAAAAAAAAAGATCTAGACCTCCATCTGATGGACGTGAGTTATAACGATTTAGATTAAATAAAAGAGTCAAAGCCAAACAAATAAAAATAACTTCAATTCACAATAAAAAAAGTTAATTAGGGAGCACTTGCTATTCTTTGTAGAACTTGGACATGTTCTCAATAATTGGAAGTAAGTCAAATCACAATTGAACTGTACTTTCCACTATCAATAACTTTTACATTAAGCACTACGAAAGTAACGGGTTATGACATTATATTCTTCTGCCTACAAGTTCTTCTAGGTCATCCAATTATATCATTAAATTTACTATTAAAAATATTTTCATTATGTTATAATGTTATTAGTGTATTTTAATATAAAAATTGTAAAAATTAATGACCAATATTGTCTCAAAGACCGTGAAAAATCAAGTAAAAATGGAGAAGGGAATAGCATCGACGGTTCGTGCCTTGGTTTACCTTAATGACGGGGTCCGTGGAGTCATCGAGCACCTGCACGACGATCCGATCCGACGGCCAGGACAGCCCGCACGCCGCCCCGATCGAGAGCTGGTACACCTACAACGCAAAAAAAACGAAACATTTTTATCAGAGAACAGCAGCGAGCAGAAGCTTAGCAGGCTAGTCGATGGCGGCAAGCTAGAGCGCATCACTACCCAGCGCTCTGCGCGCGAGAGCTCCGAGCAGCTGTGCGGCTGTGCTCACCTCGCGCTCGTTGTACATGGGGATCTGGACGAGGACCATGGGGTAGGCGGCATTGCCGAGCTCGAGGTCGTCGCGCATGGGCTCCCACCGGTACCGCCGCTCGGGGCGCCGGCCGAGCAGCCGCACCGCGAGGATGACCACGGCCATGTACACTTTCTCCACGAACAGCATCACGGACATGGCGAGGCAGAGCAGCACGGACAGCCGCAGCAGCGGCACGATGACCGGCCCCCTCACCTGCTCCCATATCACCGCGATCTGCTCCGCCGCGTCTCCCCGCGCCCCCTGCATCATCCCCGTTTCTGGCAGCAGCGCCGCAGCCATGTACCTCTCGTCCGCTCTGCTTCGAGCTAACAGAGCAGAAGAGAGCTAGAGAGGTGAACGAAGGGACGCTAGAAGCAAGAAAATGGCGGGTGCTCGTGCGTGGGGCTCGGAACGCGCCCGGCGGCAATGGCGCGGAATGCGGGGGCAGTAATGCGGAGGGAAGCGGCCGTCGGGGTGGCTGTGGAGGGAGCTTGGAGCGGGGGTATAAAAGGGAGGGGAGCGAGAGGGAGGGGGTGGTGGGTTTTGTCGGCTGCCGCAGGGTGGAGTGAGTACTCGTGGAGGAGAGGGGGGTTAACGGCGCGGTAGCGGCGGGCGGTGGCACCCGTCGTTGCCGGGGTGGCCGCGGGGCCCAGCGGAAGGTGTCGGTTCCACGTGGTTTTTAACCGCGGGGCCCGCCGGTCAGTGACGGGGGCCGCGGTGGCTGGACGCTTGGAGGGTGGCTTTGCGTTTTGGGGGTTAGAGGCTGTGTAATGTTGGGTAGGGGCAAGGGCTTTCTTTGATTTCTTTGGATGTGGATGCTTACTCATTTATGGAGTGGATCGATGTTGAATTATCGATGGATTTTGTTTCGATTGGAGCGAGGAATCGAGGTCAAATTCAACTCACCGATTTAATTTTGTACAAAACAACTTTCGACTTCAAAAGTCAAAAACCGTTTAGAACACATTTGCTTTGTAACGTGGCTTTTTTTTCCTTTTGTTTCTTTTTTTCTTTTCTTTTTTCTTTTGTATTATTTATGGAGATATAATAATGGTTTTTCTTTTTCGTGTTTTTATTCATTTTTTAATTGAATATCTCAGAAAAAAGTAACAGTCACTATAATATCATTTTAGCCAAAAACTACACGCTTTTGAACAGAGCCTAATTGTGATGAGTTGTGATATGATATAATGTTGTATTTGTTGCTGCAGACGTATTATTTATTGTTACAGATGTGCTTGTGTATTCACCGAATTAATGGTTTGTATGGTGTGTTTTACTGATTCTATTGTTACGTAAGAATTACATTAGATGTGCTCGTGTGTTTGCCTAATTAATGGTTTGCATAGCATATTTTACTGATTATATTGTTACCTGAGAAATACATCCTCAATATATCATCGGGTTGATTTGGTTATCAATGTGCTTAGAAGTAAAACGTGTCGTTATCAGGTTTTGAAGTGATTCTGTTTTTTGGGGGACCAAGAGCATCACTTTCATTAATCAGCCGGGCACAGTCGTGTTGAATGCACAATACAATGAAATCCGGAACCCGGTTCAACCAGATACAGGGCATGTTTGATATAGCTGCGGCTTATAATTTTTTGCTAATATTTTTTGAATTTTAGTTGTTTGTGATAGAAATTATAAAGAGATATTCGCTTGTGATTTTGGTTGATACAGATGTTGGGCTTTTAACGTGTAACATAATTAACTTGTAGACCCCGTCTTGAAAAAAATACCCTGTTTGAAAGTTAAGTACTATAGCAAAAAAATCAAAAACTACTTTTAAAAGCCGTAAAGAACAGGACCACAGTCCGAAGAAGTGGGTGATGCTGGCTTAGCACACAAATGAGCCGCCAAGTTTGCATCCCTTCTAACGCCCTATATTGATTAGGGTAGGTTCGTTGTATTTGCTTTAATGGTTGCATGACACATTTTAATGATCAAGATATATACGGATCATATATGTATGATTTAACCTAATTGATTTGGTTATCAGTGTGCATAAGGATCATATATGTATGATTTAACCTAATTGATTTGGTTAATTACTATTATTTAACTTGATTGATTTGGTTATCAGTGTGTTTGAAGTATTTTTGTATTTCAAAGGAGCTGTGGTCTTTGATCAAGTTTTTCTGCAATATGGTGCAGGTTACATTTATTGATTTTGGTTGGGTTCCTTGCATTTCCTCTATATATGTAAGGATTACACTCCAAAGATTGGACCCAGTTGGTTTAAAATATGCTAGAAAGTATTTCGCATTTAAAAGGTGCAGTTTACAATTAATAACTAACCAGCATCGTGCTCCAATATTCCTTGCACGAATCACCTCATGAGATCCCTTCTGATTTCTGAAAAGGTGAAAATAGAGCATCCTTGCAGAGCCACACTTCACACTCTACAATCGAAAGTTCAGCCGTCCTGGTGTATGTAGCAATTTCTCCAATGCGTAGATGTACTTGCCTTGCACTTGAAACGCTTTGTACGTAGCCCAGTCCTATATGCTCGTTCGTGCTGGGTGTGCGGCAGGGCACTAAGTCGATCGGTTTTTATCAGCCGCTATAATATCTAACTTTTAAACAGAGTATTTTTTTAAGACGGAGTCTATAAATTAAACGTAGTATATGTTAAAAACTTAACATCTGAACCAGCCAAAATCGCAAGTAAGTATCGATATCTCCGTAATCTGTATCGTAAACAGCTAAAATTTAAAAATTTCAACTAAAAATCATAAGCCGCAGTAAAAAAGAACAGAGCTTGAAATACAATGGCTTCTCTCTCTCTCGTAGTAAATGGACAGTGGGTCGTCTTGTTGCCTGAGAGGCACGCAGGTGGCTCCTCAGAAATCAGAACAGATACGGGTGGTACGTGCCTGAAGATCTTGGCCAGTAAAAGAGGTGACAACGCAGACGGCTGAGATGGCAAGAGGAAAGCCATAAAAATGGACCTGCCTGAGTGGTTGCATTGCATTCATCAGCTGGTATGTGGAATGGTAACCGTACTATTGTGCTTGTGTGATCTGCTGAATCGGTTTTGCTGTCGTGCCGACCTGTAAATGGAGGGTTTCCAGCATCTGGAAATGGCAAGGAAAATGGAGGGTTTAGCCGTTTCTAATCTGAAACGGTTGCCGCCGGTGTGACACCGTGGCTGGTAATGGGAACGTCACACGTCACTCGTTAGCTTAAGCATACCTGTCATCTCCTGCTAAGTGCAAATCACCTTTTTGTTTCCAAGAGACATCTTTTGCTAATCACGGTGCTAATTAGGATAGTTAGGAGATCGCTTTTGGTGTATCCTTTTAATCAAAGCTCCGTTAATTTCTGCACTTCCGCACTTCGCGGCGTATTTGCTTTGTGGTCCTGAAGTAGGATCACGGCGTATTTGTCTTGTTTTTAGGCGCTGGTTTGGTGACAGTGGAGAAACTGGAGATTGCTGCTGCTGTTTTTAGCATTTCGTGTCAATGGATCATATGAAGGTTATACAGATCGTGTTCTGGTGTTTTTTTTTAATGAAGAATAATCGAATTGGTTTAGAGTTCCTATCATAAGACGTAGAACCACTTAAGACATGGTATGAAACGGATGCCATCGCTCCTTAACCAACACAATTGGGGTGCATCCTTTATGTCGCTGTCGGCCTTGTCACAACGATAGGAGTGTGCGTCGGTGACTCGATCGAGTGAACTGCATGCGAGCATCTCCGTGTACGGTGATTCTGAAGAAGGCCAGGCTGCTGCTGCTGCTGCACCCCAAGGTAGGAGAAATTTTATTGTATAACGGGTATAGGGATTGGTTTGTGTCACAAGCTAATGGGGTGTTGACACGTGGCTTGTGAGTACTGCAGTAAGTACTGTGGAGCATGGTAGCAAACGAAAAACTGATTTGCTATTTCACAGCCGCTAAATTTCTTTTTTCTTCAGTTAATTTTGTTGCAATAAATTTTTTTATATATGTAATATTTATTTCCATATTTATAAGATTTTTTTCCATATATATAATATTTTTCACCTAGAAATATTGCATATATGGACGATAAATATTGTAAACAAGTGCAAAAAATGTATAAAAAAATTTCTAGGTGAAAAATATTGTATACATGGAAAAAATCTTATAAATATGGAAATAAATATTACATATATAAAAAAATTTATTGCAACAAAATTAACTGAAGAAAAAAGAAATTTAGCGGCTGTGAAATAGCAAATCAGTTTTTCGTTTGCTACCATGCTCCACAGTACTTACTGCAGTACTCACAAGCCACGTGTCAACACCCCATTAGCTTGTGACACAAACCAATCCCTATACCCGTTGTACAATAAAATTTCTCCCTAGGTAGAGAGAGAATGTGATGTTAATCATCCAGGGTTTTGGAAAACCGTTTCAGGAGAAATGTGATACTGTCAGGTGCGAGTAAGCCGAAACCCGGGCATTTTGCTAGAGGTGCTTGGCGAGCTTTCTCGTCTTTTTCTTTTGCGTGATTTTACGTTTAAAATAGCACACATATCCAGTGTTGTTTGGAACACAAGATTCTCGCATATCCAATGTTGTTTAGACCGCAAGATTCTCGTGGGAAACCAAACATCTTTGTGAAAGTGGATGTTTCATTTACTCTAAAATGTTTAAAGAACTAGCATATTTGCCTATGTAATTACGTGGCTAGATACTATGATACAGTCGCCTACAGTCGCCGTGGGAAAAGTGGGGGAGATATGCATGCGTGAGACAGGGAGCGAGAGAAGTGAGGTACATGATGCATTCGTAACCCCTGTCTTATTCTCGAAATGAAACGTGAGCGAGAGGGGTGGAAAACTGGATGTTTATATTGATTGTTTTGCTTATTCAAATAAAAGATAGAAACTGAAACTAAATATGAATAGACCCTTAGGTGAGAGAGGTTGTTACTGCCGCTGACTCGCAGCTAATTTCAGCAAGTAACCACGTGCTAACAACCGCGTTAATCTTAGTCCACGCAGCACACCAACTGATCATCGACTCCTCATGCATCAAAAGTAAGCGCGTGACTTTGTGGTTTGGGCGTTCCTATCGTGAGACTAATTAAGGTAGCTTATACTTTAATGCGTACAAGATCACGAATGAACTTCACTTGAAGTACCGTTTCACGTGAGGCATCGTATACTAGCAACTACTCTCGGTTCCGATTTCAGAACAGGGTGGTTGGTTTGCCTCTCTTGCCGCGTAGTGCTGCCCACAATGCTAGCTGACCAACGAGATGGCAAGAGTTTAAACCAGGAAAAAGTACGGAATAGTTGTGTTACTCTTGATCAACAAGGTGAGGGAAATTGTTAGTTCAAAGGTGTTTTCCAAGGGTAGGAGCTGCTGGTTAGGGCCTGCTTTTTTTTAATTGCGCTTATGATTTTTAAATGAAATTTTGAATTTTGGTACATTTACTGATCTGATTACGGAGACCGATACTCACTTACGATTTTAGCTAGTACAAATGTTGAACTTTTAACGTGTACTACGTTTAACTTGTAGACCCTATCTTGAGAAAAATACTCCGTTTGAAAGTTAGGTACTGTAGCAAAAGCCAAAAGCCGGCCGACTTGTGACTTGCCAAACATGCCCCTAGCTATTGCAAAAGACAAACAATCCTATGTAGCATTGAGGGCCTGTTTTTTTTTTTTTTGCTTCGCCTTAGAACTTGTGGTTGCGGTTTATAACTTTTGAACTGTTCGTGAGAGAGTAAGAAGTAACAGAAACTCACGTGCGATTTTGTCCGATATAAATAAAGTCGCTATAGTATATACTATAATCATCTTGTAGACCATACCTTAAAAAGACGTTCCGTTTAAAAGCTAGTTACTGTAGAAATATCAAAAGTACGATTTTTAAAAGCTGAAAAGAAAAACATAAATATCGATAAATCCACAAAAGGCGCCCACCTAATACGTACGCAGTGAAATCAGACTCTGGCCTCTAGTCGCATAGCCGGCTTAACTGTCCATTGTTTTTTATCAGCTTTTTACGCATTTTTACACTAACCATCCAATTAATCAGCATAGCGCACTCCGAGTGCTACTGCCTGTAACCGAATCACTTGAAATATTGCGGAGTCGTACATGGTCCCGCCTGCTCAATCACTCACGCAGCTCCATTTCCGGAAGTGAGAAAAGGACAGCGCCGGGGTACGCATACATAAGACAAGTAGAAACCGTCGGCGGAAATTGAAAAAAAAAGAGAAGAGATGGGTACATTTAGCATTGAGCTGTATTTTTCAGCCAGTTCATTCAAAAAAATAAATTAATGAGAAAACCAAATAATTTGCTTATAGTTTAACACTCTTTTCCATATGTAAACTTACTCAGATGTAAGATATAAAATAGAGGTGGGCTATAATTTTTAATTGCAACAGTGATCTTGGACTCAATAACTCTTAGCTCTGATATTATATTAAATTATATGTATAAGCTGATTCATCTAAAATCTTAAATCGATAAAGAAAGATAGGCAATCTATATATACTACAACAGTTAGGTGGAGTAGTGAGGTTCTGTTGTCTTCCGTGGAAGCGGCATCGATAACCGGGGAGGTCGCCACCTTTCGTCAAACCTTAATTTGGACGCGCATTAGGGCATCCTGTGTGCCTGTCATTCTCTCTCTCTCTCTGCAGCTTCCGTTTTCTTAAACTACATTCCTCTTTCCTTTCCATTTTGTAACAATTCACACACGCACGATTCACATGCAACCAAAAAAAAACAAATAGAATAGTGCAAAGTGCAAGCCAATAGGGTGGCTTGAATCTAGGGCATGTTAATTTGGATCGACCATGGAAAAGAATACTGCAACCCTCGAGTCCACGTCCGCTTGATCTACAGGATCCTTGAATCGCGGTGCAATTAGGGACTGACGCGTTTCTCATGGCGTCCGAACGTGTAGACAACGAGGCAATCAAACTATTCAAAAGAAAACCGAACTGCACTGCACCGCACCGCACCGCGAGGGCCCGTAGCTACAGGTCCCGGAGGCGAACGTGTCGGAGCCTCGGAGCCATCAGCCGTGCATGAACGACGTTGAAAAGAAGGGCAGAGGGAAAAAGAATGGCGATCGATAGGGATGTGGAGAGGTCGGGAACATGGTTAGGGAGGGAGGGTAGGTGGTTGAGAGGAGTGGTTTTTTTTATTGTGATGTATGGTTTTTTGTTAGGTTAATCTCGGCTAACCACCTGAGATTTTTCAGAGAGACTCAGTCTCCACTCGCGTCTTGATCGAAGGCGGTTACCAAAACGTTTGGTTCTCGGTTCCGGTCACCTAGCGCCAAATAAAATGGGGTTTCGGCAGGGGCTTGTTTCACACGCACGTTGTTCAAGCCTCCTAGAACCCTAACATCACCCGATCCATTACGGGCACTACAGTAAACAAAGGCCGACGACCACATCCGCCGACCACCTCTACATCACCGGCCGACCACCTCCGTCGGCCCCATCGGCCACCTCCACTGCCGCCGTCTCCCTCACCGACCACACCTCCACGATATTCTTATGGCGACTTCCGGTTCGGGTATGTGACGATTCCGCTCTAAAGATCTCTTCTAGATGTTCATGTTTTGCTCTAGGGATTAAAGTTTTATGTTGATGTTTAGACATAGATTAAATCTATCATTTTTATCTTAAATTTTGAATTCCGTCTATTGATAAGAAAAGAGTATGAAGAGATTTTCACGTGTGATTTAGGTTAATATATATGAATTTGATATATTATCTACTATAATTAATCTATAAATCTCGTATCGAAAAAATTATTCGTTAAAAGCTAGTGAGGTAGCATCCGCTAAAAGTTCTAAGCGCAAAAGTACCCAACCGAAGGAGATTATGGTTACGCTGTTCTCCCTGTAGCGCTCGGACCGGCCCATGTGGCGCGTCCCCTTCGCCGACAGGGACTCCTTCGTTCAGTAGCGCGCGAGGCGTGCCTGATGTGATTGGCATCTGTCGTGCACAGTCTGGCGCTCTCACTGGTGTCAGTGCAACGAGTAGTTTATTTCGCCTGGAGTTACGCGAGCAGCAGAGCTCTCGCATGTCCTGGTCGTTCATGCATTGCCTGCTGCCGCTTTGCCCGGTACTAGGTGGTCGTCAAGATTCGGCGGTCAGAGAGAAGGTCCGAGGTGGGACATGGCCCATGGGCGGCTCTCGGCGGTGCAGGATGGGCAGAGGCGCAGAGCTGCCTGCCGCCCGCCGGGGACAGAAGTGACGGAGCAAAAGGAGAAAGGGGCGCGCCGCCGGGAACAAATCGGGGCGCGGCTGCCTGCCTGCTCGCCCGCCCAGGAGTGAGGACAGCGGAAGTGCGTATTCCGCACGCGGCCGGGGCGGGCGGACGGGCAGGCTTGAGATGGCGTCGCCTGTGCGCACGCGTCGGGCCGCGGCGTCGGAGCATGAAATGACGCGCCGGGCCCGAAAGCCGCCTCGTTTGTTGCGTTGTGGGACATGCTGGGCCGAGCACAGCGGAGCTCCGCAGCCTGACTGGGTTTCGCTTGTTTATGGCCTCGTGAATTTTCCTACTTTTCGGCCGCCACGTGTAGATCTATCAAAACTTGTCGGCCAAAGCCCAAAGAACTGCCGCTCCGATAGTCTGAATTCAGCCTTCACCTTTCTTTTTTCTTGAAAAACATATGAGATCCGTGTTTCATTAACTGAGAAGAAGAGTGGTGGGGCTTACGAAGACCTAAGGAAGGACCAGGCATAGAAAAGTAAAAACATAACTCCGATAGCCCATCAACTCATCAAGACGAAAATCTATGGCTAACACACCTAACGTCTTTCTCGTGCCACAAAAAAAAGAAAAAAAGGTTGGGATGGATTATTTTGGCTTTATGGGTTGGTTTTCTATACTAACTAATTTTTAAACGAAATATCTTTTTAATACGGGGTCTATAAATTGATTGTGGTAGCCACTATTCACACGAGTATCTCTCTTCGTACTCCCTCTCACGAAAAGTTAGAATTTAAAATTTTAAACTGAAAGTCATAATCCAAAAGAACCTATCCAAAAAAATGGAAAAAGAGAGAACAAATTTCATTTCTTCGGAACTCGGTTGATTGAAAAGAAGTTTTCTTCTACCTTCTTTGAAGGGAAAATGCTAGATCACGAGTTCGTAACTTCATACCGTATTGCGTTGCAAAGTGCCAGCAATGCGTAGATGTACGCCTATTGGTTTGTTCTTTTTAGATTTAGTTTATGATTTATACCTATCGTCTATAATTTTTGAATTATTTATGAAAGAAAATATGGAATAGCAGAAATTCATGTATAATTTTGATCGATATAAATAAAGTCGCTACAATATATATTATAATCAACTTGTAAATTTTATTTGGAAAAAATACTCCACTTAAAAAGTAGTTACTATAAAAAAACTAAAAAGTGATTTTTAAAAACTAAAAAGAAAATTACACTGTACCTGATGATGACTTATTTAGCCTAACTAAATTTTTTTAAAAAAGTTAAAAATAGAAAAAATAGGTTAGCCTATTACGGACAATGCAAACGAATACAGAAAAAAAAGAACCGATAAAAAAAACTCAAAAAGCCAAAAAAAGATAAGATTTATTAATAGTAAAAAATAAGATAGAAATTATAAACTCAAACCGATATAAGTAGCGCCTATTTTAAGCTGCACTAACCGGTAATAAGGCGGCACGGTCGGATGTTCCTATGTTCGCTGGGAACAACTGTAAATGCTGAAACGTGCAGTCATGCGCGTTTTACAGCCAAGGTGGAGGATGGCGCAAAATGGTGGACCATACTACTAGGAATTCCAGGATGCCTGTCAATACAAGTAGCCAACTTCGACCGCATCTGTTCATTCCTACAAAGGGTCTATTTTTTTCGACTACGGTTTATGATTTTTGGTTGAAATTTTTAAATTTTGGCTATTTACGGTACAAATTATGGAAAGGCAGATACTCACTTGCAATTTTAGTTGGTACAGATGTTGAGCTTTTAATGTGTAGATCGTTTAACTTGTACCCTGTCTTGAGAAAATACTCCGTTTAAAAGTTAGGTACTGTAGCAAAAGCCAAAAGCCGTTAGCTTGTAAGGTAAAGAACAGGCCCAAAACTAGGTTTGTCGAGCCCAGATTTGACAAAATAGACACACCATCAAATTAAAAAATATGGACTGGTTGCAGTAATACGATAATGAGTTAAAAAGAATCGGAGAAGGTAATGAAGTGTCAGGCTCAGCAAATGTAATAAGAACCTTTGTTCATGCCAAGAGGCATGTGAACCCTGGCTTGCTGAATGCCTGAATCCCCACACGATTTTAGATGGCCGTACATTCAGAATCTATTAACAAAACGGCCTCTGTGAAATCATGCGACTGCCAACCATAAGAAAATTCAAAGGATATTGCAACACAACCGTTCCCCAATTAAAACTTGCATATATGAAAGGTGCATAGTCTCTATGCAAACATCTTTATTTTAGCCCAGCGTCATCACAGCCTGAACTTCCCATTAAAAATGGAACCACGTTAGTACGGCCTGTTAGTATTGATCATATAACTCCCAACTTACATATGTATTTCTCTCACTTTTTACACCACTTGTTTCTTCCTCCTAAAAGTTATTTCTTTCAATCGCTACTATTCATTTTCAACCAAAAACTTTCAGTCATAGCAAAAATACATTAGCAGAACCCAATACGAACACACCCTACATCCATATCATATCAAGACGCATGACTTTTTACCATATATAGCACTGTTGCACTATGTATTTACAGATATAGCTGTATACGTCGCGTATTGGCAAATATAGTGTTTTTGTCGTCCGGTGATCGGACGGCAACACCAGAGGGGTGGACAGACGGCAACAGGCCTGCCGTCCCATGGCCAGACGGCAGGTAATTAAGTCGGCAAATTAGTCAGCTTAATTACCTGCTTTAATTTTTTGTATAATATTTGTTTAAAGTTTAAATATAGCAAATGAGCTCAAAAAATTATGAAATTTTATATACAGTTTTCCAACACAACATACTTAAATGTGTAATTTTTTAACAATTTTATCCCCTCTAAATGTTGTTTAAAAATTGTACAAGTGAGATATTTGCAGGAGTTGTTACATATAGCAAACGAGCTCCAAAAATTACAAAATTTTATGTGAAGTCTCCTGACACAATTATAATAATTTTGTAATTTTTTAGGAATTTTATGTACTCTAAATTTTTCACATTAATTTATGTTAATTTAATCGTAAATTTAGCGATGCTCAGGCATCTTTTGCAGTACCTGATCTCTGTCGTTCGCACATATGTCGGTCTATTGCTGCTATCATTTCTTTCTCGTTGCGTCCTTCACATATTTGTCACTCTGTCCATATCGTCCCCCTCACACGCTTCCTGGTCCGCACTAATGTCGTCCCCCCTCGCCCACTCCCTCGTCTGCACATTTGTCAGTGTTACCATATCGTCCTCCCTCGTCCGAAGTGATGTGCGTCGACAAGGAGTTCTTAATTTGTGGGATGAGTGCACCGGGTTCCCTTTTCGCTCGGCCATAAATACGAACCTCTCGCAGTTCGTCATCGCTTATCCCAGTTGCTCATCACATAAGCTCATTCTCGTGATCGTCGCTCAAAATTAAGAGTGCACAACTCATTATTTTGAGAAGCCAGTGCATAGCTCATTAAAAACGCGGCAGTGCTGATTGCTTCTCCCGATACAAAGCAAAGCAGCAGAAAAAAAACATAGATGATAGCACGTAGAGGCTAAAACTAGACCGGTCGTGCGTTAGTGGCATCTAAGAAGGGCAACACATATATCGTTAAAGAGGTATTTAATGCTAAGTAGGGGTGAAAATGAATCGGATAGTTTCTGATCGATCCAGATAATTTTTGAATACGGATTATGTTGGCTCGGATACTTGTCTGTTACAAATACGGATTCAGTAGTTCACTATCCGTTGAATATGAATACGGATCCGGATATTTAGGGAATAGATATCTACAACCTATATCCTCTATTTCAATCTATCCCATTTATAAGATATTTTAGTAGCTCAACGTACATTAACGCGCACACACACATATTAATATATGGAGTTAGAGAAAGAACACTAGGCTATATGAAGAATTCATAAATGTTCTTCAGGAATGTTTAAATCAAATAAACTAGTTAAGTTTTTTGTTCATTTTGTCCATACAATTTAAAGGGTTTTCATGTTCCGAGAAATATTCGTGACTGTATTCGATTCGATTCGATTCGTATTCGCTCTGTATTTATATTTAATATTATTCGTATTTGTATTCATATCCGGGATATCTGTATTCGTATCCGCATCTGGAAAAAATATAAAAACAAATATTACAGAACTATTATCCATACATATTCAATCCGTTTTCACCCCTAGTGCTAAGGTGTGAAAGATGCTCTCAGCCATTGGATCCGATTCAAATAGCCTAGATCAAGGCAGTTGGAACCGTAATCCACTTAAACGCAATCCACAACCTCTTACAAAACCCCCCCAGCCCCCATCACCCCTCTCTCTCATTTTTATTTTGCTCGATCCCCTTCCCCATCTCTCCCGCGCTGACCAGTGCCATCATCGACCGCCGCCACCCTCTACACCAGTCAACCGAGCCACCGCCTTCATCTATCCGCTTGATCTGTGCGATCGTATCTAGGGTGCAGCCCCGGATTAGCTACTGCGTCACCCAATAAAGGGGATGGTTGCGGCTACAATGTCAGGCGTGGTCTGTTCAGCGCTTGGATCTGACGTGTGCATGGAAGCTCAACAACCTCTAACATGGCGGCATGCACATGATGGCTCGGCTGTGCACGTGGATGTGCTAGTTGGGTGACGAGGCTACTG
This sequence comes from Bonia amplexicaulis, assembly GCA_036346245.1. NCBI lineage: Eukaryota > Viridiplantae > Streptophyta > Magnoliopsida > Poales > Poaceae > Bonia > Bonia amplexicaulis. Next base: position 2,734,505 of record CM070751.1, read on the forward strand.
TGTGGGACAATGCTCTCGTGGCTCGAATTTTGGGCTCAATAGTGTCCTAGTTTGCAACCACGGTGTTGTGTTTGTCTAGCAGAAGCTTGAGAAGCATAAGCTAGAGGAATCAAGCTGATGGTGGATTTTATTTTGTTTTTGCTGCTCCTTCTTCCATTGTGTTGATCAGAGCTAGAACCGTTTCTCACTCGTGGATTTGTTTAGTTGCTCTAGTTTGTTGCTTTGTTCTTCAATCAGCCACACGTTCAATTTCATTATTTGATCACGTTTCTGCTTTTGTTTATTGAGTTTTTTAGTCACGAACATCAGGGGCGTCCTTGTCGCTGTCGCCAGTGTGCTCATTGTCCTCGTTGTTGCCAGTGTGCACCTTATCCTCACCACCATCATCGGTGTGCCTCTCGTAGTTGTAGAGGTGCCTAAGAGGGATACGAGGCGACAGAGGAGGTCAGGAGGTGACGGCGCTGCGAGAGGAACAACAGAGATGGAAGGGATCGAGTTAGGATGGCAATGAGGAACGAGACAGAGAGAGGGACATGTTCGTGAGAATTTGTTATGGTGTGAGAGGTTCTCTCTAAAATTCAAAAAGTGAGTTGAGGGTTTTCACCCATCTCGATCTGAGCCATTTGAACTAGATCCGATATGTTGAATAATACCTCTTTAGCATTAGATATGCTGCCTCTAAGAAAATTAGCAACATAAAGAAAAGGAACCATCCATCATGTGATGGCGGCTCACCAAAGCAGAAATATCTCACCTTCCCGGTCAGACAAAACCCAAACCAAACACACAGACGCACAAACCCCCAGCCCAAACCCACCCAGGCCACAATCCAGCACCCCACCAACTCGACCCACGATATTTGCGTTTGCGCCTCGTCTCCCCGAAGCCGCCGTGCCTGCGCCGAACTCCCCGATAGGCTCCGGCCTATTTCACCTTCACACAGAGCATTAAAAAACCCAGAGAAAGAGAGAGAGAGAGAGAGAGAGAGAGCGGCGTTCTCTTGCTCTCCTATCCTTCCCCTCGGCCATCCCACCCCATGGCCTCCTTCCTCCCTCCCGTCGCGGCCGCCGCGCCGCCGCGCTCGCCCGGGCCTTCCCCAGCCGCCGCCGCCGTGCTCCGGTCCTCCCACCCCTTCCGCCCGCCCGCCATCACCGCGCGCCGATCTTCCCTCGCCGTGCGCCCGTCCGCCATCGCCGCCCCGGCCAACCCCCTCCGCTGCACCCACCGCCTTGCCCTCTCGCCCAGGTGAGGACTGGCTACTGAGCCCACCGCTTGTTAGGGTTCATCCGGTTCCGCGAATTGACCGCGGCTGATTCGTGTCCGTGTATGTGTGCCTGCAGGTTGAGAAAGCGGACGCAAGGGCTCGGCGCGGCGTCGTTGTCTGGGAGTTTCGGCGAGGACAGGGACGTGTGCCTCTCGTGCTTCCCGAAGAGCCGGAGGCGGGGGAGGCCGGGGTTCGCGAGGTTTGCGCCTTGCGCGCTCCCGCACACCTCGGGGCTATCGCTACACAGCCGGTGGAGCGGTGCTAAGGTTCGTTTCATCCGTAATTCGTCTGTATTGGTAGATTAGGGAATTGGTTTTCGTTAATCGGATTGCATGTGATGACTGTGCTGGAAAAAGTGTTTGGTCCCTTGCTTCCATTGGTGGGTTTGCTTGTTTAATGGCGCGAGTAATGATCGGGGTATAGGATCAGTACAATAAATATGGATTGGCCATCGGTACAATTGTTTAATGCAAGTGATACTTGCATGCTTTTTTTTTAAAAAAAATAAATGAAAAATGTTCACCGACATCTATAGAAGTTTAATATGGGAGAAGTTGCATGTTTGTTTTCTGAGTAGATGGCAAGCTATTTGTTGAACTTCAATTTTGAAGCTAGTGGCAAGTCTTGTACTGCAAATCATTGTACCAAGCAACATTCTGCAAGAGAGTAGTCGCATGTTGCTTTTTGAATATACAGCAAGCTAATTGTTGAATGAACATCACATTTTGAAGTTAGTGAGAGGTCTTGTGCTGCAAATCATTGTACCAAGCAGCATTCTGCAAGGGTAGTTTTCGTTGTCTCGTGAGCATCTCGAGAGTGCACTGCAGTCATGTAATGTAGGAACCATTATTTTCGTGTTTGGAATACTGTTACTTCATCTGTTTATTCTGATACGTTTATTCCTATATATTAGAAGTGCCAATGCTTTAGTTTTGTTACTTAAAAAAGAAATAAAAGGTTTACATAGCATTGCAGAGTATAATGTGATGTCATAGTCCACACCTTCCCTTTTTCATGTTAAAAAGGTTCTGTGGAGTTCCATTTTCTGACTTAATTCTTTGCTGATTTTCAGGTCAGGCATAGTCATATATTACATGCTGCTGGACCCGATGAACCACATGTTGCAAGTCCAACATGGTCTGAAACCACTCTTGATAAGCCTTATCTTGATCACGCAATTACAAAGGAGGAGCTTGGAGATTTCCTTAACACTCCGCTTCCTTCCCATCCAAAGCTAATCCGCGGCCAATTGAAGAATGGCCTCCGGTATCTTATTTTACCAAACAAAGTTCCAGCAAACAGGTGAGGAAACTTCTTTTCACTTCCATCTATTAAACCACTTTTCATAATCTTCTGCTCCTGTAACAAAAATATTTACATGATTTGCTGCTATTAACTGGAGTGCTGGACTTCCTAGCATAGTGGGCATTTTTGGTTATGACCTGTCATTGTAACTTTCTTGCAACTGAATTTTTATTGGATCCTTTGTACAACTACAGCTTTAATTTCCCAATGATGTAGCAATTTATGTTGGCTTTTGTTTTTTTAATTTGAACTCAGTTTTAAAGATAATTGACAAAATTATAGGTGAAGCCCTTGAACAGTTGAACAAGTACATAGTGTTGATTTGAGTTCTTGAACATCAAAATTGTGTGCTAGTATATGCCTATATGGATCCAGCAGTAAATATTGCTACCTTCCTTTTTCTTTTTAATTTCTACACAATTTTAAAGACGTTTGACAAAATTATAGGTGAAGCCTTGAACAATTGAACTAGGACAAAGTGTTAATTTGAGTTCTTGAACATTAAAATTGTGTACCAGTATATGGATCCAGCAGTAAATATTAAATCTGTGCCTAAATCTGTGGTAAATGTGGAGCAAGCAAGCATTACTCTGACATACATGGCGAATATGTGCATTAAGGTTCTAACTATTTTCGTTTGCAGGTTTGAGGCTCACATGGAAGTTCATGTTGGATCAATTGACGAGGAAGAGGATGAGCAGGGAATTGCACATATGATTGAACATGTTGCATTTCTTGGCAGTAAAAAGCGTGAGAAACTTTTGGGGACAGGTGCAAGGTCTAATGCATATACGGACTTCCACCATACAGTGTTCCATATCCATTCTCCAACAAAAACAAAGGTCCTTACTTTTGTGGCTTTTCTCAATTTCCATTTTGGATTTGGAAATTAACTCTTTGGTGGTTTGTTCAAGGTTATCATTTCTTTCTTGTTTGCATATTTTCTTTGACAAGGGCTTGTATGAAAATGAACTGGCAAATACCGCCATATACTGTGCATAAAGTATCTTTAAAATTTTACATTGAGATTTTTTTTTAAAAATCTGATGGTTTAAATTAGATGCCTTCTCTTGTATATTTAAGGATTGCACTTATTAATTTGTCTATTATGTGGCAGGAATATGGTGAAGACTTGCTCCCTTCTGTGTTGGATGCATTGAATGAGGTATGGTGTTACTTAATGTCATTATTATGTGGAGCAATTAGCTGTCTGTCAATTTTTTACTATCATTTTTTTGCTAAGAATACTTGAAACGGCAAGCATATTCATTTGGTTGGAGCAATTATAGGCTATCTGTCAACTTTTGGCTATCTTTTTTGTTAAGGATATTTGAAACAGCAAGAATTTCAATTGGTAGCTGAAGTTTTAGATGCATGCTACCAAGATATTTGAGTAGTCTGTTTGACAAATTTTCTTGATGTTAGGTAGAGACCTAAACAAGTTATGCCAATTAATTTCTTTCAGATAGCTTTTCATCCAAAGTTTTCTTCATCTCGCGTTGAGAAAGAGAGAAGAGCAATTCTTTCAGAGCTCCAGATGATGAACACAATTGAGTATCGTGTTGATTGCCAGGCAAGTTAAAAAATTATTCTGTCCTGTGTTTTACCGAGATATCTTCTGAGAAGGGGTATAATCTTTAATACTCCTGGAACTCATGCTGAATTAATTAATATTTAAGGGCACTGTCATTCTTTACTAATTGTGGTTTGTATCGTGTAGTTGTTGCAACATTTGCACTCAGAAAACAAACTGAGCAAACGATTCCCTATTGGACTTGAAGAGCAAATACAGAAATGGGATCCTGATAAGATCCACAGATTTCATGAGCGCTGGTATTACCCTGCTAATGCCACTTTGTACCTTGTAGGAGAAATTGATGATATTCCCAGAGCAGTGCAAGAAATAGAGGTAGCCAGAATTTGAATCCTTTAAGTGTTATTGCTGATAGTTTTGCTGATTTGTTTATAGGATTAAGTAGCAGGCTCGTTAGCTGACCCATTCTAATGCAGGCTGTATTTGAACATACACTTCCGGAAAACGAAGCAGCACCTATGTCAACTGCAAGTCCATTTGGTGCCATGGCAAGCCTTTTTGCACCAAAGCTACCGGGTGGCTTGGCTGCAAGCCTTGCTGGTGAAAGATCACCTGCCACAGATAAAATAAAGCCTATAAAAAGGGAAAGGCAGGCAGTTAGACCTCCTGTAGAGCATAAGTGGTCTCTTCCTGGAGTTGATCAGGATGCCAAGCCTCCAGCTATTTTCCAACATGAGTTGATTCAGAGTTTCTCTGTCAACATGTTCTGTAAGGTACGATCAATGTTCATTGTCTGCTAGTCTTTACTCTTTAGTTATGCTTTGTACCTTTGTGGCTTAGTTTAATACCAAATGTTTCATTAGTAGTTTCTGTTATAAATATATAATATGTACCAGATAAACAAACCAGACCAACTTTTGTTGTAAGGCTTACGCCAGGTTTGATAGCTTTTTCATCTCCTTTTTTCCGTAGCATTTGTTGTCTCATGTAAACAATAGTGCACGGGATACGATCCTCTTTTGAGATATTTGAATAGGATGATTTCTTCAACTAGCTTGCTGCTGCTCTTGGTAAAGTTTCTTAATCATGCATCATTTGCATACGGCTGACTATTGCTTTTCATTTTTGGACAGATACCTGTCAACCAAGTTCAGACATATAAAGACCTGCGCAGTGTCCTGATGAAACGGATATTTTTGTCTGCCCTGCATTTTCGAATCAATACAAGATACAAGGTTTGTGATTTTGAACCAAATTTGTGACCCGATGCCTTATGGGACACTATTTTGAAATCCCATACATGTTCTTCCATTTTTGTTTGTTGTATCGGAATTTGATGTTTTCTTTGCTTTAGAACTCTTATCCTTACAGAATCGGATTAATTCAAGTGTTTTGCCTTCTTTTATTTCTATGCATATTTGTTCGCAGATTGTTTGTATATTTTGAATATGTTGGGAGCTTTATGCCTACTACAGCATGTGTGTTCCCATAATATGATATTCTCACATGAATATCCATTGTTGTTTTGTTTTTTAATTAAACTAATTAGCTATTCAAGAACTCATTGTTTTGGATACAAGACTTGAAGCATGAGTCCTTAGGATGTTCAGGTTCTTCCAGTAAAGAATTTGCACATGTTAGGAAATCATTATGTCTTTTACCTGGAAATAAGTATATATTTATAGTTTCTAGTTCCAACTGAATAACGTTTTTTCCTGTCTTTTAATGTTGGTCATTTATACAGAGCTCAAATCCTCCCTTTACATCTGTTGAGCTGGATCACAGTGACTCAGGAAGGGAAGGATGCACGGTCACTACTCTTACAGTAACAGCTGAACCTCAAAATTGGAGGAGTGCCATCAAAGTTGCTGTTCATGAGGTTTGTGCCTTCATGGCTCAATTATTTTACAAGTACTGTTTTAGCTCACCGTATTGTATCATTAGAAATATAGATAAAGAATGAGAATCCCAGATATGTAAAGTTTGAATATGAGGAAAATAGTGAGAAATGTATGTGTTGATTTAGTACATATGGAATAACTAATCTCTTTCTTTGGGCATAAGGAAAGAAATGATTTAGGAACTACAATTGTTGAAGAGAACAGATGAAAAGGAATTCAATGGACGATATTATAGCAAGATTGTCCAAGCATGAGCCCTGCCCAAGTCAAAGCCTAGCCTGGTCTATGTCCTGCCTAAGCCCACTAACCCAGTTTAATCTGGCATTATCCAAGCCCAACCTAGGCCAAATCCAGCCCAAACCTGAGCTGGACTGAACCCCAGCCGATCCAAGTTTTGATCCAGGTCGAATCCAAGCCAAGCCTGAGTTGTAGCCAACTTGAGAAATGTTCAGGACATGGTATTGCTTTTAACTGCTGGATGTGTATTACTTGGTAAATGATTGTCATTGATTTGATCACGTCGCACAATGGTTGAGTTTGCTTTGTATTCAACTTTGGATCAGAGATAGATTTTGTGCTGCATGAGTGCTTTGGCTTTATTTGATTGCAAGGGTTCCATTCCTTCTTACCAACTTTTCGTTGTGCTGTTTTAGGTTCGGAGACTCAAAGAGTTTGGTGTCACAATGGGAGAAATGACCCGTTACATGGATGCACTAATAAAAGATAGTGAGCAGCTGGCTATGATGATTGACAGTGTTCCATCGGTTGACAACTTGGACTTTATTATGGAGAGTGATGCACTTGGCCATACTGTTATGGATCAGTTGCAGGGTCATGAAAGTTTGCTTGCGGTTGCCGAAACTGTAACCCTTGAAGAGGTACTATTGGACTATTTCTTTTATACAAGTCACAGTTGAAATGATGGCACCAATCTATTTTACCCTTTTTTTAACAATTCTGCTGGTTTTTTTTATGATACTATAATGAGATACATTTTACCATATGTAGGTTAACACTGTTGGCGCAGAAGTACTTGAGTTTATTTCAGACTTTGGAAAACCCAATGCACCACTTCCTGCTGCTATTGTGGCCTGTGTGCCAAAAAAGGTCCATATTGATGGAGTAGGTGAATCTGATTTTGATATACACCCAGAAGGAATCACTGAGTCCATCAAGGCAGGTCTTGAGGAACCCATTTACCCAGAGCCTGAGGTATGCTGGTTATTTGTGATATCTGTTTCTTGTTGTGGAGCTATCTACTTGGTATAGCACAGGTCATGTTTGAAGTTTTTTTTGGTACCTCTGTGAAAACTGTAAAGCTGCACATTGTCTTTATGGGCTGTTGATTAATTATTGTTATTCTGGTTGCAGCTTGAGGTGCCAAAGGAATTGATTACTCAATCACAACTTGAAGACTTGAAAGTGCAACACCAACCGTCATTTGTTCCTTTGAGTAAAGAGCAGGATGTGGTGAAAGTATTTGACAGTGAAACTGGTATAACACAACACCGCCTTTCTAATGGAATTTCCATCAACTACAAGGTACTTAGTCAACTGGAAACCTCTGGCTATTATTCTACGGATTATCTTCACTTCAATATGCCAATTCTGTTGTAGTTTAGCTTATATTTTATGTTCCATACTAAACGTTAGATGATGAATTGATATAGATCACACAAAATGAGGCAAGGGTTGGTGTCATGCGGCTGATAGTAGGTGGTGGGAGAGCCACAGAAGATTCTGAATCAAAGGGGTCTGTTATTGTTGGTGTTCGTACCTTGAGTGAAGGTGGCTGTGTTGGTAACTTTTCAAGGGAACAGGTATACTATACTTATGGGTTTGTCAATTGATTTGGTTCCTCCATCTACTTCCTCTGTTCCAAAAACTAGTTACTTGTATCCTTGCCAGCCAAACTTTCCAAACTTATCTAACTTTGACTGTTTATTTATTTATAAATATTTAGACTAGCTGCAAGAAAATTGCTCCCTCTTTTCCTTTTTTCAATGTAGTTCTAGCTTCAAATTCTTGTTCATAAATAAGCAAGTTCTACAGTTTTAATTTTACTACAACATTATAAAGTCGCACTTGGTTTTATTTGCATACACCACTGTACCACCCATGCATTCCCCCTGGCCTCAATACTCAACAGAATCCAATAGTGATGTTCACAGATTGTTTGCCTTTCATCATCTTAGTGCTGATAATTATTCAATAGCACTTTCATACAATATGTGTATGTGATGTTTGTGGATTTTTATTTCAGGTTGAACTTTTTTGTGTGAATAATCTCATAAACTGTTCACTGGAATCCAACGAAGAGTTCATCTTTATGGAATTTAGATTTGCTTTAAGAGACAATGGCATGCGTGCTGCGTTCCAACTCCTCCATATGGTCCTTGAGGTGTGGTTTGCAATTTACTACAGAACATACTCACCTGCTTCGTTATATAGAAAATAAAGTTTTCTCTAAACATGGTCTAGTACTTACATAATCACCTCTTTGTGTTACAGCATAATGTGTGGCTAGAAGATGCATTCGATAGAGCAACTCAGTTATATTTGTCTTACTACCGCTCCATTCCCAAAAGTTTGGAACGTTCTACAGCTCACAAGCTTATGTTAGCCATGTTGAACCATGATGAAAGGTTTGTAGAGCCATCGCCGCATTCATTGCAGAAGTTAACTCTTCAATCAGTTAAAGAAGCTGTTATGAACCAGTTTGTGGGTGGCAACATGGAGGTTTGTGGAGTAGATTGTCCAATCCAAGTCCCTTCTCTCTCTCTCTCTCTCTCTCTCTCCAAGTGTGTTCTCATGGAACTTGTATGCTTGCTCCAACATTTGATTTTTCCCTATTTATCCTTTTTATTTAATTTCATGATAAAAATAATTTATCCAGGTCAGCATAGTTGGTGATTTCACTGAAGAAGAGGTAGAATCTTGTGTGCTCGATTATCTTGGGACTGTAAAAGCTACAAATTCTTCAAACACAGAGGAGTGTATTGAGAAGATTTCCTTCCGACCATTTCCATCGGATCTGCATTTCCAGCAAGTATGAAGTATCCTGCATCCTTCATTACAAAATATTTTTAAATATATTCGTGACTTTTTGAGTTATGCAGCGCGATTAGAGGCCTGTTCAATTCGACTGTGGCTGATGGCATTTGGCTTTCGGCTGAAATGGCGCTGTGGCGGCTGTTAGCTTTTGGTTAAGACATTCAATTAAAGGAAAATAAAGAAAAATGAAAAAAACCGTTATATCTTCACGTACAATGCAAAGGAAAAAAGGAAAAAGAAAAAAAAAGCTGCGTTAAAAAGCGAACGTGTTCGAAACGGCTTCTAGCTTCTGGAAGCTAGAAGTCAAAAGCCAAAAGCTGTTTGGAACAGGGCAGAGATAGTTACAATGTAATTACAACGCTGATGTTAATTGAAGCACTAGTGAAATAAAAAACACAGACATGGATATTTTGATACTTTTTTGAAATCATGTATTTTAAATATCAAAACCCAAATCATTTGGTCATTCATAATGTAGACCTGTTCGTCTGATTGTGTATTCTTCTTGTCCAGGTGTACATAAAGGATACCGATGAGAGAGCTTGTGCGTACATTGCAGGCCCTGCACCTAATCGATGGGGGTTTGCTAGTGAAGGAATTGACCTCTTTAATGCCATTCAGAGTTCTAGTGCAGGTGGTGTGTGCTACAGTGACTTGCCTTACTCTACCTCCTAGTCGATATCATATATCTTAGGCCTGATTTTTGTTTCTGTTTGAGAAATTCCCACTTATCTAGTTAGAATTACAAAGGATACTAGGATAGATTCAATGGTAATGAACATGTGGACTGATAATTTTGTCATATTATTGCAGCACAAGTCTCTGAACGAGCAAACTCAGATCTAGTGGGGAAGAGGCATATTGATGTTCGCAGCCATCCTCTTTTCTTTGGCATCACATTGAGTTTGTTGGCTGAAATTATTAATTCTAGGTATAGCATTTCTGCACATTATTCGTTTTCTGTACATCATTGTAAAGCTGCTTCAAACATGGCAAATGTTACACAGTTCATGTCATTCTATGCCACCTTTGGATAACTTAGTTAATGTTAGTATATCAGGCGGCAGTCTGCTTCTATGCCACCTTTGGATAACTTAGTTAATGTTAGTATATCAGGCGGTAGTCTGCTTCTAAGAAAAAATTGATGAGTTATATTGAATTTTACACCATTAAGAATGTGAGATACTTGGTTACACCTGTCTGATTAATATCTGTGTCTCTGTGAGATACTTGGTTACACCTATCTGATTAATGTCCGTGCTTCATTATTCTTAACCAGAAAAACTATAATATGGAGAATGATGATTTTCATGGTGATGGATTATTACATTGGTGTTTAGCTGATGGGACTAACAAGATGTGCTGAACTGTTTTTTTCCTCAGGCTATTCACAACAGTTCGGGATTCCATGGGATTAACCTATGATGTTTCTTTTGAATTAAACCTTTTTGACAAATTGGATCTTGGTTGGTATGTGATCGCAGTAACTTCAACCCCGAGCAAGGTATTATACTTCTGATCTTGAGCTTGTTGTTCTGTGTGCTTCTGTTGCTAATATTCACACATTGTGATCTTTGATGCCAGGTCCATAAAGCTGTTGATGCATGCAAAGGTGTTCTCAGAGGATTACATAGTAACAAAATTGTTGAAAGGGAGCTGGACCGGGTTAGTCGAACTTTTGTAGCCTTTTAAATTCTGTGGTTAATAATATAGCAACCAGTATGGATAACGCTACCGTCTTGCTAATCATGGCTATGGTGCTTATGGTGTAGATTAGTTTAACAGAAGTGTACGTTTTAGCAACTATTGCACATCTTGTTTAATTTTTATTTGCAATTTTAATCCACTTAGGTTAAATTTACATCTTAAAATTTTGGGTAAAATGTATATTCTTGTTGATTAAGATGTCGTATTTTGTTGTATTATATATTAAACAAAGTTTAGAACACAACTTTACAATTCTAAATGTATACCATCAGGATCATGAGAACATTATGTAGTAGGCTCCATGGTTTTCTACTCCACTTGTTAATGTGTTTTAGTTATTATTGCTAATGGCAATTTTCATGTGTTTCAGGCAAAGAGGACGCTATTGATGAAACACGAGGCTGAGACAAAGACAAATGCCTATTGGCTTGGTTTGCTAGCCCATCTGCAGTCTTCATCTGTACCACGAAAGGTAAAGTGTATATATTGTTTATTAGTGCATATTCTGTAGAATAAAAAAGATACAGAAATAAACTTACAGAAATAAACCGACTCTCCATTCTAGCCTTGCACAGGCACTTCGTTTACCTTGTCCTTGTCATGCTATACTATGGTAAATTCTACATAGTTAACCTTTGATTGAGCCAATATTTTATCTAGTCTGGCTAGATTTTTTTTAAAAAAAAATTGCAATCTTTTCTAAATGAACTTCTGAAAGTCTGCTGACCTGAGACCATCTCTGGGCTTGTTATGATGAAATATGATGTCTCCATAACAGTTATGATCATGGAATTATGGATTGAGAAGTTTGCTGATACATTAAAAAATTCCAGGGGTTGCCTTACGAATAGCAGAAGGAAAGCAAATAAAATCTATGTTCTGTGTATACTCCATCTGGCTGCAATTGTAAGTCGACCATGTGGTTGACACTGGACATTTGGTACTCACATACTTTTGGGACTTGGGACAACCAGTCAACCACCTCTCAGCTTCCCATGCAAGTAGAGCATTCAGTATGTTAACCAAGCAATTTTACTGAGTTAAGGATAACTAAAATCAGGAGGTAGCTGACCTTGTGGTTTTCTGAATTCCCAACAAGACTTCTAGATGGCTTTAAATGGGTGAAAACAACGAATAAATATGGACAATGTAATCATGTCCAGATGGCCAGAACTCCCATCTAAATTCTGGTTCTGGGCCTTTTCTTGACCATATAGTCTTTAGATATCTTGAGCTGCAGTCGGTGTAGTGTGTATCTGCTAATGTATGATCACATTTTAAATTTGTAGAAATTGTGTTTTTCCTATATATTATTAATTGTAGTAGCTCTGCCTACATCTTAGCCTTCATTTGATTACTGTTAATTTGCATACTGATTTTTTGTTGCTTTTTTGATACTGTTAATTTGCATACTGATTTTTTTTGCTTTTCTGGTGTTATATCACTGTCTTGCTGTAGTTTTCATTCATGTGTTCCAATTAAATGCAGGATATATCCTGTATCAAGGAACTGACAACATTGTATGAAAGTGCAACCATTGAGGACTTGTATCTTGCATATGAGCACCTGAAAGTTGATGATTCTTCTTTATTTGCTTGCATTGGGATTGCTGGCGCCGAATCTGGGGAAGATGTGAATGGTAATTAGAACTCAACTGGTTTCATGAACTAACAAGAGTTCCTGATCATGTGGTTTACCAGAGTTAGTTTGAAACATTTTCAAGATTTAGCAATATTAGTACATACCTGATCATGTGGTTTACCAGAGTTAGTTTGAAACATTTTCAAGCTTTAGCAATATTAGTACATAAAACTAGTCTCAGTTAGCAGTAATTCAGTATATCGTCCAATTGAAAATAAACATGTGTGTTGATCAGCAGTATGGTCTAGAGTGTAATTTATCAAAGTTGTGGTTTTAATCATTACTTTTAATGATGTGATTGAACTGCAGATGATGAGCCTGATATGGGGCTTCATGGTATGGCTCCCATCGGAGGAGGCCGGGGTCTATCAACAATGACCAGACCAACCACATAATTTCTGCACCTTTCCATGCCCCAACTCTTTAAAGGTGTGATATATATATATATATATATATATATATATATATATATATATATATATATATATATATATATATATATATATATATATATATATATATATATATATATATATATTATTTTTTGAAGCAAGGTGCGATATATTCAATACTCAGAATTACAATGTTTTTTGCCAAACCTGCAGGCTTTTGTTCTTAATTTCAATTGGCCCTGCTGCACACTACAGGGATCAACATATCTCCTGAAGAGTTGTTTGATCCTATGGAGACTACATGCTGACAATCGTTTGCTGGCACGTACTGCATTGGATCGGGCCAATTGTTATTTCGTGTGCATTGCAACAGAAAGCTTGGTGGTTGCATTTTTTCTAAAACTATTGAGTTAATTGTTGGCAAGGTCTCAGAAAGGCTTTCACTGAAGGCCATGTTCACCTGTATATGATTCTTGCAGATTCCTCGGCTGTTGTAACTTGTCACTAGAGTTCCTTAGGTCGTTGCAGAAGACAGGATGGCAATAAGAATCACAGGTAAGTTACTGTGCAACGGCTAAAGTATCACAGGGCATCTGTAACACTAAGGAAAAATCATAGGCTTGTAACAATTTGTTACTTTTTTTCTCCAATAGTGCATACTTGAGTTATTTATAATGAGTAGTTTCACAATTTTGTTGATAGTACTACCCTGTTTAATTGATTATTTGTTTTAAAATACCGCAATATCACTGTCAGGTCATGCCTTACAACAAGGGGAACCGGTGTCAATTTGTTTGATAATTCATTCTGGTTCTGTGTTTGGTGAACTTGGCCTACGGGTTAAGGATGAACGAATGTTGGAAGGCCGCATGACGCTGCTACCCTACACTCGAGCCTTTTCCATGGTGGCGTCGTCGTCTTTCCGTGTTGTTATCATCCATACGGCAATATCTGTCTGATATCAGAAGTAGATAGATAGAAACAACAAAGAAAAAAATGTCCATGCCATAGTTTTAGACATAGTTTTAGATTATCCAAAAGCCAAAAAGATCAGAGCTTTAATATTTAATTATTTTTTAAAGTCAGCCTCAACATAAGAAATATACATACAATATAAGGAGTACACATACAACTGGAAGAACAAAATGCTTCTTTACTAAAAAAATGCAGCTAAACATATATTTTTTAGTTTCATGTTTACTAAACTCGCTATCGCTAGGAAACTAAACAAAGTTTGTTAAGGTACATTGTTAAGGGTGTCAATGGTTGTCATCAAAAGCAAAGGTACAGACAAGAGGCAATAGAGTAGGACTGTATTCCTCTAGGCAGAGAAACATGAGAAGGTATCTGCTGCTTTATGTCGGATCCAGATTTTATCAATCTAAAATCATCTATGATTCCATCATACTATTTCCTACATCAGTAGATAATGCTCACAGATATATTGCTCGATCATTTCATACACGACAAATACCAAACTATTACAATACCAGAGTACAAATAAACCGTGTTGGGTCGAGTTTACAATAGGGCCATCAGGCCAAATGTTTACATTACATAAAATGCAGAAACGGAAGCGGAGACAAACACGATAGGGCACATCACGCCACAGGCAAGCGACTGAGATAACGTAGGTGCCACCGATATTAGCCATAGCCCTGACTAATATTGATACCACCCAAAAGTTAGCTGGTCGACTAGACTGAGGTGAGAGGCAATACTACTAAATACTACTCTAGTTTCTACCATCTTTACCGCCTTCATCGTCCTGGTCCTCATAGAAGATACAGTGGCCTTGGTTCACGGACTCTGAAGGGGGTTAAGAGCGATGGTGAGCACAAACAACTGTGCTACACGAGCCAACACATAGAATGTATATAATTATAGATGTAAGGCTAAACAAGGATGTCTCAGGTTCTTTTATTTACTTAAAGCGACATTTACAATAACTATAATTAAAATTCCTATGACTTAGCATTTTACAAACATGCTTTAAAGAGTTTGAAATCGTGTAGTATTTATAGCGGTGTAGATTCTATCCACCGATTACATGGTTCCATCCATCTATGCTAGATTTTGATCATTAGGTTATTTCCACCTTATTAACAACGCTGGAGTACATCTCTACAGGAAAATTTCAAAGTCAGCTTTACATCCGCATGACAGTTTTCTTCTCACATACAAAGGTTTTGAAATAGAACTCGAGTAAGATCCTATGTCCACCCTTGACCGTGGACACGGTTGTTCGAATAGTTTATACTCTGCAGAGATTGTACATCTTTATCCACAAGAGAATCAAACCGATGGCCTACACGATTCCTTAGTCACACAGATCGAGAGATTGTCATGAGACCTTTACAATAGCTCACTTCAATGCCATTTCACCCTTATGGAGAACCACCAGAGATAGCCCCCATAAATTAGTGTGGGAAGTCATACCTTAGCCCCCATAAGTTAGTGCGGGAAGTCATACCCTAACATCATAGCGGAGTGGGACCATGGCTTTTCCCCACTGCTAGAAAAACGGGTACACATCACCTTTAGACGGTGTCCCATTCATGCTGGGCTTTTTGATCCGCACATGCACAACTTCACTCCCCCACCTGTGGAATGACCCTGAGGCGTGGTAAATTATTCAGCCAATCCTACAGTTTGCCAGCTTGTGGCAGTATTGTTTTACACGAGGATGTCATCACAGAATTAAGTTCTTAATTTGTCTGGATGGTTCATACCATAAATCACAAATTCTCGTATTACATCCACACCAACCTCTCTTACCATCTGCCCAGCCAGGTATAGTAAATTTTTAGGGTTTTGAGAAGTATAAACTAAGTTATCGTAAATTACTAGTCACATCCCGTGACTATCCCAAAACCAACTTTCATGTTTAGAGATTGATGATCAGGGCAAGCTAGTGCCCTGAACTTCAGATAAGACCCTTGCACGGCATTTAATTTGACTTATAGCTATCAAGATTAATAGTATTACCTAGGGTGACAAGGTTCATGGATATTCAAGTGTCAAGGATGGGGTATTATATTACTAGATTGACAAGCGGGTGTTTAGCTACCATATGAGTAATATACGTTTGTATATAAAGTAAAGCATGCAATTTTGATAATTTAAACGAACATAATTTCATATGAAATATAAGCTCAAAATGATCAAAATACTGACTCGCCTGGATCAAAAGCTTGGGGGTCTTGCGCTGCTTTAATCGAGGGCTCGTTCGCACCTTCGAACTCTACTCGGGAGAACGTACCGGAAAAAGAACCGCAACCGAGCAAACACAAACAAATGCCAAATAAAATTAAATTGAACTTAAAATTGAACAAAACCAGTACCAATAGGTGGATCTCAAGTTTAGAAAAATATAGAAACAAGTTTCATTAAATTTTGAGCTATAATGAGAGAGAACGTGCTTTTCAAAGTTTTATTCTCAGGGAAAATCCTCAAAATAAACAGGGGAGAGATGAAGGTCTCTCTGACAGGTGGGCTCGTTAATTTTTAAATAATTTCTGAATTATTTTATGTTTTTGGTATGCAGTGACTGACATGTGGGCCCACAGTTATTTAAATAAAAGAAAAGGGTTTAAAAAGGAATGAGACCTGCATGTCAGCCAGACATTTTAATTGAATAGGTACAGGGCCTACTAGTCATTAAGTTAACCTGTCACTAAGTATGATAATCAAGCACTAATTGATCACCATTTAGTCGGCTAATTACTAAGCTATAGGGATATGCTACAGGTTTCTTCCCTGTTGTGAAGCCGACGAAGCCTGCTGGCTGCGAGGGCGACCACGGCGGCGCAAAAGCATTAGCAAAACAGGATCCCTTGCCTTGCACACACCGTTAGGAGAAGCGGCGCAACTCAAATCGGCTCGACGGCTGCCGGTGGCGAGGCACGGTGGTGGCCGGAACAGGGGAGGAGACGCGGCGGTGCTAACCTTTGATAAAAAGTTGATTCATCAAGTGGGGAGCTACTTGGGGCTAGTGAAAGCTCACCAGAAGTGGCGGTCGAGCGTGAGGTGGTCGAGGCTGAGCTGGCGACGACAGCGGTCTTGGCGGCAAAGTGACTCATGTGGGCGACACACCGGAGGGGGAGAAGAAGGCCAGCGCGGCTGGAGTTAGCCTTGGGACGTCCCGGAGAAGCTCCACGTGCGGCTAATTGGACCGAGACACGGCGGAGCGACAGGGCAGTGAGGTATCGGTGTTGGGGAAGAACATGCTCGCTGGCGGCCTATAGAGGGAGAGGGAGCAATTAGAAGAGGGAGGAGGGAGGGGGACTAGTGGTGAACTCTGGGAGAAGCTCAGGGGGTCGTGAAGTCCATCGAGTGGAGTTGGCGACGGAGACTGTTAGAGGAAGAACCTGCGGCAGAGGTGGCGTGAGCTCATGTCGACGAAGGAGATGGCAGGGGGAGATTGAGTGGGAGTGATCGAGAACGAGGGAGCTCGGGCGGCTTTTATAGGCAGATGGGGGAGGCTAGCGCTACCTCTGTTGTGTCTACAGTGTGAGCCGCAGCAACCGAAGCTCTCCACAGTAGCTCGGAAAGATGACAAGGACCATAGATTGTCGCGGTGCGAGGGAGTCGTCACTGCAGGGCATCCCTTGGCCCGGCAGTCATGGGAGAGTGGAGCGGAAGATGAGGCAAAGGGGGACGCTGTCATGGCAGGTACGAGGGAGTCAAGATGGGGGCACGGCGATGCAGCACGGCAGAGCCAAAGCAGAGCTTGGTCGGGGTAGGACTACAGTCGCACGAGGGTCAACGTGAGCAGGGGTAGCGCGGGCGCCAATGCTGCGCAGAGGTTCAAGTGGCGTCGCCGTCCTACGGCCGAGCGGGGGAGAGGGCACGATCGTCTGGGTGGGCGCGAGTGTGCAGTGGCGTCGGACCACGGCAGCGCTGTGCACGCATAGGGGAGGCGGATGCCGAGGAGTTGTTGTGGCATCACAGTCCTTGGTCCGATGGTCACACAACAAAGGAGCTGAAGACGAGGCTGTCGTGGTAGAGGTGACGCACCAAGACATTGATGTACGTGGGCGCTTGCAAAGTCAGCGAAGAATAATGGAGTGAGAGAAGGGAAGAAGGAGGGAGAAGGAGACGTCGGAGGGAGGAATCATGCTGGAGGCCTAAGGGGAGCTTTTGAAATGCTTTGCAAATTTGAATTTTCCCACCAAAAGAATTTGCATTCTGAATTTTTAGGTTTTAAGCTTCGAAGTTGAACTTAGTTCTTTGAAAATTTTGCTCACACACAAAGCCAATAAAAAATGGGATGTTACACTTTAACACCCAGAGCGCTATGGAAACGAAATATTACTAACTATAGAATAATTTATGGAATAAATGTGTGCTGTCCTACAGGACCCCCCCACACTCTTTATTTATAGTGTCAAGGATTACATTCTAATTCTAATATGACTATTCATTAGACTACGGACTCATACAACTTTGACTCTTATTAAACTCTAATACTAACTACACTGGCACATCAGAGTTCTCTACCCAATATTGAGGTACCTACCAAATAATTTAAGGTGTGTATTGGCAAGTCTGTGAGCAGGGAGAGAGGGGGATGGTAGAAGTTCGACCAGATATCTTAACCCAATTTCAGAACTGCAGAAGTTATAGATATGCTAAAAACCTGCTTAAGTACTCCAACATCAGAGACAGGGGCGTAGCCAGCCCGAGGCCCAACCTCGGGCCCAGCCCACTGCAAATAAAAAATCAAGGCCTTTAATGTTTACTGCTACAGTAAAATGCATTGAATTTCTTAGCTGGGCCTCGGACCATTGCCCCGGCGACCCGAGGCCCAGCTCCGCCTCTGATCAGAGATATCATTTGGTGTGTCACTATTCCAAGCACTATAATCATGTCCTACAAGAAATATGTGTATCTCAAGGGATGATAATGTTTGGCAAAGAAAGGAATGAAAATAACTTTGAAAAAAAAGGGGAAAACGTGTATGCAAGAGCAACCGACCTGCAAGGATAATATTAAGAAGATCCACATTCTGTCGCAACTACGGAATATGTGCCAAAATGAACGTATCTCAACAAAATTAATCTTTCCCATCCAATGTACACTACCCACAGATCTGCTCTCATGGATCGCAACAAAACAAATGAGTTGAGGCATAGTATACATCCAATGGATAGTACAAGCAAGTCTACGGTATACATCACATTAATCCATGGATGTTTACTATGGACTTAGCAACTTTAAAGAGAAGGCAAAAGGCATGAAAAACAAGCAGATCAAATCTAGCTGCAGTGTTGCATTATCGAACACACTATCTACCAAAAAGGAAACAAGCAGTAGCATGCAGCATCTGGTCAGAATATTTTCTTATCAAGTTCAATTCATGAAGACATTAGCACTGGCGGCGCTAACCAAGATGATGGCCATGGGAAAGAGCCGGCAGCGGCGAGACCGTAGGACGACCTAAGGACAGCGGAGCTACATATTGGCGTGGCGCCGAGGGCAGGGGCCCGAGGAGGGGCCAAGACAATAGCGGCACCGAGGGCCAGCGGCGCGAGGGGAGAGGCGAGCCGAAGAACCGTGGCGGCACAGGAGAGGAGCCAGGTCCAGATCGACGTGGGGAGAGGAGGAGCCAGGAGAGAGGGTGAGAAGTGAGGAATGAAGGAGCCGCCCGGGTAAGAAAAAGAGAAAGGGAGGAAAAGAAGAAGAGGAAGAAAGAAAATAGGCAAGAAAAATAAAATAAAATAAAATGTTGTAGGCTAGATTTTGCTAAATTTAGGAATACTCACTAAAAGATGTGCATTATAAAAATCTTATCATATAAGAGTTTGTCGCAATTAAATAAATTAATTGAATGTCCTAAGAAATACGTAATTGAATCCCAACTGCATCAAAATAATATAAATTCTTTCAGGAACTATCTGAGACCTTAACATATATTATCTGTGTCGACTTAGGATTTATAATTCTTATGCAATTAAATTAGTCGAATAATGGCAATAGATAACTAACAATTAAAATGAACACGAGACCCCAAGAATCCCTTAATAAACCCAGCGAAACCCTAGAAATTACACCAGAACACTTTAGTATAATTTGCTCAATTAATTATGCCATATTATCTCTTCGACACCATAGATTAAACCCTAGTACTCGTATAACTTGCAGGCGAGGTGCCAGGTCTTCAGAGGGAATTGTACCAGGGTAGCATGGAGACTCGGAGCTTTATTTTAGACTCAGGCAAGCATTCCTTTGAGCAACTATTCAGAGTATATTCCATAAAACAAGTATTTCTATATTAATCAAGTATCACCTTGCATCAAAACAATGAAAAGTATTTAAGTCAAGAAAAGAATATAAGAAACAAGATAAAAGGAATAGACGGCAACTGATGGAGCAGTTGGCGACTTGGATTAATTAAGAAGGTGACCAGAGATTGCCTTGGCAGGTAACAGATGGGCATGTTGGGATCTCTGCATAAGAATATAATATAAGGAGTTACAAACTTCATCCAATGAAAAGACCGTACTACAACGTATCAACCAATATTTCGTCTGCGGACAGACATAATTAGTAATTCTATCAAGATTAGTGTATTCTCCACATGGGTAAGTATTAATTAGAGGAAGAACCCACAAGAGCTGGACCAGCACTGGAGTGGGGGATCCATAGCCGCAAGAACTTAGTACTGGTAAGTAGGCCAGAAGTGGGGGATGCGGATCGCAAGAACTTAGGACTGATCAGACGTCGAAAACGGGGTACGCGAAAGCGATATATTACACAGTTGGGTGTTGGGTGACGGTCAGAAACCGCCTCTGCCAACAGCTATGTTGCTTTCGGTGGGTTTGGGTGAGGGTGGTACACCGCCCCAGGCTGTCGCTTGTGAGTAGCTGAGTGGAGATATAATATGCTAAGATAGATATAAAAGTTCTGTACTCGGATCTGGGTGTCACATCTTAGGAAATGCGAGGATTCACGAGCCATGAACCATCAGGATCAGAGTGATGATGGATTAAGTGATATAAGCTTGACAATGCTATATAAATCATGAATTCACGCATGTCTCCAGAAAAGGAGAATTACAGAAACTTATAGGGGTTTTTGCTATTCATACGAATGCTCAATAGTTTTTCAAAGTAATGAATCCAAAATCTTTCACAACTTAAAACCATTATTTTCTATAAATCTTGAGTTTGAGAGTAAGCATAAAAATGAGAGATGGCAATAGAGATAGAACATGAGCATCCAGTACATATTTGTTATATAAGCTTTCTAAGTACTCTGTACTCACCCTTGCCATTATTTTCTTCGTTTATAAGATCGTCAGCTGGGTTTTGGTGGAGATGAGACCTATACAGAGGAGTCTTACTTCCAGTGGGAGAGAGGTTGTACTGAGATCGAGCCGTACGAGGGTCACACCGTATATGAGGACTGGGATGACTAGAGACCTAGAAGCAACTCGGACTCTACCATTAGGGTACTTGTGCTATTAGTGTATTGTATTTGTATTCTCTCTCTTGTATAATTAGAATTCTGAACTAGACTATCTTTTCTGGTATTGTAATTTCTTAACTGAACAAGTTGTATGATATTGTTCTACTGCAACACTCTGGTAGATTTATTGTTCGTTAAAGCGATGTTTTATCGGCTAACACGAATAATAACTTGTTGATTAGTATTATTATCCTATGGTAATGATGCAGACCACCTCATGATTAGACCGTGGACCACTCGCTGAGTCTTGAGAGTACTACCACATTATTCTTAGGCAGTTGGCACATGACGACCGTCCAAACAAAAGGATGCGAGTCAAAGCAGCACCGTGCATAGCAGCATAAGCTTTGGCTGCTGCTGGCAGCCTGCTACTTATCCAAGACCGGGCGGACCGCCCTTGAGGCGAGCAGGCGGCGCCCCGAGCTCCCTGCCGGCGGACCCCCTCCCTCCGTCGCCGCCTCCGGGCCCCAGTGGAAGCACAACTCAGAGAGGCAGTGAGAGTTGATGGACAAGGCCCAAGTCCAAGCAACACCCAATAAACACACAACCCAACAAGGCAACAAAGCAACAAGAATGAGAGATACTAGTCGCACAGCCACCAGTCCACCAAGAAACGAGAGCCACGCTAACCTAGATCCCGGCCTCCCGGCGGCGGAGGTGGAGGACGGCAAGCGGCGCCCAAAGTGGAGGAGTCGAAGGAGGAGGACGGCGGCGGCGCGCCAGCGGAGAATCGGAGGACGCGGCGGCGGCGCCCAGCGGCTCTGAGAGGCCGGGAGGCGGGAGGCGGTGGCCGACTGGCCGAGGAGCGCGGTGGATTTGAGGAGGCAAGGAGGAGGAGCAGTCAAAGGCCATGGATTTGAGGAGGCGAGGAGGAGGAGCAGTTGGCGTCACCGCGTCGGCAGATTTGAGGAGGCGAGGAGGAGGAGCGCCGGCGGCGGGTTTGAGGCGAGGAGGAGGAGCGCTCGGGCCTCGGGCCTCGGGCGTCGGCGATTTGAGGCGAGGAGGAGGAGCCGACTCAGGCGTCAGCGTCGGGACTCAAGGAGAGGCGAGAACAAGATTTGAGGATTGAGGAGGCGGTGATTTGAGGAGGCGCCGAGGCGGTGATCTGATATTTTGAGGAGAAGCTGAGTGGATTTAAGGATTGGTAATTACTTTTACAATTATATATATTATATTTTTAGTTCTATTTTATAAAGGTACAATAAATTTTATTTGTTCTAGAGATCAGACTTGTGTATTTGAGTATCAGTTTTGATAGCTTGTCAAAATTTTATGTAGAATATGTAAACTAGCTTGTCAAAATGATGATACTTATATTTTTACCTCTCCAGAAACAGTGACCTGAGACTTATTCAAATTCAAAATGAATAGAAAGGACTTGATGGTGTGCTATATCGAGCGAGAGATATTCAAAGGACTTGATCGTGAAAAAAATCAAGAAACGATTTCAAGACATGAAAACTCGAAGAATGAAAATGCCTTGTTCTCCTAGACGTACTTAGTTATTTACTGGTATATTTTTTATCTTGTTTTATTGCATCTTTTATATTCTATTATCGAATTGTGACACTACTGATTTATCTATCTTTCACAATTGACAGATTGTTTCTTTTACAACTCATCTACAATTGTGGATTAAGTTTCATTAGTGAGGTATTTTTCATTGTCCCTCCGTTATCTACATATGTTAACATGCGAATTGTAGTTGTTGTTTCTATTTCGTATCACATATTTTTATTAGTGTGATCGCAACATAGTTTGATCATGGATTGTTTTGTTTTTGGGTACTACTGTTTATTGCACGCTTCCGACTTCAGCTTATCTAGTTTTTTTTTCTAGGTCCATCGCTGGACTTCGTCCTACCTAGATTTTTTTTCTGGGTCCGCCACTGTCCAGCACGCTCTCGTCGCTGCCTCCCGGTCTCCGGCCGGCCGGCTGTAGGACTCTCTAGCCTATACTTTCAGAGATGCCATCGAAGCAAAGCCAAGGAAATGAAAAGCAAGTTAAAATGCAACCATGAGCTCTGTTCAGATCTTCAGTACACCGTCAGCGCGCAACTGTTTGAAATGCTCGTGTCCCTTAAGCTGAGCAACGATCGTATCATATCAAAGGAACTCAAAAAAGGGAGCGAAAAAAAAGGAGATGTCAAGAATGGGATTCGAACCCATGCCCTTTCGGACCAGTACCTGAAACTGGCGCCTTAGACCAACTCGGCCATCTTGACTGTGTTAGTTAACTCAGCATAGCATTTTTAGTACTTTAAAATCGTGGGACGAGAGCATCTAAAATCACCCTTCTTGTGAATTAATCATGAGCACTGGCGTTGGCAGACCTTCCTTGTAACTCCACAAAAATGATTTTGACATAACTCTGCCTTATTCCTCACAAATTTAGCCGACGGGTGCTCAATTCTTCAGCTTTTCCCCTTTCTAAATTCTCCCATACACAGGCGAATCTTAGGCACCACAAACGTGACAAAAAGGAGTATGCGATAGGCAACCGAATATTACAGCTTGATCTAAATTAAAGCAGGCTTGTTTAAAACGTAAGTAAGAATGAAAACGTATGAACAAACCAACCAATGAACCACATTTCTTTTCCCTTTGTTATCAAATACACAAAGGCAGATTAACCAAACAACACACCTGTCTACCCTTTTCAATTTCTTCCCTATCTTTAACTCTCAGTCTTAAACTCCCTGTCTCAAAAAATGGTTAATCCAAAAAACAAAATTTTAATAAATGAACATATTAATCAAGCTTATGCTTGTGCTTTCGTGCCAGTGTATCATTCGCGATCGCTTATGCTTCCGTGCCATTTTATCACTCGGCATCCTCTTCGATGGCGCTGAGCGTCCTTCTCAGCGGCGGCCGTGCCGCCACCGCCAACTTCTTGGCAATTTTCGCCGGACTCGGCGAAGTCATTACGGACTCCCCGAGAGTTTTTTCGTTTAGCTTCTCGTTGACTTCGCCGTCGCCGTGGCCAAATCCGCTCTCCGCGTGCGCCGGCACGACGCGCACCTTCTTGACGCCGCCGCGGGCGCGCCCGCGCGGCCGTGCTGTCGCCGCCAGCGCCTCGCTCGCTCGCACGGCCAGCGCGGCCATGTCAACGCTCGACAGAGGCCGCCCGAGCATCGCCGCGGGGAGCACGAAGTATATCTGCCCCGGCCGGAGCTGCTCGCTGCCGTCGAGCTTCGGCACGTCCATGTCGAAGTAGAGCGCGTCGGAGTTGCACACGAAGAACCAATCCGCATTGCCGCCGAGCACGTCGGAGACGCTGACAGGGGAGGAGTCAGGGAGTTCCCTCAGCGAGCCGTCGGGGGCGATGACCCGGGCCGGCGCCGGCGATGCCGGCCGCTGCTGAAGCGAGACGCTGCTCCGGTGATTGCAAGAGAGACCTGATCCCATGAACCGTGTGTTTACAAATGAATGGTTTGGGGTTTGTAGTTTGGAGACGAGAGGACCAAAGAGAAGATGCTTATATAGCGGAGGCGCCGAAAGTGGAGGAGGGAAGGTTGGAAGTGGAACGAATGGAGACGTATTTTCATTTCACTCCCTCGGTTTTTGTTCTATCGTGAACTTGTCTCTTCTTCCTATGGTGAAAAGGGGCTCCCTTTTAGTAACCTGTATACTCTACAATAGTACATTCTTTTAAGTTATGTGCGCACATATATGAATGGTAGTATGTTGTTTTGTAGTTTGAGAGAGATGTTTCTAAAAAAATCTCTATTTGCAACAATTATAGTTTTTTTTGGTGTGTCTCACACTCTTACCTGTTCCTATAAGCAGAGCGCTCCAAGTTTCAACACGAGCAGCAATGCAAGATTGTTACAGTCTTACAGAGTCGAGCCAGT
This sequence comes from Bonia amplexicaulis, assembly GCA_036346245.1. Taxonomy (NCBI): domain Eukaryota; kingdom Viridiplantae; phylum Streptophyta; class Magnoliopsida; order Poales; family Poaceae; genus Bonia; species Bonia amplexicaulis. Next base: position 2,759,628 of record CM070751.1, read on the forward strand.
AGAAATAATATCATTCGTTGATGAGAAAGGTGCAAAAGAAACACCACTTCGGTAATCAGCACTCCAGTACCCGCACACAGAAATCGACCTAATTAAAGGTTCGTTCGGACGAATCCGGTAAGCCTTTTGTCGCCTTGAGGTCAACTTACTAGTCGTTTACTGTTTCTGTGCACCCACAGAGTACGCTGCATCGAAAGCCAGCTAGTCGCCTAGCCTCTCCCCCAAGAAACACGCAAACCCATCCGTCCGCAAAACACCACATCCGCAGGGTCGACGCTGCAAAGTCGACGAAGCGGAGCCAACCGGGGCAAGGGAAAACCGCGGGCTGCGGTCGGCGCGTGGGCGGGCGCTGACGCGGGCCTAACCGCCGCACGCTGTTTGGATACGTCCGCCCGCGTCGTTTGCTCGTTCGTTTCGGCGTGGCTCACGAGCCCACCGCGCACACAACCGCGGGTTTCGTCGCCTCGCCGCGGCCCCCCCCCGCGCGCGCTTTTCCGTTCCTTTCGCGGGTGCGAACGCACGGGCTGGTGGGCTGTGTTGTGCGACCTGTTCACATAAATAAATCTAGTTTTCTCCATGAATCTATGGAGCTTCCTAGCTCGGTAAGTCGCATGAACCGGTACTGCACATGCTTAATTAGCGCTAATCATAATTAATAACCACTCATAATTACATTAATTAAGTGCTAATCAACCGGATTGATTGCTGCGGCATACGGGTTGCTTGGCATGCGATCTGCCAAGCTAAGGAAGCTAGATTTGTAAAAAAGATCAAATTTGAAAAGAAAAAAAAAATATCTTTACGTGAACAGTTGGTGTTGTGCGTCTCTAGCGGCGGCACTGACGTAGTGCGGGGCAGCTGGTGCGCGTCTACCAGAGCGCGTATCTGCGCATGCGACGGATACTTCTTTCCTCTGCCTTGCTCCGGCAGGTTTCTCCTTTCTTGCTCCTGTTTCGCGACGAAATGCGGGATCGGTGCGGCGCATTTCCGGGTGTTTCCCTCCCTCCCCAATAGCAGAAGAGTCGAAGGATGCGCTCTGAGATTTGGTTCGTTGGTAATCCTGCATGTGTTGGTTGACTCTGTCAGGAGCTCACGATAGCCTTTTCCTTTTGCACGCCTTGGCGACTAGCGTCCTAGGTCTCGCTGGAAATCACTCGCAAAACCATGTGCCGCTAGAAATGGCAGGGAGTGGAAAGCACGAGCGCACAAGACGTTTTGAGATTTTTCGTCCGCGATGCTGTTGATTGCAGTGTCTGCAAATAGGGGAATCTAGCTGATAGAGCTAGCACATCAATCGCCGGTCGGCTGGCCGGCCGGCGATGCGACGGGAAATCGGATGAATCCTCTGCTTCAGGAACGGGGGCTTGATATGCGGTGCGGCCCTGCGACGACTCCGAACAGACGTTTCACCTCGAACAGATTAAGCTTCTGGTTTATGATTTATTTGCTTTGTTTCTCAAGCAGAGAAATGTGAGTATATATAAATTAGACATGTGCTACAGTGGTAACGTGCGCTTCGGGACAGCACGTCCCTCTTCTGATCTGATCGTGCGGTTTCGGATCGCACGACTCGGTTCTGATCGCAGATCGTGTGGTCCAGGACCGCACGACTGAACACATGTCGACCTCTCGCGGTCGTAAAGAGGATCAAAAATAGAATTTTGATATGTAAAAAACTATATTTACGTCCAAACTTTTCAATGTTCTCATGCACCCAGATTCGTACAAGGGCGCGCCCGTGCGCCGTGCGTTCGTTGACCGGTTCACACGCCGCGCAGTCGCGGTCTCGAGTTTTGGCGTGCCTCGCGCGCGCGTACCACGTTTGTTAGCTCTCACAGAAACCATGTGTTGGAGAAGACTAACCGTACGTACGTTTCCGGACAGCCCAGTCAGAGGATCGACAGAGGCGAGGCACACGGTTCACACCTGTTTTCAGTTGGAGGTCTCATGTGCGACCTGTGTGGTGGTACAGTTCGAATGGTATTTTGTCGACCTGTCGTGAGTCGTAAAGAACCCCACTATACGGTATGCACTCCGTAGAGAGCTTTGGCTGTGGTTCAGTGGTTCCGATCAAACGTACGGTTGGAGGCATCCAAACGGTAACTAAGCTGACGATTGATTTATGAAAAATTAGAACGGGCTCACGTCAAGAAGAGAGTAGGAAAGAGAGAACTCAAAGTTAACCCTACCGCTGTCCGGCAAGTCGACCTGACTTCTGAACCCGTGCTTGACCGCAGCGAAGTTTCTCTCTGCCACTGCCGCCGCCTCCGAAATTGATCAATTCCCCTGCGGCGTTCCTACGCCGATTTGTAAACCCGATTCAAGTCAATCTCCAAAAGCCCAAGTCAGACCCGGTTCTGCAATACGCTGGTAGCGGATTAGTGACCATCTGACGCGAGTTGATCTCTTATCCGCGGCGCGGGTTGCACAGGACAGCGACCCGAATGGCTCTGCGGCTGACTGCTCCTGCCGGGAACCGCACCTTTCAGGCAGCACTGCCTCTCCTCGTCCCCTCCGTCCCCTTCATATTGGACACGAAGCTGTGACTTGCGCGCTCCAAATAATTTTAGTTTCTGATTTATTTTGATTTTAGTTAATTTAGGTCAGAAATCACTTGAAATATGTCGATTTCTAATTTCAACTTATATTAGTCTTTTGGGGTTTTCGACGTTTTACCTTTTCTTTTCCCTCTTATTCCTTTATATTATCCGTAACGATATAACTTTTTTCATTTTGTTTCTATTTTTTCTCAGAAAATCTAACAGCCACTACAGTGCAATTTCAACTATAAACCAAAATTTATAGTCAAAAACTTAAGTCGTAAACCAGTTGGGGCCGTTTTTTTATGTTTTCAACGATTTTTATTTTTAGTAATTATTATTTGTTAGATTAATAAGTTGTAGACATACCATTAGTAATCAGGCAGTGACTTGCTACCACTACTGACCTGTAGCTTTTCCGGAGGTTCGGGCCGTTGGGTTCGTTGGTGGTTACTTGTTGGTTTCTTTCTTCGGACAACTTTCTCCCGTCGGTGGTTTCCTGGTTTTGTTAAAGTATAAAACGGAAGCCTAATGTCTAGACTGTAGACACTCTTAGACGACTTTTCTACCCGTTTACACACTGATGCCAGTTTTGAGCGAAAACTACATATTGCCACTAAAGCCACTGCTAAACCTCTTTCTCCTTCCTCCGTTTTTTTTTGTTTGTCGTCCTAAAACACGTGTAGTCATAAAATATTTAGCTTTGTCACGTGAAAATAATATTAGTAGATATATTTGTTATCAACAGTATTTCAATATTATTATATTTTTAAGAGTGAGTTACACTTTGCACATAGTAACTTATCGTTGGTTTTACTTTGCATCAGGGTTAATATATATTTTTACTTTGCATCAAGGTGAACCAAATAAAATTTTACTTTGCACTAGCTCAACCTTATTTGGCTTAAACTGGCTCTACATAATGGCAAGTCAGCATATACAATTTTGATTGCTCTGTTCTTTCAATTTAATTACCTTGTTTAGGACTAGAATTGATTGATTAGTGCAAAACAAAATTTTATTTGGTTCGCTCTAGTGGAAAGTGAAAGTGCATGTTAACTTTGGTGAAAAGTGAAATAAGAGATAAGTTACCCAGTGCAGAGTGCAATTTACTCTAATTTTAATATTATTTAAATATATAATTAGAAAAGTAATGATCAAACATGTGTATTAGACAAGTAAACAGGAACGGTGGAATATGAATTTCTTTGTGATTTGGCTTTTTTGCGAAATCAGGTAAGAAAAGTGATTTTGTTAAAAGAAATTGTTAGCTATTTACACCTAATACGTTGCCTGCGTACAAACGGCAGAGGGTCCCATTCCGTGTAGTTGGAAAAAAATAGCTTTATTCTTTGTTCTTTTTGTTTTTTTTGGCATCTGAAATATCAAAATAAATGAGACTGTTTTTTCAAATGGCTTTTCAAACGTAAAATTATATACGTTGTTCGTGTCAACATCTCCCACGTCGGCTACCATCTTAAAAACACGAATAAAAACTATTAACCCTAGTAAAAAAATAGGGTCTCTGTCTGCGACGGGACTTCATGCTAATTGCAAGGCAACGCAGCCCCAAGAAACGTCTTCTCTAAGCCAAGACGACCGGGTTTGCCATTCAAGAGCGAGACGAGCGATCTCACGTTGAAATCGCCACGAAACAATCGTCCTGTCTCTGAAACGATAGGCGGAAAAAGCCAAGGCCGTCCCACAACACAGCCAATTAGGAGATGCCAGGTTTGACACGGCGGTTGCCCCGGCCCTAAACACCGGGCCGGGCTGTCATCATCGTCATCTGACACCATAAGCAAGGGCGAAGAAAAAAAGAAGTAATTTTTCACCGCGTGTGAGTCGAAGGCTCCATCAGATCACCACGCCAAGAATTCCGGAGCAAGTTTTTTTTTGCGTCAGGGTGATCTGATCGCCGGACCCATGAGCCGTCCATGACCTCGACGTTTGGTTCGGTTATATGTGTCGTCTAATGCAGCTCGACTCGATCGCAGTTGCAACTTGCAATCCATGACCTCGACGTTTGGTTCGGTTACATTTGTCATCAAATGCAGCTTGACTCGATCGCGGCTGCAACTTGCAATCCCATGACCTCCTCCTACCCTCTCCGGTGGGGAGGGGAGCGGTGGCCCAACCTGCCGGTCGCCTTTCCGATGGGAGCTAGCGAACGCTTCGTCAACCTCGCCGTCAGTCTTCCGCTCAATTATTCCGGTTTTTCTTGGGCTTAAACACGGCCTTTCTTGTCACGAGAACGACGGCGCTGCCGCTGACAGGACAGGTCGTGGTAGTACTAATACTGTTGTGCAGTAATCTCTCCCAAATCCCAGCCTCCCATGTGTCATGTGAGAGAGCAATGGCAACCGGCCGGACGAACCTTAGGTCTCACAGTGTCAATGCTGTTGCAGAAATGGCCGTGACAAGAACACGCACCGGCACAACTGTGTAAAGTCGATGGCCTAGTTAAATGTTAGTGCTCCGGCATCGTTTTCTGCCCTGCTGTTCAGGATTTAGGTACGTTCTTTTTCTTCGAAACTGACAGTTTTTAATTTTTGCTATAATATCTAATTTTTAAACGGAGTATTTTCTCAAGATGAAGTCTACAAGGTAAACGATGTATACGTTAAAAGCCTAACATCTGTACCATCTAAAATCGCAAATGAGTCTCTCTTCGTAATCTGTACCGTAAACAACCAAAATTCAAAAATTTCAATCAAAAGCCATAACCCGCAGCCGTTACGAGGCCCTTATTCCATAGATCTCCTATCAGAAGCAAGCAACTTGCAGTACATTGCCAGCAGAAGGCGTCAGACGCATAACCGATTTGATCATAACAGAATAGTAAAAAGATACAGTTATAAAGAGAAGAACGTTACTACTGATAACATATTTACAGAGTTGCAGCAGGAACATTGAACATTAGTTAGCTACATAACACAAGCTTGAGGCATCATTCCCTTTTTCCTTTTTCTCCCAGTAAAACAACATACACTGTCTATACAAATTAAGTTCCTGAAAGGAGGCTGAAACTTGAAAACTACACACCACAACGCTAATAAACGCATTGGGTGGGGGGCAAATAGCCAAATACTACAAACCGAGATAAATACATGATGATTATTCCTTTTCACATATCAATCTCGACCTACCCAAACTAAAAACCCTACCTATGTTTTTTATTCTCTGTTTCTGATCCCTTTTTTTTTCTTTTAACTTATGTCTACATGAAGCAGGCCACCACACCTCCATGGCCATGGCCTTACCTTATAATTTGGCAACCTCTGTCAATATATTGATATGTACACATATACTTCACCTACATTATTGTGTGTGTATGTATGTATGTATACAACTATATATCAGGCTAGCTAATATCTAGCTAGTGACCTACCAGTGTAGCTGATTGGATCATCACTTCACTACTCATCAGACCTGACACATTGTGCTACTAGTAGTGGTAGGATTGTCACTTTGGCTGAAGAGTGAAGGCTGAGTGGTTTCATTGGTGTCTAACCGTAGAATGGGGCGCGGTGGGGGATGCCCTTCCTCCTGGACGGCCGGCACCGGTTGATCGGGGGTGTCGTCGGCGTGATTGGCCCGGTGTTCGACCACCTGTTGCTGCCCTCGTCGTCGGACCACCGGATCCCCCGGTCGAACCGGCCGAGCTCGAACCCGGTCTTCCGGAGCTTCTTGGGGCTGAACGAGTCGTCCGAGCTGGACCCGTCGCCGCCCGAGTCCTGGCCGCGCTTCGGCCGGATGGCGAGTGTCAGGCTCGGGTCCCACTGCATTCCTCCGAGCTGAAATCGCATCGAACGGCAGAAACAAACATGCAATCGGTGAATAAACTGCAAGTATAATCATGGTCCTAATGCACTGGAAACAAAGTTAGCGAAGTGTAGGATCTGATTTTTTTTAAATGTAAGGCTCTGACTTTGTTCGGACGGGTTTATGTTTTTGTATTTTGCTGCAGTAACTAGCTTTCAAACGGTGCGTTTTTTAGACGAGATCTATAAATCAATTGTAGTAGATTGTCTCTCTTTTTGTGATCTCTATCGTAAACAGATAGAATTTAAAAATCATAAATTAAAAATTATAACCTACAATCTAAAAAACTCCACCTTTTTCATGGCCACAAGAGTAGCTATCAAAGGAATCAGTGAAGTGAGCTGATGAAGACGTGTGAAAAATTTCATGATGTAGCGTATTATTTCCCATCTGTCGTCCTTGCACTAACTTCAGCCCCCGATCACATCAAATCATTCTCATTGACACCGATTAGCTTTTGTAAATTTTTTAGAGCTTGCAAAAGTTCCTACCTGCCCGATGACTCCCTTTAATTTTGACAAGACAAAATGAAAATTACTACCTATACTAGCAAATACATGTCCAGCCAACGTCACACACAATAAGATGAACATTAACCAGTAATCATCCGTATGAAAAGGTCTGTTTGGAACAAAAGAATTCCACAGAAATTTCAAAAAAACAAAAACAAAAAGCAATACAACTCCGTAGCTAGCTATAAGAAAATGTGGGGCATTCCAAAAAGGTATTGTTCTTTCAAAACACTCTCACAGACACATGAACGACATCTGATCCAAAGAGATGTCATCTCTCTTTTTATATATATATATAGGAAGCCTCTTTACATCCGGTGTAATTACACCTATATAGTATCTCATGAATGTAGGGAGTATCTCGCGTAAGAGGGTATGTGCGTGTAGTATACAAGTATTTAAGACCATCTAGGTGGTATGAATAATTTTTCAAAAGTGGTATGTACATTTTTTCGACATACTCCTTTTTATACGCGTATATAAGGGTATTTACAAAATATGCTAAAAACTATGAACTCTTTTACAAGTTTTTCGTGTGGTTCACATTGGAGTATCTTATAATTAGTATACAAATGTACCTAAAGTGATAAAGGAGTATTTCAAGTTTGTTTAGGTGGTATATTAGAGGTAGGTGTAATTACACCTGGGTGTAAAGATATTTTCATATATATATATATATATATATATATATATATATATATATATATATATATATATATATATATATATATAGGAAAATACATTCTACACCGGGTGTAGTTACACCCACCTCTAATATACCACCTAAACAAACTTGAAATACTCCTTTATCACTTTAGGTACATTTGTATACTAATTATAAGATACTCCAATGTGAACCACACGAAAACTTGTAAAGGAGTTCATAGTTTTAGCGTATTTTGTAAATACCTTATATACGCCAAGCATAAAAGGAGTATGTCGAAAAATGTACATACCACTTCAAAAATTGTTCATACCACCTAGATGGTCTTAAATACTTGTATACTACACGCATATACCTCCGTTACACGAGATACTCCCTACATTGCAAGATACGATATAGGGTGTAACTACACCGGTGTAGAAAGAGGTTTATATATATATATATATATATATATATATATATATATATATATATATATATATATATATATATATATATATATATATATATATATATATATATATATACATGCACTGCGTTGCAACGGAACTCATTAAATGTATAGAAGGTGAGAAAATAGAGCGGTTGGAGGAGAATAGACGTACAATCACTAACTCGTTCTTTTATAATAGTAATGATATATCCAAGCCACACAAACACACGACAAGGTGATTCGGTAGAACATCACTTCCTGAGAGGTCAACTTTATCTGGATAACGCACACCCTTCTCTCAAAGAAAGGGGGGAAAAAAGAAGCGTATTATCGCTGGAAGATCCGGAGCTGATGTCTCAAGTCCACCTACTCCCTGAAAGCAGCCTTCTCCTAAACTAGATTCGTACTAGTTTCAACTCCTATGGCCACTTTTATATAATGCTCATTGCAATTGCAATCAAATGGGCTTATAATAAAGATACACGCATATCTCTTAACTTGCAACATATAGGTTTACAGAACACTAATGTCAAAATGCAGTAGCAGGTTATGATTTTGAAGGCGAAGTAATCCTCTATTCTGGCAAATTATATCGGCCATGGTCTCTATTTATTTGCAGCAGCATATATACTCGATGAAAATGGACGGCAGGCTCTACTAGGAGATAGATACGGGGACCCTATTTTAGCTGCATTTAACGGCTGCGCACGTACCAACGCACCCAAAGTTCAAAGGGGCAATAACTGGGACCTGACGATAGAATGTAACAGTTTGAAGGACAAGAGTAGCAAAAAGAAAGACCTACTAAACCTACAGTTCAAGCTTGGGTCATATGTGCTTAACCTGATGGCTTAATGCTCACAGTATATGGCTATGCTTAGAGGGCCTTAATTTCTCCATGAAGCCTTATAAGCTGTTTTTTTTTAAGAAAAAAGGGCTTGAACTGAAGTTCTTAGTACAAATGTGGTCTAATTATATCCAAGAAGTCACTCTAATATATATAGCTCCCTGTTTGCTAACGACATCTTCAGGCTTAAGTCAAACCCTATGCTTGCACACACATTCTTTTTTTTAAAACAAAAAAACACACATTCCAATCCATTGCTCCAGTAGACTGCAGACGCAAAAGGGAATGGGAGAACAAGAACAAAACGCCCTTTGGTTTGCGTATCGGTCGTATCGCTGCGTTCTTCTCCCAAAGGTGCAGCAAGGTATATATTATAGCCAGGCCAATGTGCTTGCATGGTAGTATATATATGACGCTCGATCTACAGCTACAAGAGTTCATGCGTGCAGGTTCTTCAGTTCATCAGTTCAGTGCCGGCCAATGCAGTTGGCCATTGGTGGTTCTCCGAGGTAGAAAGCATGTAGGGAAGCATGATGCTTCGTGTGCGGCAGCCGGCAGATTGAACCTGCGCACGCACTGCACAGCCCACACATACATCGCGTATTTGCATTGCCCCCAGGTGGCAGTGGCCCCCACGCCAAGCCTCAGACAAGTACTACTTGTACTGCGCAAACTTTAGAGAGAGAGATAGAGAGGAGAGGAGAGGAGAGAGAAAGAAAAAGGCAGAAGGGAGAGTGGCTACTTGGAGATTGGAAGAAGAAAAAGAGAGCGAACCTTGCAGCCGAGGGAGCAGAAGCGGAAGGAGTCCGGGAGGCTGCGGCAGCAGATCTCGCAGGTGTTGGTGACGCCCTTCCCCGGCCTCGCCTGCGGCCGGCCGTTGAGGAACACGATCTTGGCGCTGTTGATCACGTACGTCTGCACGTGCGAGATGTCGATCAGCTTCCCTACCTCCGACACCCGGATCACGTTGTGGTACGACGACCGCCGTATCTGCAGGCACGCACGCATACACCCGACCACGCGTACCATCAGCAACCGCCGCCGCCAAAACAATTGACGCAGCAACAGCAAAGAGAGGGAATAGTAGGTACTGACCTGGACGACGTGGTGGTCGCGGTGGGCGGGGAGGCAGTAGGCGCAGAGGGCGTCGCCGGTGCAGCCGAGGCAGAAGAGGTTGCACTCGTTCTTGCTCAGCTCCGGGTGCGCGCGGCACGGCACGAAGAAGCTCGTCCCCAGCAGCGGCCGCAGCCACGGCGGGCCCAGGTCCTCCTCCGACCGCACCATCGGGCTCGGGCTCTGCACGCTCACCATCACCTGCACCGCATCTCCATGCACAGTTGCGCACACACCAATTACAAAATCATCATCGCCATCATCGACATCGTCTCCTCCAAACCCAATGCAACTCTATATCTACCAGATGCTGCATGCCATCGATCTGCACAGACACATGCACGTCTACATATATACGTACAGATTGCATGCCAAGAAGAGAGATTTACCATGGTATATGAAGCTCTTTCTTCCAGGGCCAGCGGAAGCCCGGTGCACCTCAACACCTTCAGATTGCAAGCAACAAAGCAAGAAGGCAGAATCAATCTGCAGCTAAAGTCTAATTAAGAGGAAGATGAATGCAGAAGCACAGAGGAATCGAAGCACACATGGTGCTATGGCCCAAGGGGCCGGCCCGGTTAATAACAGTATAAATTAACGAACTAATTGTTACCTGCTCGAGGGGTGGAATCGAAGAGGTGGATTGATAAGCTAGGGCGGAGGAGAGGACGGCGATGGATAGATGGAGGCGATGAGGAGGGGAACCAATTCGAGGCTTCTGGAAATCCAAGAATTGGTATCGTGTGAAGTGTATATCACAGGAAGGAAAAAATTTATTTTTCTCTCCCCTTGACAACGAGGGCGAGGAGAGATGGGAAAGAAAAACGAAATGAGACGGCGGAGGATGCATGTAAGGCGGCTTGGTTTGCATAGGAGACGTGTCGACGGTTCTCTCTCGCGATAGCTCAAGCTCCAGAAAAGAAATCCTTTTTCCCGGTTAGACGCCCATCCTTTGACGTAATTGCCGAATTCTTAAATTTGCTCATAGATGGAATATTCCCATCGAGATATTGACGTGGGAAATCATACCGTGCTTCTGATCATGTGAATGTGGCTCGTAAGCTTCACTACCAGCTAGTTAAAACTATGAAAAACAAATTACACAAGAAGGTACACTATGTCGGAATTCTCCACAAAAAAATTATAAAATTTTTAAAATCATTTGCTATATTTAAAAATTCATACAAAAATATAAATAATATTTTTTTCTTAAAAATTGCTACAATACCGCTATGGCAAACGTCCGTACTGTAGCCGTACTGTGGTGGGTGCTACAGTACACCACTGCACGGTGGCAGTATGGTTTTGTCTAATCTGCACGATCACCGTGTGGCACTGCATATGTGTCGGCTCCTCGATCAGTCCACACGGTCACGGTGTGGTGGAGACTCAATTTGTTATAAATCCCATACGACAAGGGCCTTTTTACTAATCACGCAATAAGAACAGCCATTTCGGACAAAAACTCGTTAAATGGGCGTGCATCTTGTATATGCGCACGTAGATGTGATCTAGAGACTAGAGGAGGGATCCTTTTGTGATATGAGGATCTTGCAAGGTGTGGGTGGAAAAAGAGAGATGACATGGGATGGCGGAGAAAAATAAGAGGGAAAGGGATTCCCACGCCGAGCAATATTGGCCGTTCGATGGGGACTCCGGCTCGTGGAAAATGGCCACGCGGTGACGAGGACCTTAGTGCCTGATGACGATGGCACTCACTTGATTAATTTAACCTTTTCCAAAAGAATAATGTCAGATTTTTTTTTGCCCTCTTCTCTTGCTTTGTTCTTCCTTTGCTCTGGATAATCTCTCCCAATTTATTACCACGATAATTACCGTTCGGGGGCCAAGTCTCCATGGCTATTTCTAGTGGTACTCAATAATTGTACCTGCATAACATTACTTGATGTAGTCCTTGTTAAAAGGAGAATATCCTTGTTAAAAAGGAGAATATCTTCCAATATCCCACTCCATTTGAGCTTTGAAAACAGTAACCTTGTTGAGATGGCCATCTCCTTCCAGCTGATTTCAAATGGTTTTTAGACTAAGAAAATCTGTTAATCTTGCAAGTGTAGGTGGTAGATTGTAATTAGTTGCATCGGCCCTAATCCATCCTTTCTCTCTTCTCTGCTTGCATGCATCTTCGACTCATGTGCAACAAATTACAGAACTTCGTACAGCGAAGTACTTTGACCCTATCAAGTTAAGCAAAAAAAAAAAAAAAAGGTACAAAAGCTCTTGACCCCTCAATTTCGGAAAGTTGAGTAGTCCGATCGAGCGACGAGCGTCCAGTCAAGTTAGCTAGTGCAGCATCTACCAGTTTGTGCGTTGAGAAAAGTTTTGCTTTGTGTACCTAGTGATACAAGAAAGATTTTCCACACACACAGCCTGGGAATCTCTAGCTCCTTTTTTTTTGTTATCAGCAAAACAAGAAGCGATATCAAGGGGCAAAGAATCTGCACTGTATCAGACATATGAGGCCAAAACTGGAAAAAAAAAGGCCTTGTGACATGTCCCTCTCGAATTCCTTTTAGGATGATATCTAGATGTTTTCTTTCTAACTATCATCCAGATTTATGACCATAGATTAGAGATCCAACGGCCATGAATTCTCCCCTGCCCCTCCAAAAAAAATCTCCCCCTCCTAAAAAACAATACAATTATATTAGCTCTTCATAGACAAACTTGGGGTTTGCGAGCCAAGGTAAGACCGGCTCGGGATTATGAGACACTTTTCTATCAGATAGGAGGGCTCTTGTATAAAATAGACTTCTAAGTAATAACCTCATAGGTTTGAAAATAAGTGATTGTCTGATAATGAGCAAGGAATATACGTCTTTCTACTAAAGAGGATCTATTAAACTCATAATTCATTAGATCCTTGTTATCAATGTTAACTAGGTATCATAAGTAAATGGATCCCAGTTGTTTAATCCTTTGATAACCAAGGCCATCCTTTGCTAAAGAGAAATGATCACTATGAATCAGACTCAATAAAATTGGATCCATTCCAAATAGCGAGAATTAGGATTCTTGATCCCCTCAATCTCTCTTTCAATTCGAGGATCCAGAGAGGTGTTTTCAAACTCATCTTCGAATATTTGCCATCTCCGAATATTTTCGATTTTATTTCTCTATGATATGTCTTTCTATATGAAAATTGGTTATTTACGATGTACGATGATCCTTGTTAAGCATCTATGGCTGAATGGTTAAAACGTCCAACTCATAATTAGTAAATTTGCAGGTTCAATTCCTACTGAATGCACACGAACGAAAACGTTCCATAAGTCTATTGGAACTGGCTCTCTATCCATGAAATCTAGATCCAACGGTCTCAAATCTGGATGATTGTTAGGAAGAATACATCTAGATGATATTTAGATACACCCTTTTTTATTATTAATAATTAGTATTTCCGAAATTTAAAAAGTACGACAAGTGGGGTAGGAATTAGAAAGTTAGGAAGGACGCTGTTGGGAACGACGTCCAGGTCTGGACGCGAGGCGCAGCAGCGTCCGTATTATGATGAGCGTGCCAAGCGCCCAAGCCCAAAAGCCAAAACGTGGTTGCGTCGGATTTGGATCACGGGGCATGGCGTGTGGCGTTGTGGCCTGCTTTCTATTCGCCGCCGTGGCTGCTGCTACTTGTTCACCGCCCCTGTTCCGAGAGGCAATGGCAGCCTTGTACACACTTTGCATGCGATTGGAGGGCGTTCGTATTGAATTTTACTAATGATTTATGGCTGAAAATAAATAGTAGTATTTAAAAATATGGTTTTTAGAACGAGAAGACGAGCGATACAAAAAGTAAGAGAAAAATACATACGTGTGACGGGAGCGAGAAGAGTGAGATGAGTGGTGCACCAGTGACCTTAGCTTTATCTCCGAAGAGACGGTAGTGAGGAGTGGAGAAATCGTTTCAGGAAGTTAAGTATTTATATCGGTTTTTGACTTTTCTAAATAAAAGGTAGAAAAAAAATCAATATGAACATGGCTGATATCGATTTATGCCCTCTCTTGCTGCTGGCGGCTCGGTGTTACCGGGTTATACTAGTCTTTGTTATAGGGTCTGTTTGGCAACGGCTGCGGCTTATGACTTTTGGTTGAAATTTTTAAATTTTGGCTGTTTACGGTACAGATTACGGAAAGAGATACTTACTTGCGATTTTGGATGGTACAGATGTTGGGCTTTTAACGTGTACATCACTTAACTTGTAGATCCCGTCTTGAGAAAATACCTCGTTTAAAAGTTAGGTACTGTAGCAAAAGCCGCCAGTTTCGGAGAAAAAGAACATGCCCATAATCTAATATAGACTAGATTACTTGTTTAGATGAAATACAAACTATATTACTGGAAGAAGAATCGTTAGGATTGTTCTCCGTAACATGTCTTCGTTAGCGTAATGTACACTGGAAATCATGGAACGTGGAACTTATTTGATCTTTGCATTAGTTATCTATCTTTTTTCTTGTTAACGAAACAGCGCACACAATATATATACAAATGGCAGCGCTATTTGCGCTATTTGCGTCTACGCGCACTGTGCGCGCCGAAAGTTCTTAACATACGTGAGTGAAGTTACTATCAAATACATATAAAGTTATTACCAGTTATATAGTATTACAACTGATAGTAACTTTCTAACACATATTCTATGAATAGTAATTATATATATATATATATATATATATATGTATATGTGTGTATATATATATATATATATATATATATATATATATATATATATGTGTGTGTGTATATATATATATATATATATATATATGTATGTATATATGTATGTATGTATGTAGATTAGTTATAGATTTATTAAAGCTTGGGTCGCTGAATTGGCCGTGGTAGCTATTTTATGGACCTGCAAATTATGTTTAGTATCAACAAGTTTCATCTCCAATACAAGGGATGTGTATGCCATGAGGCAGGGACAAATCTAGATCTATGGCATCCTAGGCTCTAGCCCAGGATATGGAATTTTTATCAATACAAAATTCAGATAAGTCCAGATATAATTTCTCCTTAGCCTAGGTAATAGTGTTCTCTAGCCCTCTGTAGCCTAAAGTGTGACGAAATCCTAAATCCCCGGGCAACTCAGTCGTAAGCATCTTGGATGACAGAAAAATTTCTAGATGTAATGTAACTACCTACTGTCCACAAAATAAATCCCAAGCTTCAGGCCCTGTTTGTTTCCACTTAAGATTATTATAATCTAGCTTATACATCATAAGTGGAAACAAACAGACAGATTATAAGCTAGCTTATTATAATCTAATAGCCCAGATTATTATAATCTAATAAGCTCAAAAAGGAGCTTATTTCAACATAGATCACCTTTATCTAAATGACCATAAAACTTGAAAAATTACCCACCTTTGCCATCCATTAACTCCCCAACCTTCAAACATTATAAGCTCAAGGGCATTGTAGTATTTAAACATTCGAATACAACAATTCATAACTCTGATAATCCAGGTTGCCAAACACCTGACAGCTTATTTCCCACCAGCTTATTATAAGCTAGCTTATATAATCTGCAACTATAAGCTAGATTATAATAATCTTAAGTGGAAACAAACAGGGCCTCAGTACCGTTTCTTTAATTTTTTATGCAAGATGCACCCACTAATCTGAGCTCAATATCACAACTTGAACTTCTTCTATACGAAACAGTCTCCAAAATTTATTATCAATCCTTCATGTTTGGATCAATAAACATCATTGGTTCCAAAGTACATCAGCAGAGATGTTCCTTAAACAGGGAAATACACGCGTCCACAGAACATTCTAAACGCCCGGTGGGGAAATCAACATCCAATAGCGTGACTTTGCTTCGTAAAATCCGTCTATCCGGCGATCAACGGCCCAAATTAATCTAGCGTTTTTTGATTTTTTTTATATCTAGTTTTTAGCTTTTTTATTTTTATCTTTTTCTAGATTTTTTCTTTTTTTATTTTTCTTTATATTATCTATGTTAAAATAACATATTTTTTTATTTAAAAAATAGGTTTTATTTAAAAAATAGGTTATTTTAACACAGATAATATAAAGAAAAATAAAAAAAGCCAGAAAAAGATAAAAATAAAAAAGCTAAAAACTAGAAGTAAAAAAATAAAAAAACGCTAGATTAATCTGGGCCGTTGATCGCCGGATGGACGGACTTTACGAAGCAAAGTCAAGATGTGACTTTACTTCGTAAAGTCAGAGAATCCGCGCCCCAATACACTTGCTGGCCTTCGTCTGCAGGAGATGGGGACAGGAGACATACAGGGAAGGGGAGCAGCAGCAGCTTGGATCGTGCGTAGCCGCTCTAGGAACACATACGGCAGCGATGGCCTCAAGTTCGAGCGGCTCCAGCGATGATGAGCCGGCGAGGGCTACGGCGGCCACGCAGAAAGTGCAGCGGTCGCGACGGCCGCGGGAAAACTGAGGGCGGCAGCCTCCATCCAGCGAGTGGCGCAGGGACAAGGAGGTGAGGGCGGGGGCGGCGGCAGATCACACCGAAGCGATTGGCTTGAGGTTGTGATAAGGTGTTGTTCAGTTGGACTGAAATAAACTGGATTATAGCTAAAATTGTATTGTAACTGACTGAAATTATACTGTAGCTGATGATGGTTTATTTGACGTAACTAAATTTTAAAAATAGAAAAAAATAGGTTAATCTATTATGAACAATGTAA
The DNA here is from genome assembly GCA_036346245.1 of Bonia amplexicaulis. Taxonomy (NCBI): domain Eukaryota; kingdom Viridiplantae; phylum Streptophyta; class Magnoliopsida; order Poales; family Poaceae; genus Bonia; species Bonia amplexicaulis. The sequence continues at coordinate 2,776,257 of CM070751.1, forward strand.
ATAAATACGAAAAAAAGAACTGGCAAAAAAGCTAAAAATTAGAAAAAAAATAAAATTTAGAAATAATAAAAAATAAACTAAAAACTAAGCTGAAATGAGTAGTACCAGATCTTTGATCGCCGGTAGAGTCAGATGCAAGCCTCGCGTCCAGACCTGGACGTGGTTCGCAAGCGCGTCCACCTCTGTGACGTCATTCCCAACAGCGCCCTTCCTAGTTTTGTAGTAATTCATAGACCACTTATCCTTTTTTTAATTTCGTAAATATTAATTAATAATAATAATAATAATCGGTGTCCCTCCCTCAACCTTCTATCCTGAGTGATGCTCCATTTCCCTCTCTTTTTTTCTTCTGTATTTTCCCCATCTACCTCTGACCTATGCTATGCTATCTTGGACGGCACCAAGATAGACAGCGACCATCTATGTTTTGCTTTGTTTCTAGCTAGATCAATCTCGATTCCTCTGCGGCACAGAATTATTGATCTCTAAGTCGTATATGTGTTTTTCAAAAAAAAAAATGCAACATCCTTGTAACTCAACAACCGACAGGTCATCTAATCAAAGCTCGGAAAATCCACAATAAACTCACCGAAAATCTAGTTAGGGGACTCAAAACTGTGGTTGTTAACCACAAGGCCAACACAGGGATACCATACCATACCAGTTGGCTTAGCCATCGGTCGGTAAAAAAAAAGATCATATGTATAGTTCTTTTTTTTGTTGAGAACATAGTTTTTTGTTTGGTCACAAAGCTGATATTTGCAATTATAAATGCTGGAGACATCTCATATGTTCTTTGCTTTTAGAAGTCCAGAACTACAGTTGCCTTTTGAGTGATTCATTGGTTCTTGTACTTTTAGAAATGTTTCGTTAACATGTAGATCCGAGCCAGCATTATTGGTCTCACGTAACACCACGTACAATGAAAGGAATCACAAAAATGGATTATACTATTTTCTCTCTTTTTAAAAATACTCATACAATCCTCCTCTTGATAAGCATGTAAGCTAGTTTATTTTGCGGCCTGTGTCCACATTTCCCACGCAAGCAAGAATGGACCCATTCGCACAATAAACAATTAAACAAAGGAGCACACAAGACGGTAACCACTTGAGAAAATCGCAAAGCAGTACACAAGACCAACTATTCCTCGACAGGCATCAACCGGCGGGCCGAAGAAGGCGCTGACCCGTCGACTCGGAAGATATGGGTCGCGTCGCGCGTGGATGATTCGCCGTTAAGTCTAGATTTCTCGTTGCACTGCACTTCTTTTTGAAAATAGCGATAGCTTCGGAGAATTCCACCATGATCATAGATGGATTACCGTATAAAGATACATGTTGTACAAGAGTTTACGGCTATTAGGATTTTAACCATAAATAATAAATTACAACTAATTAAGATTATACAAATCATGCCCATAATCTAGCGGTGGTTTGCCGGTGATGTGTACTCTAACAGCCCCCTGCAGTGTCAGTCAGGAGAAAAGCGGATGGTGAGACTGGACCGGAAGTTAGTGAAGACCGCCGTGGGAGCCTCTTGGTGAAGATGTCCACATATGTAGTAATGTTGGAACATGGAGAGCTCGAATATCACTGAAGGCAACCCATTCATGAACGAAATGATGATCAATTTTGATATGTTTAGTGCGTTGGTGCTGAACTGAGTTGGTGGATGCACGACAGTAGACCACCGTTGCCTTCGGAAGGGGACACCGAAGCTCAAGGAGGAGCTGACTCAGCTAGCAGGCTTTGGCAACAACGTTAGCGATGCTACAGTATTCCGCCTCGGCGCTGGAGTGCGAGACAATGTGTTGCCTCTTGGACGACCAGGAAATCAAGTTGTTGCCAAGGAAGACACGGTACCCTGATGTGGAGCGCCGTGTGGTGGGACATCCAACCCAATCAGCATCGAAATAGACAATGAGAGCATGTAAAGCTAATCATGTGAGCTAAAGGCTATGGCTCATGGGTGCCCTTGATGTACCTCAATATGCGCTTGATCAGAAGAAAGTGCTACTCACATGGATCGTGCATGTGTAAGCACACTTGCTGGACGACATGTGCTATGTCCGAACAGAAGAATGTTAAATATTGAAGAGCTCCAGGCAAGTTTCGGTAAAACATGGGATTGACGACCGGTGCACCTACGGTGGCGGACAACTTGGAGCGAGCTTCAATCAAAGTTGTACATGGGTTGCAGTGTGTCATGTTGGCACAGTCCAGAATCTCGAAAGCATACTTCTCTTGAGAAAGGAAAAGCCCATGTGAGGTACGACGAGCGAAAATGTCAAGAAAATAGTATAACGGACCGAGATTCGTCATGGAGAACTCTTGACAGAGAGCAGCAATGATGCGCTGAATGAAGGCAGTGTTGGAGGCAGCGAGGATGATGTCATTGACATAAAGTAGAAGATGAGCAATGTGCTGACCATGGTGATAAGTGAACAAAGAAGGATCACTATTAGAGCCGGTGAAGCTGAGGGATTGAATGAAGGACCGAAAGCAGGTGAACCATGCCCGAGGAGCCTATTTCAGTCCATAAAGTGATCTGTTCAGTCTGCAAACATGTCTAGGCTTGTTGGAATCAATGAATCCCGGCGGCTGCTGACAATACACCGTCTCCGTGAGAGTACCGTTGAGGAAGATATTTTTGACATCAAGCTAATGGATTGGCCAATCGCAGCTCAAGGCGAGAGAGAATTGTCCGAATGGTCGCTGGTTTGACAACCAGACTGAATGTTTCATCGTAATCCAGTTCGGGTTGCTGTGACAAAACCCCGCAAGACACAGCGTGCCTTGTAACAAGAGAGGGATTCATCAGAGTTGAATTTGTGCAGGCTTCGGTGTAGAAGGAAGGTGGGAGACTGTCTTGGAACAACAAGGTGCGAATGACATCATTTGTGGTGCAAATGATGCATTCGGCCTTGCCGTTCTGTATGAGCAGGAAAACCAAAGATGAGTGCCAAGTGCAAGGAAGGAGCGGGAGGCCTCATTGTCGAATTCCTTGCCATTGTTGCTTTGGATGTAGGAGATGGAGGTGTTGTGGTTGGTGGAGGCGTACGCATGAAAGTTTTTGAGAGCAAAGAATGTGTCAGACTTGAGTTTGAGAGGAAAAGTCCATAAGTAATGTGTGAAATTATCTAAACAAACAAGATAATACTTGCTGCCAAAAAATACTTGGAACAAGGGAAGTCCACAAATCATAATGAACGATTTCAAAAGCGTTCGTAGTGCGAGACAAATATGATGAAAACGGGAAACACACGTGCTTCCCGAGTTGACATGCATGACGTGGTGCATGGTCACTTTTATTACATTAAATTGCTGGAGAGCGAGCTAACTTGGAAATAGCATGGAGGCCAACATGGCCGAGACGACAATGCCAAAGGCTGACATTGGGGGAGGAAGCGACCAAGGCACATGGTGGTGGAGGTGCTGCTGGAAGGATGAGGTAGAGCTTGCCAGACCTATTGCAGCGAAGCATCACGGTCTTGGTGAGGAGATCCTTTATAGAGAAGCCAAAGGGGTCAAATTCTATAGAAACTTTGTTGCTAGTAGTGAATTTACGAACAGAGATTAAGTTGGCAATAAGACGAGGAGACACTAAAACATTGTGGAGAGTTAGAGGTCATGCGGAGGAGGGAAGGGAGACAGAGCCGGCACCAGCGATGGGAAGGAGTGATCCATCACTGACGATGATCTAAGAGGAGGAAGATTGGGAGTGGTTGGAGTTCAGGTTACCGAAGTCCGAGGAGAGGTGCGAGGAAGCACCAGAGTCCATGTACCATGTAGCTGGGCCGCCGCCTTGGAGTTTCATGGCATTCATCGCTTGGATGAGGGATGCCTAGTTCCATGATGGTGATGCCGAGGGTACGCTAGGGAACTGCTGTGGCGGGAACGAGGGCGGGGGAGCGCGGTCGGTGCGCCCATGGACATGAACGACACGTACGGGGGGTGCGAAGAACGCCTGGCAGGGGTGCGACCGAGGATGCCGGCAGATCCAAAGGCGCCGGGCGGTGAAGTAGGAGAGCCGGCAGGCGCCCACCACATCTGGAACATGCCATTCCAAGGGTTGAAGAAGGAATCTGCGGTTCCGTTGTGCGAGCCCAGCCGTGATCTTTGGTATAGGAGTTGAAATTGCCGGAGGGCTTGCCCTTTTGCTTGCCCTTGTTCTTGCACCACGGAGGCCCAGAGTTGAAGCCATCAATTGATGGAGCTTTGCCGGAGGAGTTGTGGCTGGCAAGGTTGGTAGCGATTAGAGCCGAGGCCGGGCTTCGTAATCTTGAGGTCAGACTCCTCAAGGAGAAGAAGCAACCGGGCCTCAAGACAGGTAGGTAGAAGCATCTTCGTCTTGATGATCGAGGCAATATGACGAAAGTTTTTGTTGAGGCCACGAAAGAGAGTGAGCATGAGGGTGGGATCGGTGACAGCTTGATCGATGTCGACAAGCACGCCGACGTAGGACTTGAGGCGTTGAGAGTATGCGAGGATTGTCTTGTCACCCTAAGTGAGATTGCGGAACTTGGCCTTCAAAGACAGCACGCGAGAGGCCTTTTTGTCTCAGAGCCCACCCTCGAGACTGCGCCAGATGGCATTGGCAGCGGCGTCAAGCGTGATGATGATGGTCAAGATTTCCTTGAAGATGGAGGCGTAGAGGAGGAAGCGCACGGCGTAGTTGACGGCTTGCCAGGCCACATCAGGGGGGTTGGGTGTAGCCAAGCCATCGATGTGGCGCGAGGCAACGAACTTGCCCATAAGGGTGAGGAAAAGCTTACGCCAACACATGTAGTTTGGAGGATAAAGCTCTAGGGAGAACAGGATGTGTGTGCGCACGTTGATTGTGGAGAGGACGAAAGTATGATTGGCAGGAGTGGCATGCGGAAGAGCGGCAACGATGGCAGCCACAAGGGCAGCGGCCCCGTCGTAAGGAGTGTCATCGGCTATGCAGGTGTGAACACGAGACGCTGGGAGATGGGGAAAGGTTCAAGCTAGGCTGATACTATGAAAGTAGAGATAGTTTTGGAGAATTCCACGATGATTCTCAACGATGGATTACCGTGTATATTATATATGTTGTACAAGAGTTTATAGCTGTTAGGATTCTAACCATAAATAATAGATTATAGTTAATTAAGGCTATATAAATTATGCCTATAGGCTAGCGGTGGTTTGCCGGTGACGTGTACTCTAACACTTAGCTCAGCGAAAGCAACATCTACGGGCTTCTCGGATTATCCGTGACCGTGACGCAGCTAGCTAAATTGCTGCTGCAGCACAGCGGTAAAGCCAATGGCTTATCTCCTCCAAACTTGGGAGGAGAAAAACTTGTATCTTCCCTTTCTGTGTGTCCATTTATGTTTCTGTAGATTCTCTCAGTTTGTACATCAAAACTGCAGAGAACCGAGCATTTATAAAATGCATAAATAGAACAAGTGTAGATACAGTTTGCACTCCCGTATTATTGTTGTAACATGACTAGTTTGCTAGTATAAACATTTTTGGCTTATTTAAAAAAAGCGTTTTAGGCAAATATGTTGCTAGAAAGAGGTATATGTCAATTTATCGATGACGAAACGGTATGGGCCGTTGTTGGGCCCTTAATGTTGACATCATGCTTACCAAATATCCCAACGGTTTGGATTTTTCCCTATAAGGTTATCCCCGATGCTCCTGGTGGTAGATGCTTATTGTTAGGTCCTGTTCGGTTGGATTGAAAAATAGTGATTTATGATTAAAATTATATTATAGCTGGTTAAAATTACACTGTAGTTGAATATGGTTTATTTGGCTTAATTAAATTTAAAAATAGAAAAATAGAAAAAATATATTAACTCATCACGGACAACGCAAACGAATACGGGAAAAACAAGAACCAGCGAAAAAACTAAAAAAAGCTAAAAGTTCAGAAAAAATAAAATTTATAAATAATAAAAAATAAACCAAAATCTCAAACCGAAATGAACGGGTAGTTTTCTCGCCATGCCAGAGAGAAGATGCCAAAAGTTAAGCATCGATGCTTAGTAAAGTAGTGATGTTTGTATGTCAGACAGATGATCAGCTACCCTTTGTTGAAAGGAAAAGGGTTTTTTTTTTGTTTAACTTAGAAAAAGAAGAAATTTGATCCAACAGAAAAGGATATCGGAGAAACTATTTTGCGAAGGACAAAATCACAATGCCGACCAATGACTCCTGCTTGCCACCTTGTCATTCTTTCAACCTTTCTAGTAAGTTTCTATTAGCGGAGACAGAACCCGATCAAAGAAAGGTCAAACATAACAGCTTGAAATCCACAGGAACAAGAGCAGCCTTTTTTTGGCCCTGCTTCCACTGGTCCATAAATTGAGCTTCGGAGTTATTGTTAAAATTATACTGCAACGTTTATTAGTTTTTTCTAATAAAAATAAAAAATTGTTATATTAGCATAGACAATACAAAAATATATAAAAAAGATAAAATAAATAAAATAAGTCAAAGGCCTTGTTCTTTTCGACTTCAAAAATTTTTTGACTTTCTGATAATCAGCTTTTAAATGGGGTATTTTTTTAAAATAGGATCTACTAGTTAATTGTAATACATACTTTACTGACTTCATTTATATCGGCAAAAATCGCACGTGAGTTTCTGTTACTCTGTAATTTCTTGTACAAACAGCCCGAGAGCCATAAGCCGCAGCCGAAAGCAACAAGCCACAGCCAAAAAGAACATGCCCAAAATTAGAAGTTAGCGTGTTCTAAATAGTTTCTGGTTTAAATAAATCAAAAACTAAAATAAAACATAAGCTAAGGGCCTGTTCTTTTTGGCTGCGGCTTGTGATTTTTAGCCTGTTTGTACAAGAGATTACAGATTAACAGAAATTCACGTGCGGTTTTTGTTAATATAAATGAAGTCAGTAAAATATGTACTACAATTAACTAGTAGACTCTATCTTAAAAAAATACTCCGTTTAAAAGATAGTTACTGTAGAAAAGTCGAAAAACAGCTTTTAGAAGCTGAAAAGAACATAAGCTAAAACCGTTTAAACAGAACCATTTCAATCATCTTATCCAGAGCCCACCCTTTTGCTGTCGTTTTGATCCAAGTTTCCAAGCCAAAGCCGTAATCACTGAAGGAAGCCTTAACCCGGCACCTTGCCTGACAACGATATCTATGTCTACGTGTATCAGCTTATTAATGACAAGTGTATGTGAATTAGTCATCGGATTTCTCCAATAGCTCCGAATCAGTTGAATTAGTCATCGTTTTTCCAGATAGCGATGAACTAACGAAATGCTGTGCGTACGAACGAACGTATGTGAATTCATTGGCGGAGCCTTGTTACCGAGGACGGGCCCACAATATGATTTTTGTATTGATTCGTTGTCCATTGCCGTGTCATCTGTAGCCGTCTTTGCTGAAACTAGAAGGATCGCTTTTCACCGGCCTACCGCCAATGCCCAAAAAAGGAGAGTATTACGGTGGCTTTGTTTTCTGGTCTATCACTAAAATTATACTATAGCGACTATTAATTTTTTTAAAAAATAATTAAAATTATACTATAGCGATTATTAGTTTTTTTTAAAAATACAAAATAGAAAAAACAAGTTAACATATTATATTGTCACGGACAATACAAAGAAATAAAGAAAAAAATCAAAATAGGTCAAAATTAAAAGTCGATACGTTCTAAATAATTTTTGATTTAAATAATTCAAAAACCAAAATAAACCAGAAGCTAAAACAATTTGAAGCGGGCCCATTGTCCGATGGTGCATCATCACTATATATTTTGTCCTTTAATTCCTTATATTTGCTAGTCATGCAAAAAGAGGTAAAAAAAGCGTAAAAACCATCTCTTCTGCACGTCACTGAGAAGTGAGCCCCACCGCATCCTAAATTTCAGGCAGGCCTACATGTCAGTGACTCACCGGAGACACGCCTAGCATACGCATTTCCGGCTCCGGGATCTCGAAAGTCCCAAACCATGCTCCATCTCTGACCCTGTGAGTCGCTCATGGCCACGCCTTCTTTCTCACGAGCGTAAAACGGTTTTTCTGGAAGTTTCGGACGCGCTACAACGGCTTCCGGCATGCGGTACAAGACCGGTGGGACCCACGGATCACGCGTTCACTGTGCGCGTCCCCCTGTCCTTTTCGCTCCTTGAGCCCGGTTCAAAAGTGACAGTGTATTTTCACTCTTAGCTGGTTTTTCGATTTATTCATATTAATTTTTACGGATGGTTTTTAGCTGTGACCGATAAATAGTAGTAGCTAGTACATAGTAGTGGCTAATAGAAATGACTAATAAATAGTAGTGCGTTATGTAAGAAAGACGATGCAATGAAAGACACTACAACATTCGGATCGACATACGACTTACAAAATTGTGATATAATAAAATACAAAATACGCTACAATATGTGAAAGCGAAAAATAGTGGTTGATGAATAGTAGTGGCTCATAGAAGTGACTTATAAAAACTGGGGCGTTCGTATTGGCTTCTGCTTGTAGAAGCAGAAAGCAGAAGCAGAAACTAATATGAATAGACTATTTATCTAATTGTGAGAAATATTAAGGAGTAAAAAACACTTGTGTTCAGAAAACACTCTGTTCAAAACGACTCCTGCAATGGCTCCTACAAACGCCTTATAGGGCTTGTTCTTTTGGTCTGCGATTTATAGCTTTTAGCTATTCACAAGAGAAAGTACAGAAAGATAGAAACTCATGTGCGATTTTGATCGATATAAATGGAGTCGCTGCAGTATATACTACAATTGACTTATAGACCCCGTCTTAAAAAGACATTCCGTTTAAAAGCTAGTTATGGTAAAAAAAACATTTTTACTGTAGAAAAACGGCTTTAGAAGCCAAAAAAAACCATAAATCCTACTTTAAGAAGTCACTCCATTCAAAAGATAGCTTTAAAAATCAAATGATAGAAAATTGTTTGCAACAGGCCTTAAACCAAATCCAACGTACTTGGCATATGAGCATATCAAAAGTACGGGACGACAAAACTTGAACCCGTCGATCACATGACGAAAGGCCTAGAACACTCTATCAAGAATGAAGCAATTTGGCCCTTTCGTGGAATGTGCTGCTCTACCTTGTTTATGTATGTCTCGGGATTTCATTATGCAATTTGGTGGAGGAATCTTGGGACTAAGTCGTAGGCCTGTTCATATGTGTCGTACATACAATCTAGGATCTTCTGTTTCGTCCGCCATATCTTCTTGTAGCTAACCTTGAAGCCCAACATGTTGACAACATCTGTCTGTAGAACCTTTGGTGAAATGGAAACATCTACAATGACCATGTGGGTGATCAGGCTTGCAACATAAGAGTACGTTAAGTTGCGGTGCCTTTGAAGTGGCTCAGCAAGCTCACATATGTGATCCTTCAGCACCGTGATCTGGAAGCCCGTGACCCTGCCCCTTGACCGCTGGGCACGGACCTTGCTAGGACAGGATTATTCCACACACTTGACGATATAGGTGTCAGGGTTTGACCTGCGCACCCGATACATCGGGCTGATGGTCACGGCATATCTGGCAATGACCTGCTTGGCAGCACGCTTGTTAGAGAAATGTTATCCTGAGAGTAGAGTGTCTTCATTAAAGCCCCACTATGTCTCTTATGGCTACGACAAAACCAGCGATGCCGCTGTATGTCGTCTAACCTACAGGTGACATAAGCGCCATCGGTGGTAACAACACCACCGACTACACCTCCCATAGTAGTTTCTCTATCTCCCTCGTCTCTAGAACTAGATGTTTGCACGTCCTCCTCCTCCTCGCTCTCCACTTCTTCCACCTGGTCGTCCAGGTACTCGTGGCAATCAATACAAGCTGCCCACCATCCTTGTAGGCATTCGCTAGGCTCGAAATTGTCGACATGCCTCCTCAGGTCTCCATCACCCACCGCCTCACTCGTATCTCCACCAGCAGCACCATCTACATCGGCGCCGAAGACCAATCCAAGCACTACATCAGCAGCTCCTGCACCTGGACCAGGCATGTCGGATGACTCCGTCCGCTCCACGAACTGAACATACACTATCGGTCTGGCATATATTGCACAATAAGGTTACACACAACCTGCATGTAATTGGCCCGTGACGCGTCACTTATCACCTTCAGAAGTTGCCAAAAGGTCTCGCCTGCATCACCCACCACGAAGGCATACAACCCCTCGATGCACAGCTTGTTCCTTGCAATAGCGTGATCTAACGTGGAACAGACGCACTTCCTGAGCTTTGAGAGGCCCATATCCTTCAGACCGGGCGACCGGATCACAGTCCGGTCATAATTTAATAGGTCCGCCCATACGAGACGATCCCTGTAGAACACGAACAGATCCTAAATATCCGACATAGCCTACCTAAAATAGGTGCACAACAAGCCCAGTTAGTACACGATAAGCATTAATCGTACCATGTAAGACCTGTTACCGCACGTAAAGCGGGATTTGTGCTATTGTACTTCATCATCTTAGCGCATATTTCATCAAATATTAAAAACATTTATTAGATGTTGTAAATTCATCACAAATCGCACAATTACAAAAATGGCGATCTCAGTATTAATTATATCCCCCAGAGTCTAAACCATTTTTATTTTTAACATTTTCAACTCGAATATAAGAGTTAACCCCCATGGGAACTAACCTAAATAATTTCGCAGGGAAAATTGGCTTAGCCAAAAATACTGAAAAAATTTTCCTGTGTCATTGGGGAACTGCACAACTAAAAAAAATGTCATGAATTGACCCTTCCATTTCATCCATTTTTGAAATTCAACTCCAAAATCATCCTATTTACGCTATTTTTTATACCGGGACAAATTCATTTTACATAATTGCAAATTCGATACTTTCTGGTGCTATCTGACATATTGGGACCATCTGAGAATTTTTCCAAAATTTGTAGACCTCTTTTTGTGACTAGTACCCTTTATTACCATTTACATCAAAAAATCTGAAAATTTTCTTCAAACAGCGCCTCCAAATATTTTCCCTACATCACTAACATATTGAACAACAGATCTAAGAATTTTCATTATTTTTTGAGGTTGTATGATATTTTAAATAAATCGGGTCTTTCATCTATTGCTATGGGCATTTTAGTCTTTTTTTAACAATTCTCTCTTTATTACATGCTATTAATTTGTGATAAATCACAAAATCGCAGAAATGGTGATTTCAATATTATTTACATTTCCCTGAGTATAAACTATTTTTATTTTCATATTTTTATCGCAATGATCACAGTTTACTCCTCCATCCGAACTAACCTAAAAATTCCACAGAATGTGCAGCATTAAGTTACACCATGTCGCACTACTTTTACGGTTGCTACACTATGCACGACTAGTATACGGCACATATACCACCCTAAAATTCAAAAATTACTCAATAAGGTTTCTGCAAAATAGGATACAAAATGCTAAAGCATAATAAGTACTTCCAAATGCAGAAAAAAATACAATATTGTTCCCATACAAATAAAATTGCGTATACATAAGCTATGGCATTCATATAATTACCGTGACTAACAATGATTTAGCAACACTAGCCACGCTACTTCTTCGATGTCAACTAAGAGCACTACCCAACTACACAAAGCTAACTACCACATTTCATAGTAACAAACTATTATTTTTCTAATACATGGTAATCACGTTGCTAAAAAATGGCTTAGATCGATGAAAATTACCTCTTTTGGATACTCAAAAGCTTATCTGCAACTTTTTCAAATACGCAAACTTGAAATTACATATTGCAACCGCTCAAAAATCCACCCTTCTCTTCTCTGCTACCTCTCTCAGCCTCTCGTTCCTCGCTCTCAGTCTCTGCTGCCTCTCTCAGTCTCTCGCTGCTTCTGAAAATCAACCATGGATCCTTTTAATTGCAGAGCATGCGGCGCAGGGAGAGGTCGCACGGCGGAGGGGCGCGCCAGGAGAGGCCAGATATAGCAATTGTCGTGCATGGGGGCTATACGTGGCATTTGCGTGGCGGCCAAAAAGGGCAAAATTTTGCCCCTGCCAATCTGCTACTATTACAAGTATTTTACAGACACCAAAGATGACAGTAAAATTTTGTTGTCACAAAATGTGAACAAGGACACATCTGGTGGAGTAGTACAGGGCAGGATTGTTACCTGATATGATGGTGAGATGGTGCTATATCGATGGCACAGTAAAGTAAACACAGATCATAAACTAAGCTGTTATTCCCATGAACAGCAAATGAGCTTCCATGGTTTTGATTTGGACAGAAGGATTATTTGTTGTTTAGCAACATAAACTTTAAAAAAGGGCCCAATTCCATCGAATCAACATTGCGAAGTATGCATCTATCGGCAGCTAAGGTGGATGACTGCTTTGTAATTTCATATGGATGTATTGGTTGATAGCAGCTGAACTTTCATGTTGCACAGGTTGCAGCGCATAGAATACAAAATGGGTTACTACTTTCTACCAAGCATTACTACTTTCTGGAAATCTCAAATGGAAATTTATAGCAGGCATGTCATTGGCCCTACTTGTTGGATGTATTAGGCTGTTCTGCATGGTAACAGGTGTCCATATAGAGCATAAACTGCAGTCAGTACAAAAGCTTCATCAACTACTCACAAGAAGACGCAGCAGAAAAATCTATAAGCAAACGGACACTAATTAGTAACCGACCCTTCAAGCCTGACGCGCATTAGACCAAAATGACATAATGCTTGATCTGTACACTCTTAATCACTATTAACATATCGACAGATCTGACATGAGAATTGGGCCCACCAAACAATGAACAAAACATCAAATGCCATGACAAAGAAGGCAGCAGCTGGAGACAATACCACACCGCCATGCTATACAGCTATAGGCCAAGCCACCTTCCCCAATCATACAACCCATGTCCATCTGCCGGTCCCCTACTTTTCTCTCCCTTTCTAGCAACAAGACTATTTAAAATTACTCAATAACCAATAACTTGAGGGCCACAGAAATTTCGAAATCATGCTGATTTGATTACTTCATCCCTAAAACTATTCCAATATGCGGCCAAAAAAACAGCTGATTTCTGGAGGTTCATTCATTAACTTATGTGTCCAACAAAAATAAGGAGCTAAAACAGTGATATTTATACATTGTCGCAACTCAGTGAACAGAAGAAGTTGCAATTTGCAACTATCACTTTCTAGTCAAGAATTGCATCATAAACCAAGTTCATCATAAACAATGTTTTTATCAGATTGGAACTTTAAGTGAATGGGATACACTGTACATAACTGAGCAATAAAACAATGAAATTTACAGGGATGAGATGTCTGTTTACAAAATTCTCACCTTTGCAGATTAAATTCAGAACTGTAGTGGCACACAATCTGCCATTTCTTTGGGGTTGCAGCTTCCCTTTCTTCACATCTCTGTCAGCTCAGAGAGCTCCAAATCATAAGTTATTTGTTCGGTTGACCACATCAGAGATGCCCTTGTCAAGCCTCATGAACGGCCAACAGCAATCCTATACATCAGCTCATTCTCCGGTACTCATGTCACACTCGCCCATCACCAATGGACTTCCTCTCGAATTCCCGCACAGCGTCAGCCAGGCGCTTCATGCTATCATCGTAATACCAGGGTGTCTTCTCCGACCATGTTACGCCACCCTTGGGTGGTATGGGCACAAACTCACGGCATACCTCACCGAGCACATTGATGGTGTTATGGTAGTGGTAATACCGGATGAGGTGCTCCGTCTTGTGCGTGGTGTTCCCAATAACATTCTCCGACATATGGACACCTGTGGCATATGCATTTTTGGCTTGGATTGCATACTTCCTGTCACGCCTCACACCAGTGATCGAATTCCGGAAAACCAGCTTCTCAAACCCCCATTGACTTCAAAAGTTTTAAGTAAGAAGAATTAGTCTTTCAGAAATAACCATAGCCAAATGTAACAGAAGTAATGCAATTAAGACTGCAAGAAGGACATAGTAGGATTCAGCAATTGCATTACCAGAAGTAATAGATTACTGAATTGGAGACTAGAATCTCCAATTACCACTTAACGATTCTTTGGGCAACTGAAATACAAACTACACAGGAGAACGGAGCTGCATTGCAAAAGTCCGGCTCCAGTTCGCTTAGATTAGTGTGGAATTGCAAGAATTCAGCAACATCAGAAGCAATGTAACAACCAAATTGGCCCTTTTAGTCGATACAAATGACACAACAAGCTACATAGTTATTCCAGATTCCTAATTCGGCGATTCCAGTTCAAACGTCCACGGCAGTATACCGATTTTCCGACAATGCAGCAATTGTGTGTAAAAGAAGTAATCTCTCTAGCAAACCAGCATATTTGGGCCAAGAAACAGTCACCTACGTGGAGTAGTCGGTCTCGGGATCGTTGAGGTCCCGCGCGCACAACCTGCTCGACATGGGGTTCTGCTCGATGGTGAACTGCGTGTAGGGCTCGAGCTCGGCGAGGACGCCCTCGAGCGTGCGCCCGTCCGGCAGGAAGATGTACTCATCGACGTCGAAGAAGAAGGTCCACTTCGCGGCGTGCCGGTGCCGGTGCAGGCAGTCGTTGACGACGAGGAACTGGTTGTAGTACCACCCGTCGTACTCGGCCTGGGCGCGCACGTCCTGCAGCGTGGCGCGGCCGGCGCGCACCCATGGCTCCAGCGCGGCGCGCACCGTGGGGCTCACCCCGCCGGCGTCGTGGAATACGAAGTACGAGCGCGGGCCGAAGAAGCGCGCGTGGTACGCCATCCACTCCCGCACCCGCGCCGCGCTGAGGTTGCCGTACAGCGACGAGCCGCAGTAGAGGTAGTCGTACCTGTGCGGTGGCCGGAACGCGGCCTCGTCGTACGCCCCGGGCGCCTCCTCAAGCGCCACGATCCGCTCGTACCGTGCCGTCGACGGGCCGTAGTAGGCGTTCAGCACGAGCCTGCCCCCTGCGTTGTCGGCGTTGGGCACCCGCGCGAACGTGCAGTTCACCACCACGACGGTGTAGACCCGGCCGTATCCCCAGTCCGGGAGCATGTGGTACGTCTTGGTCGCGCGCATGGGCCGCGCCGGCGCCGCCGACGAGGAGGCGTTCGCTCTCGCGCCCCTGTTGGGCACCCACTCGCAGCGAAACCAGGGCTTGCCGTAGACGTGCGTGGGCTTGGACGCGAGCCCAATGACCGCGAAGGTGTACGGCCCGCCTCGGTACGCGCCCATCTGCACGAACAGCGCCGCGGCGCTGCCCACCGCGTGGAACTCCCGCCGGTTGGGATCGGGCGCGGCAGGCTGCCGCTCCTCTTTCGGCAACGAGGAGGCGTTCGAGCTGGAGCTAGAGGTCTTGGAGCGGACGGCGAGCGGGCGAGGCGGCGAGGTGTTGGCGGCCACGGGCGGGTGGGGGCAGACGGAGAAGGGGAGGGACGAGGGGTGGTAGGGGCGGAGCTGCCAGGCGGCGGTGAGGAGGGTGAGGACGGTGAGCGCGGCGAGGAAGGGCTTGAGGTCGAAGCAGAGGAGCGCGGGGGGCGGGCCGGCCGCAATGCCGCCGCCGCCGCCGGCCGCGTCCTTCCGCATGGTTTGCTCTGTCTCGCCCTCGCCCTGCCGCTTCTGGGAGTGTGAGTGGGAGTGCGTGAAGAGTGGCGAGGATTACACGGGCCGCGGCTGCGACCTCTCCATTGGTGGGATTAATTCGCTGCCTTTTTGCCGAAAAGCGAAAGTTTTACGGCTGAATTGATGGCTGCTGCTGGCCTTCTTCGTATTGGCTAGCCAAAAACAAATATTTGGTGTTTTGAATCTACTTCTTTACTCCTCTATTATTATGTTGTTTTAAAAATAAGGTAAAAGTCAAAAGATATAACACAGTTTTACTCTGTATATGTATCTCTTACTTACTTTTTTTATCATTCATTCTCTTCTTTTAAAAACTACTTTTTTAACTAATACTATTTATTTTTAACTAAAAACTATAAATCACACTTAAAAGATTTAAAAAAAGCTAATACGAACCCCTTACACTCTTGGCGTGCGCTTTCTTCTCTCTAGGGTTTGGGCTGATGTCTCTCTCTCCTCGGTTTGGAATGTTTTTGGGTGCTCTTTTTATAACATAAGCTACTGGACGCATTCTTGCCTAGGCCTAGTTATGAGGTGGATTTTTTAGCTATAATTTATGGTTTACAGTGAAATATTTTGAATTATGTGATGTTCACAAGAGATAGTACACAGAAAAAATAGTTGTATATGATTTTGATCAGTATAATTGAACTCGGTATAGTTTGTACTATAATTTACCTACAGACTCCACCTTAAAAAATACATCGTTTAAAAAAGTTAATGTAGCAAATGACATAAACCATACGCGAAAATGCAAACAAACCCGCTCAAGTTATCTTGTGTTGAGGGCTTGAGGCTAAGGATTTTTGTGCACTTTTTAAGACAACAGTAGATGATAGATATGCTGATATAGATAGTATACATAATTTTATACTTGAAAAACCGTTTGAAACTTTTGATTTAAGAAATTGTTCTTTTCATTTTAAATTTTAGAGAAATCATACGGAAAAACCAAGAGAACAGGCTCAATCTCCCGTCAACCTTGACTGATCCTTTTTCATTTCGTCGTCCATCTCAGAAATATCGAGCGGTGCAACTGTATGGAGGTTAGTGCATATTAGCGTTGATCCTTTTTGATTTCGTCGTCCATCTCAGAAGTATCGAGCGGTGCAACTGTGTGGAGGTTAGTGCATAGCTATAAGTAACCACAGCTTTCGGTGGCACGCACAACGCCACAATGCCCCAGTTAAGGAGGACACAGTGGATATCACTGTACCGCACGGCGCCCGCATCCCAACCACCCACGGTCATTTTTTATTTTTAAATAATTATTTTTTATTCAAAATTACAAAAATATACCTAAGAATTATATTTTTTTGCACTTTTGACCTTATATCGCCACACGGTTGAGTGTCATGTGGCTAAGTCGTCAAACCGTTGCGCGACTAGTCCATGTCGCCCAACAGTAGGGCGACTAATCTATATCACCCAATGGTTGGATGATTTTAAATAATAATGTAATTACTGTATTAATTCGATGAAAATAATTATGCAGGAGTAAACAACAATTTTTGTAGGTAATATATTTAAGAAATCTTATTGTAGTTTTTTAAAATAAAAGGACAGACAATGTCGTTTATAGGTAGGGGATGGGTGCAAGCCGTAGGTAGAGGATGGGTTTGGGTGGGTTTTTATAGGGGTGGGAGAGGCGGGAGTGGGAAATTTTTTTAGCGAAATGGGCGCGGGGACGGTGAGGTGGAGCTACGATCCATGGAATAGGGGTTGGTAGGTTTCTATTAGCTAAGATTGGGTTACAAAGGATTAACAGGCCTAGTGATCAAGAACATAATTAACAAGAACAGTCTATGAAATACAATTAAAAAGTGATGATTCTTGTTACAAGTCACTAGCCACATGATTTTCCAAGCGAAAATACGCAAATACGCACGCACGTGCGTGTGTGTTTAGCTCTCCACATACCATCCGTATCCATATGTCACAGGACTCAAAGAGTGCTAAGAACTCTACCTTATAAATTGATCTCCTCTATTTTGCCTTAGTAGTATAGTACAAAACCATGCATACTTCAGAAGTATAGAGAATGGGCCTCACTTACATATGAGTTCATGTCATGTGAGCAATTAATGTGCTTTGAATAGATCTTGTTCCTACTAGGCCTCGCTCATTTTGGCTTAAGCTTCTGTCTTCTGGTTTATTTTTCACTATTTCTAAATTTCGTCTTTTTCTGACTTTTTGGCTTTTTTGAGCTTTTTTGCCGGTTCTTTTTTTCGTATTCGTTTGCCGAGCCGCGCCGTGCCATGCGGTGCGGTGCGTGTGCGTGTGCGTGAGCGTGAGCGTGTGCGTGTGTGTGCGTACGCGTACGCGTGCACGTAGGCGTATCGGGTGCATCGAAACGCACTGACTCGCATTAACGAATTGCTGGCAGTAACGATGCAGTTACTAGTAAATTATGGCTGCGGTTACTTTCGAGTAATGGCTACAGTTACTAGTAATTAATGGTTGCAGTTACTCTGACCTCTTTGTTTTTTTTGCGGTTACTCGCCTCTTGGTTTCTTTATTACAGAGGAACAGGGTATAAAAGGCTCTCTACTCCATACGGGAAAGAACATAGAAAGAACAATATTCTGGTTCTATTTTTGTTGCTGCTCTCTGCAATCTCCGGTCCAGAACTTTGCGCGCAGAAGGTTACGGGCGGTAGGCCTCAAACTCCGTCCGTCTGTACCGCACGGTGAGCGGGCGATCAAGTTTTTGGGGAGCGCTTTGGCGCGACTGCTCATTATGTGACGTCCTCTACATCCTGATGGTGAACTGCACAACGAACATCTTCCTGCATCACGCTTCGTCCTGCATCACGCCTCGATCGACTACATCGAATAGGCCATCATGTCGACTGATGGTAATGGCGCATCCGGTGTCTCCGACATTGGCCCCGCCCGAGGGTATAATCTGAAAACTTATTTGATGCATTTCTTTCTGTATGCTATGAATATGTTAATAGATGCTGCTATTAGCTTGTTCGTTAGCGAATATGAATACATCATTGTTGAATCACTTATGCTTTTGTATATCATGTTTTATATGCTGAATTTCTGGATTAAAATATGCCGTGCGGTGCGGCCGTGGGAAGCGCAGCGCGGCACGGGCTCTCGGGCAGCGACGTACGGCAGGTGTCCACCAGGACGGGAGCGGACGGGCCACGCGTGGTGCCGACCAACCCGGACCCTAAGCAGACGTGTAACCCAGCCGCGCGCACGGCCGCTCCCGAACCCGCGAGGCCCCCCTGCCGCGCGCCGCGCCGCGCCGAACGGCGCCCGTCACCGCCGCGCTCAGCTCCACCCCACGCGCGCGATCTCGTTCTCGCCAAGCGGAGCGGCGCGGGGACCGGTGCCGGTACGCGTCCGAAGAGCGAGCCAGTGGTTGCGCAATGAATAGGTGACCCGTGCATCGGCGCATGTGTACGCCGACCCTACTGCTGTTCGCTGGGCCAAAAGTAGCGGCCGCGCTTTTCGGTGTACCGGCCGCGTGGGCATGGCCTGCTCGACCGTCTCATCGCTCACTCGCGCTTGGCATGCATTGACCGGGTATCCGGGACCCTGGGACGGAATGGTCACGCTTTGGCTTCGTTGCTTTGCTCTGGTCGTTTTCTCTGCGTTAGTTAAAGCGTTTCTTTAGCGGCGAAAGAGATTGACATGTTGATTTCAACAAAGAAAGAGAGAGAGAGAGAGAGAGAGAGAGAGAGAGAGAGAGAGAGAGATTGATTCTGTTGGGACGGTGCTTTCTTTTGTTCTCTTTTCTTTTATCGTCTTTTGTTTTCCTCTCCGTTTCGGCAGCATCGAATAATCGGATAAAGTTTACTGGTAATCCTTTCATAAAGGTTAGTTTAATTAAATTAGGCCTTGCGACCGTCAAGTTTTATTCGGCATTCATATAATTAAAGGTTTCGATGGATGGATTAAGCCGTGCGCTTGATCTTTCTTCTACCGGGGCTGTTCTTTTATTCCGAAACTGATGAATTTTGATTTTTGCTATAGTACTTAACTTTCAAACGAAGTATTTTCTCAAAACAGGGTCTACAAATTAAACGTTTTACACGTTAAAAGGTTAAAAGCTCAACATCTGTATCAGCCAAAATCGCAAGTGAGTATCTATCTCTCCGTAATCTGTACCGTAAACAGCTAAAATTCAAAAAATTTAGCTAAAAATCATAAACTGTAGCCGTTGCCAAACAGACCCACAATCTTGTGCTGGGAAAAACGGAAGCGCGAGAGTGTACGCGAGCTGGATTTGATTGCCTAACAACCGCCTTGATTGATCCGTGCAAGAAATGCCAATTCGTATATGCATCTTCAACGATGTTGATCAATATGCAACAGTAGCACCAGTGATATCTCATAAATGGGCCATTTGCTCAGCGCGTGCTGCCATGTCTTTGCACTATTCATTTGTTCAACTGTCAAGAATGCGCGTGTCTGAACCTTCTGCTAGGCGTAGAGTTTAGAACCGGTTTTCTATGTAGTATTAAGCTTTTCGGTAAACGACAATTTGCCCTTCATTAGGACGCTCTATGCATTTTGAACGAGACATAACCTTGTTATAATTGCCTTAAAAGAAACCTTGTCATAAGAAGACATGTATGCAGTGACGAAGCTAGGATTTGGTTACGTCTCGGATTCAGTGGTGGAATGATCTAGACTATCTAGACTGGACTATGAAAATATTACCTAAGTTGAACTAAATTTACTGAGCTGTATACTATATATTTTTCTACACCTCGAATTGAAGCCTACTCGGCTCGGGTGTGTGGCTCTGCCCTCATGCATCCATATATGCTTTCATTACCTGTCCTAGCTCGTATATGCATGACACTGCACCTACTCTCCAGGAAACGGCTCGAGGAGTCATGTCTCAGTAGTACAGCGAAATTTGGCTCCAATGGCCAATCACTAGCACATTGTAACCCACACCTTGTACTCCACAGCCATTGTTGCTCTACTAATCTACACGAAAAGAGTTCACCGCACTTGGAGGGCAAAGGGCACTGGGCGACATAAGTACAACTCAAAGCTAAATGCAACTTGCTGTTCCCCTTCCCAAAAGATTAGACACCAAACACCTACAGATGGTAATCCACTGCTACTGCAGTTTACAAAACAAATTGTTTTGAACGTCGACACGGTTCTCCGATGTAATTTTGATCACTAATTATTATTATAATTGATAATGATTGTATAATCCCTTCAATACAACTTTAATACTTAATTAAGGCCCTAAAAGACTCCATAGTGGTAAGCTTTGCATAGCTGCTCCCCGAATACCTTGGTCGAAGGTTTATTGTACATTCTACCCGACTAACAAACTACTCGAATGATTCGTGAACTGGTACTTGGGCCCGCTTCCAGGGAATTCTTTCCATGCGACGGATAAGACACATGCTTTATCCAAATAGCATGATGCTTCGGCCCTATCTCTCTTACAATAACTGCCTCGCAGTTATGACGTAGTTCATCCCCCACTGACAATAATCGATAATTAGGCATCCCTTCTCTCTGACAATAACTATCTCACCGGTCGGACACGTTGATTCCATAGCGCGCCTTCCCAGACGAATAACTAGCGTCCGTTCAACAGTATTTAAGAGTTTATGAGAGAAGACAGAATGACAATTAAATCCCATGCAGAGCAATTGGACAATCAATCACAGATATGGGAGTCAAGGAGATAGAGCAAGTCATATTCTTTCAGTAGGAAGAACATAGAGGCCATGGCTAGTTCTTAGGCCTTTGTAAGGGCATTATATAACCGGTTTATAGTAATAAAGAGCATCCCTATTCTTTTCCGGAGAATTCGGCCATCTTTCTTATCTTATTTCGTACGATCGGCAACTTGATATTGACAACAATATACTTGTAAAATCTAACAAAAGCGTATTATTATGAAAGTACTTTTTGAGACAAACCTATATATATGATTTCCATGTATCTAATTTAAATATTTAAAAATACATCGATAACGAAAGTTTTTAAAGTTTGACTATATGAATTCTAAAATATTTTTTTTCAACCGGGGAGAATACTGTTCTCTTTTGTGAGCTTATTAATGGTCATTATTCTGCATCTTGTACTTCAGCAAACCTACAGCGACGACAATTTGTTTTAGGATCATCTTTTAATGAAAAGATACGTGTGCCTTTGTTAGAAAAAGATCAGAAAAGATAACTAATTTAGTACTCCTAGAACAACTTGCTATGGTCCTATGGATATGGATAAGCATTGGCTCTATTCTTTTAGACCGTGGCGGATAGTTTTTGTCTGTGTTTTTTAAAACAGTGGTGAACGATAAAGACACCGACACGAACAACGCACACGATTTTAAGCTTGAAAAGTCGTTTGGAGAGCTTCCTGAAGAAACGGTTCCGTTTGGTTCGGCTCCAAGGAAAGTCAAAGCCAAAAATCGCAGAAAAAACAAAAAGAATAGACCTTCGTATGCCACTAAATTCAACAACCATGGCTCACATTTACACGCACTTAACTTCATCGATACAGATGTATATAAGATTTGATATTTACCTATTGCTAGTTTAAGTTGCACTAGTTTAATCTACTTTGTTTTTGTTATTTACATGTTGTTCTAAGGTAAAAAAGTATTATCTTTGACATATTGGACTTTTAGATTATCGGTTTATTAAAAATAATTAAATAAGTTTCAAATATCAAACTTAATTTAATATAACATAAATTACTGTACTCAAATTATAAAATTATTAGATTTAAATTTAAAAATTCTACCGTAGATTTGCAAATTTAGAAAAATAATTTATTTTTATATAAAATATATATGTTTTTAGAAATATGATAGGATTGTGATTCTAAAAAACGATTCTATTTAAGATGGTGATCCTCACAACCTTAACCCTCCTGACTCTTTTTGCAGTTGCAGCCTGCCACGCAGGACTTTTTCGGAGCAGAAATCATGATAAGCTCAACTAAAAAAAATGAACATGAAATCGTAGTGAAAAGCTTGTCCTGCTTGGTTGCAGGTTACTACTGATCAGAAGTCAGAAACTTTACAGATGCTGCATTGGTTACTGTTGTGATGGATAATGTATGTTTGATAGGAGAGCTTTATGTGCCTGTTTGGCAACGGCTGTTGCTTATGACTATTGGTTAAATTTTTTGAATTTTGGCTATATACGGTACAGATTACAGAGAGATACTCACTTACGATTTTGGATGGTATATATGTTGGGCTTTTAACGTGTACATCGTTTAACTTGTAAACCCCGTCTTTAGAAAATACTCCGTTTGAAAGTTAGGTACTGTAGCAAAAGCCAAAAGTCGCTAGCTTCGAAGGAAAAGAACATGCCCTATAATAGTTAAATACATTGCTATATTCTTTTTCTTTTTTGAAAACCACAATGCTACAGTCTAACCGTTCCACTAGGCATCCTTACCATTGCATCATGGAGTCTGACACTAACTGCATTGCTCATGGAGACAAGGGATGTCTGAAATCTAAACCAACCAAGTAGCAGAGCGAAGAATGTTTTGTTTTTGTCACAGCTATTGTTGCTGTGGCGAAGCTAGAATTTTTCTAAACCCAAGCACACCACCCTTGCTCTACCTGCGCCGCCTCCTCACGTGGGTCGTTGCCGCGTTCGGGGGACCTAAGGCCACCATCCTCATCGACAAGGCCGGCTGTGCCAATGACCTATGTGACGCCGTACAACTCTACCTCGACACATGCTGCCTTGCCACGGCCCACACCGTGCGCCTCCACAAGCCGCGCCAGACGCACGGCACTGTCACCTCCCTCCCGGATGCCTAAATCACCCAAGACACCTTCCAAGGTGTCCGCGTCAAGTGGACCTCCACCGCGCGCCCCATCGAGCACGACGGGTCTGGCGCCAAGCCCGTAGTAGCACCGCGTCCTCATCCACAACTAGTACATCCGCCACCTCATCGATGAGGCCACCAAGATGCGGCTCAAGTCACAGGAGCACAGGCTCTACACCAACCGTGCGGCCGCCCCTAGCGATGACCATCACCACCTCTGGACCTGACACACCTTCTCCCACCCATCCATGTTTGACATGCTCATCGTTGACCCTATAGCGCCTGCTCGTGCCCACCACGCCCAAGTCGGTCGTCGTCGTGGAGAACATCGACTACTCCCTGGACCTCTCCAACCACAAGAAGAAGGGCAGCGCTAACACCAGCGATAAAGAGAAGGCATAGCTGACAGTGCTGTCCCTGGCGGCTGTAGTAGCCATCGCAACAGTGGGGTGGGAATCAATAATTCTCTGGGGGTGCTCAACTTTGTGGACGGGCTCTAGTCGTCCTGTGTCGACGAGCGCTTGATGGTCCATGCGACACCTGGCTCTTTGGCTCACGCCCACGCACCCACACGAAGTCCATGGCTCGTCGCCGGGCGGTGGTTCCGCCCCTAGTTGCTGCTCATTGTTTTCCTATTCTAGAATTGAATTATTTGCTGTGAAATTCCTGTAACATGCATGTGAAATTCACGGGTTCCAAACATAGCCTAAACATCGCTCCAAAGTCTCAAGTCTCAAACACTTCAAATACAGATGGTCATATAACTAGAAACATTATTTTACATTATCTGTCAACAATTGATTAATTAGCAATCTACTATAAGTTTGCTGCCAAATTCGGTGAATTCCTCGAAGTATGCCTTGAAATGCCCATAGGAGTACTTGACATCGTCGACCGCGCACATCTCCCTAATGATATGCATCGACAGCTGTGGCACCCCAACGTCAACCGTGTTGGCCTAAACCACGAAACAAAACATACACCCTCAGTGGTCATAACACACACGAACACTTTTCAATCAACTCAAGACACATAAGAGTTTTGGCGCTGCGTAATACATTGCAGCCTTTTCATTTTCTCTTCTTATTTATACTATTGAATACAATAAACGACTACAAGTCTTTGATGATGCATTACCACCACTAATACTTTTGTTACATGCAGCCACTAAACTACACCTCTGATATGATTTTACCATCCACGTTTCCCTACGACTCGGTGCACACCGCACGCTACCCGAAAATACTCGATCCACTAACCAATACACATAGGTAGTGGACACGACTGGTACAGACACACTGCTACCTGACCAAGTCTACGACCACACATAGACCTGACCAACTTTGAATCCTTCTTCGAGTCTCTCGACCATGGTGTCTTCGACCAGGGCTGCTACTTGACTTATGAGTACTTCGACCATGGCTTCTCGGCCACGGCTTTTCGACCAGGTACTGTAGCTACGATCGTCGGCCTATAACTACCGATTCACTATAGCTACGATAGATTCACTATACTCCAAAGTCTTCGACTGCTCTCCGACTCCGAGATCTTCGACATCTACATAGTACTCGACAGACGAGTATACAATACTCGACTTATAAGTACTCGACATGACTACGTTGTACTCGACAAACGACTATGTTGTACTCATCACACGAGTCCTCAACACACGACTATGTTATATTCGACACACGAGTACTCGACACCGACCACTATCAGCAACAAGATTAGTTCTAACAATCAACCTCCTAATCTTGTTGTCATTATTTTGACATGTCGACTCACGACACTGATGACCCGCATCGTCTTGCCACACTCAGCAGCATCCTTTTGCCACACTCAACAGTATCTTGCGCGACTCACGCGTCATTGTTGTACTCTCACCAATATACCTGACACTGGCATTATCTTGCTACACTTAGTGACATCTTACATTGTCGATTTTTGATGTTGCACGCTGACTCTCTTGTGATGATGGCTATGATCACCATCATTGGCCTCATGCCGACTCTCTTCATGGTGTGTCCGCACAGGCGCCGTTTATTGCTCTTCGCTACTGACATTGCCACTACACACGTCGCGTGTGACGCCGGTACACAAACGGTTACAAGATTTTGATGGTGCGTTACCACCACTAATGCTTTGGTTACATGCAACCACTAACTACACCTGTAATCTCGTTTTGCTGCCCACGTTTTCCTACGACTCAGCACACACCACGCACTACCCGAAATACTCTCTCCACTAACCAATACACACAGGTGGTAGATACGACTGGTACAGATACACTGCTTCCTGACCTAGTCTATGACCACATACAGACCTAATAAATTTCGAGTCCTTCTTCGAGTCTCTCGACCACGACTCTACGATCAGGGCTACTACTCGACTTACGAGTATTTCGACTATAGCTTCTTGACCACGGTGTCTCGACCACGGCTCTTCGACCAGGTACTGTAGCTACGATTGTCGACTTATGACTACTGATTCACTATAGTTTCACTGTACTCCGGAGTCTCCGACTCTGAGATCCTCAACTTCTATATAATACCTGACAAACAAGTATACAATACTCGACTCACAGGTACTCGACACGACTACATAGTACTGGTCACATTAGTACTCAACATATAACTATGTTGTACTTGACACACGAGTACTCGACACCAACTATTATCAACAATAAGATTAGTTATAATAAACCGTGCGGACGCCAAAGATGCTCGCAAGGATCGGCCCGATCGTCCAGCCGCAGGTCATCGTTACGGACCACGAAGTCCTGGAAGGGCAGCCGGCGACTCTCGGCGATCTACCGGAAGACGAATGCCCTCAGGGCTGCAGCCCGAAGTCGCATATGTCGTCAGGCTCGCAGCCTGCCTCCCTAGCGATCAACTGCAGCAGCAATGGGTGATGCTTCGTGTCCTTGACTGGTTCGCGCTGCTTCCTTTCACCAACCTCTGCATGTCGTTCTTGATGGAGGTGACAAGAACAGGGACGAGATGAGCCTGGGTGTTGATCTTGATTCTTGAGGCCTTCTGATTAGATCGTCCTGTCGAGGTGGATCGCCAAGGTCGGAATCCTCATGATCGGTTCTTTGTATTCTGAATTCTGACGAGCTTATGTGCGTAGGAGATTGTGTCGCCTTGCTGCTCCTCCTCTTCTTCTTTCCTCCTCCTCCTCCTCATCTTCTTCTTCTTCTCACCCTCCCAGCGATGGTGAGGTCGCGATCGAACCACGTGTGACGGTGTGACAAAGGTCGCCGCCGCACGTTTGGACGCCGACATCGAGGTAGCCGTCGTTGGTGACCTTGGAGACGGGCTTGAGCTTGAGGCACGGGCTGTCGGTGTGCGCGCCGATGACGTGGAACCCGTTCCCGGCGGCGTACCGGCCTCCGACGGCGAACGCGACGAGGACGGAGTGGTTCCGGGAGAATAAAAGTAGTTGCCGCCTGGCACGTAGGCACGCCGCACGCTCACTCCTCCCTCTTGAGAATTTGTTCCGTTGGCCATCCTGGGCTCAAAGAATGGGCTGGCCACCCTTCAAAAAAAAAGCCCTCGTGTTTTTTTGGCTGCGGCTTATAGTCTTTAACTGAAATTTTTGAATTTTTAGTTGTTTACGGTACAGATTATGGAGAGACCGATACTCACTTACGATTTTGGCTGGTACAGATGTTAGGCTTTTAACGTGTACTACGTTTAACTTATAGATCCCGTCTTAAGAAAATACCCCGTTTGAAATTTAGGTACTGTAACAAAAGTCAAAAGCCATCCGGCTTGTGGAGTGCCGAACATGCCCTGGTCGCGTGTAGCTGGTAGTCTGATACATTTTAAATCCTATGAAAAGCTGATCATTTTTTTAAAAGGGAGAAACAAGATGGTAAAATTTAAATTTCCAAAATGCAATGATATATAGTACACTTGTCTAACTATTTTTGGTGATAAATTGGGCGGCGTTTCCTTTCCTTTTCTTTTTTGAAAGAGGGTGTAGTCTTTTCTCTCTTTTTTTTTGAGTGTACTATTCTAAAAATAGCCCTATCAAGTACCTATACATAAGAGTTGGAGATATGGATCGAAGTAGAGCCATGTTAAAAGGGATCGTGAGGGAGAAAAGAACCCAAAAACTCTAGCTTTTCTTTTCATTTTCCTACGCTGAATCCCATCCGGCCATCCGCCATCGCATACAGTGCTCGCGACAGAGCTGCACGCGTCTCGCTTACCGCTCCTTCCCCAGTGCACGCAGCCAACGCCACACGCATGCTCGCCCCACATGATAGCGCCTTCGCCCGCACGCATCGCTCCATCTTTGCCAGCCACGCGCCAGCGCTTTTCATGTGCGCGTACGCATGCGTTGGGTTCCGCAACTTCCGAGTCATTCTATGCGTCGGCCAAAGGGAAAATGGAAGGGGAAAACAAAGGAACAATCATGTGGAAGATTAGGGCAGCGGCAGTGGAAAATATCAGGAGGGAGATGGGGGAGAAAAAGTGAGAAAGAGCCCGTGGTTTAGCGTTCGTCTCTTAGGTAACGATCTAGATGTATCTTCTCTATTTTGCTAATTTTAATTAGAGGCTAGAGTCCAGATTAGAGAGAGGAGTAGAAGTGTTCATCAGGGGAATGATTAGTACATCGTTTGTCTACAGTAATTCTCTATTGTGATTTTAGGTACTGTATGGGCATAATCTAATAACGTTATCTACTAGATAGATGTAGACATGTTTGTTAGCTTTCTTTAGAGTATTTAATCATGTAGATTGGATGATTAAATTTTAAGTTATGCCTTATGTAAGCATGCTGTCCAGAACCAAAGTTATGCCTAAAAACATGAATTTTGGATGAGTAGAAACAAAGTTGTGCATTTTAGGGGACTGCTGTCCAGAACCAGTTGTTGCTGAATTCAGTTGTGGAAAATTATTAAATAGACTTGGTAGTCGTGGAAAACTAATGATCCTAATTCTATGATCAAACCTGAAACCGCAATGTGCACACACAACAAATTGTCTAATAGCACTGGTTAGGCCACCAAGCCTAGGCTAGTCTGATCGCCCCTTACCTCCTGGCAACAAGGGAGCGGTTTGATCGTAGCCACTTGGCCGACCAGACCGTTGGCACCTCAGTCAGTTAGACCGCCAACCAAAAGCCTGTCTAACTGTCGCCACTCTGAGAGCGACACTTTAAAATATGCTCTCTGAAAAATAACTACCGTCAACTATTTTTCAGTCACCACAACCTTGGTACAAGCGCCACCATAGCCGATCACATCGACTGCTAAGCACCGATCAGACCATCGGCTCTCAGTCAGTCTAACCGCCACTGGCTAGTCGGACTACAACTGCCATATCAGTCTAACCGTCAGTGGAACATGATCCTAATAACGGTCAAACCACAGGTAAAAAAAAATCAATTAATTAAATTTCAAACTCTTCATAACTAAACCCAAACTCCGCGATTAAAAAATCGATCGCTCGTCACAACGAGGTGACCTGCGCGTGCTCTCGCACCGTCCTAACACCGTAGCACGCGTCTCTCGCGAGATTCTCTCTCCCTCTCTCCCTGCCCCCACCACCGCCTCGTCCGATACGCCGCGTCACGCCCGCGCGGCGAGACGATCCCGCCCCACCCCTCTTCCGCTCCGCCCGGCATGGGCGAGACGCGAGAGCCTCATCCACGCGGCGCCCTTCGCCACCGCCGCTCCATCTCCACCTCCCCGCTCCCAAGAGTCACCCATGATGCTGCATCCAATCGATCTTGTTTCTTGCCTTGTAAGGCTCAATGCTAGGCGAGTTGTGGATCCTGCGCTTGTCCAGGTGCGGATTGCTGCCTCTCCGTTTTGGTTCACTTCCCACTCTTTGGTGATCCTTGTTAGTTTCTCATCCTAACAACGGATCCTGCTATAGTTGCTCGAATCTCCATCTGACACCAGGTATTCAGTTACTGCTCTGCTCGGGTTTGATATTTGACAATGCATCCTGTTATCAGTTCTAAATAGGTAGGAGCCATCACAATGGTTACACTTTGTATAATTTTTTTAGATGGTTATCACAAGACTTAAACTTTGTATAATTCTGGTCTGTAGTGGTGATTGGTGACCTAATACATTATGCGACTCGGGTATTTATTGTAAATCCTTGGAGCCGTTCTGGACCAGAGTCGTTAAATGAACAAATTGAAGACTGGTGCTGAACAAAAACCACTGTATGTGCAATTTTGACAATTTTGGTGCCATTTTTTGTTATTTAATTCTGAATGATGGTAAGCATATCGGTGCCTAACCCGTTCTCTTTAGACATGTGGACACTCATATGAATTAAAGAGTATGTATAGGGATCACATAACGATGATTCTTAGAACAAAAACAGAACCTGTTCCATTAGAGTTTGTAGTACTGAGTAGTGACAATGCAAATAACAAAACGGCTGTTTCATGCAGAAATTATGATCTTATAATGTGAAATGCCACATCAACGGGTTTTGATTTGGTGCCCACTGTGGTACTGCCTAGTCAGATAGGCGCATGAAATAAATGAGATAGTTTTTTTGTCGTTGTTTTGAAACAGTTTACTAGAATATTTTTAAAACGATTTATCGGTATTTAGTTCATCTGTATAAACGCTTATGCTAGGACAAAAAACCATAAGCCATAGCTATAAGCCATAAACCACGGTAAAAAAATAACCCACCCTATCTAAGGATGCAATCTAAGTATATATGTTGTGCTCATTCTCCAACCAGGTCAAATGGGCCGCCCAATACGGCACGGGTCCGAATAGAGCACGACCCTATTAGACCCAGTATGGCTGGCCCGAGTAAGTTACCATGCTGGTCCACGTGCTTGCCCTCTGATTCAGACACAACACGGAGAGGAGTTAGACTATGTCGGACCGGCCTAACCACGTTTAGTCTAACATATTTTACTACCAGTCATATGATTTTACTGTAAATCATAAATAATTTTACAGCCAAGTCACCCGTCCGCGCTCAAAAGAGTGTAGTAATCCTAACACATATAATTTCACTATCAATCGCAGCAATTTTATTGAACTATCATAGGAGAGTTATTATACATGCCGTGCTGGGCCGCCCCGCCGTATTGAGCTGCCGGCCCAAGCACGACACGCCCGATTGGGCCGGGCTGGGTCAGCATGACTTAGATAGTGCTCATTTGGGCTTATAGGGGGTGTTCTTTTTTGCTGCGACTTATGACTTTTGGCTAAAATTTTTGAATTTTGGCTGTTTACGGTACAGATTACGGAGAGACCGATACTCACTTACAATTTTGGCTGGTACAGATGTTAGGCTTTTAACGTGTACTACGTTTAACTTGTAGACCCCGTCTTGAGAAAATACTCCGTTTAAAAGTTAGGTCTTCAGCAAAGTCAAAAATCGTCCGCTTGTGCCCACCAAACAGCCCATAAGCCCGACTTCGGCTTTTTGCACCAGAATGTGATTGAAAATACATTATGGCGATGTTAGCTTCTTCGGTGTAATTAAATTTAAAAAAATAAAAGATGAAAAAAGTTATATCATTACAGGCAATGCAAAAGAATAAACGAATAAGGAAAAAACCCAAAAAAGCTAAAAAAAGATGAAATTAGAAAGCTAGAAGCCAGAACCAGAAGTTCGTTCGAGCAGGGCCTAATTTGCTATTTATGCCATGCTGTGTTTGAACTGGGCCAGCAGTACCGTGACTCGGGTAGGCACGGTTGGCAAGGTCTGCTTAGGGCTGGCTATTGAGTCGGCTTGGCTCGGCTCATGCAAGCTCATTAAGAAAAGTGGCTCGGCTCGACTCGTTAAGCTAACAAGCTAAAAACCCAGCTTGGCTCAGCTCGATAAAAAGCTCGAGTTGCTCATGAGTAGCTCACAAGCCATTGATTGGGAGCAAAAGGAGAGTCTCGCTGGCTATCGAGCCAGCTCGGCTCGGCTTGGCTCGTGCAAGCTCGTTAAAAAAATTAACTCGACATCATTTGTGTTTGCTTTGTACTTCTGTATATTCCAACATGCACTTAAATCCAAATATATGTGCAAAGTTTAAACATGCATGTGTATATACTTTCAAGATGGTGCACATGAACCATAACAGAGGAATGTTTTACTCCTAAGAAGATCCACAAATTTGAACAACTAGTAGATAGTATATAGGTTGGGCTAAGCTTTAAGAAAAGTAAATCACCAATATGCTGCACGCAAAAGCCCATAAGTATTTAGTTACCAAGTCTTAACGAGCTAATGAGCGGCTTATGAGTTAGCTCAAGCTCGGCTTATTAAGCTACCGACCTGGGGAGATGACTCGGCTTAGCTCATTAATTTTACCAGACGACCTTGAGCGGAGCTCATAACGATCGGAGCTCGAGCAGTGGTGAGATTGGAGCTCATAAAATATACTTTTTGTCTTTATCTCTTTTAAAACAACTATGAAAGAGTTTTATTCAATACATTTCTAAAAGTAGAAAGCCAAAAGCCAAAAACAGAGTCAAGATAGCTTTCAAAAATATACTACAAAAAAACAGCTGTTTTTGAAAAAGCTGCTTCTAAAAGCAACCCTTTTGATTGGGCTTTTAGCTTTTAGGGTCAAAAATCGAAGCCAAAAGTCCAACCAAAAGGACCCTTACTGACTTGTTGATCAAAGACTTCTGAGAAATTCTTTAAAATGAACCACTGTAGAACATGTAGTTGTTGTAGCGTACTACCCCCATTGACTTCTGTTCTGAACCTTAGGGCCTTACACCAAGTGACCAGTAAAAACCGCGTAGCTTCAGATTTGATGCTTTTTGAAGTGTTTGCTTTTTGTCGACGCATCAAGGACGTCTGTTTCATCCGGACAGGAAAACTGAAGTGAAAATTGTCATGCAAGTTGGCACTTAATCAAGCTTTAGAGCAGGAGAGGAAGCGTAGCCAGTCAAATTTATGGTTCGTGATTAGTCATGACAAGATAACAACAGCTCTCGTAACTTCAGAAACCAATGGGGTCGCACACAGCTGCCAATCGGCACGGAGATCCGACGCTGAGGCTCGGCCCGTCGACAGGTAGGCCACCGCAGCGGGGCGCACGACGGCGACGCCACATCGACAAACCCGCGCCGATTCCCACCTCCGGTTCCAAAAGGATCTGACGTCCAACAAGAGACAACGGACAAGCGCAGGTGCCCTGCCGCGTACCTTCTCTCAGACATGCTGAGGTTGCACGGCACGTCGGCATCAGCTTCTGGCCTGATTTCGGGGGTGTTCGGTAGAGCACAAGTCGGTCGATTTTTGACAGTCGCTATAATACTTAATTTTTAAATAGAATATTTTTTAAGACGGGGTCTACAAGTTAAACGTAGTACATGTTAAAAGCTTAATATATGTAACAGCCAAAATCGCAAGTGAGTATCGATCTCTCCGTAATCTGTACCGTAAACAACCAAAATTCAAAAATTTCAGCCAAAAGCCATAAACCGCAGCCAAAAAGAACAGGCCCAAATTCTCATTTAAATATTTGAATTCTAGTTATTCACGAGAGCTAGTAGATATAGAAAAATAGTCGTATATAATTTTAATTAATACAGCTAAACTCAGTACACTTTTTACTACAATCTTTTTGTTGACCCCACTTTGAAAAAATATACTATTTAAAAGCTAGTTACTATAGACAGTACAAGCATAAACCGGCTAAAAGTAAAAAAAGATCTCAGCCTTGGCTTTTGGCTTAATTAACCCAAAAATCACTTCAAACACGTCGATTTCTAATTTCGACTTATTTTAGTTTTTTGGCTTTTTTTTCTCTTATTTTTTTGCATTGTCCGTGACGTTATAACGTTTTTCCTTTATTTTCTCAGAAAAAGTTAATGGTCGCTACATTATAATTTCAATCATAAACCAAAATACATTATTGTTAGAAGCTTAGGTGCCACTCGGTTGGACTGAAATAGGCTGGCTTATGGCTAAAATTACACTTTAGCTGGTTGAAATTACACTATAACTGATGATGACTGATTTGACGTAACTAAAATTTAAAAATAGAAAAATAAGTTAGTCCATCACGAACAACGCAAACGAATACCGAAAAAGAACCGATAAAAAAGCTAAAAAAAAATAAAGAACTAGAAAAAAAATAAAATTTAAAAATAATAAAAAATAAGATAAAAAGTAGAAGTTCAAACCATAATCAGCGGCGCTCTAAGTCAATTGGAGCGAACCTAAGGCTGTTTGCTTCTCTGCCACGCCACACTTCTTCCGCCGCGGCCAAATGAGATACTTGCAAGTGTGTCCAATTTTCTTCAGGAAAAAAATAGTGTATTGCAAGTGACTCGCTAAGGCTAACTTCACCGCCACTATATATGTCACACACTTATATACGAAGTAAAAAACTTACGGGCACATAAACTTGCATAACTGCAATGCAAAGTGTGATAATGAGCCAAACAGCTTGTGTGGTGCAACACCAGTTCCGCAGTTTTGCACGCTTAACTCCGAGCCTTGCATGGGAGCAAACAAGCTGCGGGAGAAGCGGACGATCCTCTTGGTAGGACCGTACACGTGTCGAGTTTAAGTGAGCTTAAGTTGAAATCAGAATCTAGATCTCATCTCGAATTCGGCTTAGTCTAAGTTCGAATAGACTCAAGCTTAATTCAAATAAGCTTCATAACAGTTAAAATAATTTAACATTCACTGACTTTCAACAATAAGAAAAGTTCAAGTTTAAACTCGGCTAGAGTAAACTTGATAATAGTAAAAATCAATTCAACATATACTAATTTTCAACAATAGAAAACCTCGAGCTAAAATTTGATCCGAAAAAGCTCGATAAAAGTTAATATACATCAATATTCAAACTCAAATCGAGTCATAACAAGTTATTTGAGCTCGACTTATTGAAGTTCGCAAGTTTGAGATCAAACTCGAGCTCAGTTTAAACTAAGTTTGGCTCAAATCAAATAAAGTTAGCTAAACTCAAATAACTCGTGAGTCTTAAACTTTTTTTTATAGCTCTGCCTCTCGCCATCATATTGCTGCGCTACCTCCAGATGCATCCGCACAAAACATTATTACATGGACCCACGTTAACTCCCCAATTGTCCCGGCTCTTGTGTCTCCGAATGTTGGAAATGTGGCGTGCAACTGTCAACTGTGCACAAATTATCATTAGCAAACTTACTAGAGTGAACAGAGAATGCTAATGTTTTTTATAGTAATTTAGGGTTTGGAGTCCTAGATTCCATTCCTGGTATAGTTTGCTCATTTTGGTTTGAGCTTCTGGTTTATTTTTTACTATTTATAAATTTTGTCTTTTTCTGAACTTTTAGTTTTTTTGAGATTTTTTGCCGGTTCTTTTTTTCGTATTCGTTTGCGTTGTCCATGATAAGCTAATATATTGTTTCTATTTTATTTTTTAAAATTTAATTACGTCAAATAAATCACCTACAGCTACAGTGTAATTTCAGCCATAAGCCACTATTTTCAGCCCAACTGAGTGGGGCCTTATTTGTTGTAGTTAAAAAAATTTTGCGTTTGTCCGGAATATTAGGTGGCTGGTCATGTCAAGGTTACAAAAAGATATTGCTTTAGAGCAACTAGCAGCTCCTTAGCAAGAACGAGCTACCACTCTTCTTCCTCAAGAGACTCCGACTCCTACCATCTTCTGCTTCTTTAGCACAACTCTCACCACCTCCTCTCCCATGACTCTCATGGTCCCTTCACCGAGCTTCACCTCCTCCTTTGGTGACAGCTAGCGACCAGCGGCAGGGCTATGATTGGGATTCATCGGGGGTTAGGGGAAGGGTTCACAGTGCCCCTCTCATAGAGGGAGGAAGGGGTGAAGCGGCTCGACGGTGTGGCGAGGCTGCGGTGGAGCCGCCGGCCGCAAGTTCAAAGAATGGAAGTGGGCAGTGGTGGGCAGGCGACACGATGACGATGGCGTTGGAGTTAGGTTGGGTGGGGCTTGAACGGCAACCGGTTGGGAGTGGAGGCGATGAGGTGAGGCGGTGAGGCACCGGCTGACGTGGAAGGTGGCGGCGTTGGCGCGGTGGAAGCCACGAGGGATGGAGTGGAGCACGAGGATTTCAGTCTTGTTTGATTGAGACTACCATCTGAAAACACCACCCATGAAATGTTACTTCTGATAGTACATGTGATGGATGCAATAGAAATTGATTTAGATCCTCCGGTATTTTTGGCAAATAAACACGCACCAGGTTTAAATCTTAGTGTCCACCCTTATACACGTGAATGCGTCTCAGTAGAAACTTTACGAGGTCGTG
Organism: Bonia amplexicaulis; assembly: GCA_036346245.1. NCBI lineage: Eukaryota > Viridiplantae > Streptophyta > Magnoliopsida > Poales > Poaceae > Bonia > Bonia amplexicaulis. The sequence continues at coordinate 2,811,864 of CM070751.1, forward strand.
GATTTACCCCTTCCTCCATCATATAGGAATGTGCTAAGGGTGCTCATGTGTGCAACACGTGTGGTGTATATATGTGCGTATTCCCTGTAATCATGTGAAGAAATAACATGGTATACTCCGACAATCTAGTAAGTAAATTTGTTTCCAAGATGATGAATAGGATGAAAGCGTAAAACGTCGCATATAACGTGATAAATCTGGCAAATTTAATGGTTAGTATAGTACATAGATATCTATATACATATGGAAAAATCATTCTCCCTCCACTTCAGGGGCGTTTAGTTTGGCAATGATTTATAGCTTTTTCACTATAGTTAGCTTATGTTTTAACTGTAGTTGAGGTGGCTTATTTGGTATAATTAAATTTAATAAATTTAAAAATAGAACAAATATGTTAGCCCAATACGGACAATATGAAGGAATATGGGAAAAATAAAAGGCAAAAAAGCCCAAAAAGCAAAAAAAAAAACAGAAAAAATGAAATTAAAGAATAGTGAATTAAAAGCAGAAGCCAGAAGCTATTGCTGAAACGAGCAGGGTCATCTCGACGCACAAGCATTGAATTTTGATTAGATGGCAAATCTTGTGGTAATTGATCACGTCTTTCTAAGGATGGTACGAATCCATGGAGTATTTACCAAGATACGAATTCGTCAGAAAATCAAAGTAATGTGTCTCTGCTCAATGTGGCTTCTAGCTGTTAGCTTCTTTTTTGTGTACCATAGCGGTTGAAAATATACTGTAAATGTTGTTAGCTTTTTCTGAGTAATTTAATTTTAAAATTTTTTAAAAATTATATCATCATGAACAATACAAAGAAATAAGACAAAAAAACCCTAAAACATCAAAAAGTCAAAAAAATAAAATTAAAAAAACAGAAGCTGAGACCGATTGAAGTGGTAAAAAAACCCTCTAATAACCCAATATTCCTACCATGCAAGTGCATAGGCGGCGCGTATCCTCTGACTTAGAGGAGCTAAGTCACGCTGTGACTTAGCTCCTCTAAGCCGTCCGATCTCAAACGAACGGTCCAGAATTTATTTTTTTTAGTTTTGATTTTTTGATTTCTAGTTTTTAGTTTTTTATTTTCACCTTTTTTTAGATTTTTTCTTTTTTATATTTTTTTATATTATCTGTGTTAAATTTTTAAAAAATAATTAATTTAACACAGATAATATAAAGAAATCTTAAAAAATCTAAAAAAAGATGAAAATAAAAAACTAAAAACTAGATATCCAAAAATTAAAACTAAAAAAACTAAAATCTGAACCGTTCGTTTGGGCATCCAACGGCTTAGAAGAGCTAAGTCAGAGAATCCCGCTCGGTGCATAGGACGGCTCATACTTTTCCAAATGACGACACTGAAACGGTGACTACGTACATGGGTCCACATGCCGTGTACGTCCGGGTGCACCTCCTGCCCTACCACCTGAATCCTAGCCTACAACAGTGACCAAGAAATCTCGCTATCTATAAGCACAGCAGCACGGTTAGCTCGCCATGCCCCATTCTTCAGCTCTTAAACTGCAATTAATAGCCTCGCAGCAGTTAGCTGGAAGAAACGATCGATGCTGATCCACCAGACGAGCTGCGGCAAGCCCGTCCGGCGAGGGCTCCGGCGTGTGCGCGGCGGCGTCCGGCTGGGCTTGCTGCTCCGGCTGCGCGTGCGGCTGTCCGGCCTCGTCGGTCTGCTCGTCAGGAGCGTGGAGGAGCTCAGGTGCTGCCCAGGCGGCAGGATCAGTTACTCGGCGCCGAGAGCGCGCAGTCCGGCGCTGTACCACGGCGGACGCGGCCTCCGCCCCGCGCCGGCCGGGAGGGATGAGAGCTCCTTCTACGCGGAGGCCATTGCCGACTGCTTGGAGTTCATCAAGAGTAGGTCGTCCTACATGCCTGTTAAGGATGATAAGACAAAGTTAGGATTAGCTTTAGTTGTATAGTCTTTCTTTATGGTGTAACTTAATTTGCTCTTCAATTAGTTTTTACTTTTAACTAGTGTTCTATATATGATTTGATTACCAGTTTTCAAAAACTATATGGTTAGATTATCAAATATGAAATAATTCGTATGTTAGTTAATCAAGTTTAGGGTGTGGTTTTTCTCCTTTTGTGTTCTTCAAAACAGTGTGATGTCCATGGTCATTGGGGGAGAGAGGTCATTTTTCACTTAGCTAATTTTTTGCACATGGTTGGTAAAATTGCTCAGATTTCAACAAAGGAATTAGGTGAGCTTGTGGCCACTGATGGTGACTATGAGAATCCAAGCTTTATTTTTTCAGACCAGTGAGTCCCTACAGACTTACAAAGTACAGACAAAATTAAACGACCCGGACTACTAGTGTTGGAAAGTACTGTCCTTTTCTTCATACGTTTGAATTAGGAGAGGCGATTAGAACAGAAAATAAACACCTTTAATAATTAACCACTCCCTTCCTGGGAGAACAGAGAAGTTGTGGACTTTTCCAACATTAGGTTGAAGTAGTATGTTAATACTGCTAGTAGCAGCAGCAGCAATCTACGGGCGGATTATATATAAAGCACTTTATGGGAATACTGTCATATTGATTACGGAAAAGAAAAATGTACAATTTATAAGTGTGAGGGAGATCTTTATTGAACTAGTCTTTTAGATGAAGAATAACTAATACCACTTATAAGGCTATTGTTTTATGGTTTGCATACGGGCAGCCTGTGCGTTTAGGTGCTTAGCCCATTTAGACCAGAGTCTTGGAGAGTAAGGGTCATTCTTTTTGGTCATGGCCATGACTTTTGAGCTGTTTGTACGAGAGATTACAGAGTAACAGAAACTCACATGCGGTTTTTACCAATATAAATGAAGTCAGTAAAATATATACTACAATTAACTAGTAGACCATATTTTGAAAAAATATTTCGTTTAAAATCTAGTTACTGTAGAAAAGCCGAAAAACAGTTTTTAGAAGCTGAAAAGAACAGGGCCTAAATCCGGTTGAACCTACACATACGGCCATGGTCTATTCTGACAAGTGGTATCAGAGCCTATGCGCCTAACATCTCTCTGGACTTCATGGTTGCAGAAGTAAACAATCAATATGTGAGGGGAAGAATATTGGAAATAGTCTCACATTGTTTGTGAAAAAGAAAAAAAACACAACTTATAAGTACAAGGGAGACCTCACCCATTGAACTAGTTTTTAGGAGAGAAGGCCTAATACCACTTATAAGGTTATTACTTTAGGGCTTACATACGGGCAGCCTGTGAGGTTAGGTATTCAGTCCATTTGGATCTATGTTCGAGAAGTAAATCTAGATAGATCTAAGCATACGACCAAGGTCCATTCAGACACTCTGCATTAACTCGTTTCAGGACTAATTTGTGCAAGACAAAGATACACACACCCCCTTACGTCTATGGGGTAGCATTCTGCAATATGAAATAACCAGGATTTTCCAAAATGTAGAAAGCTTTGGTGTGATAGTCACATGGATAATTCAATCGGGTAGCGGGGTTACGTGTGCCATAATAATGACACGTGGAGCTGCATAGGTACACTTTGTTAATTTCAAACTAGAACCATCGATAATTAGTTGCCCTTTTTTTTTAAAAAAAAATGAAGCTCCAACGCTTCAGAGAGATTAAAAATCTTTGCTGATATTGGAAAGTTCTTTGGGCAAGCTTGCAATATTCTGAAAAGAGCTTTGGGCTATTCCAAAGGGCACAATATTTGGGCGGGGCCAATATGCAGCCATGTTAGAAATGCTTAATTCATATCTAAACATGACTATCTTCTTCTCATCTCTCTAGTGTCTCCTGAGATAGTGGGATCATTAACACTTGCAAGACATATTAGGTTTGTTCTTTTTTTGCTTCGGTTTATGACCTTTAGGTGCGATTTATGGTTTTTGAGTTGTTTATGAGAGAGTACAGTGTAACAGAAATTCACGTGCGGTTTTAACCAATATAAATAAAGTCGTTATAGTGTATACTATAATTAACTTATAGATCTCATTTTAAAAAGATACTTTATTTAAAAATTAGCTATTATAGAAAAATTAAAAAAACATCTTTTAAAAATTGAAAAGAACAGGATGACACCTGAGTCTCCCGGGGATTGCTTGCTACGCTTCAGTACGTGCAACTCTTTTTTTTCAATGGCGCTCGCTTCAGCCTTGAGTACGTACTTGTCCGCCAGACAAATACGCACGATCTATAAACACAAGCTGCATGTTGAACGATTCTTTCGAGTTGCGGTTTATAATTTTTAACTATAATTTATTAGTTTAATAAATAGTAACTGTTGAGAGAAGTTAAAATAAAAAATCAACTAAAAAGATAATAGAACGGATGGCATGACGCAGAGAGCGTTGGATGAGGAGTATGCAGCTATATGTAGTTACTACTGTTATTCAGGTGCAAATGTGTTCTGTGTTGGGATTCATATGCTTCGGGTTGACCGAGGCAAGGCATTATACAATGTACTCACAGACACACCGTTGACAACCGGAGTCAATACATGTGCAATCTGCGGACCGTTTGGATCGGAGGATTTTGTGCTCTTCATGCCTTGTGGAATTCATGTGTTACAAACAGAGTTTTCTTTCGTGTGCTTGATACACGTCTTATATACAGCACGATTTCAGCAGTAAAAATATACAGATGTTAGATCTATTCTTTTCAGCTTCTGATTTATATCTTTTCACTTTTTTACAGTAAATAGTTTTTAAATAGAATATCTTTTTAAGTTAGAACATACAAATCGATTGTAGTGCGATTTGTAGCTGACACTATAGCGATTTCGTCTAGATCAATCAAATGCACACGAGTGTATCTCTTTTTTCTTCTCTCATAAGAATATCCAAAAGTTATAAGCTAAAGTCCAAAAACAAAGGATCACTGGCTGGTTTTCAGGCTTTCAAGTCTTCGAATGGAACACGCCCTTGTTTCAGCTGAAAAGAAGATCTAACATGCACACAGTACAGTCGGTCCCCAACAACAACGGGTCGTTTTCTCCCATGTTTCAGTTTGACTTCACCGAATGTTGTTTGTTTTCTCCCATGTTTGAGTTTGACTTCACCGAATCATCGACAGCGACACATACTCCATATCGTCGCACATGAACCACGCTCTCGATCTCTAGCTCCAAAACTTTGAGACGGCCAATTAACCGCTCGGAAGGCAGAAATTTCACAAAAGTTTACAAAAAAATATAAAAACATTTTAATTCTCGCATAAATAGAAGAGTAGATTGTATTGTAACTCTATAAACTTGAGCGACTGTACCACTTAACTTCTTTAACTTGCAAATTAATTTCTCGGCCTCCTAAACTAGCATCTGTTTACACCGTAGCTCCTTCCTATAGTTAACTAACATAACTCAGTGACGTGGTGATGACTCAACCTTTGACAACATAGTTGGCATCAACATCACCTTATCCACATCACATGTTGGACATTGCTACCGCCTCCCATTTGGTCTCGGCACCCTGCCATCGTGCGCCTTCCTAGCGCTGCTCCGAGAGCTGTGGCGTGAGCTAGATAACCATGAGCGCGAGTGCGAGCAGCGGGGCAAGGAGCAGTGCGTGCATGTGTGGCGTGCTTAAGTCAATCTTGGCATGCATTCAGTGTAGGTCTCGCATGAGTGGCTCCACGCAGTAGGTACTTGTTAGATCGAGGAGGCCGTCTAGAAGGGGGTGAATAGGCGGTCTAAAAAAATCTTCTCACCTAAGTGCACCAATAAGATAAACCTATGTCAAGGTTATCAATTCTAGGATGACAAGAAATCAATTTAATTCTACGAATGTAAATTACTTGAATGTGAATTGAACACAAGAAAACAATCCATAATTGACACGGTTGCTTTTTACCGTGGTGATCAGAGACTTGCCGGTCTCTCCTAGTTCACGTTGAGGTTAGCCCAAATGAATTGGATCGGCTCCATAAATTAAGCTGAAACACCTCAATCTATTAGTGGTAGCTCTTTCTCGCTCCAGGTAGGTGAGCTCCAATATTCACAATTTTGCCGGGTCTTCTCACAATTTTCTTTGAGAAGATCACCGCGCACGACGCTTCCAATGCCGCCTAGGAGTTGACAAACTCCAAGAGCAATAAGCCAAACCCCTCGCTTGTCTCTCACCACGTGCAACGGATACATAAGCTCAAGTGGATACGCAATCCACCCTAGATACAACACCTGCAATCTAGAGCCTTCCTCCTTGATCACAAGGTGCAACACATGCATAATTGAGAGGAGGACCTCACATTAGCTCAAATGAGCGTCAAAGGATGCAGAAAACCTCCCTCCAATTGGCCACAAGAGGGCATATATACCCACACCATAAAAACTAGCCGTTGAAACAAAACCCTAAAAAATAGGATTTTCGAAAGTACCGTTGGCTTACGTCTGATACTTCTGCTCCCCTCTGCAATGGTCAGAAAACTAGCCGTTGTAGGAAAATCCGGTAGTTCCAACGTGCAAAGTCCGGTACTACCGATCATCGGAAGTACCACAGCACTCAAGTGGAACTACCGATTTCCTCGAGGACGAGAAGACTCTGCACAGGTGCCTTTCTGGAAAAAAATGTACCGCTACACAAGCCGGTCATTCTGAAAGTCAGAAGTACCGCTCACACAGAGCTGGTAGTATCGCTCGCTGATCGGACCGCTCACATATAGCTGGTCGAAAGTACCGATCATCAACTACACTGGTCCTCGACCACGTTGGATTATTCGACCACTCATCTCCGACCATATTGTTCGGTTTGACCACACAGGTTTACGGCCACGCTATTCGTATCAACCACACATGTCTTCCAAACTTCCGACAAGTACTGAGACATGGTCGAACTCAAGCATTGATACTCTTTGTCGACCTGATTCTCGACTAGTTTGGAGTCTACTCTCATGAGTAGTTGACGAATTCCGAGTGCTTTAGCAGCACGTATGCTAGCCAACAAGCCTTCATACTTAGCCATGTTATTAGTGGCCGAAAAGAGTAATTGAATGACATACTTTAAAGTCTCTCCCTCAGGAGATTCCAGGACCACCTCAGCCCCCGAGCCACTTAGCGTAAGCAACCCATCAGAGTACATCATCCACTGGTCGTGGGAATCGTACTGTTGGGTATCCTAAACAAGTTTAGGGTTTGTACATTCGGCGACAAAGTCTACCAAGATCTGGGATTTACTGGCCGTTCGGGACATGAAATAGAGGTCAAACTATCTAAGTTATACCGACCATTTTGCCATGCACCCCGCTATTTTTATTTTCTGGAGGACCTCTCCTAAGCAAAATTCAGACGGCACAATAATTTTATGCACCTGAAAATAATGCCTCAACTTCCTCGAATATAGAGAAGTTTTTGTACATGGGGGTAGCGCTTCTTAGGACCGTGTAAAACTTCACTTGAATAGTATATTGGTCATTGGACGTCCTCACGCTCTGTGACCAATATAGCACTTACTGCCTGTGGTGTGGCGGATAGATACACTAAGAGTGTCTCACCTAGTTTCAGAGAAACCAGGACTAGAGCACTCATAAGATATCTCTTGACATCCTCGAAAGCATCATTGGCCTCTTTCAACCACTCCAAACCCTCGTGTTTCCTCAGAAGCTTAAAGAAAGGAAGGCATTTCTCTCCCAGACGCGTGATGAAATGACTTAGAGCCGCCATGCACCCGGTGAGTTTCTGAACTTCTTTCTTCATGGTCGGAGGGTGGATCTATTTTATGGCCTTGATCTTCTCAGGATTTGCTTCGATGCCTATTGTCGAAACAAGGAATCCGAGCAATTTTTCTAAGGAGACTCCAAACACACACTTCTCGGGGTTAAGCTTCAAGCGATGCTTTCTAAGATTGTCGAAGGTCTCCTGCAGATGTGAAACATGATTAAGTCATTTGACGCTTTTTATGACCAAATCATCAATGTAGGCTTCCAAGTTTCAACCCATTTGATGTCTAAAGGTCAATTGCATCAAACGCTGAAATGTCGGACAAGCATTTTCCAAGCCGAATGGCATCTTGATATAGCAAAATACTCCAAATTCCATGATAAACACGGTCTTTTCTTCATATTTTGAAAACATACTGATCTGGTGATAACCAGAGTATGCATCTAGAAAACTCAACATTTCATAACCAGACATACTGATCTGGTGATAACAAGAGGAAGAGAAAAATCATCTTTTGGATAAGCTTTATTCAAGTCAGTATAGTCTATATATATACGCCACTTACTATTAAACTTCTTAACCATTACAGGGTTAGCCAACCACTTTGAGTGATCAACCTTTCTTATAAAGCCTGCTTTTAATAACCTATCCCATTCTGATTTGATAGCTTCTCGTTGATCTGGTGCAAATCTCCATAATTTCTTTTTTACAGGCTTCTTATCAGGCCGTAGAGCTAGCATGTGATCGATCACCTCCCTAGAGACCCCGGACATATCGGATGGCTGCCACGCGAACGCATATGTGTTTGTCTGGAGGAAGGTGATGAGGATGTCTTCCTATGCGTGGTTCGAAGTAACCCCGACGCGAACTATCTTCGAAGGCTCGGCTGGGTCCATAGGAACTTCTTTGTCTTCTTCGTTCGGCTTCGACGCGGCTTTAGGCTTTGAGTGCTTGCTCGAAGGCTGCGCCTTGGTAACTTCTCGAGTTGGTAGTTGATCGACCATCTCGAGGGACTTGCGATCGCACATCAATGCCATTTTCTTGTCACAGCAAACTTTGATGACTCCCTTGGGACTTGGCAACTTACGACATTGATATGCATAATGAGCAACTATCATAAAAGTGCCAGGGTTGGTCGTCTAAGTATGGTGTTATACGCCATGTCAAAGTTGACCACATCAAAGGAGACTTTCTCTGTCCTAAAGTTGCTCGGAAGAACCGAACGTAATAGGCAGAGAAACTTGCCAATGGGTCTGGCCAAGGAACCTGTTACTATTCCATAAAATGAATATCGTACAGGCTTTATTTTGAGATAAGGAACTTGCATCTCGTCCAGACCAGCATATCCCCCAGGATCCCGATCTCACCCGTATATTCTCTCTGCATCAAATGGCAGGCACCATTCTCCTCCCCACCTCTCGCCCCTTATTAACCCCCTCTCCCTCCCTCTCCCACCGTTCTCCTCCCTCTCCCCTCTCCCATCTAATACCACCAGTACTACTCCAACTCATTTGTGCGCAGCAAGGGTAGGAAGGGTTCAGCAAGAGCGACTGAAGTTTCACTTGAAGTAAGATGGAAAGGAAGAAGGCAATGGCAAGATGGACATGAAGAAGGTCAGCATAGAAGCTATTGATTTTGTCATAGAAGTTAAAAACGGTCTTCGTTGCCTTTTTATTTCTGCTAAAATTTTTCCGCACCACTTGTTTTAGATTATAGTTTAGTGTAGTGTAAGTATTTTCTGAAATTGTAGCCGTGAGGTTTATCTTTGTAAAATTGTAAGTGTCCTCTTATGTATGCAGTGCTATAGGTAACCTACTCGATATCTTGTGATGTTGTAATGGTGGATTCTAATCTTAATAAAAATAGAATGTGCTGATGTGTTTGTTGCTGTATTTGCTTGTTTTCAGATGATATAGTTAACATTTCCTGAGGCTAACTGAAAAATAAAAAAATAGTATAGAATGAACTATCACAAACGGTTTTGTGGTATAAACCGTCTGTAAAGAATTATCATAGATGGTTCGAACCAAAAACCGTTTATGATACGAAAGTATCACAGACAGTTCTATATACTAACTGTCTGTGATACTCACACATCACAGACAGTTAGTGGCTAGAACCGTCTGTGATAATATTTTTCACAGACGGTTCTAGTTATAAACCGTCTATGATAACTTCTGATTATTATTGACATATAAATTCAGACGGTTCAAAAACCCGTCTGTGATGATAGTTTTGAACCGTCTGTGATGACCCTTTTTGTAGTAGTGCCTAAAAATGAGGGAGTGAGCTACGTCGGACGGGCCCCAGGCAGGGAACAACTGGAGGGAGAGTAGGTGTGAGAAGGAGGGGAGAGGAAGAAAGGAAGAAGAAATGAGGGAGTAAGCAGAATGGAGAAAGTATTGGAACTAATCTTGGCTCATGCGTTGAATGTGTTTGAGGTGGTCGAAGCTGTAGTCAAAGCTATGGTCGAAGCAGTGGTCAAAACAGGTAGTCATAGTAGACTAAGAGTATTATAGCATCGAGCGAGTACTGTAGCTCCGAGTACTATAGTTCTGACTACCATAGCTCTGAGTACTATAGTTTCAAGTCCCGTATCTCCTAGTACCGAGTACGAAGGGTCGTCGAAGCGTCCGAGTACAGAGGTCGGTCGTAAAAGTATCGAGTACCAAGGGCAGTCGAAAGTCAGAAGCAGTCAGTAGTCGGAAGTCGTACTTGTAAGAGTACTGTAGCAGTCGATAGTTGAAAGTAGTACTCGTAAAAGTACTGCAACAATCAGAGCATCCAAGTAAAGCGGTCTTCTCCCGGGGAAATGGCGATCAGAGTTGATGAGCTCAACTCCAATAGAAGGATTTAAGGAGGTAGGCAAATGCGTAGCACCTTCGAGAAATTAAATAGGCATAATTGCATATATAAAATCAATAGGAATAGTTTAGTCATTATATTTTTCTATGTAATGTTAATCACATTTAATCGATAAATTGCCAGAAATCAACAACACGCTGGACAGACATCCTAGATAAACCATATCCTCTAACGCTAATACGATAATGTCAAACAATGAGTATCTATATAAATTAATCTTGATTACCGCGATTAGGGTTAAGTTGAACAAAGCATCACCCTAGGAGCACAATCATCGACACCTTGCATTTTATTATAATTGCATAAATTAAGTCGTAGCCTAGGAACTTAATTGCAGGCGACAATTCAAGCCACGGGAAGGACTTCACCTGATCCTACTTGAATCCGAATATATGGTTAAATCCAGGCAAGCATCCCTTTGAACATATGATTAGAGTATCTTCAATAAAATAAAGTATTTCCCTATTAAGTTATTATCATCATGCATAAAAATGAAAATCATGTTTAAATCAAATGATTGTGGTAAGAAAGAAAAGAAAGGATCAGGCGGATAGTTGGAGAAGCCACTGTCAGGCCAGCAAATAAGTGGGTGGAAGGTCCCTAGGGCAGGAGAGAAAATGGCAGGTATGGAATTTTCTGCATAGGGATAAAATATAATGTTAATCATACTTATTGTGTAATGGCATGTATTAATCGTATCCATCATCGTTCCATCTAAAGGTAGGCATAATCAATATCACTATCAAAGTTATTATATTCTCCACATGAGTAAGTATTATTTAGGGGAGGAACCCAGAGTCGGTAGAGAGCCGAGAGTGGGGGATTCGCAGCCACAAGAACCTAAAACTGGTAAGTAGGCTAGAGTATGATTGGGTGTAGTTATATTGCCTTCGTTTTTGGATAGATAGAGGTTAGAACTTTTTCATTTCTAAATATTGTAATACTTGAGCCTTTGTGGCCTTGTATCAGGCCTATCCTTGCGTGGCTATGTATGTGTAATATTAAGTTTTGTCTCTAATTATTGTTCTGCTGCAACACTCTAATGGGCTTATTATTCGTTAGAGCGATATTCTATCGATTAAAACGAATAATAATCTGTTGACTAGCAGTTTTACCCCACGGTAAAAGTGCGGGTCATCGCAAAATTTTGAACCGTTTTCCTATTCATTTTTTCCAGTAAACCATTTATCCAAAAAAATGAACTTTTTTCGGATCATTTCCAGTACATATTACTGGTTCGTTTTTCTTGACAAATTTTGAACATTTTTCTATTCATATTTTCAGTGCATATTCACCATGTGTCTCAGTACAAGTTTCAAGAATGGCAAGAAATATTTGTTGACCATGTGTTTCGGTACATGTTTCGCAAATGGCAAGAAAAATTTTGAACTCACAAAATCATTTTTTGGAACAATTTCCCATTTTGAACAGAACCAGATCAGAACCAAAAATGATCGACTTTACAGAATCGGTTCAAAATCTTGAACGAAACCCAATCAAGAAAAAAATCTTGAATTGAATCGGATCAAGAAAAAATATCTTGAACCATATATACATAGATAGATCAATTACATCGATAGATTATATCATGAACCGACTTACATAGATCTAATTTCGAACATTTTTCATTCATCACAATTTTCATCTACAAGAAAATGCAAGAAAAAATGTAAGAGGTTTCATTTTCGTATTCCATCTCCAAGAAAATGTAAGGAAAAACTTTTACTGGATTCATTTCGACGAAAATGCAAGAAAAAATTGCCAGGAAGGTGATTCCATGCACAAGCATAGTGAATTGCACAACTATTTATACATATCCAAGGGTGATTCAATTTTCTTATCCCTTGAGTGCATCGGGATTTGTGCAAGCTATACAGGGCGGGAAAGCATGAAATCACTCCTCAAATTGTCAGGAAGCAAAACAATGTTCCAAAAAAATGACTAGATTTGGACAGATCATGAAACGACTTACATAGAGCTAATTTCGGGCCTTTTTGTTCATCAAAATTTTCATGTGCAAGAAAAAATTGCAAGAGGTTGTATTTTTGGATTCCATCTTTAAAAAAATAAAAAGCTTTGAATTTGTACTCATCATACATCTTATGATCATAATTTTAGGCGATACTACCAATCTTTCATAGTGCTTGCAAACAAAAGATCAAAATATTGTTCGTGTTGTAGGGTTGATAGGTGCCACAGTGAAGACAGTTAAGATAATAAGAAATCGTGGCTGTGATGATCTTTTTGAAGAGACAAATACCTTTTGTCTCAACATAATATCTTTGTGCCAAACTTGTTTGATAAAATACTGGTTAGGGGTCGTTCAAGGGGTCGTGGCGGTCGGATGGTAACTTACTTTGATCATTTCCATCATGACATATTTATTGTGGTGCTTGACTAAATTATTGTTGAGTTGAATAGTCATTTTGCTGAAAGATTTACACATTTATTGAGGTGCATTGCTTGTCTTGATCCGAAAAATTCTTTTGCCAGCTTTGATAAGGACAAATTAATTAAACTTGGTATATGTATGCCGATGACTTCTCCTAATATGATTGTGTGGTCTTTAGAGATTAACTTGGCACATTTATTGCTAATGTGAGAGATGATCTAGATTTTGCAAATTGTATTGACCAAGAGAATCTTGTTGTGACGATTGTTCAGATCGATAGACACACGGTTTTTCATTGGTATATCGTCTCATTAAGTTGGCTTTAATTTTGCCAGTGGCAACAACAATCGTTGAAAGAGCATTCTCAGCCATGAATATCATTACGACTGATTTGCGGAATAATATGAATGATGAGTAGATGAATCATAGCATGGTATGTTATATTGAGCGAAATATGTTTGTAAGCATTAAAAATGAAAAAATTTAGAGTGTTTTCAAGGGATGAGGACATGTAATAAATAACTATCTTGTGCTAGTGGTAAGTTAGCTTCTGACAAATGAAAACTTCGTGTTCTTTGCATTTATCCATACGCTTGTTTGATTTACTTTTTTATTTTATCTTTGTAGCTTTTGATTGTTGTCCTGCTATTGATGAAGAAATGATGGGTTAGAATAGAAAGCAAACTTTCGCTAGTTAGGTACTCAATTGTATTTCTATCATGCTATATTATTTATGTTTTATCATGTTTTTACTTTATTGTGTTTTGCGTTGAAATATTGAGTTAAAGTTTTATATCAACAGTGTATTTATGACTTACTTTGATTATATTTTGGTGTTAATATAAATTGATGTTTATTCTAGGACGTTGGCTCCAAAGAATTTAGCTGCTAATGGCTGAGCAGTCTAATCTCACAGGTTGCAATGGTCAAAGCATCATATTTTGGTGGCTTACAGCTGTGTCATCACACTGCATGACACTGACTGACACCAGAAGAGAAACCCTGGGACTGGAACACTTCTCCCTGGCCGGCCTGTCATCTCGTCACTCATCAGTCTCCCAGCAGAGAGGGCGGGGGGGTGAGCAGGGATGGCTGCTGCATTTGGCGAACATGAAACAAGCAATGCAAGAGAAGAAGAAGAGGCCAGCAATGGATGGACGGACATGGAAGCCAGAGATAAAGCTGCAGAATCTTGACAGTCAACCTGGGTCCCTGCAGGATCAAAGCTTATGGACACTCCTCCCCCACTGTCTTATCTTCTTTCTTTGTCTGGTTGAATCCTGATCCATGCATGGCAGGCTGGCTGGCTCAGCTCTCAGAGGAGAGATTCCTCTCCATACTGCATGCATGTAAAGGGCCAAAGGAAAGAGAGAAAACAAGAACAGACACCATAACTGCTGCTGCTGCTTCCTTTCTTGCGTGGAGGGTACACTTGGTTCTTTGTGGTTTGACCCACCGATGGCTTTGGCCAGTTTCTTGCTCCCTCTCTCTTTTAAGGCATATTCAACAGTATCATGTCAGCCTTCGATTAGCTCTTTCATGTCGACAAAGTCTTAGATGCGATGGCTTCTTTGGCCAGTTTCTTCCTCCTCTCTCTTTAAGGCATATTCAATAGTGTCATATTAGCTTTCGGTTAGCTCTTTCATGTCGGCAAAGTGTTAGTTAGAAGAGAGAAGGGAGGCCGTCGTGTCCTCAAGCGACGAAAGACGAGTGAACACGCGTTGGAGCGGCATCATCTGCTCCCCACGTGGTTTGTGAGACTAGCTGGAGTGAAGATGCCTGTGCTAGCCAAGAACGGGACGACGACAACCTCCACGCCCGGGGATGATGGCCGCGAAGACGTCGACCTCCACGCCCCGGGATTATGGCCGCGAAGACGTCGACCTCCACGCCCGGCGACGACACCAACCATGATGACGTCGATCTCCCTGTCAGCTGACAGTAGTGAGGTAGATCCGGCTGCCAAATGACATCGGCAGACTGGATCCGGGCACCGGTGGGTTAGATCTGGCCAGATTCAGTTGCGTCAGTGGCGACGAGCTTGGAGACTGGCAGCGGAGACCGTGATGTGTGGCGGTGAGGGAGGAGGGAGATGTCGACCGATCGCGGCGGTACACCAGAGGAAGAGAGGGCGGTGGTGAGGCAGGAGGAAGATGGTGGTGGGAAGGGAGCTCGGAAGATGGCGACTGGTGGTGGTTGGGCGGCGGTGGGAGAGAGGGTGGCGGTGGAGAGAAGCGGTGGTGGGGCACGGTGGTGCCGAGTGTGGGAGAGGGTTTATGTGGGAAGGTAAGTTTGATTAAAAAAGACATGTGGGCTCACTACAAAATAATTAAAAAAATAATATTGTGAAGTGCCTTAGAGACTAGTACAGTAGTACTGCCTTTAGCTGAGTTAGATGTGTTAGAGACAACACAAGAGCTTTAGCTATGTTGGATGTGTTACAGAGCACAAGAGACAAACCACGCCCTTACACTCCTTAAAAACCTCAAAACTCAAACCTAGGTTTTTTTGTGGTTAGCAGCCCGCTCAGTTGGGCTGAAAAAAGATGATTTATAGCTAAAATTATATCGTAGTTAGTTAAAATTGCACGGTAGCGGATGTTGGCTTATTTGGCTTAATTAAATTTAAAAAATTTTAAATAGAAAAAATAAGTTAGCCCATCACAAATAATACAAACGAATACGGGAAAAAAGAACCGGCAAAAAAACTAAAAAAAGCCAAAAACCAGAAAAGACGAAATTTAAGAATAGTGAAAAATAAGCTAGAAACTCAAACCAAAATGAGCAGACCTAGATCTTGCATCTTTGGAGCAACTATGCCGTTACTTTAGACTGTACAGTAAAGCTACATCCCCACTCTCTCTAGTCTTTCAAGTAGCCCTCTCTAAATAGGTCAGGCTAATCATGCCTATTCAAGACACGATGTTGTTGGTCTGGCCCAGGCACGATATGACACAAATAGTAAACGTGCCGTGCCGACCTGGCCTGGCCCAATTAGGTTTGTCGTGCTTAAGCCAGCACCTTGGCACGGCAGGCCGGCTCAGCACTATATGCATAATAACTCTCCTGTGATAATGTAGTAACTCTCTTATGGTAATATAGTAAAATTATTTGCGGTTGGTAATAAAATTAATTGTGTTTATGTTACTGTATTTTTCTAAGCGTTGACGGGTGACTTGATAGTAAAATCACTTATAACTGACGATGAAATATTTACCATCATACTCAACAAATCATCGGTGACCTGTTGGGTTAAAAGGCCGAGACGTGGATTGTTTAGATCAGCCAGATCGGATCTAATCGAGTCGTGCCCTATCCTGTCGCACCATTTGGCCATGTGTGCTTTCAAGTTTCATTCACAGTAACCCAGGTAAAGACTTCTACTACTACACTGACAGCTTGGAGGGTGATCCTTTCTCTGATGTGCCAAAAGTGAAAAGGGGGCGAGAAGACTTGAGGGAAGGATGCGCGGTTCCATCATTCCATGCACATGCAAAAAGCCTACCCTTCGGAAGTTACCGTGGCAGGCTGTCGTTTCTTTACAAAACATCCAGGCTATGGTTGCTTTTGCTTGCATGACGCTGTATCGGACTTTTGCTGGTTTCAAACACCGGGCATCGTGGTCAAGAAGAAGAGAAAACGTTGGGCATTGACCAGCCTCCTACCCTTTGGAAGTTACATTTTGTTTCTTTCGTTTTGCATGGGACAAACAAATTGTAGGATTGACCATTGACCCATGGACTTCATACTGTATAGCTGCAGATTTTGATCACCTCACCATATTTTAAATTTTGATTTAATATAAACACTAGCTGAAAAGTGAACGATACAAATGTATGGCATAGTTGATTCACTAATTAGGCTTTGAACTAGGTAAGTGCATCCATTTTGCCAAGGTAA
Organism: Bonia amplexicaulis; assembly: GCA_036346245.1. NCBI lineage: Eukaryota > Viridiplantae > Streptophyta > Magnoliopsida > Poales > Poaceae > Bonia > Bonia amplexicaulis. The sequence goes on from CM070751.1 coordinate 2,828,663, forward strand.
ACCCTTCTATTAGAAGTACATTGCATCAAGGGAAAGAACATCAGAAATGAAAGGAGACAGAGACACACATCTAACAACAAATAAAGAAGAAAAGAAAATCAATTAGGGGAAATTAAACACATCATAATTTATAAATGTAGCCAGCAACTGCCAGGTGACACTACTACAAAACAAGCTATATTAGATGTCTCATTACATATGGTTCATGAGGAGCCGTCTGTGCTTTGATTATTACAGACGGTTCATGGCTAAAACCGTCTCCGAAACTATCACGGACGGTTAGGTTTAAAAGCCGTCTGTGATATACGCATTATCACAGACGGTTTTTAATTAGAACCGTCTATGAAACTATCACAGACGGTTTTTATTCACAACCGTCTGTGTTTTGTCTTTTGTCGTATGAACTACAGGAGCTACTAAAACGAGAGACAAAATCAAGGCAAATTTATTACAAAAGTCCCAAAAAAAGAAATTCCCAGATATTAGTCTTCTGGACTACATACGCTTCTTCTTCGACTTTTGGAGTTGGAGGATCAGCCGCTGAGTTCTCGAATGCCAGGAAGATTGTCCTTACACTCTGCACTTCCTCCTCTAGCCTGGTCAAATCATTAGCATGGCCCATAATCTCATAGAAGATGCCATGTTAAGCTTTCTTAGAATCGGCCGCTTATGCTTGATCGGTAATGTTATCCATGTGTCTCTCTACTGCCGCAAGAGTTTCTTCCACTTTGTGCATATTGCAGAGAAAAACGAGGCTGAGGGTGGTTTCCCTTTCCTGAGCGGAAACGAGACACCTTTGTCGACGGTGGATGATGAGGTCCAGCTGACGGATGGAAGCGAGTCGAGGAAGGGAAGCAAGGCGTGAGCGGAGGAGCTACTCTAGACTTAAATTGTTGGCCGCCTGTGTAAGGTTGTAGCCGAACAACTCATGATGGATAGATGAGGGAAAGGAGATCAAAAGAATATTAGATGTCATTATTGAGAAATCTGGTGAAGAAGATGAGGGAGAGGATAGTTTAGAAGAGCTGGATTAGGGCGCGCATATTTAAGCGTTATCACAGACGGTTTGTATACCAAACCATCTCTGGTATTAATATCATAGACGATTCGTATAACAAATCGTCTCTGATATGTGACTTATCACAAACGGTTCGTATAACAAACCGTCTCTGATATGTGACTTATCACATACGATTCGTATAACAAAATGTTTCTGATATGTGCATTATCGCAGACGGTTCGTATAACAAACCGTTTCTGATAATGACGCGTCACTGATCCGTGGCATATCCCCTAGGATTTCGATCTCACTCGTTCATTCTCTCCATATTGAATGGCAGACACCGGTTCCTCCCACCGCTCGGCCCTTATTAATTACTCTCCATCTACCTTTCTACCGACAGTCACGCGTGAGTTCATCCACTAGCTAGCTTCTAGCATCCTCCCCTCGACGACGCCGACTACCACCGTGAGCTAGCAACTCCGTTGTGACACCACGGTCGACTGCATAAAACACTTTTGTCGTAAGTGTCGTAAGAGTGTCTTATGCAGTCTCACCGTCGTGCCACAAAGGCGACGCTACGTCCATTCGATGCATCCAGCTTGTTCCGCGACGACGTCAACTACCGCCGTGAGTTAGCTCCTCCGTTGTGACACGACGATCGACTGCACAACACACTCTTGTCGTAAGTGTCGTAAGAGTGTCTTGTGTAGTCTCACCGTCGTGCCACAAAGGTGGCGCTACCGCCGCCTCTCCATTGCCGGTGATATCTGGCCGATATCCGATGCATCCAGCTTCTACTGTTTACTAGAATCTCTGCTTCTTATATATTCTTGTCGTGTTAAATAGTTGGATTTGTTATCTTGTTATGTTGTAATGGTGGATTCTAATCTTAATCGGAATAGAATGTGATGTTGTGTTTGCCACTGTATTTGTTTATTTTCAAAGGGTTTGTGTTATAAATCGTCTATGAAGGACTATCACAGACGGTTCTATATATCAACAGCCTGTGATACTCGCCAATCACAGACGATTAGAAACTAGAACCGTTTGTGATGTGTGAATATCACAGACGGTTTTTGGTTCAAATCATCTATAAAAGTTTTCTTTACAGACGGTTCTAGTTACAAACCGTTTATGTTATCTTTATCACAGACGGCTCACAAACCATCTGTGATAACCTTTGATTATCACTGACACATAAATATAGACGGTTCAAAAAATCATGTATGATGACAGTTCCAAATCGTATATGATGACCCTTTTTGCAGTAGTGTGAAGGTTAGGAGCAATAGCAGGCATAAGACGCACAGCCCAATGGAAATTGGATATGAACTGGCGAGACAAGCAAGCTCAGCTTACAACGAAATCCCAAATAATTTCTCAGTCATTAATCACATGTAGGTAATGCTATCAAATATAAGAAGAGAAGAAAGAAAGTTTTGCACTGACAGCCTAAGCTAAGAACCAATCTCCAAGTACCAAGCAAGCTTGTAAAACTAGAACACTCACCTCAATTAACCACACAAAATGCTTGGCTTGCCATTGCCTGATGTGTACTTCATCACCATTTTTCTGCTGATCTTGCTCAAACTTTTCTTCCTGGCCACATATCATGCCCCATTTCCCACAAAAAATACACAATGAAAGGTGAATAAAAATTACAAGAAAATTACAAGAGCCCAAGAAGAGCACTGTGGCCATTAATCAATGCATGATGCATGTGGTGTTAGCCCAACAATTAAGTTACCAAAACCTAGCTCTCTATAGGATGTTAGGACCAAGATCAGCAAGAATTAATGACCCATAGATTGCTCAGACGCCACCTCCCCACGCGTACGGAGGCGAGCGGTGGTCGGGGTAGCCCGCGCCTATGGCCAGAGGCTGAGAGGATGCTAATGGCAGCTGCGGTTGTACTTCTTGCGACGCCGAAGTGGCGGTGGCGGTGGAGAGATCGGGCTTGACGTCGACGTCGGCGGGTTCTGGGAGGGGGAGGCGCTCGTAGACGGCGTTGGCGAAAGTGGCGGCGAAGAGCGTGACGGGGCCGGCGGCGACAAGGGGCCCCATGAGGCAGCCCCCGACGACCTGGCCCTGGCCTGCGGAGAGCAGCACGGCGAGGCTGGACGCCTCGGGCGGTGCCGGGGGCGGGAGCACGGTGCCGGTCACGGAGAGGAGCTCGAAGCGCCCGGGCAGCGGGGCTGCCGCGCCGCGCACGGCGACATCAGCGACGGCGCCGGACGCGCCCAGCACGCAGACGCCGCGGCCGCCGCGGCGCGCGTACTCGGCGACGCACGCCGCCACGTCCGCGCCGGGGCCACCTCGAGGACGTGCGAGTGGAGCGCGTCGGGGCTGTCGCGCGTGATGATCACCGGCGGCTTCGGCTTGTTCTTGGACCCCAGCGGCCGCCCCGCGGCCTCCGCAGCGGCACGATGGCCGCAGCAGCGCCGGAGCCGCCGCCGATGCCGGCCGAGCCTCCTGTTTGCTCTCCGGCGAGGCAACGGCCGCGGGAGCCGGCGCCGGCATGGTCACCGCCGGTGGCTGCTGATGCTGCTGCAGCGGCGCTGGCGGGAAGTCCAGCGCCGCTTGCCGCCACTTGTTGTTGATGGCCATTCACGTAGCCTCCTCCAATCTGTCACTGGCTCTACAGTAGAATTGCACAGCCTCTTGGCTTCCTTTCTGGTCTGGAGTCCTCCTGCCTCCTCTCAGATCTTGAAGGATAGCAACCGAGAGAGAGAGAGAGAGCTAGCTTTGCAGCTTTAGTGCGTCTGTTTCCGCGCGCGCGCGCGAGAGAGCGCGGCTGGGTCGGGAGCATGGATCGGCTCGTGACGGCCGGACAGGTGGAGCGCGACGAGAAGGCGCGGCATGTGTGCGTTGTGTACGTAGATCGGTAGATGCACGACAACATCCTCGACACCCATACGTGTCGCGGTGCAGCGCAGCTCGATCGGCCAATCCCTAACGTTCGCCCATCCGCAACCTTTTCTGCCAAGCTTTTTTTTTTTTTAGAAACAAGGCTCGCTTGAAACACCACGATTTTATATGTTTTCTGTGTGAACTAATTCATACGAAATTTTAACTCTTTAAGGAAAATCCTACGTTTCCAAACGAGACCTAAATCGATGGATTTATCTGTGAAGAAATACATTTATATAGGGTTTTAGAAAGGTGTCTTGGATGGATCTAATCCGTCGAAAAGTTCATCCCACGGCTCATTAGTGAGAGCTCACATGTCAAAACTCGAAATACGAAAGGTTAATACACCTATACACCCGTGTAAACTTTGTTTTCTCAAGGGATGAAGATTGGTTGGATGACATTTACAAAATCAAAGTATTAAAACTTGGTTGTATACGTACAATTAATGCACATCCATTAAAGATAGGTTCAAATGGTCTATATGGCTACGATAGGCCTATTTGAGATGGCGCTAAACAAAACCTCACCGCAAATGATGCTAATCCACTGTACCTGACCTTGCATTCTATCATCTAAGGTCTATACTAATCTTAAGTCCTAAAGTAGGATTATCCTGCTTAATAAATATAGAGTATTACCTCCGTCCATCCCATAATATAAGTCTGACATATATATGTAGAAGGTATATTATTTAAATAATATTTAATAAAATTAGATTATAGTTGTTCATAATAAAAAGAGTAGTATTGTGTCTATGTAAGAGATAGTAACTATAATCCTATTTCGTTAAATATTATTTAAATAATATACTTCCTAGTCAAATCTATATTTAATCCTATTTTGTTTTTATTTGAATTTGGACCCAGCTACAAATACAACCTAATTCTTGGCCAATTTCCGTAAAAAAAAATTCAAATAATATTTCGTCCGAATTTTAGAACGAAATAACAAAATTTCGTCCCATTCATTGCTTTCGCTGTCAGGCTAAATTATTTTCAAACCGACGAGTTTTCCCTGTTGCCAACTCGCACAATTCGCACGAGCTCAATACGAAAGTCCAAAACTATGTAGTCCTTAAACAAGTGAATTATTGGTTAGTTAAGTCAATGATACTGCCAGTAGAAGTCGAATATAAAAGACGAGGCCACCACCGTCCTGTGCCATAGAAATGGAGGGCGCCGGGAGGAAGAGGACGGTGTGTGTGACCGGCGCGGGCGGCTTCGTGGCCTCGTGGCTGGTCAAGCTGCTCCTCTCCCGCGGCGGCTACACCGTCCATGGCACCGTCCGTGATCCCGGTGAGCTCTTGGGATCGCAACGAATCCTTCCCTTTTCCTTTGGTTTAGTTCTTGAAAGAATCACTGGGTACTTCTGTGGTGCTTATCAAAGATTTGATTTTTATGGCACAACTTGTTCGTGCGTTGCGTGCCCGCCTGTCTGAAGTTTCTGTTCATGTGGATTGATGGGTGTGCGTGTGTGTGGTGATTTGTGCGAATTGAAGGCGACGCCAAGAACGCTCACCTGGCGGCGCTGGACGGCGCCGCGGAGAGGCTGCGGGTGTTCAAGGCCGACCTGCTGGACTACGGCAGCATGTCGGCGGCCATCGCGGGCTGCGACGACGTCTTCCATGTGGCCTGCCCCGTCCCCGTCAACGCCACCAACAACCCCGAGGCATTTCACCCCTTTTAGCAAATCAATATTATTGATTTCTCCACAAGCAAAAACTGCCGAGAAAACTCATCTTGTTCGTGTAGTTAACTTTATCAAACACCTCCATGTTGGTGCAGGTTGAACTGCTTGCTCCTGCTGTGACAGGCACAACGAATGTCTTGAAGGCTTGCTCAGAGGCAAAGGTTAAGAGGGTGGTTGTTGTGTCATCTGTCTCCGCTGTAATGGTGAATCCTAACTGGCCCGAGGGCAAGGTCATGGATGAAGATTGCTGGTCTGATGTCGACTACTGCAGAACCACTGAGGTGAGTGAGATCACCAAAGCATGAGATGTTGTTCCTGTAATTACAGATTAATGGATAGACAGGTCACAACTTACTGCAGTGTGATGTTACACTTGGTGCTAGTAAGTGTCAAACAAGTTGAACAAACAACCATCTGCTCATTGCTATCGAGCAACAGTAGTTATTACTTGTTAGGGATGTTGCTTTAGACTGAACTTTAGTAGTTTTCTGCAGACTGCAGTGCTGGTTTTTGAGACCTCAACTCACTTCAATTCAGCAGCATTTCTACCTTGTGCTTATTCTGATAATTTTGCCTTTGCATAAGCTTGTCATGTTGACATGTGGTTTTCATGCACTCTAATCTTGTCTGACATCATTCTGCCAGAATTGGTATACACTTTCCAAAACACTAGCAGAGCTTGAGGCCTTGGACTATGCAAAGAGAACTGGACTAGATGTTGTGACAGTCTGCCCATCCTTGGTGATTGGACCCTTGCTGCAATCTACACTGAATGCAAGCAGTTCAGTCATAGTTAATTATTTGAAAGGTTGAGTCTTTTCCTTACTTTGCTATGCTCTGAGTCGAAATTGACACAGATTGATCCATTATCTTTGTTCTCATGGCTGCATCAGATCAAATATCTGATTGAAGCTGAATGTGTTACAATTTTTTTTCAATCCTTCTGTGTTTTTATTGTCTCTCTACAGGTGATCGTGAGGTGAAAAGCAAACTCAGGTGTTTTGTGGATGTTCGGGATGTTGCCAATGCTCTTCTTTTGGTATATGAAGCACAAGAGGCCTCTGGACGGTACATCTGCCATTCACATTCAAGAAAGGTGTCTGATGTCATAGACCTACTGAAGAGCTTGTATCCCACTTACAAATTTGCCAACAGGTAAACTTGGTCTTGGTGTAGAACGTAGATGCATGCACAGCTACATCACATATCTTATATATCAATTTGGTGGCACTTGAAATGCTTCCTCTAACCTCTGATTGACAAGGGAACCTAGAATGGCAAAATGATGTTCCTGTAGTATATATTTCCTATGTTGCATTGCACCTGGTGAAATTACTCGATAATCTTTTGCGGCATGTAGTTCCATTCAGGTCCCTGCTTAGGGGCATGGCAAGATCAGTGTGACCTGATGCTCATTTTTTTCCAAACCAATGACAGGTTTGTCCAAGCGAGTGATGATCGTTTGTTTAGTTCCAGGAAGCTAGAGGTGCTGGGATGGAGAACCAAGCCACTTGAGGAGACACTCAGGGACAGTGTCGAATCCTACAGAGCTGCTGGCATCTTGGATTGAGCAAGCCGTACATTGTTGCTGTGTTGCACTTGAGATGAACAGCCTCAACACAAAAACTGCTTCTTAAAAAAAAATACACGCAAGAAAGTATGAGCTTTGTTCTTGTAATATGGGAAATAAGTTATTTGAATGCTCCAAATTATTTTCTGTATGATAGCTTTGGTTTTGCGTTCATGATGCGATGCATCTGTTTACTCGATTTCTAATTTTCTGTAACTTGTGAAGACCATCTCAACGCTGTCTACATTGATTGATCCATTGGTAAGGTTTCTGTGACTTTGGATCCTCGTGGATCAGGATTCAGGTCGACGATATTTGGATTGTTCTTTTCTCTCTTGGCCCAAACTTCCCAAATTGAATGAACAAAATACAATTGTAAGGGACTTGAGCATAATTAATCACAGAACTCCGGTCTACATCAAGTTGCAGGAAAACCTCCTTCAAAAAGAAAGTTTCAGGCAAAATCAAAAAAGGAAAAGGGAGGAGAGAGAGAAGGACCACAGATCGAAAGAAAGTTTGGAAAATGCTACATCACAGTTGAATGGTTTTTATGGGGTATCAGCCAAATTTCTCACCTTTTCATTTGCTCCACGATGTGTGCCACCGTTTCTTCCTCAGATCCGACCGCGTTCGCGCGCAAGAGCGACGCCGTCGCCCGACGACTGACAACGTGTGCCTACGTACGGCAGCACTCGTATCATCGTATGGACTGCCTTTGGTAAGAGGGGGCAGGTGCGTCCACTCTGCCTGTTCGTGCTGAGGAGCTTTTGTCTGGGAAATGGTTTTACTGCTAACATTTTTGTTTGCAGTTTGCACCACTAAACATTCTTTCAGGCTTTGAACATAACCACTGGCAAATTGCCATGCTTTAGCCTATCATCATGAAGAGAAGAAAAAGGAAAGGTAGAAGAAGTCTTGGTAATGTCTTTCAACCACTGGCAAGGTCACCCCAATTCCAAACAACAATTCCACGTTTCAGGTTAATTAGAATTTAGGAGTACGTAACATGAAAAACTTAGCCATTGTTTTCCAATCAGATGGTACAACTGTACAACAGAACAGATAACGAAACATCCAACTGCTGATCTGATAAAAAAAAAAGCAGTACAACGCAATAACCGACCGAATCCACCTTGCAGTGGTACCATGTACTATGCATGTACTTTTTTGTGATTCGCTTGTCTGTTCAATAGCGACATGGTTTATGGACAACAATCATATGAAAGAAACATCAGGTAACTCATGAAATACACATAATATATGAAACCGTTTTGCCCCCAAACTCTTTCTGAGCAGCAGAAGAGAGCATTTCGATGGTAGTAAATCATAGTATCATAGCAAACAATGAAACAACCACAACTGTCATGGATACCATTCCAACAAGATCGTCCCCAAAAAAACCCATCCATGTCAAAGAAAGAAATATAACCTAAATATTGATATAATGTATCAGGGGATAAAAACTAAAAGATGTAACACGACACATTCTGTCTATGTTCCATTTACTGGATTGTAACAACCAAAATTAGCCAACAGGATGATACAACAAAATCAATTACATACTTGGGCCTAGTTCCCAACAACACCTGCTCCTGATCCTGCTGGTCCTTTGCTCAGCCAGTATTTGTAAGCAGCATAAACAGAAGACACGACTAGGACGCCTAGGACAATGTAGGTGATTATCGTGATCGGACCAATTTGAGTCGGGCCCTTCTTCTGTTTGCTTTGTGCCAGCAATACCTTTGGCTTGATCTTCGCCATGGTGCACTTCAGAAAATGCCAAGAAAAAAACTGGAATCAGAGTAGAGAACTTTTACAAAGTACAAACTATAAAGGCACTATATTTTTTGCTGAACCATTATAAAGCACTTTTTTTTGGCTTCGTGTGTAAAAAAACTCCATTACAACCTTACGAACAGCTGGAATGCTGGATTTCTAGGATCAATCACTAAAAACTACAGGCATCAGGTTGTACAAATAAATATGTTATTACAGTGACATTGCATCTTTCAAGTGTCAAGAATGTACCAGTGTTCCCCTAGGCACTACGCGCTAGTCGGGCGGTAGACCAGCGCCTAGCGCCTAGGCGGGCTAGGCGGCCGCCTAGGGGAACTGTACTACTCACCTTTCTAACACTTATAGATAAACAATCAAAAGCCTTATTCATACTACATGCCATTACATCAACTGGTTAAATGATTTATTAGGAAAAAATCTTGAAAAAGATAGTAACTTACGAATCAAAAGCTGAATAGCCGATAATGTTGTAGAGCACACAATAGGGACTTACAATAGAGGCACACCCAATGTCATAACATAAATAAAATGAAAAAGGAAAATTATGTGTTCAGATTGCAGGTGCCATTTGTGGCCTCAAATCAAAATAATGGGGCCTCATAGAGTCTGATAATTGCATCTAGATTGACATAACTTGCATGATATAGGAGAATGGCTTCTATAAATTATAGTCTTAAGTCAGAATTGATAAACCAATAGTCAGAGAGAGTGGGAGAAGAGCTGAGGAGTATCTAGGTCCATCGAGTTCCTGCATGTCATGCCCACATCCAAGCTATGGGACTTGATATTGAGAAACCTTTGCTGGTCCCCTTTTTATCTTGTCCTTTCCATTTACAAAAGGAACATGTAAAAAGATGTGCGCTTTCATTTTTAATGAAACCAGCAGTGATGGACCTGACAACTTCATGGTATAAAGGAAGCTTTAGGTAAACATTAGCTTGTATTACTTGGCATAGGGGTAACTCCTGTAAAGACCAACATAAATTGAGGAGTTCATTTATCCTTTTCTCGAGCTTTGTTGTCTGAACTCTACTATGTATTGACCAAGGTTGTCACGGCGTCGCCTAGGCGTCCTGGCGGCCGGAGGAGGTCGCCATGGCTGCTCGCCTCGCCTGATCCCGCTGCTGCCGGCTAGGGTTGAGCCGGACGCGGGAGGCGGCGGGGGGAGAGGGCGGGCGCAGGGCGGCGGGGAGAGGAGCCGGACGTGGGGGCGGTGGCGGGGAGAGGAGTCGGACGCGGGCGGCGGCGGGGAAAGGCCGGGACGCGAGGTGGCGGCGGGAGAGGCGGCGGGAGAGAGGCGGCGGGGGAGGCGGCAGGGGAGGCAGGAGAGGCGGAGAGGTCGGCGCGGCGAGGCAGGAGGCGGAGAAGTCGGGGCGAGAGCAGGGGCGCTGCCGCATTCATGCTTTTTTATGAGAGGAGGGGGTATGAGAGGAGGGGCCGAGGGGGTATATGATACTATCATATGCATACGGTTTCAGATACGGCGTCGCGCCTGGCGTCGCCTGGACGTCGCCTAGGCGTCCAGGCGCCTCTCACTCGCCGTGGTCGCCGTGACAACCATGGTATTGACTGACATGATAGGTAACATCACAACACTCAGCGACCCAAATAAGCTGACTGTACCCTTAGCTCGACAATTATATCTATCACTTCTCTAATGGATAAGATCCATTAGTTAAAATAGAAAGTTGGTGATGTTGCAGGTTAGAATACTAAGCTACTAGCAGATTAAAAAAAGAATACATCTAAATGATTCAGAATAAGATAATTCAACCATAAAGTGGAGATGATGTAACACAAAACAAACAAACAAAAAAGTTAGGACACAACATTATTTTTTTCGCTAAGAAAGTACACTGGTAAAGTTCCAGTCCCAGTTCATGCTAGCTGAAATGGACAAATGAAAAAAAATCCATTTCATTAACATGCGAACAATCTAGCGTACTAGAGTAAATCTAATGTACTCTTGCTGCTTCGAAATGTCCTATAGTATTGTGAACCAATACTGTAATTATTGTTCATAGCAAAATTTGGATATTAGAGTTTCCTCTACCATTTCATACATCCATAACTATTTTCTTATCAAAATGCAAGGGTCTTGTTCCACATGTTGAGTGGTGCCCTACAATGCTTCGATGTAGCTTGACAACTCGCAGCAGGACTAACCTAACCTAATTATGGACACAAGGAGCGCATGCCAATTATCCTCGCACTGATCTACAAATCATCCCGTATAGGCTCAAACACAAATATCTGACAATGGTGCGATTGGGAGTCCTAACGGGTCCGTCGAAACCAGTGCCCCCACCCATGAGAGCGGCTGAAGTGCGCGATGGAGCCTCAATCGCTCAAATCGCCATGGGAGCGAGCAAAGCTAAGGAGGGTTGAGGATGCACGCACAATATGTCCAGACTCCAGAAGCACATCCATTGCACCATGATCCGTGCTTCGATTCCACAAGACATGTTCTTTCAACATTCCCATGATCCTCTTGAGGCTGCGTAGCAAGAAGGCCATCTATCTAGGCTCGAGATGGATCAGATCGGGGGCGTATTGCGCGAGCAAACAGGAAGACAGATCTGTTGTACACTGAAGTACTGAACTACATCAGGGAGAAGAGAAGAATCAGGATATACCCGGCACAGGAGGATGCCGTTATTCCGAAAGAATTCAAGATCCACAATTCCACACCCGGAGCCGCGATCGCTTGCTAGTGAAAGAACCAAACGAAAGATCGGGGCAACAGGGGGATTGGGATTACCTTAATCTGACTGCAGCTTCCACTCGGAGTTCTCGCGTCCGCCCGGCAGCAGGAGGTGGCGTTCGTGCTATCCCGGGAGAGGGGAGAGTCCAGGCAAAGATGAGGATGCAGGCTGCGGTGCGTAACCTTTCGAGGCGAAGAGAGAGACAGAGGACATGTTCGTCCTGGCTTGTGTTTAAAATAAAATAAAAACAATAAGAAACACCCCATTTTTTTAAAGTAGTGTATTCACTCTTCTCGCTAGCATCTTCTAGAGGTAGGTCATAGGGTTATAGATATATTATATATCTCACTTCTTTCGCTCGTATCATACACATATATTTTTCACTCATTTTTTCCACCGCTCGCTTTAGCATTCTAAAATCCACTTTTTCAGTCATTACTATTTATTTTCAGCCAAAATCCACATATCGCATATAAAATGCAATACGAACGCCCTCAGAGAGTGTTTGAAGGGGAGAAGTAGGGTCAATTTAGGAAAATGAAAATTGAGGTGGGAGCAGTGGAAAGAAATACAGCCTGTTTGATATAGCTTTTGAAACCGGCTTTTGACTTTTGCTACAGTACATTCAAACGGGGTATTTTTTTTAAGATAGGGTCTACAAGTTAATTGTAGTACACGTTAAAAACCCAATATCTATACCATCCAAAATCGCAAGCGAGTATCTCTCTCCGTAATCTCTGTCATAAAAGCTAAAATCCAAAATTTTCAACCAAAAACCATAAACCACAGCCATATTAAACAAGCACATTAATATTTTGAATGTATTGGTTTCTTAACGTGGTTTTCTCTCTCTTTTTGCATTATCCATGGAGATATAACTTTTTTCAATTCTTTCTCTTTTTCTTTATTTTCCTTTAATTAAATAACTCAGCCAAAAACTAACAATCGTTACAAGTTCCCTTCAACCAAAAGCCACCAGCTGCAACTAAATTGAATGAGACCTTAAGCCGCCGGTGGCGTCGCCCTTCCTTGTGCCACTCTTCCTTGCATCGTGTGTGGCGTTCGATCCAGTGGATGAGAGAGGAGGAAGGCAGGAAAGGCTGGAAGGAGGAGAGGCAGTACCTTAGCTCTCCTTGCCGACGAAGTCGAGAGGAGAGGCAGCGTCGAGAGCGGAGGAGGATTTCTGTTCGTGAGAGGGTGAGCGCGACGCACATGACCAGAGCAACGAGACCGTCCTGTACCATGTGGTTCGGATGAGTTTAATACTATTTGTATTGGTTTTATTTCTGATTTCTGTTTAGAAAAGCCAAGAGCCAATACAAATACCCGACTTCTTAAAGCGGCTTCTCCACTTCTCTCGCTACTGTCGCGCTCCGAGGATAAGACAGGGAGACACGGATACATCACCCACCCTATTACTCTCATTCCCGTCACATGCACATATCTCTCTCCCTAACATTTTGCACCGCTCGCCTCCTCCTTCTAAAAACTACTTCTTTCAATCACTACTGTTGTAGCTACATACCAAACAGTAAAAAAGGAGACTAGCTAGAGAGAGCCAACGACAGAAGAGAGTGTGTATGAAATGAGTGGATCTGCCCTCCTCATACCCCTATTGTGGGTTTATATACACGAGTGGGGTAGGATGGGAAATTCTCATCCTACCCTTTAATAATTACAAAAGGTAGGGGCATATTGGTACATTCCTCTATACTATTGGGTATATTACATATTGGACCAGTTACAAGGCTCAGTCACGGAGGGTTAGGTCACCCCTACAATAGGACTCTCTCGATATCAAGTGCGGAGGTCCTGATGGGCGAGCTAACGTGACCAACTATCCCACCCCTCTATCCCCCGACAGCAAGCGCGAGGGTGTCGACTGGTGAGACGATGCAACTGGTAACTTGCAATCCCTGGTAGAGGGTTTTTCTTTTACTAACCATAACACGACTGCATACGACTGCATAGTCCACCACGAAATCATGGAAGCGGAGCAGGGGTAGTGTTGTCCCTCTGAGACGATGCCTACGAGGAGGTTGGCGAAGTCCCACGCCGAAGCCAGTACGTTACACCGAGGCGATGTGTACGAGGCGGTCTGCAAAATCCCCTGGCGAAGGCGTGCCGTCCCGTCGAGACGATGCCTCCGAGGCAGTCGGACGAAGGCATGACCATAAAGTGGCCGGGCCAAGTCATGACAACGAGGTTGTCGGACGAAACCACGACTACGATGTGGTTGGATGAGGTCCCGACCCCGATGTGGCCAGACGCTACTGACAAAGTCAATGGCGGGACAAAGTCTTGACACACGCTCCGTCCCCCACACTTCGGACTAGCATCGATGAAGTAGTCCCACGAAGGTAGGGCGCAGTCTCCATGTGGAGATTGTGTGAAGACCTCGGCAGAGATCGTGCGAAGTCTTCGGCGAACAAGTCAGAGGCGGATGCTCCATCATGCGCGCTCCCCACAACCATTAGGCGATCGGACAAAGTCTCGGCTGCGGGGCGGTCGGACAAGGTCTCGACCACGATGTGGTCGGACGAAGCCGCGGCCTCGTAGACGGTCGGAGATCGTGCAAAATCTAGCGAAGACTGTGCGGAGTTCCGCGGAGGCCGCGCGAAGTCCGTCGGAGATGACATTCGCGTGGGGCAAGGCAGAGTCGGTGTGAAGTCCCATAAGTTCATGTGCAGTCTCCGCGCAGAGATCGTACGAAGACCTCGGTGGAGACCATGCGAAGTCTTCGGTGGAAAAGTTAGAGGCGGACGCTCCGTCACGTGCGCTCCCCACAATCGTGAGGCGATCGGACGAAGTCTCGATGGAGGCAACGTTCACACGGAGTCTGATGGAGATCGCACGAAGTCAAGCAAAGACCGTGCAGAGCTCGGTGAAGGCCGTGTGAAGTCCGTAGGAGACAGCATCCGCGCGAGGCTCAGCGAAGGCAACGCGAGGTCCAGCGAAGACCCGCAGAGGCCACGCGAGGGCTGGAGGTGGCGAGGCCCACGCGGAGTCCGACGGAGGTTGGGCGAAGTCCGTCGAAGACCGGGCGAAATCCTGCGGTGGCCAACGGAGGTCAGACGAAGTTCGACAGAGGCAACGTCCCCGCGGGGTCTGGCGGAGATTGTGTGAAGTCCCGTGAAGTTCATGCGCAGTCTTCGCATGTAGATCATGTGAAGACCTCGACGAAGACCATGCGCAGTCGGAGGTAGTCGGACGAGGTCTTGACCACGATGCAGTCGGACGAAGTCGCAATCGTGAGACGGTCGGATAAAATATTTGCGACCACGGGGTGGTCGGACAGCACCAATAGAGCCGGCAGAGTCAATGGCTCGGAGCTTGGTGGAGGTCGTCAACATCGACAAGGGATTCGGCTGAGTCGACGTGGAGTCCAGTGGACTCAATGTAACGAAATCTAAAACTGAAAAAAATGGGAAGATGTCAAGAATGGGATTCGAACCCATGCCCTTTCGGACCAGTACCTGAAACTGGCGCCTTAGACCAACTCGGCCATCTTGACTTTGTGATTACGACTGCGAGCATACTTTACATGGCACTATCTACCATGTTCATTCTGGGAGCAAAAGAAGACAACTGTCGATATCCCGCGGGCCGGTCTCCGGTGACTGACCCCCGCGGACACACACAGTCCACTACGCCTCTGGACCTGTTTGCAACGCAACAATGCAATTCCTGGGCGTGCAAGCTCGGTTCTTTGTTACCATGGCCAACTCCGTTCTCGGTTCGCCGCTCGGGAACCAAATAAAGGAAAGAAGAAAAAAAAAAAAGAACCAACGCTCTCAGCTATCTAGAACACGAAGATGCCATGGGCAACTCTGTTCTTCGGTATGCGTTTACCCGTCTAGCACCTGCTTCCGTTCCCGCGCCACTGTTTTGTGCAGGCTTTGAGCTTTCCTCTGAAGCCGGCATCAGATTCCGTCCCCCGAATTATTGATCGCTAAAAAAAGCAGTCTCCTTTGCGCGCAGGCGCCTTCCTTTATCCTTTCCATTGCCCTGTGCCAGGAGCTCACCGATGTCATACAGTCACACGCCTTCATTGGTAACGAAAGAACAAAATGTGGTTTCCTTTCGATCTCTGCTCTGAACTGCCTGAAGAAACATCTGGCAAGCATACCCGGCGATCCCTCGCAGCAAACAGAAGGCAAAGAAGTCACCGAGTTTACCTGAACCAGCTAGCTGCAGTTACATATATAGCAGCAGCATAGTTGCATCCACAGCTCAAATTGGGACAGGCCGGAGGAATCTCTCTCCGTTTGCAACTGAAGATAGATAGCTAGCTGCGTCTGGATTGGGATAAGGCACTCGGCAAAGTGGAATGACATTTTTGCGTGCTTTGCAGAACATATAATTGATTGGAAGGAGAAAGAAGGGTTTGGGCAAAAGAAGCTTCATGCTCTGTGGATGTGGATAAGCATGCAGCAATCATGCCACTATGGCCCCTGTTTTTTCTCGTAATTATACGGGGCTCCTCCTCTCGTCATGGCAAGTAGGACGGGTAGGACGGTGCGGAGAGAAAGGGGGGCTCCCAGCAAAATATCTCCATCGCCGTCAGCTTCTTTTGTTTTTTTTGTCCGAGCGTAGTCTTGCCGGCTACCACCACAATATTCGTCGTAGGCTTTTCCTGTGCATTGTCGAGTGATGCCTAGGGCGCTCTCGATGCAAGATGTAGCCCGCTGGTAGAAGCTTTAGGCTTTTAATTTACTATTCTTTAATTTTATTTTTTTTCTATTTGTTGGTTTTTTTAGTTTTTTTTGTCTTTTTTCCGTATTATTTGTGATGGAATAATATTTTTCATTTTTAAATTTTTTAATTTCAATTACGTTAAATAAACTATTATCAGCCATAGTAAAAAATAAACTAGTTACAATAAAAAAGTTATAAATCATCGTCAAACTGAGCGTGCCCTAAAAATGTGCTTTGGTTTAAATGCAATGTGTTTACTGTAATCGACTAATATATCCTATTTTTAAAAACACTTTGTTTGAAAACTAGGTATCTAAAAAATCTATTTACTATAAAAAAACAAACAGTTAAAGCCGAAAAGAAGCACGAGCAAAAAAAAACATAAATTCATCCGGTTCCAATACTTACCAAAAAAAAATTCTAACAACATAGTTAACCGGTGCGAGGTCCCCATCAAAAAAAAAAAAAAAGCAAACCACCCACATCTCCTGGTCCGTCCTGTCTCTCGGCGCATGAACCTTCGGACGCAGCTCGCACGAACTTCCCACTGGCTTCTCCTCCTCCTCCTCTTCCCGCGTAATTTAACCGCTGATTATAACTGCCCCTGGGATTAGCACCAGCCCCGCCGCTATTAATAACGCTGCTAAGCCTCGGCCTAGTCAGCCCTAGCTGGTGTGGTGGCTAGCGTCGCTGCAAATACGACACTCGTCGCTCGCGCGTGCCGTGCTGCGCTTCCGGTATTAGCCGCTGCGCTGCGCGGCGTGGCTAGGGTTAGGGTTTGCGAGCCCGAGGTGCGGTGCATGCGCGTGGGCTGATGACGCCGCAGCGGTCGCCGGCGGCGGGGTAGGGGCGGGGAGGGCGCCGGTGCTGCACTACCTGAGCGGGCCGTACGGGGACACGACGTACACCAAGGTGTTCGTGGGGGGGCTCGCCTGGGAGACGAGGAGCGAGGGGCTGCGCGCGCACTTCGAGGCATATGGGGACATCCTCGAGGCCGTCGTCATCACCGACCGCGCCACCGGGAGGTCCAAGGGATACGGATTCGTGAGGACGCTTCCCCCTCCCTCTCTCTTTTCTCGTGTTTTTGGCTAGGGTGTTCTTCCTGGGGGTTTTGGGGGTGGGGCTTATGGGGAAGGTTTGATTTTCGAGATAGAGTGTGTGATTTTGGGCCCAGAGATTTGTGGGGATCAGGGTTTGGGGTTGAATTGGGAGGTTTTGTGGCTGTCATCGGTGGTGATCGGCGGGGAAGGTTCGTGAATTTGGGAGTTTTGCGGTCCTCGCGGAGGAAAATTGGGGAATTGTTGAGTTTGGGATAGAAGTGGGGGAAAGAATTTGGTTTTGGCATGAAGATTGGTCGGAAAGTTTCGCTTTTCATGTGGTCTAGGGTTTCGATGTTACAACATTTTTTGGAAGCTTGGGAGATTTCATTGCCTCCAAATTGGAGTAGAAGTTTAGTGCTTTCCTCGTGAATTGCGGAACTGTTTGAATTTGAGGACGGAATGTTGAAACAGTTTGGTTTTTTGGGGGTGGAAATTGGGGGAAATATGCTTAATCTTTTCCTAATGTTAATGTGTTATAATTTTGTGTGGAGGCGTGTACAGGTGACCTTCCGGGACCCGGAGTCGGCGAGGATGGCCTGCATGGACCCATACCCGGTGATCGACGGGCGGCGTGCGAACTGTAATCTTGCCATCCTAGGGCGGCCTGGGCCAGCTGTGCCTTTTGGTAGGTCTTCTGACTTGGTTTTCTATTGTCCTAATGACACAAATGTCAAATGTATACAAAAACCTTTCCTGCAACGTAACCTTTTGCCCTTTTTGTTTAACGTAATTTCTTAATCAATGCCCATTCCCAATGTATTGGAGATACCAGTCACTTATCAGTTATCATAATCATGGCATTTTCTACCATTTCAGAGTCGCTATGCTGTTTTTTTGTGTTGCCTCTTCTTTTCAACTGCTAACTAACAGACTTGTCGCTAATTATAAAGCTAATTATAAAATAGAAGAAAAGGATTTGTAATTAAATGACTCGTAAATGCGTGATTCCTCAACCAATCGTTCACTGTCATGGAAGGCTAAGGAATCTACTAGTACAAGCTCAACTATGAAAAGAAGATTGAGTTCTAAAAAAACAAACAAAAACAAAAGAACCTTGAGAGCTACTAGTCCTTTGTCAGTTATGTTTGTGGAGTGGTAGTGTTATTGTTATTGTAGGACTTGATTGAAGGGGAGATTAGGTAACAGAAAGAGGACTACTCATGAGTTGGTGGGCAGTAGAAAGCGTGGGACAATCATTATTGCTTTTTTGGATAAAATTGTTCATTTACAAGTCAGACATCTTTTTCATAGTCTGCAACTTGCAATGACAGATGTTAATCATCACAAAGGCGAAGCGTTAATCCAAACATAAGCATCTTTGCTTCTGATGGAATGCAAACCTTTTGTGAGATGTTTACTGTTAATGCTCATTCATGGGCCTTCATGAATGTTTTTTGATGCACACTAAAGAGAGCATATATTGGTGGTTGGTGAGATATTACGTTATCAACGGGTTTTTCAAATTTGGCTGGAAAAAATATTGACTTTGTTTAGCCTTGAAGACGAAAATAGATAGACCAAGACGCGTTCGGTAGAAAGACCAAACTGCCACATCGTGATATAGCTCTGTGATGGATGCACACTCCCAATATATATGTGTGCCAATAAATTTTGGATTTCTCGAGTTTCTTATATATTCAGCACTTGGCAGGACTTTTGCAGCAAAAACATATTGTTACGAAGCTCTCGTACTGGTTTATGCTTGCGCCTTTGCCTTTTCAGGCCCTCGTATGTATATTCAATTATTGTGATAAATTTTCCCCTTCTTTTTAATGTGGTAATAGCACCTATAAGGCCGGTCATCCCATACAATGGAGGTGTGGCGGTTCCAGGGGGCATGTATGTGCAAAGCCCAACATATCAGCAACCCCCCTACAACTACTCACAGGCCTTTGTATATCCTTCTTATGGGTAGGTTAACAGTTCATTAAATGCATTGTTGGCAAAGATCATGCACAGCTAACGATGTGTTCTCCTGTTAGGCTGTGAATGTCTGGCACATTGATTAAAGTTGTAGCTAGTCTGGAATTGTGTTCTTTGTAGTATTGTAGTATAGATAATGTCCTTGTGCTAGACTGTGCTTATTTCCAAGTGAACAACCTGTCTGTTGCAAGTATTGACCAATTGTTTTCTCAATGCAGTCCATCAACATATGGACCTGAATACTTGTATCCACAGGTTGAGAACTCCAGAATCTTTTGTCCATAATTTTTTATGCATTACATAAGTATTTTTAGGTTAGTACTTTTGCTAATTTATTATATTTTTAGTTTTGTAGAATGCGTATGGTCCATATGTTGGACAGCAGTATGTGCCAGTATATGGCGGTCCCAGAACAGTAGGCCCAGCAGTTTACCCATATGGGCAGTTTGGCCAACCTGTACCAAGTGATCATTCTTATTCACCTGGCTACGTACCAAGTCATGTTCTCCCACTATCTAACCAGAATGCTGCAAATGTTCGCATATCAACGGTTCAGCAACAATATCCTCCAGGCAAGAAATCCATTGTTGATGGTTGGATCAAACAAGCAATATCTTGCACAACCCCACCATATTTTGCTCGTCATATAGTTCTAACACAGTGCCTCTTTTGTGGAAACAGGAGCTCCACGCCCTCAGCAACAACTCTTGATGCCTGCTCGTGCACCGCAATTCCCACCAAACAATATTTCCGAACAAACATCGGGCTGACAAAACGATGTCAACAAGTGACAAAGTTGAGGTGTGTTTACGTCTTAAATGCTCCAACTTCCTGTTAAGACTGTTGTGGTGAGTGCTGATATCGTGCTCACCTCATTGCAGGTATCCTATAGTCTGCAGCAAGGACTAAGAACAGCAGTACTGCTAATTGGGCGGCATGCTTCTTTTCTTGCAAACTGTCATCTTTTGCATTCTAAAGGTTGGTTATTGTGTTGATCTTAAACATTTTCAGTGCGTTTTATTAAAGATCTTCACAAGGGCTATGCTGTATCTAGGCTGAATTGTCTGCTTCACACACTATTTCAGGTTGTCCTTATCCATGGTTCCCTGAAATCCTTATAATGTGAATGTCAAGCTGCTCCATCGGATGGGGCAGGGAAGCGCGAGAGCTGGAAAATGAAGCCATTCTTGCTCTTCTTCTGTCAGTGTTTGTACATTCACCATCTCCTGCCAGGAATTCTGATAGCTGGTGGTCTGTGCATGGACCAAATTGGATGCCGGAAATGGAATCCGGACCTAACCTTTGTATAATAGCTCATGTAGGGTCCAAATCGTAGAACAGGTCAATTCTTTCGAAGTGTCGATGCGTCTGGTTCTGTGTATAACAGCCATTTTATTCGTCTTTTTCGTACCTTACATGCATGTGGACGTATTGCATTAGGGCATATAGGTCTTTCGATGTCATTGTCTTCGGTTGGATGTGTACATTATTCTTCCCAAACTGTGAAACTGTGTATCACCTTATGCAATGTGTAAATAAATAATGCCATTTCTACGCTTGAAAAGAACGTGGGTTGTTACAAATTGTAACGCATGGAAGAACGGTGAACAATGTTGGTGATTAGCTGCAGTGAACCTACATATCGCAGAATAATACAATCAACTGCAAGAACATCTCGTTTTCGTGGCTTAACCACAGTTTTCGTAGCTCATTTGCCTAAACAACTATTTTTCAATGTAATATTCATCCATCTATATGAACAAAGAATTACAAACACAACCCATTGTAGATACACAAGGATAATATATGCAAAAATGTAAGTCAACACTTGGGTAAACGTCTAGCTCTATTACAAAGCAATCATGGTTTCAAACGATTCTCTGTAGTAGCACGGCTGTTTCCGCGGCACATATTACTATACATTATGCCCTCGATTCATAGCGACGCTAATGGTGGTACAGGAGCACGAAACCCTTCTGCATTACAGGTCATGACAAATTACCTCAACGCATGTCAGGCTCGAACGGGACCAAAGTCACAAGGAGTAACCCCTTGTCTAGCTACAATGCTCAGATGATGAAACTCATTGGCTGAAATGAATGTTCGCAAAAATGGCCCCTTTTCACCGATACTGATTTCTGGACTGGTTATATGACACTGCAAAAATAAGACATAAGCAGATTGGTCTCAGTTGACTCACAATATATAGCACAATATGAAGTGCCTCAACTAGTGAGATTTTCACCTTGAACTCCAGGATTCTGAAGGAGAGGGCTCAATCAGGATGTAAAACTGTAGTTACTGTAGGTACCGGACTATGTGGTCAAAATGGAGCCACAAAATTGTACGCCTAGCAGAACAAGAATGTGCTATTATACTGGTATCATGGGGCCGATCGATGATTGGAAGATTTTGTACAGCGCATGTTGAACTTCTCCAGAGCTATGCTCACAACGAATCAGATCAGCAAACAGTGGGAAAAAGCAGGGCAGCACTCTCCTAAATGAATCCTTGTCTAGGTTGCCCAGTAACTGCATCACTGAGAGGACCAACGAAGTCCTAGCAGCCAGTTCCTCTTTCTTAGCAGCGCCCAGTGGCACTACGCAATGTAAAGATGGATTGCTGTGGGAAGATGGTTCATGCCCTGCACACTTTAGATATATCCGCAGTATTTTCTCACAAGCATCAAGCATCCGCGATTCTATGTTCATGTCTTCCGATAACAATGGATGGTCATGGAGCTGAGCTTGAAGAAGCTTGAGGTAGCTCTGGTATGACTCATTCTCGAAATGGACAACTGCTGGCTCAGATACCTCCAAAAGGGAACATGCTTTATGGAATTTCATCTGTAATGAAGATTCAGAGCTCACTTCACTTGCATGTGTTGCAATTGTTGATACCATCTCCAAAAGAATGCTAATATGCTCCACATGAAGATATTTTCTCTGTTCCTCGTACAATTTAATAATGCCCTGTATATAAGGAAAAAATTAGTGTGATGTGGATAGAGTTGTCAGCTAATTAAAAAGTCAAAAGAGATTGTACGTAAGATTGTACGTCAGTATCACTTGCCCACTTAGGCTCAAGACTTTTTAAGTATTACTTAGCAAAGGAAGATACTTGATGACCCTTGAAAGCTTACTTTGCCATAAAAACTGGCATCTATAACCTCTAGGTAGAACCAACCTGTCCCGTAGAGGCAACTGGGCAAGGTTTGGTTAAATTGGGAAATGGAAGATATATTAGTGATCACTCTTAGTAATCTATTCTCAAACCCTCTCTTTGTCCTAACCAAGGTTGTCAGAATCGCGATCCTGAATCGGGTCGGAGGTTCTTCAATAGGATAGCGAATCATAGAATCAATGTAGAATCTAAGATTCTATCCGATTTTACCAAAGAAACATTTTTTAAAATCTACCTTGTATTTTAACACTTCTACATTTTCAAAACAATACTTTTAGAAATTTTGTTTACAAAAATGTAGTGCAAAAGAAAGATCATTTGTTATTTATGCACATTATAATGGACATGAAGAAATAAAAAGTAGAAATTTATAATTAAAGGGGCATATGCAAGTAATTTTTTTATAATAAATCACTAAAATCGGTAGGATTGGGTTGGATCGGATAAAATTTTTTATAACAATCCTAGAACTTTTTTGTTAGAATCGTAATAGTATTAAGATCCTACCAAATTAAGAGTCTACCATAGGATCGGATCGGTCCAGTCAATCTGGGTCATAGAAACTAAGAATCGTATCACTAGAATCGAGATTCTGACAACCTTGGTCCTAACAATATTATTATTTCACTCTGCTCTTTCAACAGTTAGTATCTTAATTGAGAACCAAAACCCTTGGACCTAGCCACTAAAACTTTGGATTCCAAGGCACTAAGGTTAAAAATGGCCTAGGCCCATTTTAGCCAGATGCCCAGAGCCAAAGTGATCTAAAGATTCAAATAGCTGCCTATATTTTTGCATTTCACCATCCAAAAAGGATCGATAGAACAAACTTACACGATGTACAAGTATGAGTGGGTTAACAAGTAAAATATAAACTATTTCATTAACAAAAAAAGCATGTACCTGAACAACTAAGAGTAGTAGGGCCATATGATTCTTCAGTTTGACAATAGCATAAGAAGTTGTCTCCATATTAGCTTCCTCTTCCTCGTTACTATAAATTTCATGATCTGAATATTGCTCGGCGTCTGAATAAGATTCAAGTTTATCTGGAATTTCAATATCTTGCATCATCCTTACAATTTTAGAGAATACGACGAAGATATGTGTCACTGATTCTTTGAAGCACAGCAAAATCTCTTTCCATTCCTCCTGAGAAAGTTCACTACCAACTTGCTCAGTCAAACGCAGCAAAGCAGACACACCTATGCTAGCAGAATATTTGTGGGGACTTCTGACAAAATATGTGGCAATAGATGCAATTCTAGCAAGTTCTGGCCGCATCACATCAAAGAAATTAACAAATAAACCCACTAAACATTTCACTGCCAATGTTTGTGTCTCAAGATTTGAAAATTCATCCTCAGTGCTATTCAACGTTGACGTCTGATCATTGCTCATAGACATTGCACTGCTAAATAGAGGATAAACAACAGATTCAAAGATATTGGTCCAAAAGGACAGCGAGAAGAGGTGTCCATGATCCTTCAATATGTCAAAAAGTACTCCTACAGCACTTTTCCTGATAATTGGTCTCGAATCAGTTGTCAATTTGGCTAAACCTGAAAGGGCAAGAAAAAGAAAAGGAGAAAACAAATACGATTAATCTTACAAACCTACATGCCTTCAGGTTTTCATCTAACAAGATTCACCACTGCATTATAAAGTAACTAGCATTTTTTTTAAAAAAAATGTTGTACCGGCAAGAAGAGGAATCCAGAAGGAAACATAATCATCCTTGTTCACAGTGGTATTTCCATCTGACATGTCTGAATTCCTGGGTTTATCATCACCCTTGTCCTGACAAACAAATCCTCCCTCGGCAAGTTTAACAGCGCAGAATCGGAGAAACGCAATAGCATTGAGACTGGCATCACTGTTAAATTGGCTACTTGTAAATGCAATAAGACATTTAACACAATCAGTAAATGTTGTGGTCTCTGTCTCGGTTATGTATGGAAAATAGTCTCGAACAATTTTTTCCATAGTCTCAAATGCCAACAGAACAATACTTTTCGTATTATCAGCTGCAGCAGAAGTAAAAACCTGTATATTGACAAAAAATTGAAATAAATGGCATAAGGATATCTCATTAGCATGTTTTTTTCCAGGACAGATCACACTAGCTCCAATGTGAACTTGTCCAAGGCACTCTGAGCAAATTAAAACTAACCGTACTAAGTAATACATACCGTAAAAACACCCCTCCAGCCAGACTTTATGTTGTTAACCCGACTTAGAACCATCTGTGATACACACCGAACAATCAGCTCTCGTACTTCTGGAGCATTACTCTTCTGCATAACAATCACAAAAGGTTTAAGGAACTCATTTTGAAAGTTATAGTTAGCCAGTTCCTCTCTTTCCAGAAACTTCATTGCCAGCTGCCTCAGAGAATCCATCACAAATATCGCAACAGAAAGATTTTCTAATAATCCAACAGACACAAAAAATTCTGACAGAACTTTCCAAATTCGAGACCACACCAAACGTATGCGGTTCATATTGTAATGCCTGCACGAATAAAGTTCAGGATTAGACTAGTTAAGTACTGAGTCATGGCTGCTGTTTGTTATTACTAATTAAAATGGTGGGTTTTATGAGTGGATCTCAAGAATTCTCTTACGCGATTTCTACTATTTTTGTAAGGCAGAAGATACGAGGATCTGACGGAGACTGCAACTCAGTCATGGAGACCTTGCAAAGAGCTTTCACAAAAGCAACAATGGCATCACTGTTTAATCTTTGACTATGAGCAAATATATGGTTTAACTCAACAATGCCAATCTGGTCCAACAAATTTATGTTCGATATGAAATTATTGATCTGTTCTGGTGTAACCAATGCTGAGGCACTGGTTTTGGCCACAGTGCTGTCATAAGAACCCCCTCTGACAGCAGCCATCATGGCAGGATTCTGAAGTGCATTGGCTCTCTTTGAAGGTAGAACAGAAGTAGACTTATGGGTTTTTTCTTCTGACTCAACCAGAGGTACTGTCAGAAATGAAGCATCAGTAGGCACCCCTTCTCCAAGTAGATGTAAATGCTCAAACCGTGATAAACAAGTTAATACATGCTCCCAAGCTTCCTGCAAGTAATCTCCATCTTCGATTGCGATGGATATTATAGCCTGTTGAAAAACATAAACTAAATATATCATGCCGCTGCTTTGAAACAGTAGCATATGCCTAACGATTAATTAGTGAAGTATAACACGAACAAAACAGAAATGGATTTGTATCAGGAACATTGGATTTTGGATGGTTCAAACCCCACTGTGCTCAAAGTCAGAAGTTATTTTTTATTTCCCCAAAAACTAAATTGCACAAATCTTGAAGCAAAACTATGGGTGGTGGAGTAGTGAGTGGTTGCAAATCTGACCCTCAATGTGCTACTTTGTGCTTTTCACTGTCCAGGAGGGCATTGGAGCACCTCTCGAATAAAAAAAAGCAATGGATTATACAATCACCTTAAAAGACTAAATGATATGCAAGATGTGGAATTTGTATAAGCTGATGCAACCATTTTACAGATGAGCTGAAGCGGAGAAAATAAACCTTTGCCAGAAACAAGCTAGAATATATGTTCCAAAGGTATCATAGCTAATTTCGTAAAGATCGATTTGTCCACAAGAAATGTTTTGTAAATTGCACAGAAACGATGTGCTTTGTGTGCCTCCTACCTTCACAGCATCAACATTCTTTTGTTTCATGTCTGCAGCAGAATGGAGGGATGTGAATTTTGCTATGGATGTCAAAAAAGCATCTCTTTGTGTCTGCATGCACATTATAGATGTTATATGCACGGCAAATCTTAATCCCTTTAAACACTGAGATGTGCCAGCCTTATCATCACTTTGGTCTAGTGTCACACTGAATGCAGCCATCATAGGAGCCCAACAGGCCTCCATCATGAATCTTAAAATGGTTGCATCAGAAACAACGTAAAATACGCACCTGCATCACACAAAAGCTTAAGTTCATAAAATATCACTCAGCACATAAGTATTCTAAGAAAGACAAAAACATGCTGATCTTACTCTGATTTTCCGCGCTTTGCTTTAAATTTCTCCTGTATGTGCTTAATTAGCAAGTCATTTGCTCCTAGTGCCTTGTCTTCTGTTTGTCTCCAGTTGACAAAGTTGATAATATTGTCTAAGCCTAGAAGCTTACTTATGCTATTGGGTTGCTTGGTTTGTGCAGCTGAGAAATCAGCACTCATTTTGATTTCATTGTTGACAATTTGGTCGTACAATGCACTTAGATAAGCATCAGGCAAATCCTTCCCATTATCAATTCCCCGGTTATTGCGCATGAAATCAGCCTTAGACATCTGCACATGAAAATGTCCACTATTAAATGAGCCATCCCCAGATGATAACACAGGCTAATCATGATTGACTTGCCTTATCCTTCACCATGGCGCTGTGAGCATCAGTGTTTAGCAAGATCACAGAATAAGCAAGAACATAAGCGGTATCTGCACTGGTAAAAGCATTTGGATTGCATTTACAGTAGCGTTCAGCAAATTTTTCCATGATCCGGTCAATTTTCTGTGCTTCCCCTGGTAACCTGAAACCTTGCAAAAAGAACCTAATCGCCTCACCGAAGTCCATGCCTTCGAAGTTTAGTGCATCCACATAAGCATGCATGACTTTGAGGGGGAAGTCATCTCTTTCACCCAAATAGTCTCCAATCAATGCTGCATTTAAGCCAGCAGTGTTTTTCAAGAAAGAAGCCACATCTTCCGGAGAATGGCCTATCTTCTTGCTGCGAATGAGAAAATCAATACCTTTGGAAGGCTTTCTGTTAAACAAGGCAATTCCTTTCTGCAAAAGGAAATTTAGACCTATCAGTAAACCCAAAGATGCAACCCTTTAAACAGAAACAATTTTCTACCTAAACAACAGAAACAATTTAACAGCAGAGAAAACCAAATTCAATTAGGCAACCGTTTACACCTGAAGTTCTATTTTATAAGCACGCCGTTGCTCAAGTGAGGAAGAATCAGATACATCAAGGCTACTAGAGTCAGACTGCAGGTCGTAATCCATTCCACTCCCTTCTTCTCCATTATGGATATTATGATTGTCCATTGAACTCGGAGTTTCAGAACTTATCGGGGAGAATTCACCAATTCTCAGTTGCTGGTCCATCCATGAACACATTGACTTAATAATAATTGCAAGGCACTTGACAGATTCAATTCGAAATGTTTGGTCTTGTGCAACAGTTAATGTTGTTGTAGATCCAGCAGGGACACCTAAAGCAGTCTTTAGTAGTCCATTGACAATCCTGCGAAGATCTGATGGGATTAAATCACTTTACTGTGAAATTAGAAAGAAAATGGCAAATATTTTTCAGTGGAATGACAAATATTTTTCAGTGGAAGTAGGAAGTGTAGAACTGTGCCCACTGTATAGACTGTTTTGCTATATTTGACAACTAATGACTCTTTAAGATTATAAAACAAAACTGAAGGTGATGTCCATCAAGCAGAAAACTAACGTACCTTTCAAAAATGTTCGGTGCATCAACATCACAATCATAGTTCACAAAGATATCAATAATAACCTGGGGTTCTTTACACATCTTCTCCAAAAAGTTCAGAACTGTCATTTTTTGCAAAAAGCTAGGCTGAAGGACATTTTCAAGAACTCTTAGGACAAGCATAGGGAAAAATATTCCAATTTCCTCTTTCAAACCAGATCTGAACCTTGACAACAGACCCATAAAAATGGAGCACAAAAGCTGGAAAACACTCATTGCTGACAAGGCACTGTTCTTCAACAAGGATAAACAAAGGTACTGCTTAATTGCTTCAAGATACCTGCATCAGTAGAAAAGAAAATGTCAATACTAGTGTGCTGCCCTTTCTGCTAAGCCTGGTACTCAAATCAAACATTCCTACATGAAATGACCTAAACAGCTTCCAGTATGAACTTTTTTGGGTATGGTTATCTGATACATTCCCGTATGAATAAATACTAAACTTTAGATTGTTAATCAGAAGTACTATGATGACTTTGTTAGTGCCAATTGGCATTTGCTCTCCCTCCCTCAATGAAAGATCAGTGCAGATCGGCAGGTCTGACTGTCTGAGAGGGTGTGCACTGTCTCTACATAGACTGTCAGCATATGTAGGCTATGTAGCTACTCACTGGTCACTACTGTTAAGTACAGTTTTTATTGAGTTGAATACCTCAGTCAATTCATCCAAAAGTTTAAGCTGGTGAGGAAAGACGGGTAATTCACTTATACTTCAACACTACCCTTCACGTGTAGACTCTCTCAGGCCTAAGACGTGGAATAGAAGTCTTGAACTCATGATCTCTTGGCCCTAATACCATATTGAGTTGCATGCACCAGCCAGTTAACCTAAAAGCTATTTTTTTTTAATTGCGCCGGCTAGGTCTTGATCTCAGGACCTCTTAGCTCTGACACCATATTGAGTTGTATGCACCAACCAGTTCACCCAAAATCTTAAGCTCATGAGGAAAGGTGAGCAATTCACTTATATTTCAACACTCTCACTCACGTATAGGCTCCTACAGGCCTAAGATGTAGAATAGAAGTAGGCTACAATTATTTTTTTAATTGCACCAACCGGATCTTCAACTTAAGACATCTTGGCTCTGATACCATATTGAGTTGCATGCATCAACCAGTTCACTCAAAAGCTTAAGCTGATGAGGAAAAGTGAGCAATTCATTTATACTTCAATAGTTTTGTACATTGTCTACTTTAACCTTCCTCCCCTATCGTTTACGCACATAAAGACTCATTGGAACAATAATATTGACGGAAATAGGCAACACAATGAATTCTAATGTATATAATCAGAACCAGCATAGCTATCAGGTACATACTTTTCATTCGTCTTCCAGAACGGCCCTGCATTCTCAATGACCATCCTAAGCAGCTCGAGTGACAACACCTTCCCACGCAGAAGGACCGGATCATCCGGGTTATCCGGCGTGGCGAACTTCATCGACAGCTTGCAGAGATTTTTGAACAACGCCAGCCCATCCTCCCTGATCCTGCTCATCCCCTCATCCTCCCAATTGCCGTCCACCATGGCCGGCGCATCCGCTGGGGGTCCCTCCTCCGGCACGTCGCTCCCCTCCATTGCCTCGTTTATGAACGCCTGCGCTGCCTGCACGACACTGGAGTCGTTCAGGCTGCGGTCAGAGAGGTCCATCATGTTGGCTGCTGAGACCGTGCGCACACGCACGTCCATGGCGTCCGCCTCTACGCGCGCGAACACGACGGCCAGCACCTGCGCGAGCGCCAGCTTCGCGCATAGCTGGTTCCCGCCGCTAGCGCTCCCCAGGTACAAGTTGTAGCACGCCTTCACCATCTGGCCCAGGCACTCCCCGCGGACGGAGACCGCGGGGCACCGCGCGAAGGCGACGAGCACGCGGAGCGCGGCGAGCTCGAGGGCATCGTCGCCGAGGCCTCCGCAGGAGAGGACCGCGGCGAAGAGCTTGGATACCGGGGAGGGGTCGGCAGCGGCGACGTCGCCGACGAGGAGGCGGAGGGAGAGGAGACTGGCGACGCACTCGAGGGCGGGCTCGGCGACCTTGGGGGAGGCGGGGTCGAGGGCGAGGAGGAGCGCGTGGAGCGCGGCATCGGCGGCGAGGGCGGGGAGGCCGGTGATAGGGGAAGCGGATGACTCGGACGCGGAGGCGGGGGCGGAGGAGAGGAGGTCGAGGGCGGATTTGGAGGCGGAGACGAGCGCGGAGTGCTTGCGCCAGGAGGAGTGCTTGATGACCTTGTCGAGGGCGCGGCCGAGCACGCGGCCGGCCGGGGAGGCGCCGCCAAGGGGCTCGGCGTCGTCGTCGGCCGCCGACGACATTTGGGGTGGCTCGGTGCAGGCGGGCGGGGCGGGGCCCGCTAGGTGCAGGCGGCGGCGGCCGAGTTTATCGGCGGTGGGGGTGGGAGATCTGGGAGTAGATGCTTGCGTTGGAGCCTCGCTTGCTGGTAGTTTTGGAAGGAGAGGGAAAAGGAAGGGAAGGAAGGGGACTTTTGGAACGGATCAACGGAGTAAACTGTAAGTCTTGACAGTTCTAGAAAGCTTCCAGGTACCCACAGCAAGTGTGGAACCGAACGTAGTTTGGTAGTGTTTGGTTTGTGGTATATCCGGGATGGGAGGGTCAATCTATTTTTGTAGTGTTTGGTTGTAGGATTGGGTGGGGTGGGTTGGACCCAAGAGAATATTCATTGAAATGTGGGTTGAGATGATCCGTGAAATCGAGCGACGGAGCCAACCCACTTTCCTTCGCGTGTCTTGGGTTAACCGGCGCCTCCCGCGCCGCTCGCCCTTCTCCTCCACGTGCGGGTGCTGGCCGGCCGGTGTCGCGCCTCCTCGATCGCCGTCCTCGTCGCCGTGCTCCGGTCTCTCGTCGCCGTCCTCGTCGCCGTGCTCGGGTTCTTGTCCTCGTCGCCGTGCTCGGGTCATCGCCGTGCTCGGGTCTCCGTCCTCGTCGCCGTGCTCCGGCCTCCTCGTCGCCGTGCTCGGGTTGCCGTCCTCGTCGCCGTGCTCGGGTCGTCGTGGTGCTCGGGTCTCCGCCCGGGTTGCCTTTCGGGTCGCCGAGTCCTCGTCACCGTGCTCCGTTCTCCTCGTCGCCGTCCTCGTCGCCGTGCTCGGGTTGCCGTCCTCGTCGCCGTGCTCGAGTTGCCGTCCTCGTCGCCGTCCTCGTCGCCGTGCTCGGGTCGTCCTCTCGGCTTCCTCTCGCCCGTGGCGTCCTCCCGCCGTCCTCTCCCGCTGGGGTATATGCAGCTATCCCACTCCATTCCTTGATCCAAACAAGATGTGGGATCACTAGATCCCATTCTATCCCTCCATCCAAACAAAAAATAGGGACTAACACATCCTTGCAACCAAACAAAAAGTGAGATTATCCCATCCCACATACCTGGAATGGAGCTATCCCATCCCACCAAGTCTCCAATCCAAACACTAAGTGGTTCATGCGCTCTTCTTTTCGAACCCTAAAAGTTATTTTTTATTTTTCTACGATAACTAAATTTTAAATAAAATAGTTTTCTAAAATAAGATCTGTAAATTGATTATAATATATACTATAGTAACTTCATTTATATCGGGTAAAACTACATACGAATTCTATTACTCTATACTCTGCCACAAACAATCCAAAAATCATAAACCATAACCAAAAGTCATAAGTGAAGCCAAAAAGAACAAACTCACACATGAAAAATTACACTAGTGTGACACCCAGTTTAACACCAAGCCTAGAATACCACATCTACCATTTACTCACTATGTTTAAACCATCTAACAAAATCTTTCAACAATATCTTCCCGACACAGTCTTCCACAAAAAATAATTCATAATAAACATGACCTGCTAACCAAAGGAAAAATGAATAATTCATAAAACAAAACTTGGGTCACTTGTGCACAAAAATGCTCGAAACCACGCTCTCAAGAATGCTTGGGACCACGTGTCTAAGAACGCTCGGGACCCCACACCTGAGAACGCCTAGAACCATGCATCCAGAAGCATACTTAAACATGCAGATAAAACATTACAAAGAAAATATACATTAACAGAAAAGTTTTCTAATATTCATCGTCATTTTACGAAGATTCTATTGACTAAGCTCATATTAGCAAGTTATTTTACTAAAGCAATCTTAAGGAAAAACAGATGTGATACTCTAGATCAATATTATTAAATGTGGTGCAGAGGTGCTACTAGTGACGGGCCAGGATTTTTAGGTTAGGTGTTCGAACTTCAGAGCTAGATTGCTCAAATACGTCGATACCGATATGCCGATACCGTGATACGCCACTTCCCCAAAACTCGATACAACGATACGTGGATATAGATATAATAAAAATAAAAAATATAAAAATAAATGATTTCTTATGAGGAAATGGTGGCATAAGGCGAGCATAATGGCATGAATGAAACAAAAAATTATAGAGATTAATGATAGCTACATATCTTACTGATCCTGTCTGTTTTTTGCTCTTTTCCCCGTTAGCAAGAACCACATCTAAGAGAAAGATGTATGTTCCTTCCATGAAGCAAGAGATAAAAAAATAGCATGTAAACATATGTAACAAGGGTCCAATTAACTACCCATTGCCCAAGGCAAATATTGTATTTTTGTACAGTATCCATTAGAAAGAACGAAAAAGCAAAAGCCAGAATCCAGAGAGAACCACAGTTGAAGCAGAACAGAGCGGAGCAAGAAAGAAAATAAGAGGAGTGGACAGGGCCCACCTAGATCTGGAGAGAGGATGATGATGGTGAATTGGCAGCATTGCTCCCTTCTCGATGGCGTGCTCCCTCCCAGCCACTGCACTGCTTCCTTCCTGTTGCCTCGCTCCCTACCTCCCTATTCTCCTAGCCGTCGCCTGCTTGCCCACGCCACCTCTCTCTTTGCTCACATTGTCGCACGCTCGCCTTGCGCCCCCACGCGTGCCTCACATATGCTTGCTGTCATGTCACGGCACCGTGTCCATCGGCCATCTTTTGCCTCCGTAGCCTACGCCCATCGGTCATTACTCGCCTCCGCAGCCCGTACCTCCGCCCACTTGCCACTCAAAGGCCGGAGCCGCCCCCCTCCCACACACACACAGAAAACCACAGAATGAGAGAGAGAGAGAGCAGGTGTTAGAGCTTGGTTTGTATCTTTGCCTCTTTTGGCCTGTATGAGGAGGGCTGAGGTGTTGAGACATCTGTAATTGAATTACAAACCTAACAAAAGCATCTAATGAATTGTCGCAGGGTCTCGTCGATGTTCGATCGCATTCGGTACAAGTCGTCCTCTTCTCCATAGTGATGGTATGTTCCTTGAAAGTTGGCCAACAAAAGGTCGCATAAAATGCTTCCACGAGTGGATTGACTCGGATGGTTGATTGAGCAACCACAATTGAGCAGATCCCTCAAGCATAGTCAATAAGTAGTTCGTCATAATGTGCTCTCCACCTCCTGCTGCTCGAACCGTGGTCGTGTAAATCTGAAGGAACTCGATGGGATTTTGGGACCCATTAAATTTTTCCAGGTTTACTGGTCAGAGTTCAGGCGTGAACTTCTCGTATCCCAGGAAGGGGAATTCTGGGTTATAACTATCTCCGGTTGGATCGGTATTCTACGAAGGGATGGGTGAACTCACAGGGAGCCCACCCACTCTTCTTCGAGTTCCACCGAGAGTTATGACCACCGATTGATGATGATTCACGGAATTGTAGATTCGAGGCTCATTGAACCGCTCGGCGGTCATCGACGGACTCGAACACTTGGGGGCAGGTCCATTGTCGTGTTGCGAGTCCTGTTCATGGTCGAATTGACCCTTGCCATATGGGAAAACTGGTTACTCCTGTCGGCGTACTGCTATGGAGGATAAGGATCCCTCCTCAGCCTTTCCAGCAGTGCAATCTTCGAGATATCGAGATGGATCTCTAGAGGCATCCTCACCATCATATGATAGCATCGTCTGCTCAAAGTCGTAGCAGGCATCCATGTCGATATCCGCGTAGTTGGCCAAGTCGAACCAGTTCTCCTCATTCCACTCCCCTGCCACAAAGACATCAAAAGAAAGAGAACTTGTTGATGAGGAAATTACCAAAGTCTTGGAAGAATCATCCCCACGGACGACGCCAACTGTCGAAGTTCTAATATCGATCTTACGTATGATTTGTTTGGATTTGAGAAAACTCTAGAAGACTCGGTGTATGATCATGAAGAGTAGAGACATGAGAACTTTTATACATGTTTGGACCTTCTCCTGGGAGAATAATAACCCTACGGCCTATGTAGCTATTGCTCATAATGATCTTTACAACTAAGAATAATACGAAATGCCTAGAACTATCTCCTGATCCAATGTCTTTTTATCACTTCCTCTCCGACGTCAACATTTATATAGTCGACGAAGTGGTAGTCGTTGTCCCGTGCCAAATGATGCATCAACGCTTCGGATGATAACTGTCTGACGGAAGTTACTGTCAGAGAGATGTAGTGGCATGTTCACCATGCCACGGTTTTTGTCAGAGAAATCCTGTGCGGTTATTAAGAATGAACGCACGTTCTAACTGCCTTGTCAGATGACCCTATGATGTAGTAGGACATCGTTAGACTAGTCGTAGGAAGACACACAACCACAAGGTTATTACAGGGTAACTTACAACTGTGTGGTCGTAGAAGGACTTACGGCCATGCGGTCGTAGGAGAACTTACGACCATACGTTCGTATGAGGACTTATGACCATATGGCCGTAGAAGGACTTACGACCATCCTGAGAAATCTCTCCTTTATTGATAAGGGGTACAGAGGATCATGTAATAATAATAGGATTATTATATCCTTATCAATTACCATTACCATTCACATTAACATGTAATCGCCTATTATTCATTATCCAGTTATCGTACAACCAGAAATAATCAACTCATAACACAAGGTGAAAATCGCAACGAACCCAACCTACATGTCCCATCACCTAAATTTACCGTTCACTACACCAAATCATTGTATCTCTAACTGTCTGAAACTGCCGGGAAAGGTGCCAAAATTGTCGGCTATGTGTTCTTTGACAGCCGGCTATCGGGATTTCCTGTTGGCATTGCTTTGTCGAGGATGGAGACCCAAATTCAATTGCCTTCTCAGTGTTTTTCATCACTGACAGTGTGTACTGTCAACAAATAGTATTGTCACCAATGGCTGAAATTATTTGTGATAATGCTATTAGGTATTATATATCCTTTAATAAATGGAGGAAATATTAATGAAAAATCAATAATATTTGTTTTAGTTCAATGGTTATATATATGGTGCAAGTTCTTATTCTATACACATTAATGCATATTCACTTTTCAAATTGCATAAGAACACATTCACGCATTTGCATCCCAGTATACATAACCATGAAGATAGAGAAAATGGAAGTTCAAACTACATTTCAATTTATTTGTAATAAGGTACAATCTATGTGAGTACATAATTAGATATGTCTAGCAGCTTGTAGATTAACAAATCTGCGTAGTCTGAGAACACAATCGTTCAGCTAGTGGATCAGAGGGGAGTGTGTTGTTGTAAATGTAGTATGCATCCTTGGGATTTTGGTCAGTGCTATTGCCAGCCCTGCATGCATGGAACTAATTGATTTCATAAAAAAAAAGAAATAATGTTGACTAGTAGAAGATAGGAAAAGAGATGATAAACTAAGCATACTTACTAGAGTATATGCATGCTTATGTGATCCCGATGTGTGGCAAAGGAATTGTTGTCACCTGTACTGCGCCGCCGTGCGAACAAAAAGAAGATGAAACCCCATCCATGTCGATGACATCAATGACATTGGATGAACTCCATAACCATAACAACCATGCATATGTACTACAGTACTAATATATAGATGATCAGAGGATTAATCAACGTAGCTTACTGCAGATTACTTATATGTGGTGGTGGAGGAATAGCTAAATTGCTCGCTACAGCCTGGAAGACAGATTCCATCTGTGGGGACATGGCCACCATGCACCCTCTGTCACCAAGTTCTCGCTACCGGCCTACCGCCCACAGTCATCAGTCTCGATGTGCAGGAAAAGGAGAGGTTGATGGTGTGCAACTGAAGGATTGATTGATATGTGTGGCGCAATAGGGCTATATGCAGTAGTAAGGGTGGTTAATTAGGGAACACTAATTATGGGTCAGGTTGGGACTTCACGAAACTTCTGGGATTCAGTTTAGCCTTTCCAATATGGCCGTCGGTAACCAAATTGTTTATCTCAGTATAAGGATTCAGCATTTTTTGGTAATACAAATGCAAACTTCATATTTATCTTAGAGAATTATATTCTACACTTTAGATATTCGTACACTTTAGATACAAATGCACAAGATATATATATATATATATATATATATATATATATATATATATATATATATATATATATATATATATAAGCCTTTTTCTACACCGGGTGTAGTTACACCCTATATATATATATATATATATATATATATATATATATGTATGTATGTATGTATGTATGTATGTATGTATGTATATATTGTGTTACAATTTTGAGTGCACATAAAATAGATAAATATAAATTCTTATGTTTTATTTTGTGGTTTGTACCACCATCAGTCCACTTGAAGATGATTTAACCATCTCCAACACTCCCAACACAAAATGTTTGTAGGACACAAATATTTCGTATACCTAGTGGCATTGGCCAACATAATCGACAGTGTTATATGTTATGGCACAATCAATTATGATAGTGGTCTTGCCAATATATTTACTAAAAAGACCGTCAGACATCATTTTATGTTGTGCATCAGTACTGTTGAAAATGAATATTATTGTTGGCAAAAATTGCAGCTCTTATAGTGGTTCTACCATGCACTTGCCTTTGCAAGCACTTGACGATCAACGATCAACCATGGTGAGATGCACTAGGACCTGTATTGATCACATATCAACACCTCAATATACATCCAATTGTATAGAAAAGGTAAAACATATGCCCCGACACACAAACACACCGCTCTCAGTTTTCCCAAACTTCAAGCTTTGCTGCTCCGGTATTCCAAAAGGCAAAACTTGCACTTTAGAAGCTCAAATATGAATACAAAATTTATATTCAACATCTAGACTTCAAAAACCAAATCTTTCTTAGTTGGGCATCATTTGTGTCAAGCTAAATATCATCTCAAATAAGAATGCAACCCTCCTCTGTTTCTACCAAGTACAACAGGTTTCACCACTTCATAACAACTTTTTATACACCTCCCAGAACAGCAAATGAGGACATTTTAGGCATCTACACAAAAAGATCTACAACATTCTAGTTATCACCAAAATTTAATTTTATCAGTTGCTATGGTTAAATCACATCATATGTGACTATTGCAACTAGCAGTCTATCACAGAATAGCAGAGTTTGAAAACTCAAATAAAATTTATGCCTCAACCAATTGGTTGATTTATCTCTCTATGTGATGCTTATAAAGTTACCCACGCAACTCTAGTATTCTCCAGGCCTAATTTAGTCGTCTACATGGTCTAATCCACCAAATACCGTGACATCGCCCGACTACAATAGTCTACGAGACAGCAGACCTCCAAAGGTCATAACTTGCAATCTAACCAATGGATTTTAGGTTTATTTAGCTTGATGGAAAGCTTAGTAAGAGATCTACAACTCTCTAGTAAACACCATTTCCAGATTCAGCCTCTAGAGCCCTTGAAAAATCAATAGATCCAAACTACGTAGATCAAGAGATACCCCCCAACAGCATCTAATCTCAAGCCAAGGTGAACTACGAGCAGACTAGGCCCCCAAAATCTGGATCAAAATCATCAAAACTCAACTCAAATGTTAAAACTGTGAGGAGATATGTCTGGAACATTACCCTAGAGACGAACGATGAGATTGTTACCCTTTCCTTCTTCTCCTTCCTTCCCTCTCTTTCCTCGCCCTCTCCTCCATGTTCGCCCTTCCTAGCCGCATAGGGTAGCAGAACAACACAACAGCAATGAAAGCATCTAGACCCCCTACAAATGATTTTGGTAATTTATGACAATAATGTGTTATGGGGCTAACATGTGTGTTAAGATGTTTTAATGGTTTAAGTCCTAGTTTATGGATAATATCATGGAACTAGCATGCATGGAAGACAAAGGATTGAAATAATCCAAGATAACGGTATATTGTAGCCTAATGACCCTTTTATAGATGTTTACCGGTCTCGATAATTGGTGAAAAGATCGGATTTATAGGCTAGTAGCTTAAAGATTTATTTAAGATTTATGTAATGTAAAGAGGCATTATGGCTAGTAGCTTAAAGATTTATTTTGTGCCATATTGATCAACTAAGACATGCATGCATCTTGAATTGCATCTGAAAAACACTTGTCAAAAAAATTGGTATGACCGCAATTTTAATTATGGTACTACCAGCGTATGGCATGACTGCACCTAAGGTGTAGTACTACCGCAGTGTGGTAGAACCAATTTCTAGTTGGCAATATGTTATTTCTAGAGAGGTTGTTTTTGAGATTTTTCTCTCCTCTGAAAATCGGTAGTACCGATTGTGCCGTGCAGTACTACCGCAGTGCTGTAGTATCAGGCTCTATGAGTGCAGTAGTACCGCACCAGACCGTAACGACTAGTTCAGAAGTATTAATTGTGCTACATACAACCGTTGAACCCTAAGTGCGGTAGTACTAGACGATCAATGATGACAATACCACACCTACTGAAATTTTGGGAAATTTTGCCCTAAGGACCGAATTTGTGGTTGGGGGCCATAAATACCTCCTCACCAGCACTATGCTCATAACACTTGATCTCATTGAATATATTAGAGCCATTGATGCACTCTCTACTACTCATTTTGTGCATATTTCACATTTTTGTGGTAGTTAAGAACATTCAAGTGTATATGCATCATTAGTTGATCCTTTTGGCACTTGAGAACCTTCAAGCAAGGGCTCGATTTATTACTTTTGGTGCTTGTCAATACCTAGACAGCTTGAAGAAAGATTGTGGAGTGATCTCTTCAAGAAGGTTATGAAGAGACCTGACAGCGTTGTGAGTTATTTTGTGTTCACTATATCCGAAGTGAGGGAAGAGCAACTCTAGTGGATTTGAGGTTCTTAAGGCTTAATTCGTGGAGTCGGTCTAATTCATTTGGACTTAGCTCAACGTGGACTAGTGAAGACCGGCAAGTATTCGATACCACAAGAAAAACTTCGCGTGTCTTCATTGTGGTTATTTCTTATATTTACTTTTCCGCGTTTATATTTCTAACTCTTGATACTTGAATTAATTTGTGTAGTTAGAAGGATATTTAGTAAAGACATTACTTGTGGTGCCTTAGTGAGACTTGAACTTTTTAGCTCTTGAGTTATACTAGAAACCTTGATTTGCTCATACTTGTTAAATTTGTAAATTAGAGTAACAAGAATTTTAAAACCTTCTATTTACCTCCTCTAGTCGATTATTCTTGATCCTACAAGCAAGTGGCAGCAATGGGGAGGAGAAAGAAGAAAACCCTATGGCATTGCCCTTATTGTGCTCCCGAGTTGGGCCAGGCTGGTCCAACCTACTCCACTCCTCTCCTTTTGTTTTTAGGGTATTACAACTACTTTTTTGATTCTCGTAGAAATTAAAGTACTTTCTTGAAAATGTCTGCAAAATTTGATTTTCTTGCGTACATGATTTGCTCAAAAGTGCTAATATTTGAAAACAGGTGGTGTATATGTATCAATATTGTTCTTTTCTTCCAAAACAAAGGTCATATCTCACCGACCAAGTTATAGGCCTATTAGGGGAGAACCGCAGAAGTATATAAATCTCTGAATTTTAACATCTACATATTGTGGATATAAGTCATGTACTGTAGTGGTGTGGATATTTATGACCTGCAAAATTACAGAACTAGGCTCGATTGTAGTATATACTGTCTCGATTTCATCTATATCGTTCAAGATCACATACGAATATATCTCTCCATATTTTTCCTCGTACACGGACAGAATTTAAAATTTTAAATAAAAAAAATATAAAACACAGCGTAAAAAAAACTCACCATATTCCTTATCCATTTGTCCTATCACAGATCGCTGGTGGACTGATGGCGTCCGAGCTGTATCGGAGCCGGTCTGATGATCCATTGGACATTTGGACGATGCCCTCGTAGTCCACGCTGAGGTGTTTAGCAGCAGCGTCCGTTGGCAGCAGCATGTACGACGAATGTGCTTCCCTCAGCGTCTTTTGTTCAGTCCCATTTACTAATCTCGGCAGATACAAGCTCTATAGTTACTATCTTTTCAACTATATAATTTTAAGATAAAATCTACAAATTAATTGTAACAAATACCGTCCTATCAAAATCACACGTAAGTTTCTCTCCATACCTTCTCTCGTGAACAGTCAACCAAAATCACATGCAAATCTCTCTCCGCACATTCTCTCGTAAACAATTAGAATTTAAAATTTTCAATTAAAAGTTATAAGACAATCTAAAAAAACCCACACATATTAATTCTCAACAAGCTATCTGATCTTGGGCAGTTCGCGTGTATGGCACCAGCCCCGGCCCAGACAAGAGAGCCAGCCGAGCCAGGAAAATAATGAGTGGAAATGTAGATCCTCCTAGAACAAGATGAGGCGCCAGAAAATAACACAGATGGCAGATTCCAATTTCCAAAACTAGTCTGGATAGGGAAATATAAAAAAAAAGGGAAGAAAAGAAAGAAAAAGATAGTCCATGGATACAGGGTGGCAGCACGACACACGTACTAGGCATGCAACACACGTACTAGGCATGCCATGCCGTGCCAATACGCTTGCAAACTACAGTACAGGCTGTATGGAAGCTTGCAAGAAGCAGGCAGGCAGCCTAGCAAGCAGCAGCTGCATGGAACGGCGAGGTACCAAACTTGATCCTCGCTCTCGTGCCCTTGCAACGCCTTCCATGGAGAGTGGGCTCCACTGTCTCCGGCCTGTCACTGCTTGTCTTTCCGGCTACCATCACGAGATCTCTTCCGGCGCTGCTTGGAGCCACCGGACTTCGGTTGGGTAGACCGGGCACCGGGAGTAGGCACACGACGCTCACGAGCCAAAGCAGGGAAACCAGCGGCAGGGTTTCTGCAAACCAGCGGCAGAATACATCCAACAAATGTTTTGAGTAAACAATCGGATCACACATTCACAGTTGATAACTAGATTTGTTAGCTTCATGAGGGTTGCATAACCCAATTAGCTCATATCCATGATTCCAAGTTACATGAGCACAGGACAATGTTAGTGATATGCGCGATCCAGAAAGTAACAAGCTAGTTTGTCAGCACGGCTGAGCAATCAAAAGTTCAAAACCAACCGGCAAGAAAGATTTGTTCATCCAGATTAGTGGCCAAGTATGAAACAGGGAACGATCTGTCGATGCGTCTTACCGGTGAGTACGGCAGACTCCTGCATGGCTGTGGGAGCACCAACAGGCCTATCCTTCGGCGTGCTCTGGCGCAGTGCCATGTTCTCAGCTGCGCAGCACTGGAGCGCGTAGCTGAGTCCTTTATATACATCTTCTTCCTCTCCCTCGATTTCATGGCAGAGTCCCTATTCCTCATTTGCCTAATAAATTCACAACACATACCGCTATTGTGAGACCATATTGCCGTGCTTAATAGCATAAGAACCAACATGACGAAAATTTGACAGCACAGGAACCAACATGGATGTGTATGTAAATGTAACCGTTAAGCCCAACCCTGAAATCCTCACATAACCAGCAAAGCAAATTGGCTGCTTGTGTGATTTACACCTATACGGAATCATGACTTTGAAATTTGAATCTCCTCTTCAAGATCAGGAATCGGTATAACAAATTTCTTCCATTATTAAGTACTATTCAGCCTATGCCGTCACAACTGAAGTTTGGTAAGTTCACAATTTTACACACATTATGAATTTCGTTAAGTATCATTCATAGGTAGCTAGGATGTAAATTCACGAGTTTCACAAACAAGCAAGATCAAACGAAATCCACAATTTTTAGATGGCCAAATTTGATATATGCCACTCAAAAAGTTGCCACTTCAAGATATGTCGCTCAGTTTCTTGAAATTCGAAATTTGCCTTCGGTTTCTTCCTTTTCTGACATGTCATTATCACTCATTTTCTCGTATATCCTTTTCTATTCACTATTTTCCATATATTCCAAAAATGAACAGCAGGTTTGCCCCTTATCTATTCCTCTCATCCCTTTGTTTTCCCTGCCAAAGCTTCTTCATCATCCCCGGTGCCGCCCCCTCAGAGCCCCCGAGCTCCTCCCCACTCGCTCCCGAGCTCCTCCCTCCCCCCTGTCATGCGCGGATCCAACCTCCCGCCGCCCCAGAGCTCCTCCTTCCCGCCCCGAGCTCCTCTCTCTTCCACGGTCCTCTCGAAGCCGGATCCAGCCTCCCCGCCGCCCCAAGCTCGTCCCTCCCCTCGCCAATTCGACCACGGCCACTCATGACCGCAGCCGCGCACGACCACGGTTGTCCACAACTGCAGCCGCGTACGACCGCCGCCGCCATGACCGTAGCCGTCTTCAATCACGACGACGGCCGCCTTCGACCACGACCACAATGAGACCATAGCGAGGAAGGGAGCGGTGTGGAGGGGGCAGCGCAGAGGAGGTGACAAGGAGGGGGCCTACGAGGAGGCGCAGCTACTGGGAGGCGGTCTTGGGAAGGCTGGGAAGGAGCCGAGAGGCACCGGAGAGGAGGGAGGAGCTTCGGCGGGAAGAATAGGCAAGGGTAAAATCGGTAATTCATCTTTAGAATATATAAAAATCAGATAATAGAAAACAAAACCAGAGAAAATTAGTGATAATAGCATATGTAAAAAAAGGAACAAATAAATTTCGAATTTCAGAAACTGAGTGATATATCTCAAGTGACAATTCTCTAAGTGATATATATCAAATTTTGCCTTTGTAGATGATTCACATGTGCTAACTCCT
This sequence comes from Bonia amplexicaulis, assembly GCA_036346245.1. Lineage (NCBI taxonomy): Eukaryota > Viridiplantae > Streptophyta > Magnoliopsida > Poales > Poaceae > Bonia > Bonia amplexicaulis. The sequence continues at coordinate 2,871,747 of CM070751.1, forward strand.
GCGCTAATATAACAAAATTACCATACTCCTCCTCTTCTTGCTGATGGGATCATCGCCATCCACCTCCCCTCCACTTTCTCCACTTTCTCCGCATCCGGCGCAACCTCGTTCTCCTTCCCGGAGTCCCCATCCGTGCTTCTCCCCGCCTCGCTCTCCTCCTCCTCCTCCCTGCCGTCGAACAGCGCGTCAAAGAACTCCTCCACGCTGGTTCCCTCCGCCCCATCCGCCCCCGTAGGTTCCTCCCCCATCAGGAACCTCTCGATCTCCGATAGCACCTCCTCCCCCGGGAGGGCTCGCCCGGAAGGTCACCGAGTCCGGCGACCCCGCCTCCGCATCGGGCGGCGTCGGCGTCGGCGTCAGCGGGGAAGGAGACGGAGCGAGGAGGTCGGAGACGGCCGAGTGGCCGGAGAAGGAGGCGAGAAGAGCGTCGAGGTCGAGGTCGGCCTCCATTGATGGAGATGTGACGGTGAGAATTTTTTTTCGTCGCGGTCTCTGGTCGGTGTTTATATAGAGCGTGCTCGCGTAGCTTGGTTATTGCTTAGGGAGGAAGGAGAGGGAAGGTTCGCGGGAGCTGGGGGAGTGGAGAGGCGGGGCCCACGCGGTGGTGTCGTGGCCTGGTCAATGGGAGGGATCGGATGTGCCACGTCGGCTCGCGGGGTTTTGCTGAGGGGTTTGGGCTGGGTTTGGTTGAGTTGGGCTGGCATTGATGGGCTGGGACCTACGGTGTGCTTGGTTGATATGGGTCTGTTCTTTTTTGTTGCGGCTTATGGCTTTTAATTGAAAATTTTGAATTTTGGTTGTTTACAGTGCAGATTATAGAGAGATCGATACTCACTTGCGATTTTGGCTGTTATAGATGTTAAGCTTTTAATGTGTACTACGTTTAACATGTAGACCCCGTCTTGAGAAAATACTCCGTTTAAAAGTTAGGTACTGTAGCGGCTGCCAAAAACCGGTCGGCTTGTGCCCTGTCGAACACCCCCTATGCTCTGTGGGCTTCACAAGAACACCTATCAATTCCAGCATACACGATGAGGCCCATTTATTGTGCTATGACTAAGGCCGGTTATTGTTGCAATAGCTAATGGGCCGGTTTGGCAACGGCTGCGGTTTAGACTTTTGGCTGAAATTTTTAAATTTTGGCTGTTTACGGCACAGATTACGAAGAGAGGGATACTTACTTGCGATTTTGGATGGTACAAATGTTGTGCTTTTAATGTGTACATCGTTTAACTTGTAAACCCCGTCTTGAGAAAATACTCCATTTGAAAGTTATGTACTGTAGCAAAAGTCAAAAGCCACCAGCTTCGGAGGAAAAGAACATGCCCAATATCTTCTTTCTCTACTGACTAGTTTAACACCCGTGTGGTTGCTACGGAAAAAATCATACAAGCCAACACGTTAATCTGTTATTGGTGGGCTTGGCTCGTGTTATCCTCTCAGCTCTGCCGCAGTGCCATATCAAGCTCTATCTCAGGCTTCGCTGCTGATGACTTACACCACGTTCTCGGCCAGGCATCGGCATTATTACATCGCCTGCGACCAAATTGGACCAGATTGGGAAAGCAGATGTAACTCACTCAATGGTGATAAACAAGATGACCTACCGACATCAACGCATGTTACAACCTTAATTGTTAGTGATGATTGAAAAGCAAAGAGATATGTGGGGATGACGGAGACCATATAAAACGAATTTGTGGGAGACAAAATTTTTAATAGTTAATTTGTTTTGTTATAAGGTGATTTTTTGTTAAAGATTTTTTAGACTGGAAGAGGATATAATATAAGAGATATGAGAAGGCAGAGAATGTATCACTTAGCAGTCAGCACTCCTAGGCTCCTCCTTCTACGGAGTAGAAATATAAAAGAGATTTCGTCATTCACCACACCTCCGAGAACAATTCTACATGTGCCAACGGATGGGCCCATCTGTCAGCGACCATGTTCCCCGTCTCGTGAGTGCCTGCACTTACTCGCGCAACCATCCTGCTCCCCCACTTCTTCCCCCCAACTCTTTCCTCTCCAATTCGCATCTCCTCCTTCTCAGATATGTTGCCCCTCTGATTTGCATGCGACCTGCATGATTAGCCACAATGATCCCAATTTTCAAGGTCTCACAACCGCTCGAGGCAGTAGTGTGATGGTTGGAAAAGGAGATTGAGTTGGACGAGGGTGCTACAACGAGGGTGGAGGAGGAAAGGGCGTTGCGAGGAGGGCGGAGGAGGAAATCCACGAAGGAGGCACCGAAACTCGCACCGGTGAACAAGTTGGTGCTGACGACTACAGAGGAGGATTCGAGTCTGGCTTTGGTTCCTACTCATTCTAATTTTACTCACCATGAGTGAAACTAACTCTTGAGTCTTGATTTCTTTTTTTATGTGATTTGTTGTTCTTGGTTCATTCTTATTAAGTAGTGCATTCAGGAAATCAAATACTCTTTAAGGGAGATCACCATTAAGGATACGACTATGGTCGTCATCGTCTAAGGCCCCGCTCATTTTGGCTTGAGTTTCTGCCTTTTGGCTTATTTTTCACTATTCTCTGATTGGGTCAAATATGTTCCTGCGCTTATTGGTGGTGGTGCCTTTTTATTTTCCCATGTATAATTTCAAGGGTTTTTGATAGACTTAGGTGTAGTTTGTCTATATTAATTTTCAAGGATGACTTCTTAGTTTTTTCAGCAATATAAGCTAATGTGTTCCCTAATCGGCTTAATCTGATGTTGAATGTGATGCTTATTTTATCTTGATAGTCTCCTGAAATAGCAATTACTTGGGTTCTTTCCCAAACTAAGCTGTGTGTCTCAGGTCGATGAACTGGGTTGGAGCTCTAGTACATTGGCTCCTACTTTCCATCTCCTGCTTTGTGCTGCCAATTTATAGGTTCACACATCCTTTTTCCCCCTCTCCTGCTGGATTAAGCATGTTCAGTTTTGTCTGTTTGTGTGCCTGAGTTTCAACGTGTGTAGATCAAGTGTTTCATGAAATTATTAGGAAACCTTTTGGTGTATATTGAGTTATGGTTTCATGGTTTGTGCACACTAGATGTTTGAATTGCCCATAAGAATTTGGGCGAACCTTTTGGGTTCTTGAACTGCACAAAGTCAGTTAGCTATTGTCTAAACAGCTATTCATTAGCTAGATGAATTAAGGGGAACCATTGATTATAGATGCATATAAACCATTATGAATCTCGCCTATCCTTTGGTAATTTTGTGTTGTTAGATTGCAACATATCTGCAAATCATTCAATTGGCACTTGGGCCTTCACCTAGGTTGTTCACTTGTCCTTGAGGATGCCAGGTTTGATGCTATGACATTTGGTGTGGCGAATGGTGACTGCTTCAAAGTAAAAGTGGGTTATGTGATTGAAGGATTAAGATTGAGAGTTTTGTTATTTAATTTCTATCTATTTGCAAATTTTCTCCTTCTTTATCATCAGGATGCGGCGGCGACGGCTTCAGCTGGGAGGGGGCCGATTAGCTGAATGGAGCTCAGGCTGGCAACTTAAAAATTGCAAGAGTAGTGTTTCAGCAAGTGCTAGGAAAAATTGGGTCGATTTCCTATTTTAGAGTATTTAGATTTTGTAGTCAATGTTTGGATGCATATTTATTGTAAAAATACCAATACAATTAGTGATTTATAATTATGGACATATAATATTTATATGCTTCACACCACAAGTGTATGTAACATGAAATAATATTTATGTGTTTTACACAAAATTATATGATGCACAACATGGATTTCCATTGTAATGTATGAGGATTTAACTAGTACAATAATACGTTGGACTCAAACTTATGGTACGATGGGGACGAGGAGCACGAGGCCATAGATTAATGCTATCAAATCATGGATGAAACAAGATCAATCTTTATGTTAACATAAATTGCTCTGCAAAAGCTCAAAGCCGGCGTATCTGAGCCAGTGGCCCTGTAAGGGAAGGCTTCTTCTAGATTGTGACGAATAAACTAGAGAGAACTCATGGCAGCGACCTGCGCGTGCCAGAGCCAAAATCAAAATCACAAGCCGATCCAAGGTGCACATCTGACACAACGCACGCCACGGTCGCACGATTCAAATAAAGAAGGTCAGGCCCCACCTGTCACTGACGTGCCGCGGATAAATCCTCCCCGTACCCGTAGCCAAGCCCACACGCCGCTCGCCAGAGAAGCACCAGCCATTTCAAACGCCGGGGCTCCACGCTGACACCCACGCCGCTGCCCAAACTCCAAAAACTCTCCGATTCGTTCGAACCCCCGATCCAAATCGCACCCAAAAAAAGCCTCGAACTCCAATCCACCCGTCGCGAATTCAAACAAGCCTCTGCTGCTCCCTCGCCTCGCCTCCCCTCCCGCATTCGCATCGCGGGCGCCGCCTCGTCGCCGTTGGGGCGGCGGCGATGGAAACCCTAATGGTGGACCGCGTCCACAGCAGCCTCCGCCTCTTCATGCACCGCAACGCCGTCTTCCTCTGCGAGCGCCTCTGCGCCCAGTTCCCCGCCGAGGTACCAGCCCAGCCCCCCTCCCCCGCTTCCCGACGAGGCTAGGCTAGGATGGCTCGATTTGGTGCGCCTGTCCATGAGAATAATTCGGTGGGAGTTAGAACGGGCGTTCGGCCGGCGTGGGGCGGCGATTCGGCTTTGGGAGCGCACCTGCGGGGCTCGATTTAGTGATTCTTTTAGTGTTTAGGGGCGCGTTTGGAGCTTGAGCGGTGGGAGGGGGTAGGGTTTGTGGGGAGCTTGAGCCGCAACGCCTTCCTCTAGCTATTTCGGGAAATGGTTTTAGTTTGTAGGGAACTGGAGTAGCGCGTATGATTTCTCTAGGGTTTATGGAGGATTTAGGTTGACACGGGGCTTTGCAGCCTGAATTGGGAGAGTTTCGCATCTTGTTTTAGTGATTTTAGTGAGTAATGGCTACGGCGATGCAAATTCGTCTTACAGGGGAATTTTCCTTATTTAAATCTCTGGGTAGCTATAACTGTAACCATTTTAAGGTATTCGGTAGTGTAGATTATTATATGGCATGCCCCTTCCATCTTTTCTCGTTCTTTTAGTAGCTAGAGCTTGTGGGTTTAGTTATTTATTTGGTTTTTTTTCTGCTGTAGTTTTCAGGAATTCAGGTAGGATTAGGTTTGGGCAGATCAAATGTATATGGTTTTATTTTTTAGCCAGTATTAAGCTAAAGCTGAATAGTTAGTAACCCTGAATCCAATGCCAGTTTTGCTGTTGTATGACCTTTTCCAGTTTTGCTTATTGAAGAGAGAGCATACTTTAATTTTTCTTAATCGGTTCTGATCACCATTGTATGCTGTACTAAATGCTCTTGCCCTTTGTCCTGTGCATAGACCAATGTGCAGTTGCTAGCGACTTGCTACCTCCACAACAACCAGGCCTATGCTGCATACCACATTTTGAAAGGTAATACCATCTGCTCACCATTTTGACAAGTCCTTGTAGTGTAGGAATGCTAATACATGATTTGAAAATAAAAACATGTGAGCACACTATTTGTCCATCTTTTGGGCATATTTCTCTTTCCTGTTTTGCAAATGTAAGTATTTTTTCAGTTTTGGGTATGAAAGTGGTTCTGAGTTATTTATGATTTTGTTTCCTATATGCTATGAAGGGAAGAAGCTGCCAGAGTCCCGGTACTTGTTTGCTATATCATGCTTTCGGATGAACCTCTTGCGGGAAGCAGAAGAAACTCTGTGTCCAGTCAATGAACCAAACATGGAGGTATATAGCATGTTTGTAAACTCTAATTGTTTCCTGTTTTCTTAAAATATCTCATCAATGGTCTTATATTTTGTCATTAGAGAGTGTGTGCAAAAACTCAAGTTTTGCTGTGGATAAGGGGTTCCATAAAACATCATTTGTTCTAAGAAAGAGCAGTTGTTCTGTGGTGTCTTGTGGTTTCCAAAATTAGAAGTAGAAAAGAGGATGTATAGCGTGTTTGATGGATTATGAACTAAGAATTCCGATGCTGGAGCAACTAGCACATTCCAAAGTACTAGTTTGAATAATATTAGACCTGGTTGATGTATCTTGACTGTCAAGGCAATTGTACCAACTATGTTATAAAAGTGAAAACCAGATGTGTATACATTCCCTTCAGTTCTTGGAAATTCTGGATTTATGATAAGTGATGTACCAGATAAATATTGACAGTACTAGATTAATACTTGGCACTGCATGCAAATGGAGCGACATTCTTTTTTGTTTTTCTTTTCTGGAGCATGACATTCTTCTGAGGTTGTGCACCAACTATTTGATTCTACAGGGATGAAGTAATGAAGTGAAAAGAAAAATCAATTACATCTTCGCCTGCTTTATTCTTTTTTGGCAGCTTGTTACTTATGTTGTTTCTTATCCTTTGTGCAGGTTCCTAGTGGTGCAACAGGACATTACCTTCTTGGACTAATTTACAGGTTCATTTTTTATGGCATAACCGAATTAGTGTTTGCAGCATATTTTGATTTGCGGCACATAGTTCATTATATCTACCTCATCTGCCTGTAGGTACACTGGCAGAGTGTCTGCTGCAGCTGAGCAATTTGTACAGGCTTTGACTCTAGATCCTCTTTTATGGGCAGCATATGAGGAATTGTGTATATTAGGTTGGTGCATTATACACCCATAATTGAAGTTTTCAAGTAGGTTCATACTTAATTTTGATACACTAGAAGTACTTGCATCAAGTGTTTCTTCACATCAAAGTTTTTGTAAGGTTTAGTAGTAGAGAATGAAAAATACGATGCAGATTTTGCAGGATGCACCTTCCGAAATATGTGATTTATAGTGGATCTTTAAATGTTCTTCATATGCATTGCATTGTAGGCGGCTGTCTTGCTTCTAACTTAACATTTTGAAATATGGGGAGTTGGGGACTTCTGTATATCAGAACATTTGAGTGTCACTGCAATAAATTCTGTATATAAATATGCATTGATATGCATTGCGATCCAGCCATTCTTTTTTAGCTTGATGTTATCAATGAACACACATATTTTTTATCAGCCATTACGCAGAACATTAGGCCATTACCACTATAATTAGTGATCACACGAATTATTATCCTTGCTTTTCTGTTGCAGTTACACTATGGCTCAATATTCCTTGCATGGAAGGCCTCATCCACACTAAAAATCTACAAGTACACTTTGAAAATGCGGGAAGTTATAAACAAACCCTAAAAGTGTGTCACCATCTTGCAGGTGTTGCCGAAGATGCAAACGAGTGTTTTAGTGAAGCAACTGCTTTACGTCTCCAGCAGGAACACGCATCCACATCAAATCCGGAAAAGTCGAACTTTGTCAATGAAAACCGAGTTCTATCGTCCAGTATGTCAGCAAGCCTCAGGGATATTAGCCCTAAGCAAATCAAACATGTGCATGCTAACAACAGAGCAGAAGTACCTGGTTATCCTCATGTAAGAGCAACTGCATTGCACGTGCAGAACAGTGTACCATCTAATGTAGCACAGTTTGACACCCCGTCACCAACTGTAACACAGGTTAGTAGAACCTATTTGATTATTCGCTCTGTAGGATCATTGTTATTATTTTTATATAAAAATAGGACCCTGTAGGATTATACTTTCAGTGTAAATTTGAACGACTAGATATAATCAACAGTTGCTAGAAGCATGTTAAGCAGCCAGGAATGTGTTATGTTTCACATTTTGTGGCACTGGCGGAGATGGCTTATGTTAAGCAGGCAGGAATACCTCAGAAACTGCATGTTTGATCTATCCGGATTTTTTATATCATTTTTTCTTTGCAAGACTCTGAAGATAAAGAGCTGTGAGGCTTGGCATATCATAATTATTTTTTTGTAGCAGTTAATTTTCTATGGCTTGTTTTCTTGGACAGAGAGGAAGTAATAGTGAAACATAATAAGAATTTGAAGTCAGTAGTGCTTGGAGACCTCATTCCTTCATTTACAAGATTTAGTTCGTAACTTATTCGACTTGTTTCTGTGGCAGAGTTGCATTTTACTTAATTTAATTAATTTTGCAGACATCTGGTATTCTTCCACCACCACTCTTTAGGAATGTCCATGCTTATCAGAATACAACAAGTGGTGGTGCTCCTGCCAAACCAAAGGTTAATGGAGCGAACCAACCACTTAGGAGAAAATACGTGGACGAAGCAAGGCTAAAGAAGGTTAATCTTTCATGAATTGAAACCTGCTCTCTTGTAACTTCCATATTTTCCTACATATTACCTTATCTTTGGAGCTTCTAGGGGTTTCTCTGTATGTCAAGTCATTGTAGTGCGCATTTTTTCTCTTAATGTGGATACTGGATACTCCTCTTTTTAGTATTTTACTTAAATACTCTTTGAAAAGGATACATGGAATTGGAGTCGAATGCACATTGGTTTGGTATTTTCCATTTGCTCGTACTAGTGCTGCTTGCTAATGTTTCAGTATTGATTGTGAATGTAGTCTTAACCTTCTGGCTGTTTTGAGTGTAAAATTCCAGTCATGGTTCTTTACATCAGAATTCAGAATGTCGGTTCCTTGCTATTACCTAGTGGTCCATAGTGTCAGGACTGCAGTCATGTTTTTTAGTTTATTTGCTATTACATGGTGATTTGTATTGTTCATTAATTACTAATCACCAATTCACCATATTGGCTGCAAGCAGTTCCATTCTTCAGTACCAATCAATTGTGTACCAAACTACCAACACGTAACCAGAGTGTCATGATATAATATGCTTGATTCTAGCTGGTTTGCTAATGCCTTGCAGTATTATTCTGATGATGTTTATCTGATTGCTAGATTGTTGCCTCATTTTCTATTTGTCTATTCTTTTTTTATCCTCTATTCCTCTTCACATTCCAGCAGTGATGTATGCAATAATTGTGGGATACTAGGAAATGAAATGATTGCTATATGCCTGCATATTTTCTGTAACATTCTCATCTTGTTATCACAAGTTCGTCCATGAACCATGATATAATACTCAGTGGATGTGAAACTTGTTAAATCTTTACTTTGGTTCCTTTGTGATCTTTCTTTTCTTAGTGCCTTTTGTTGGAATGGCCCCTGTAACTTTTGTTGGAATGGCACCTGTAATTTAATATAGGATGAGGATCTATATGTTTTTGTTGTTCTGTTACTTTGAGATCTGGCTGTTGATAGTTAGCATATTGTTTTTAGTTTGTGCTTTAATTTTTTTGCTTATGGTGATATTAAACTGAAGACACTTTTCAGGTTTCTGGAAGGCTGTTTAATCAGAGTAGTGATTCAGTACCTCGAAGAAGTGCAAGACTTTCTAGAGATACAACACTAAATTCGAATTCAAATATCTCGCAATTTGGAGGGAATGGAACAGATCACTCGTCAGGTAAATTGCGAGTAAACTCGTCCACGTCATCAAAATTGTGTTCAACAGCCATACGTTCTGTGCAAGTTAGGAAAGGAAAGCCACGGACAGCAGAAATTTTTGTTGAAGGTGATTATCATTTCAATGTGGATGATTCATCAAATTATATAAACCTAGCAAAATTTGGTTGATATGTTGTTATGTTCCTGTGCAATATGGATCCATCTGCATATTTTCCTAGATGTTTATGATTCAACATTAGTTATAAACTTATATTAAGCCATCAAATTTGTATTATTTTGTTCTGCCCAGTACCCGTACATCTCCTAATGTCGGTTCAAAATTTTAAGCATCTATAATACTAACAGAACATTATCTGTTCTCTCTTCAAGTGTATACCTGTGTTTATTTACTTTCAGTTTCTTTTTTGACATAGCGCAGGAACAGCAGGACTGCTTGTCTCTTTTCTTTGGCATGTCGCTTTGTTTGTTTTTTAGGAACATAAATAAAGTGTTACCTCCATATTCATATATTTTCTGATTCTATGCTATTTTGAATTCCTCGCTCCTATATGAAAATTCTCCCTAATCGTTGAGATCAAATATTGAAAGAAATATCTTTCCATGAAATCCTGTTTCAAGAACCCTGACAGAGATTACTAAATGAAGCCATATGTTTCTCCTTTACCGGATCACTACTATTCTTTCACCTTAGCTTTTGGCTTTTGCTATAGAGCATTTACATAGTTTTGAGGAATTAATATTATACTTTGTAGGTATAGTTTTTTTGCATTAGGTTGCACCACATGGATGGTGCAGCATGTTCTACACTTCTACTCAACCATATTCATGAATGATGGAAGTGATTTTTCTGAATCTTAGGAGGCAGGTATGAAGCTGTCGATGAAATGTGGACAGATAATATAGCAGCAACTTCATCTTCTGTAAGTATAGCTGATGAAAGATGCTTTGAGCAAGATAAAGCTGAACAAATTCTGTCACAAGACTCCAAATTGGCGATTGGTATCAGGGAGCTATTGGGACTTCTACGGACACTTGGGGAAGGCTATAGGCTTTCTTGCTTGTTTAAGAGCCAGGTATGTTAAAGATGTTAGTGTTACAAATGTTAACCTTCTAACCAGTGATGTGGCTAATTTCATTCACTTAATGGTCAGGAAGCATTGGAAGTCTATAGAAAACTCACAGAGCCACAATTTAATACTGGTTGGGTTCTATGTCAGGTACAACACATGCACTACGGTTGGAGATTTCCCTATATGCTTTTGATTCTTGTAATGGAAATTTGGTGTGTTTGTTTGTTATCTATTGCGATACATAGAGGGGGTTTGCATAGCACTCCCTACGTTTATTTTTATAAGGTGCCCACATATTTCAAGATTCAAACTTTATAATGTTTGACCAACAATATATAGGTTTAGTGACACTAAAGTGGTATTACATTGGTATTTGAATACTTTCATATGACCATGCTTTTGTAGTTATTAGCAATATATCATAAAAAATTAAAGGTCCAAAATAAAAAAATCAATTTAGGAGACCGTGCCAAGTCAAACAGCGCCTTGTAAAAATCATTGGGGGGAGTATTGTGGAGTGACTCGGATGACAACTTTGTTTGCTTCCTCTGGTTTAAACTTGAAAATGACTTAAATCAACCCGATGACGTAATGAATTCATGATGGTCTATTTATTGGGAGGATAAGATGATAGCCTGTGCTGCTTGTTGATCTTTTGTTTGAGACAATTTGAGGATCGAAATTTGTAAGCTTACAACTCAGACGTCAACCTTGAACACTGACTGTTTGAGTTGGAATCTGACTACTTTCTTTTAATATAGATGCACACGAGTCCCTTAATTGCAGATACTTAATTTTCACTCTAATAAAAGATCGGTCTCTACTTTTATAAAAACTATATCATAACATATTTTGTACTATATGTTGGAGTGTGTGTGTGCTATTATGTAATCTTGTAAGGACCTCTTTGAAAATCTAGTAAATAAAAGGAGTGTGGGTGTGCTGTCAACAAGACTGTATATAGGTATAAACCACACTGTCATTTTCATCACGACAGTATAAATTTGTTTTGTTGGCAAGAAAAGCTCATTTTCGTTTTGGTCAACTATGCAGGTTGGGAAGGCATATTTTGAATTGGTCGATTATTTAGAAGCCGATCATTTCTTTGAGTTAGCGCATCGACTATCACCATGCACATTGGAGGGAATGGACATCTATTCCACTGTTCTTTATGTAAGTGAACTCACTGCTGATGGACTTGCCTACTTTATTGCCACCTCTAGCTCTAAGCTCACATGCTTCTTTTGCAGCATTTGAATGAGGAAATGAGGCTAAGTTACCTTGCTCAAGAGCTTATTTCTATTGATCGACTATCTCCTCAAGCATGGTTTGTCTTTTATCCCCTTAATGTGAATAATCATGTTGGCTCCTTTTCTTTTCCCAATATTTCAATTTTGCTTTTTTTTCCCTCTCTCCATCTTGCAATGGTTCATTTTTGTTTGAACCTGAACATGGGGTTAACAGAAACTAAAGTTGAGGATTATGAAAAGAAAATTTCTGGTTGGTCCGATTTTGGTTTAACCATGTTAAATGTGGTTTTTTCTCAATGCAATGCAAAACAGCTGGATGGGTCTACGGGACAATTGCAATTCTTTAGTGGAAATGCTTTCAAACTGACCCACCCCTCATTACATAATATGATGTTACATTTCCTAATGCATCTGTTTTGAATGTGCAACAGGTGTGCGGTGGGAAATTGTTTTGCCTTGCGGAAAGATCACGAGACTGCTTTGAAGAACTTCCAACGTGCTGTACAGCTTGACTCGAGAGTTGCATATGCTCACACTCTGTGCGGTCACGAGTATGTTTTGGCTCCTATAAATATTTATTTTATATGCCTATCTAAGTAAAGTGGGCCATATGTCCCTAAACTTGTGCGGGCATGTCACTTGGGTCCCTAAACTTGTATAAGTGTGCAAACAGAGGTCCAAACCACACTTAATTAGCAATTAATGATCATGTGGCAGTTTGACCCTATTTAAGCCAAAGTTCGACCCTGTGATTGCTAACTAATATCAATCAGAAGCTTGTAAAAATTGGCCAATAACATGTGTAAACTTCCTTAAATCCAACAAAATCAGTTCTCTAATGATTACAAATGGCGATCACATGGTCAAATTCCGAGTTAGATTGAGCTAAGGTGTTGTGTCATCTCTAATTACCAATAAAGTAGGATTTGGATATTTGTTGACCCACGTATACAAGTTTCGAGACGTAAATGTGCAATTCTCAAGTTTAGAGACCTATGGTGCAATTCACTCTTTTCTATTTCATCCTGTATTCATGTTTGATGCCAGCTGTCAAATTTTCTAATCCTACTGCCATTCCTTGGAACTATAGGTATTCTGCGTTGGAGGATTACGAGAATAGTATTAAATTCTACCGATGTGCACTTCAGGTAGATGAAAGGCACTACAATGCCTGGTATGGCCTTGGAGTGGTGTACCTTCGCCAGGAAAAGTTTGAATTTGCGGAGCATCATTTCAGAAGGGCATTTCAGATAAATTCTCGCTCTTCTGTTCTTATGTGCTATCTTGGGATGGCCTTGCATGCTCTAAAGGTTTAGATCATTTATCGTCTTCAAACCCTTCATCATCTTATGGACAATGCTTAACTATGAACCTTCTTTCTGAATTCAAACTTATCAGAGGCATGAGGATGCATTGGAAATGATGGAGAGAGCTATATTTGCTGATAAGAAGAATCCACTTCCCAAGTATCAGAAGGCTTTAATCCTTGTAGGCCTTCAAAAATATCCAGAAGCTTTGGATGAGTTGGAGTGGCTAAGGGAGATTGCACCTCATGAGAGTAGTATGTATGCACTGATGGGAAAGATCTACAAGCAACTTAATATTCTTGACAAGGCTGTATTTTGCTTTGGCATTGCCCTGGATTTAAAACCTCCCGCAGCTGACCTTGCTATAATTAAGGTATATCACTATCCTATTTTCCTTCCACCTGCCCGCTGCCACCTCCACCCCTTTTCTAATTCCCGCACTTTCCTTTTTTAAAAAGCTTATCTCTGTGTCTCTTCCTAGGGTGGTCCAGTAATCATTGCTAGTAAAATTGTTGCATTTATTTTTAATTTCTTGCCACTACCTTACTTGTCTCATTGGTTGGAATTCATTTGTGTTTGAATAACTGAGTTACACGTTCGTCTGATGTATGGCAGTCTGCAATGGAAAAAGTACACCTTCCGGATGAACTGATGGACGATGACATTTAAGTTCACTCTACAGCACAAATCGAGGAACGGGCATTTAGTCAGATCTTAGATGCCCTGCTTGTGCTTTTCGAGTTCTGGCTTGTGCTTTCCAAGGGAACTCGGAGATTCAAGGAAGAAACCACACCATCCTGAATCAGAATTTGCCGCTCGTATGGATTTTCTTCGGGTGTTATTGTACCATTAACCATGCAGTTTTGTAGCATTAGCTGTAACCTGTAAACCGAGAGCACAAGCACAGCAGCTGCTGCAGTAGTTTAGATGTACAAGTTGAGTGTTGGCAATGAGGCATGTATCATTGTACAATTGTCAGATGACCAAAAGAAATCATTGACAAACAATGAAAATTAACGGAGGATGAGATCCTTCTGATTCAAGCAGATCACGAATCGCATCGACTTTCTTTTCTGGTGTCATATTCAAGGTTGGGAGCATTTCTGTACAAGTCAAAAGCTATGGAGAAGGTGGAGGATGCTTCTCCGAGTCAGCCTCATTCCACTGTAGTAGGGAGATAGTTTATCAAATTTGTGCATGGCTTTACATGCAAGCATTCTCTTGCCATGCTAGTGTGCTAGTCTTTATGATTGCTGGCTGCTAACCCGGCATCATTAAGAAATGACTGAGGAAGAATTTTACAGCAATAGGCAGTAGTTTACTTTCGCATGCTGTAATGTGTAATGCCTGTTTATTTACATGAACATGGAAATGATTGGGTAAGATCTATTTTTGGTCCCCTCAAATATGGTGGCTGATCAGGTGCACAAAACACGAGGTGTCTTCACCATTTGAATCTATATTGCAGCGCATTATTAAGGTCTGTTTTTCACGAACATGAACTTTTAAATGAAATTTTGAATTTTGGTTGTTTACGGTACAGATTACGGAAAAACAGATACTCACTTGCGATTTTGGCAAGTACAGATGTTGAGCTTTTAACGTGTATATCGTTTAACCTGTAGACCCCGTCTAGAGAAAATACTCCGTTTGAAAGTTAGGTACTGTAGTAAAAGTTAAAAGTCGCTGGTTTCGAAGAAAAAGAACATACCCTAAGTAGTCATTTGAACTTGTAGATGTCACTCAATGTTTTTACGTATGGTGAGCTGCATCAAGGCATCAACCGGTTTTCTTACTCTCTTCCCCCAGTACTGGAAAAGTGGAGGTATTTAGCTGCAATGAGTTGTCACAGTGCTGTCGTTTCTGTCTGATCAGATATAAGTACATCTGTGAAGCAGATCTCGCTGCTAACTTTGCTACTGTTTTCATGCTGAATTTTGAGGCATCTTTCTCCGCGAAACGCTTCCTATACATGGTTCTCTGCTGCTAACCATGTTGCTTTAGGCCTGTTTTTTTTTGTTGAAATTTATGGTTTTTGGCTGGCTTGTGGCTTTTCAACTGTTCGTACGAGAGATTACAGAGTAACAGAAACTTACGTGTGGTTTTTACTGATATAAATAAAGTCAGTAGAGTATGTACTATAATTAACTAATAGATTTTATTTTAAAAAAATATTTTGTTTAAAAGTTAGTTAAAAAGTCCAAAAAAAAACAGTCTAGTTTGTTGCTCTCTCCTCTCCTATAAAAGATTTGAATATGACACGATATTTGGGCAGCATCACCATCCACATTGACTTCGAAAAGTAGCCCGTTAATTAACAGTATATTCAGCGTAACCGACCTACCAACGCCACGCAACAAAAAGTGTATATGCCGTGCTGGTCCTCACTAGCTCCTGTAATGAGCTAATTGGTAAACGGAGGCTACACCGGTACACATATTGACGAAATCCAGTGGGGCCCGTCGCCTCGGGTGCAATTATTGGAGCGATCGCGACAACGACGCCGAACGGAAACCACGTCGTCTTTGGCCTCGCCGTGCCGGTACGACGCCCATCCTAATCAGACGATTTCGCTTGTTCTCACGCGAGATTTCCCTGCTTTTTAGCGAGATGCACGGTGCTTGCGGTTGTTGCCTTGTTGGTGCATGTGGTTGTGTGTGCCCCTGTCATTTCTTTTCGTTCTTGCTTTAGTACTAGTTGCTTAAGGCTGTATTCAATATGGTTTAAGCTTATAATTTAAACTTATTTTTGCACTATTCATAATTTCGTCTTTTTCTAAATTTTTGATTTTTTTGAGCTTTTTTGTCGGTTCTTTTTTTTTTCTCGTATTCGTTTGCGTTATGCGTGATGGGCTAACATATTTTTATATTTTCAATTTTTAAATTTAATTATGTTAAATAAGCCTCTGTCAAGATGGTGTTTTTTTCGATCATTCTGATGTTTTCATACCATAAGCTTTCAGCCGAACCGATCTCCACCTAATTCGAATGCCATGCATGCGTGTTGAGTGAGTAGTTATGTCTGCCTGATATTGTGATTAGTGGTTTGTATACTTCTACTTGCTTGTGTTGTAGCCAAGTAGCCCGGTTCTTTTAGTTTTTTTTTACCTTTTGTTTTGGTTTCTCCGTAGTCAAAATAAACATGACGTCTATTTTAAGAAGTTGTTTTTTCAAGTAGTTAGAGGAATAATTTATAATTAGAGAGATTATCTCTAGTGCTGTTTTTAGATAAAATAAAAGATTTTAAAAGATAGACTTTTAAACATGCTCTCAAACGCACGGAGAAATAGTTGCCCGTGAGGAGTGACAGGATCAATGCGGGAGGGCAAATTAATGACCCGCGGAGAGTGTACCATTTTCTGATTTTCAGTACCAATGAATCTAATGTAAAAAGAAAAACATCAGGATACAATTCAGACGGTTAGCAGACCACCGAGTAACACCCTAAGGATTATCTGCTTGCTTTGGCAGTTAGGCTCTACAGTAACTACCAAACGGCCAGCAGAATCTGGAGGTGTTCGGCAGGACACAAGCTGGTTGGTTTTTGGCAGCTGTTACAATATCTAACTTTTAAACGGAGTATTTTTTCAAGACGGGGTCTACAAGTTAAACGTAGTACACGTTAAAAACTTAACATCTGTACCAGCCAAAATCGTAAATGAGTATCGATCTCTCTGTAATCTGTACCGTAAACAGCCAAAATTCAAAAATTTCAACCAAAAGTCATAAGCCGCAGCCAAAAAGAACATGCCCAGAGACTGAACGTGTACAAGATGCATCAGAAAATATCTATAAGCAAAATTGGTTCGGTGGAGCGTCGACGGCTACACGGGTGGGTTCGGCAAAACTTAATTTTAGTTTTGACTTATATTTACTATAGTACTAGTTACGTACTCGTGCGTTGCAACAAAACTCATTAAATATATAGATAATCATGCTATAGAAGAGAATTGCTTTGATCGGTTGAAAAATAGAGAATAGTGAGAAGTTGAATAAATAGAGCGGTTGGAGGAGAATGAACCTACAACCACCAACTCCTTCTTTTATAATAGTAATATTTACTATAGTAATTAGCTTTTAAACGATGTATTTTTTAAG
Source organism: Bonia amplexicaulis (assembly GCA_036346245.1). Classification (NCBI taxonomy): domain Eukaryota; kingdom Viridiplantae; phylum Streptophyta; class Magnoliopsida; order Poales; family Poaceae; genus Bonia; species Bonia amplexicaulis. Next base: position 2,888,834 of record CM070751.1, read on the forward strand.
GTTAGATCTATAGATAGATTATGATACAAACTGTACCGAGTTTAGTTATATCGGCCAAAATCACACACGACTATTTTTTCTGTATATTGTCTCTCACAAATAGTCCTAAATTTAAAATTCTCAACCAAAAATCATAATCCACAGTCTAAAAGAAACTACATGGGCCAAAAGAAACGGGTAGGACTCAAAGGGTATAATGGACATTTCATGGGCCTTCTCTCATATTACTCAGCCGAAAATGATATTGTAATCGGCGTGGTGTCCTACAATAAACGTTTTTGCCATGTGTTTCAGGAAGGACATAAATTTTTAGTGTCGCATAGTAAATACCACGTACTTACGGCGTCCTTCGGCCCATATTCCCGTTAGAAAATGGACCACGATTGCATCGGAAGTGTGTTACTCTTATCTGCTAACGGTTCGCTAAAGCCCAAACATGCACAGGCCCATTAGCTAACATATATGGTACCGTTACCGTCACTCGGCTCCCTCCACACGGAGGCTAATGGCGACCACCATGCGGAGCGCCATGCTCCTACGGCTCGGCTTCCGCCGCGTCTCCTCCCTCCAGTCCCAGGGCCCCCTGTCCCCCGCCCCGCCGAGCCTGAATGTGGGAAGGGCCAGGCTGGTCCGGCTCCGGTTCTCGGCGGCCGAGGCCGGCGACGACGGGGGCAAGAAGGTGTCGGCGCGTCTGGCGCTGACGCAGCAGGTGCTGCGCAACGCCGAGGAGCGCGCCGCCTCTTCCGTGTCCAACTCCGCCCCCAAGATCACCCTGGGTAACCAACTCCAACTGCCTTAATGCTTTTGTACTGTAATTGATGCCTGAATCCTAACTGATGCCTGCATATCAAGAAAGGAAACGCCTCAAATCCTAGCAAAGGAACCTGGTACTATGAATTGGACTTTTGTTATTTGTAGCTTATGACCCGAAACATAGAATCTGGGGTTAAGATTATGAGATATACTTGGCTAACTGCCAACGGACAATGAGGCTTGCAATGCGTGTATGTGCTGTAAAAGAACGCTATTTACAGAACAAGAGGTGGACATCTGTTGTAGGTCCATTCTACCTAGCCGGCTATCCCCTAGGAGTTATGTCTGATTCATGTGTATCTGCTACTTATGCATCCATTGCATTCTAAGGACATTGTTCTGACGGGACTATCACAGCCCTCTAGAATCTATAGAGCTGACAATGCGGTGAATGCAAGCTGTGAACAAGATTTGGCTGGTCTGTTGTGAATGTGCTTTTTGTTACTGATAGTGTGGAAAGCAAGTTAATCGTGCTTAGAATCGCAGCTAGGCTTGCTTGCCTTATGGGTAGAAACAAAAAGAGGAAAGACTGGGTACGGTTGTGAGGTGATAGTGAACATTTTGGTTAGCAAATTGCTACATCTAACAGTAGTATGTGCCTGTAATTAATCTGAGAGGTAATGGAACATCTTGGCCGATAGTTGCGAGGTGATTCGTGAAAATTGAGAATGCACATTCTTGTCACATATTGTTGAAGATGTTAGTCATGCTCATGCAACACTGAATGATTAATTGTATAGGTGTATATGGACTGGAATAAGAAAAAATGTCCGGATAAATGGCTAAACTCCAAGCATATAGATAGCATCTGTTACAACTCTTTTTGTCAATAGTTTTAGTTCTGCATGCTTTATCCCAGTGTTATGTGTTGATTTCTGATGACTGTGTTCAATTGTTATGTGAATTGCCAACCTGTTCTGAAATACCCCCATTTTATGTCTGCAGATCATTTTTACTGTTAACTTTGCAAGAAGTGGGGGGCCTGGTGGTCAGAATGTTAATAAAGGTTTCACATTTTTTGTTCTCCTATTCCCTGTTCATGAAAACAATTGTTTTCAGTGTTCTCTTTGCATTTTATCATCACAATGAAATTTTCTTTGCATAGTATTTTTTATTGCTCTTGGTTCAGCATTCTGAAACAATCAGTCAGTAGCATGTTTCATTTCGTCTTTTGTCATGATCAAATAATTGTTGTTGGTCCATTAAGTGTATTGTTGTAGCATGGCTATAACAGTAGGTACATAGTAGCCTTCTTCATATGAGACATAGCACTAAGAGAGCTAATGGTAAAAATGAGTGGATCTGGCTCATTGGGGTTTATATACATAAATGTGGTAGGATGAGAAATCCTCATCCTACTCCTTAATAATTACAAAAGGTGAGAGCACATTAGTGTATTACTTTATACTATTGGATCTGTTACATATTGTGCCCGTTGCAAGGTCTAGTCACGGGGGGCTGGACCACCCCTACAACAGCACTCCCTCGACAGCAAGCGCGGAGGTTCCGAGGGGCGAGCTGCCGTGATTGATTGCTCTAGACCCCCGTCCTCCGACAGCAAGTACGAAGGCCCCGAAGGGTAAGCTGATGCAACTGCTAGCTCCAAACTTGGGGTCCGAACGCTCTAAACCTCCCAGAACAGGGTCCTTCTTTGTCTGATCCAAATGTGGTCATAGAGTCCTCCGACAGAGCATGGAAACGGAGCCGAGGGCGGAGCCGTCCCTCCGAGGAGGGTGCTGAAGTCATGGCCGCTCCGTCGAGACAAGCTCCGTCAACGGACAGCATGACTATGGTGAACTCTTATGAGAAGTAAAAATGAGGTACCAGATAATGATCATGGCCGCTGATGGTATAATCACCAGTTCACTGCACAGGCGGACACTCGTATTGCACGATCCTAATGGAACATGCGTGTACAAGAAAATTGGCCGAGACACGCACAAGTTATTTTCCATTTTCAGCCAGACTATACTTGTATAGGTTAAAGTAATTAAGTTTTAAACGGTGTATTTTTTTTCAAATCAGGATCAATAGAAAGATTATAGTAAAAAATATATTGAGTTCAGCTGTAGCAACTAAAATTGCATGTGACTATTTTTCTGTACGTACTACCTCTCGCGAATAGCCATAATTCAAATATTTAAGCCATAAGTCTAAAAAAACTCACCCAAGATCATTTAGTTCCAATTCCTTATCAAAATTTAGGCCCTATTTAATTCGGCTATGACTTTTAGCTATGGCTTTTGGCTGAAATGGCACCGTAACAGTTATTAGCTCTTTTTGAGATATTCAATTAAAGTAAAATAAAGAAAAAATAAAAAACATCGTTATATCTCCACAGATAATATAAAAAAAGAGAGACAAAAACCATATTAAAAATTAATACGTTCTAAACAATTTTTAGTTTCTAGAAAGTAAAAGGTCATCGCTATTTAAGACGACCTTTAGGGTGTCTATATTAGTTTTTTCTAATAGTTTTTGCTCTAGTTTATAAATAGTAATATTTTGTAGAGAAATACTTATGTATGATATTGGCTGATATAAATAAAATCACTATAATGTTATTATAATTGACTAATAGCTTCTGTTTTAAAAAGATATTTTATTTAAAAAGTAATTAACATAGAAAAAACGTTTACTATATAAAAATAGTTTTTTAAAGCCAGAGCTAAGAAAGCCTCACCATGCACGGCCTGTTCATCATCATTATTACACGCTTTAAACAGCATCACACACACATGCCACATCAGTGGCATGCGCGCAGCTGAGAGGTCTCAGGCTGTCAGATGAAGCGCCACTCGGCACGGCAGGCGCCCGCTGTGCGAGCACGGTGGCGCTGGCGCACCGTACACGCCTCCGGGTTCAGGATTGCCGGGCGCATGCCGGCACGGCAGCCGGGCGTGGTGGCCTTGTTTGACTGGCCGGTTTGCCCTCAGCCTGGCCGCTGGCACGTCAGTCAGTTGCGTCGCACCATTTGCCCCGCCGAGACGACCCCGTGTCAAGTCCGACGCGACACGGACGTCATCGAGTGTAGGTTAGGGGGATAAGGATTAAGGAGGCTTTGAGTTGTTGTGGGTCATGCATGGAATCTGGCATATATAGGTCATTGAGTGCAGGATTTGTGTCACACGACGCTTGTTATTTTATTTCTGATGATTGCAGTGGTGGATTTGATCGGTAATATAAATTGTTGTTTGAGCCATTACGGCTTTAATCGGTGTTTGTTGCTTTTACCCCTATGTTCATAAATATACGATGTTTTATAAAATGCACGGTTATACCGGCAACTGTTTGCAACTCATTTATAAGTTTTTTTTAAGGCAAACTCATTTATAAGTTACTGTTTGCCGGATGTTGTCAGTGTATTAGACTTTGGTTCGTTTATATTGCTTTTTTGTTGATAGCTTTTGGGTTTAGTTTATAAATAGTAACAGCTTATGAGGAAATATATAAAGAGAGAGAAATTCACGTGCGATTCACGTTAGATTCGCAATAACATTTTGCGATCGTCGTATGTTGTTACAGTGCGATCAATTTTCTGAAAAAATTTGTGAAGACGATTGAGGTAGCAACAATTTCGTAAATACGAAGGTATGTGATATTGCAATGCAACCAGAAATTCATACACGGAGGAAAACAACGCAATTGTTCATCTGATAAGGGGTTACATGGCACGCAGACTAACGAACCAAGAATGGTACATGCATGCCTTTAGGGAATTAGAGATACATGTGACATATGAACGAAGAGCATCGAACTACTGTGTGGAACGTGGTCATTTGTCCTTGCGACCCAACTTAGCGTTGTACTCCTCGCTGTTAGCCCTGGCCTTGGCCGTCAGTTCGCGCTTTCTCTCGCGTTCCTCCTCACGACCTCCCGTTCCCTGTATCTGCACGCTTCTAAGTGAGCTTGCATCTCCCGCCAGATGCGTTCGCTTCGTTCTTCGCTGCGGCGCCGCTCCTACATCCTCTCGCGTGCCGTCTAGGCGTCAAACTCCTCGTAGTCCAAAGTCCACTAATTGTGTGGGTGGATCTCCCGGTCGATCCATTTGTGGTAGGTGCATAGCGGATCCAAAGACAACGGGAAGAGAGGAGAGCTTGTTAATGACTTAGTGCGTGCAATACAAGAGAACTAACAAAGGGAATGTATTGTAACCCATTCTTACTTTGCGAGTTCAATTTGATTTTGCCAAATTCATGTCCGCGAGGTAGCAACACACAGCATGAGTCGTAGACTAGGGTAGTATCACGTCGCTGCATAAAGCTGTCCCTTTTGGTCTTGTCACTATGTAAAGCCATCCCGTCTGGTCTAGTCACTGTATAAAATTGTTTTATTTGGTCTTGTCACTGAGCAAAGCTGACTCATTTGGTCTTGTCACTACTCAAGGCTGTCTACTTTTATCTTGTTACTGCACAAAGTCACCCCGTCTGTTGTAGTCATTGCATAAAGCTACTACTGTTTGGTTTTGTCACTGCACAAAACTATCTCCATTTGGTATTGTCACTATGCAAAAATGCCCTATTCAATCTAGTCACTGTGCAAAACTGACTTATTTAATCTTGTCGCTACATAAGACTATTTTTTTTGTCATGTCACTGCAAAAATCCACCCCGTCTGGTGTCCAGCGTCTCGCAGGATGAAGTCTAGAGAGAAGTTACTTCATTTGTAGGGTAGGACAGAACTTGTACTTTAGGCTGTGATCGTTTCGCCTTCAGCTTCTGGCTTATTTTTCACTATTTATAAATTCATCTTTTTCTGAACTTTTGGCTTTTTTTTAGCTTTTTTGCCCGTTCTTTTTTGCCCGTATTCGTTTGCGTTGTGCGTGATGGGCTAACATATTTTTATATTTTTATTTTTTAAATTTAATTATGTTAAATAAGCATCATCATTCTGATGTTTTTTCGACCACTCTGGTGCTTTCAGCCATAAGCCACCAAAAATAAGCCCAAATGATCACCACCTAGTTGGCATCACTCGAGAATCCGTGCTGCAGAAAAATAATTTTGTTATGTTGTAGCACTAAATGATTTTATTATTTTAGCAACATTTTCTTACTTGTAGTTATAGGGCCTAATTTAAATTTTATCACAGGGGCGTCAGTATGTCTGGTACGACCCTGTTTATGAGTAAATTAGTAAATGATGTGTTCCTATGTTTTTTTATCAGTGATTTATATAATTTTTAAAGTAAGATGAATAATAAATAGATTTTACTTATCTTTTTATTTGTTTTGATATTAATGTTACTCTTGTTAGATAGAAAAGCACCGAAGCACTACTCATCAGTAAATCTTCACACATACTATTATCTATCTTGTTCATAAGGAATTAAAACGGTGATACCATGGTCATTTGCATCTACGGCTCCTTTGATCCATAATTCTTAACCTCCTAATCTTACAACAAAAATGGAGTATTCGGTAATTTCAATGCATTTTATCACCATCAAAACATAGATAAATGCGACTACTAATATTCATAGGCAGTTGCAGGTTTCTCTCTCCTTTTAAATTGTGAGTTGGATAATCATCTTTATGACTATTTTAAGGCCCGTTTGAAACACGGGATTTTTTTTATTCATGCGAGAATTGAATTGTTTTACGTAAATTTTCTGTATTTTTTTTTGAAATTTATATGAAACACGGAAAATTTGTAAGAATATAACGATATATTATTACTTCTTTGAAACATTTCCACAGAGTTATTCTTGTGAAATCCCTTTGTCCCAAATACGAAAAAAAACACTTTGGCTAACCGTTACGATTTGTGCACTTGTCTACCTAAAACTCACCAGATCATCCGCATCCGTGTCTATTTGGTGGGTAGCGAGAGTAGTGGGAGACGACAATGGCATGGCTGGTTGGGCTGTATGGAAGGAGGGCGGTGGCGATGGGATGACGCGACGCGACAATGACACGGCCAGGCCGACGATGACCGGCTGCGCAGGCGGATGATCGGCGGAGGTGAAAACACACGGGGTCGTGAGGTCATGAGCTGCGACAAGTAGGGGTGAAAATGGATCGGATAGTTTCCGTCGGATCTGGACAGATACGGATACGGATTGTGTCGGATCGGATTTTTTTCGGATAGTTCTCGGATCGGATACGGATTTTTTTATCGGATACGGATACGAATACAGTAAGCCTAGTATTCGTCGAATACGGATACGGATACGGATTATCCGGATAATACAAAACGGATATCCGAGGGAGGAGGGACTTTAATTTTATTTTTGATTTTTGGATTTCAGAAAAGCCTGAGAAATTCATTTAAGCTCAGAAAAATATGAAATAAACTCCAAAAATTCTAGGAAAATTCACAAATGTTCCTGGTGACATTTTGGACTTAATAAAAATATTTTCAACTAATGTTGGTATTTAATTTTCATACTTAAAAATACTTTTTAATTTCAAAAGTTGACCTTTAAACTCCGGAAAATCCAGAAACCAAATAAAGACAAATAACTCCAAATAGTTAATTTAAAGTAGGATTTTATAGAAAATCAAAATATCATTTTATTTAATATCTATTTTTCACTTAATTTACTTTTCAAATCGGGCTTTTCAAAAGCAGAAAATCCAGGGCAAAAGCATAAAAATAAAATTTAGGCAACAAAATACTTATTTTAATTTTAATTAATTTTAATCTATTTATTTATTTTATTTTAATAAAACACTGGGTCATTACAACTTGATGGATGAAATGGAGGAATGAAATGTTCTTATGTTTGTTCAAATTGCTATCATGTCATCATGTGTATTCCATGAATTGTACGTTGTTGTTACTTATGTAGTTATGTTATGATCGACTATTGGGTATATTTTTATTGTAGATGAAAAGACTATGCTTGATTAGATTTCATAAATGTTTTGACAAGATAAATTATTTATGTATTTTCGTTAATTTTGGATGTATAGTTTAAGAGGTTTTCATGTTCCGATAAATATTCGTAACCGTATTCGTTTCGATTCGTATTCGATCCGTATCTGTATTCGATATTATTCGTATTTGTATTCGTATTCGAGTTATCCGTATCCGTATCCGAAAAAAAATATGAAAACAAATATGGTAGAGGCATTATCCGTCCGTATTCGATCCGTTTTCACCCCTAGCGACAAGGCCAGTTTTACCAGGGAGTAAAACCGTCAAAAGTAAAGGACGCAACGTAGAAAAGGGGAAAAGACCTGTTGCGTGGACAGGACGGGCCCCAGTCCATCGGTTCAAACACCGGGGCATCTCGGTCATTTCCACCGCGGCTATTATATTATACGATAATTGATCATATGTTGAGAGACCGATGTTAAAATATCCTCTATTACACGATATCGAATAAAATCCTCTAAAGTTGAGCGGCCAATTAATAATTTGACGTTTTGTTTTTTTGTTTTTTGGTTAACCTCACACGGAATGATCAAAATACCCACGCCATTTTCTACTGCTCTCCTCTTTCTTCTCTAAATCTGATCGGCATGCTCTTTCTTCTCTAAATCCGACTGTCTATAATTGCACCGCCTCTCACCCCTAGCGTCACCGCCACCAGGTTCAACTACCACCACCGAAGTCATCGACTTCGCCGACACCTCCAAGATGGCCTTTAGGGAGGAGAGGTCGCCTCCAAGATAGCCTTTAGGGAGAAGAGGAAAAGAAAGAGAGAGGAGGGGCATTTCAGTCATCTCACAAAGAAAATGATTCAAAAATATTTAAAATAGAAAAAAATCAAATCATCAATTACCATCTTAACTTTAAGGTATTTTATACATTATCATGTAATAAAAGGTATTTTTATAAATAGGGCCTCAAATTTAGGGCGTATCATTGATTACCCCTCATGTCATAAGAGTTTTTATACGTTACACATCATTTAACTTTGACCGGTCATTTTTTTCAATCCAACGAGTAAGATCTATTGGGATTCGGTGACACTACGCTATGAAGCAAACGAAAGTATCTTTCTTTGAGGGGCAAAACAGTAACTATGTGTGATTACCTTTCTTTTATTGCGGCGTGTGATTATCTGAAGGGTAAAACCCTAATTGCATTATCCTCCATTGCTGCATAAGACGAGGATGAGATAATTAATGGACACCAAGCTCCTGAGCGGCTGCACCAAGGGACGACATGGCATCTTGGTGACGATCTAATAGCCAAGACGAAGCACGCTCTCGTACGAAGAATCATACAACAGTCAGATTCATCGTTTCCAGGGAGATAGAGAATCCATTGTCGTGTAGTGGATGTTTAGTAGAGCTTCGCATTCCAGGGGATGGTTATGCGGTGTAATTTTCATGTTTGGTGTTAAATTGGTGAGAGGTTTGAGGTTCTGGGCAGCGGCCGAGGTGCCGGTGCACTTGACGGCGTTTCCGTGTTCGACGAGAGGCGGCGACACTGCTTATTTTGGCTTTAGGGTCCGCTTATTTTGGTTTATTTTTTATTATTTCTAAATTTTGTTTTTTCTATTTTTTTAGTCTTTTTTTATTTTTTTAGTTTTTTACCGATTTTTTTCATATTCGTTTATATTGTCCATAGTGGACTAATATTTTTTTATTTTTTATTTTTTTACATTTAATTACGGCGGATAAGTCATCGTCAGCTATAGTGCAATTTCAATAAAGTACAGTATAATTTTAGTTATAAGCCACCTTTTTCAGTCCAACTAAAGATGCTGTTAGAAAGGTCACGAACAGTCTAAATTAAAACAATAATACCCTTTAAAAAATAAAGGTATTGTTATTTTCTTAAAAAAATTTAGGTAAAAAACCTATAATATTTTAATAAATAAATGACTAGATTTAATTCGTACTATAACTCCTTGTTATTTTTTTTTAAAATTTAGGTAAAAAACCTATAATATTTTTAATAAATAAATGACTAGATTTAATTCGTAATATAACTCCTTACTTGTCATATTATACTAGCTGAATATCCGTGTGTTGCTATGAATTTTTAAAATTTATCATACTACATATTTTAAAATTTATCATTCTACGAGAAACGAAAGAACTATCTATGTGCGGATCTGGATGACTGATCTTTAATCAAATGACTGAGAAAATAGGAGAAAGAACGGACAGATAATCACCGAATCAAATTTTTATAATAGTAAAATATCGGAGAAGCTACCGATTACCAAAGCAGCAACCGCTCCGCCTTCTTCTGCTCATGCTCCAATTACGAGCAACAAACCCGCTGCCCTCTCCCACTCGCCTCGCCTCCGCTCCCACCGCCGGGTAATGCTCACCAAACCCTAGCTTCGTCTCCCTCCTCGCTTCCGGTTTCCCGCGGCGCCGATCCCGCCGTGGGTTTCCGGGGATCCCTCGCGCGGGTTCGTGGGCAAGGGGGCGTCTCCGGGTCGTATCGCTCGCGCGGCGCCAAGTAATGCTCGGTTCTTCGTCCGGCTGTTGCGGCGTGGGTGTGGTGTGGCGTGCTTGTTCGTAGTTCGTGCTTGGGGTTTTCAGGGGAAGAGGGTTTTACTTTTAGTGGGTTTTGGTGTTGTTTATGTGATGCTTTGGTGTGCGGCTTACGTGCTTACGGGTTGCTTTGCTTGCGTAGTGGTTATTTTCTTCCAAATTTTTTTGTTTGTTGCGAAAAAAAGCGTTCGCGTGCGTTTCTCTCTCGTCCTCGCGCGCTCGTGTGTTTGTTCTTGCTTTTTTTTTCTTTGGCAAATTACTCCGCGGAGTCCGAGAGGGTTTTGGTGCGTGCTTCGATTTCGTTTTTGGGGATGATTTTTTTCTTTTGAAGGTGGTTTCTTTTGTGGACTTCGGCGGGGGTCGAAAGTAATAAGCAACCTAAATTCCCGCTTTTGGTCGCGATCCTGTGTATTTTGCGCTGCTCTTGTTGCATTTTTCGTGGAATCCGAGCAGTATCTTTCTGAAATCGTGTGAGTAGGACATTTGATACGATTCATGGCCTTGTTTGAGGCCTTGGTGCTGCATTTGAAATGCCGGGGATTGAATTTTTGTTTGTTAACTTATTTAGTTGTCTGTATTTGATGGTTTTATAGCATTGCCTTAGTTCGAGTCATTTGGGGGTATCCTGCTGCATGTTACAATTTTTGGTGGTAGCTTGAAGCATGTGCTCATACATGTAATTAAGCATTTCGGTGTATATGATTTGCCTGCTGAATTTTTGGCGTTTGGCCTTTTGGGGTGAAGCTTGGTCTGCCTGGTCTTTGTCGGATTGACTTGTTCGCACCATTTGTGTTCTTTGCAATTTCTACAGGAACAGTTGTATTACCTGGGTGGGCGGTTTCACGTGTTATGAGAAGGATAATCATCTTGTTGCCCTGCTGGCTTGATCTAGGAAGATTAATTGTGCTGCATTGATATGCTTATTTTCTCTCATTAGGATTTCTTTTGTGGTACAATTTGAGGATAGAAAGTCGTTTATTTGTTTAAATCGGGTTGTGTAATGGTCATATATTACTTTAGAATTGTTGTGGACATGTTTATGCTTTGTGCATGTCTTGGCTACCTATATTTTATATTTTACTTCGATTTTCTTGTTCAACTTCAAGAGAGATATACCAGTTTAGCGTAACACATCACATGGGATTGATTTAGTTTGGATGTACGTGCATTATCTTACGCTTTGAGAAAAAATTAATTCTCATTTGATGGGTGTTACTGTTTCTAGGAGGTGAAGGAAAGGAGATGGGGGATGAAGCGATTGATTTGAATGAGCCATCACATGAAAATAAAGGTATGGCTGTATGAGTGTTCTTGTTATAATGGAATAGCCACATCCTATTTGTAGATCAGGCTCCATGAAAAAAAAGAGGACATTGCACCAAGTCCACCTGTGTGCTATTGAAACTTTACATATTCCAATGTCCCACCTGTACATTTAATTTTGATACTCTACCACATATACTCCTATGTGTTAAGTGCATATTAACAGATGTAGTTTTGTACTTTTAATCGCTTGCTAATGGATGATAGGCTTAGATAGGGTCCAAGTGCTCTTGTTAACACACGCTAAGCGCCAAAATTCTCATTCCTAATATGCAATTTTCTAAATATAGCAGTAAACGGCAAGCAAAAGAAATTGAGAAAAAAAGAAAAGGTAGCAATGTGTTAATTTGTACTGATTCAGCTTTATAAGGGATAATTTTTAGATCCGAAGTACAATAGATAGATTGTCAAAATTAAAACAGTGAGAATCTGCAAATCTATAGAAGTACATGTGTTATAGTATCGAAATTGGTATCAGTTAAATAATGTCAACATACCCATCCAGTTTTTTTTTTCTTAACTGGAACTTAACAGTTAACACTTATATCTTATTATGAATGATGTTTGCTTCTTTTAGCCTGTTCTTCGGACTATGTTGTATGTGGTGCAATTTATTTTCTGCAAAATTTGGCCTGAAGGATATATATTTTTTATGGTAGTTGGTGGCTTGAACTATGTATTGCTGCAAAAGGATTCTAAGAGCATATGCCGCACCAAAGTTTGTGATCTTCCAATAGAAGTGTAAGTTGATCTTAATTTTTCTGACTGGTGATTCTAGTGAGTACTTCGTATACTGGCTTGGACCAAAATTATTACTGAATAAAGAATTCTTCATGATTTCTGTAGCAGACGACAGTGTAGCATACTATTGTCGATTACTGAATCTAGTCTACAGTATGGATGGGTGGGATTTTGACTATTGTTAGAACATGCAATGCTGCTGCGCTCATGTTTAATACTAGCCTAATCCACTTGAATGAAGTTGCTCCTCTGTTTCACAATACAGAACAAGGAGACACCAAATCTAAGAAATAATTAATGACATTGTACCATACACTCTTGATTTCCTCAATTGACAAACATTGTAAAACAATGCATCCCAAGAAAATGGACAAATATTGCGGAAGGGGGGAGTTTTTTTTAATTTTTTTATGGAAGTATCCCGTGTATATGGCCCTGTTCTTTTTGGCTTTTCTGTGGCCTTTTGTTTTTGGCGTCTCTCAGCAATCACTATTCATTAGACTAATAAGCCATAGCCCAAAAAATAGGCCCTATACTTTTAAAATTTGTATTCATACTTGGCTGAATTATGCACCAGTGTTCTATAAAATCAGAACATTGGAGTAATTTTTGCTTTCCTTTTACAGGCCTTTGGTTTGGTCGATCACTGAGTTCGTGCGAACTAAGGTATACCAGCTGAGTGGATTGCCAAAATTTTCACTGCTTCCTGATCCGGAAGATGATCGTCAGAATAGTGAATGGGGAAAGTTTATGCGTTTCCTTTGGGAAAATCAAAAGGTAAATACTATTTTCACTGTATGAATATTTACTTGTAATTTCTATTTTATGAAAGATACAAGATAAGCTATATTAAATTATTCTTCTTTTAAAAAAATTCTGGCTGAGGATTAGGGAACTGGCAAGTTACTGTCCCGAGAGATTACACTTTTATTTGTGGGTGTGGCTAGCTAGATGGGTTGTAGGAATTTTTATTTTTCAATTAACTAAAATCAACTTTCAGGTAGGTTTTTTTTGTTGCCTGCAAGTAAGCAATATGTACGTTGTATTTCACTATTTTGTTATACCACCATGTACTAGCTCTATTTTGCTGTCTGTAATGCGAGGGCCCTTGTTCCTTTTTTTTTTGTTTGTGTTTTGAAGGCCGGTATTGTTAGATGTGGGTCCTTCACCTTCCACATTCTTCCCCCTCAATCTCATGAACGCCCTAATTTCTCGCATGCGGTGGTCGTGTACAAGACTGAACAAAATGATCCTGGAGATGTCAAACAGATGGCAGCTGGTGAGAGTTTTGCTATGTTGCTTCCTGATCAGGAATGCTTTCTGGGATTATTCATTAGTCCTTCATGAGTAGCCAATCTGTTGTATTGTTTGTTTAATAGTGGGAAGTTTTTTGACCATTGGCAAGGCATTACAGTAATCTCAATTTCATCATTAGCAGTTTATTCATGTTGGTGACATCATGTCATTTCCTAGAATCGCATTTGCTGAGCTTTATTCTTGTTCACTTCATTTGGATGATTACTTGTTCACGTTGTTGTTGTGGAGTTCTATCCATAGTTGAAACTGAAGCTGTGCATCATCATATGCCATATTTGCTATTAACTTTTGATGATTTAAATTATTTTTGCTTATTGATTTTCTTCACTTATTTGTTGTGCCACCAGAGAGACATGTGAATAATGCTAGGCCATACTTGAGAGAGGAGATTTGTGATAATGGACCAAATCCAAAGGAGTTGAATACTTCACATAAGAGGAAACATCATGATCCATACTTCACAGAACTCCATAGATCACTTTCAGAATCCTCACCGCGCGAGTCTGTTGAAGATGGTCCTAGAGTTTCAGATCCAATAGTGAAAAAGAGAAAAGCTACTCTAACAAAAAATTTTGTCAGCACAGATCCTAGTTATCTGCGAACACTCAGTCAGACACATGCTGGCTGGATCTTTGGAGCAATAGCAGAGCTCATTGACAACTCCAGAGATGCTGGCGCATCTAGGTACATCCATGTCTTCAAGATGCTATAATCCGAAAGTGATGGTTTGTTTATTTTTAAAACCATTTTTAGGGCCAGTTTGGCATCGCCATTAATGTGTCGTGCTGCGCTGTGTAATCTTAGTTGGTTAAAAGAATCTTTCTTAATTCTAGTTCTAGTAATAAAATTTTAAAAAATCTTTATTAATCCTAGTAATAAATTATTTCTGTTGTAGCTCTAAAAAGTAAGAAAAAGGTTTTAAATTAGTTAATATTTCCAAAAGTAATAAAAGAAAACGGTAGATTAAAAAGACGTCGTTGTGCCAAACTAGGCCTTGTTTTGACCATCTCATTTTGCTTCTCTTCCAGGTGAATGTGTACATGCATATTCTCTCAGTGTAGACTGTACAAATTGGCCTGCTTTTGTCTGTAGTTTCCACAAAATGGGACCTGTAGCAATATGTTTTCTAAACAATTCCTCACTGAGGCTAGTGTTGTTAACATTTTTGAAAAGACTATTCCAGTTGTTTGATTGTGCTAACCGCTTCTTTCTTGTTTATTCTCCTTTATCTTTCTGAAGGTTGGATATTTCCATCAAATCTATGTTTTCAAAGAAAGCAGAAGGAAAGGTTCCTGTCTTATCTGTAATTGACGATGGCCATGGAATGACTTATGCTAAAATGATGAGAATGATTTCATTTGGTCACAAACGACCAAATGAACATTGCCAGGATCAGATTGGGAGGTTTGGTATTGGATTTAAGGTAAATATTTCTCAACAAATTGCTGTAGAATGGATTCATCTTCCTTTCTTTCAGTCTTTCTAGTTTCTTCTCGTAATATTTGATTCTCTCTTCTTATGCTGTCCTCAATTCCTCAGCATTCCTGTGATCTATGTTATAGATGACGGACATAGATGAACTTTAAATATTTCAATCTTTTACCTCCCAAGCTGCCTTCATATGTTATATTGCTATGGTGTGTCTGATTTATTTGAAATGTGTGACTGAAACTTGTCTGAATACCATATAGATAGCTTCATACTTACCTCAGCCTATGGCCCTTATTCTTTTTAGTTTTGCAGCGGCTTTTGCCTTCTCTTAGTAGTCACTATTCATTAGACTAATAAGTTGCAGCCAAAAGACATAAGCTGTAGCCCAAAAGAACAGGCCCTATAATGCACTGCTTAGATGTGTAATGCTGTTGAGTAAATGGGAACTTGTTTGTGTGTTATTCAATGTACTTCCAACATGCATTCTTCTGCATATTATACACCATCAGTGCTACAATGTGCAATGCTAATGCTATCCTCCAAGTCGCTGTGCCTTCCATCCTTTGTCTTGTAAGCTAGTATGACTAGGAATGTTCAGTGTTAAACTACACAAGCAATAAGCCCAAATAACTATTAGTTGTCACTTGAAACTTCGTGGTTTCGCTGGTAGGAATTGTCATACAGGAAACCTAAACTCTGCTTATGTTCTTTTTTAGACACTCAATTTAAGGAGGTAAAACCATACACCTTGACTTTGCTCTAAACAGTTTATTTCATATGTGCATGCTTTAATCATATCTGCAGTCTTGTTTGACCAAATTTATGCAAGCACATATTTGTTTGTGTGAAAATTATGTTGTTATTGTCAAATTTTTACTGTTTTCTGGGTGCTATTTTGTAGACTGGTGCTATGAAACTTGGAAAAGATGTAGTTGTGCTTACTCAAACTTCAACTTCCAGATCAGTGGCCTTTCTATCTCAGTCTTTTAATGAAAATAAAGATGTAAGCATGGTTCTACTTACTGCCTTCATTCTTAGTCAAATGGGAACGTTAAAGCTAAGATAGTATGATTTACTGCAGAATCTTGAGATCCCTGTGGTGACATATCGTAAGGTAGGGCAATACATGGAAGTTGATACAAGTATCCAGTCTGAAGCTACTGCAGAATACAACCTGAATGCTATTAAGGAATTTTCTCCCTTTAATGAGTATTTCATTGGAGAAAAGCTAGGTTTATTTGGTGAAGAGGGTAGAGGAACACAGATTTATATATGGAATTTAGATAGATGGGGTACAGATTACACCTTGAGCTGGAATTCGGGGAAGCCTTCTGAAAATCCTGTCCACCATGATCGTGGAGACATATTAATCCGTTCGAGAAGAGTCAGATCACGTCCAGGGCAAACAAGTAACAAGGTACGTCCTGTAACTTCTCATCTACATTTATTTTTTCTTTTCCTTTCGAGACAAGTGACAACGTTCCTATGGCAACTGGAAAGACAAATGAATTTTATGTAAGTTCATTGCATCTTTCTGATGGTCTGCTATGGCAACTGGAAAGGAAAATAAAAGAAATTTATGTTTTTTATACTGCCCTTATGGCCGGTTTTTGGTTTCACTAAAAAATTGGTTTTTGGGAGCTTGGCGAGCTTGCAGTGACATAGCATTCGCATATTCAGTATGTTGTATCTTGTGTGTGTTGTTCATGACTGTGTGATTTGGGACTTAGCCATATTTGCTCAAAGCATGAGTGGAAATGGTTTGTAATTTCGTATTTCTGATTCTTTCAATGCACTTTATTTTATGGAAACGGTAAAAACATGGTCTGTAGCTCTGTATTAACTAATTCTTTCATCATATTCTATAGGTGCCATTGGACTATTCACTTCAATCCTATTTGGAAGTTATGTTCCTGAATCCTCGGATGAAGATCTCTGTCCAAGGGTCTAGGGTAAATAGTCATGTCATATTTCTTTCTACGTTGTGAGTTGTGACATTTATATTCTTGGCTTGTTTTCATTTGTTATTTCCTTTCTTGGTAGGTCAAAACCCACCCTTTGGCAAAGAGCCTTAATAAGACTTCTGTTGTGTCTGGTGAAATTATGGGTAGGACTATTCAATTGACTCTGGGAAGGAGCAATATAGAATGGGACAGAATTAACTGTGGAATTTTCCTGTATTGGCATGGTCGTCTGATAGAGGTGAGATTAGCTGTTCTGGTATTGAACTATTAATCACAAACTTGTCCATTTTCATTCAGCTTATGAGCTATATTCCATACATGGATCCTCCCCACCCATGTCACATTAGAATCTGTCACTCCTGCTCATGCTAACATTCAAAAATCACTGTCAAAGTCAAGTTTTGATACATTCGACAAACTACAACACTTAATACTCGATTAGGGTACGCAAATATATTTTGTTTGCACTGCTTGCTAGAGTAGACTTGGAAATCTATGTTGGATGTAAAATCTATTTGCAGGAATTAGATTGAGCTTTCTCATGTTCAAGTTGATTCAGTTGTACATTGCAAACAATATATGTTTGTTTTATTGTATCAAGCTACTTGCACTCTTTGGCTTGTACATTTTTGCAGTACTTTCACACATATTAGTATGAATGTTCTTACCTCTTCACTTGTGCATGTTTTTTCTGACTTTTGATTTTGTGTTATCTTCTCAGTCTTACAAACGAGTTGGAGGCCAAAAGCATAATGCTGACATGGGACGTGGATTAATAGGAGTTGCAGATATTACAGATCTCATTGTATGGTTGAGAATATCTTGGCTTTGCTATGTGTGTTTGTGGTTTTGACTTCTGAGTGCCATGAAGTTCAGTTTTCCTGTTGTTTTATTTTGTGTCCCTGGAATAAACTTCTCCATATGTTTGGCAGGATGATGAAGATGGTAATTCATGGGTTCTTAACAGCAAACAAGGGTTTCAAGACTGTGAAATGTATGCTAAACTGGAGGAGTGGCTTGGTAGGAAAGCAGATGAATACTGGGACTCAAATTTTGATAATCTCGAATTGGTATGAATGTATGATTTCTTTGCATTGGATAACTAAACCTCTCAAAAGAAAGGAACAGGGTGTTAGTAGATAACACTGTACAACATAGGTTTGATAGCAGACACAACTTTTAATCATGCATTTAATGGGAAACACTACTGTATTTTTTGTGTATGCCAAGTATTTGGTAACTCTAATAACGAAAATATTAGCCATATTGTGAGTAGGAATGGTAACTGAGTTGGGCTTTCTACGGGATTAATCCCCCCTCATACCATCATGGAACCTAGATACTCAGAAAAAATTTAGTTATTTTATAGACAATATATGAACTTGATGCATTTACAAGTTATCAAGTCATTTGTAAATAAGGGGATAGACATGTAAATATGGGTGGGATATACATGTACGTTTTAACAGCAGAATATACATGTATTTACTATGGCAAATGCATTTAATCATGCTGTCCGGGAGTGGTCTGGTATGGGGTTTGCTCTTCTATCCAAATGTTTCTACTTAAGTTCTCATTTTACTTTTCAGATTCTTCTATATTATTCTAAAAAGATTATGTTCACACTTTTTTTAAGCGTTATTCACTCTAATTAATTTTCTTCATCCAGAGAAAAGGGGGTGAGCGCTACAAGGCTGATCATGACTGGGTTCAATGCTACAGCTGCCGTAAATGGAGAATGTTGAATGCGGGCTTTGATACAGAGTTGCTACCGGATGATTGGTTTGTATCAGGCAGTCATGCTCTTGTTTATCATACAGGATGTGCATAGTTGATGAAACATAGTGATTTTATCTGAAGGATGTTTTTGAGTGGCCCCCAACCTTGTCGGGCAAAATCTGAAGTCTTCAGTTTGCAACATGTCGATTATAACCCTTCTTGGCTATCGTGACACAGCAGTAATAATTTACTTGTTAACTGCTGATGACCTTTCTTTATAGAAAGTGCAATAGACTAGTTCATCTTGCTGGTTTCTCAGCTTACTGGATGAATGTTCAGTTTGTGGTTAAATTTAGTATTCATCAGCTAAATAATATTTACATCAGCTCTATGCATTGATAAGTTCAAGTTATTTTTTGAATTGTCCTGTATCATCACAATTATATGACTAAAAGAAACTGGAACATATGTTGACTCAGTGAAGTTTATACATGGGATAGCTTCTTTCTTTCCATGCTTTTCGGCAGGTCTGAAGTGTTGACATTCTGAAATTTCAGGTTTTGCTACATGCCACCCTTCAATGGGAAATGTGATGTTCCAGAGCGACAAATGGGACGTGGTGTCATCGTGATAGGTGAGAAGAAGTCTGGTTATAATGGGCACAATAGGGTTGCCCAGCAGGAAGAGACAACAAAGGTAAATGCGAACAAAATTAGCTCTGATAACAATGAGGTTCAAAGATTTACTCAAGATGATGTAAAGGTAATTAGGAATCCAAATCTTAGATGTACTTCATTTTTTAAGGTCGAAGATGAAAAATAAATAACGTAATCCTGTTGCGTGCTCAGAATGTCAGGGTAACCTCAATGATTGTCACCAAGCCAAAGAGATCTTCAAATGGTACTCTTTCCATGAACAAGAACAACAGCGCAGGTAGGCATGTTGCGTAGACAACACAGAAGCTGTGAAGTCACAAGAATAATGAAAAGTGAAACTTTATTTTTTTTTCAATTGATTTTCTACATGAACTAACAATCTGCTATCAGATGATTTTGAAGGTGAGTCCTCACAAACTGAGGCTGGTACCCCTCGCCCTGTTTTGAAGAGGCTACGGAGGGGCCCCAGAAGGAGCCTTAAGCAGTGATGGAGAATGAAAATGCACGGTAACTGTTCTTTTTTATTCTGTAATTGAGACCTTCGAACATTATATATGCGCCATTCTCAACTCACAACCCCTTTTTCCCTACCATTATCTTCGTCATGCCTGTGATCAATTTTTTTCGCCAGCTAGTATAGCCTTGTTTGGAGGTGTGATGCCTTCTTTAAATATAACTATTCCCGTGGTGCTGCAGCAGTTAGATCCTGACCCTTCTGCTTAAACAAACTTAAATCGTGTATAGCAAGTCTGTGCACCAAGTTGGATCGGATGCGCGGAAGCAAACCAAATTTTGTTGTGCGCTTGACTAGGAGGAAAGTTTTTCACAGCACTTGTGTGTACTCTCCCCTTTTTGCATTGTTGTGTAAAACTCCTACTGCATTGCCATTTGCATGCTTATGCAAATGCAATGATGGGCTCCAGGGCTCACGAAAGGCTGGGCTCAGGTGCAAAGCTTCTCGTTTACATATGGTGTGCAAGCCTGACCTTGATATGCCACATGCGTGCATGACATCCAACTGGGTATAATTGCTTTCGGCCTACCTCTTTTTTCCTGTAACTTGTGTACCTGTGTGTTTATGGTACTCCAGTACTAGTACTGTCTCTTGATCGTAGCTGATACGAATGCCGTGCTCGAGCCAAACATTCTCCCATGTAATTTTAATTACAATCAGCCGGGCTTGCTACCCCTTGCATCTATTCAGCGATCTGTTTGCCTTCAAGCGTTTGCGCAAACATCCAATCCGACGGAGCGACGCTATACGAGGTGATCGTCCTCCCCTTCCAGCCCGGTGACCTCGAACGACAGCGGCTGGCTGCGGAGGTCGGCGTCGCACTGCCAGTTCTGCCCCTAGTTCCTCCCCATCGGTATCCACCCAGTCCTCGACCCTATCACTTTGACGGCCACGACCTCGCCGTACGCAGCCACGTTGGTGATCAGGACCTGGAGGAAGTTGGCGCTGCCGGTGATCGTGAACCGCATGCTGCCGGCTCTGTCACAGCTCACCCTGCGATCATCATCAATGGCCATTTACATCAAATCCACAACGAAATGCTGCTTAATTTTTGCATCGTGGTGATCAAAGTGGAATGGCTTCTTTTGCAGAGATGAGTATTGAGTAGATGGCAATAACTTAAGTCTTGTATAAAGTATGCATGTTGTATACTCTTGCATCAGTTGGGACACATTCATGGCATTTGTCTGAAACTGGGAAGTGCTCACAATTAACAACCAGAAGTCAGAATTAAAAAGAAGAAAGCAGCACTGATTAAAAAGAAGAAAGCAGCACTGATTAAAGTGCTCTTTTTCTCTACACCCTCTCAGGCTGATGCTATCTACCCAGCTGTTGTGATATAAGGTGGGCTACGCTAGCACGAATTAAAACTCCTACTATAAGAAAGCCATATGAGTAAAAGATCATGGCTGTTACCATTAGATACATAGTACAACGGAAGTAGAATTGAAGCACCCCGATTGAAATGTAATGCCCGTAGTGTAATTGATCATTCCCACATCTTTGGAAGTTGATTGCCTCCTCGTTGTCATCCTGACTAAGTTCTCGCGATCGTCCTGATCAACACCACAACGCAGTAGTGCCTTTACCGGACTCCACACATCTAGAGAAGGAACCCCATACACCGGTATGCTAGCACCAACACTCACGATAAGGACTTCGGGAGGTGGTGGCTAGAGTTTCAGTGGGTGTGTATCGCACCTCCCTCAACCCCATGGTGGATAGGATCGCCAGTGGTGCGGAGGTGACACAGGAGGAGGAGGCGAACGCTTGGCGTCATATGGAGGCCTGGGGTGCACGTGTAGTAGCCCTGTTGTCTTGCACTAGGCTACCAGAGATCCACACGCCCACGCCCAGTACACACACGATTCGTCCGTCGGGGCCACCCCGACCGTTATGGCACCACGCGGGGGTTCTACTTGCCCACAGCCTACACCACCGAGCCTGTGGTCGGCACGAGGGATGGCCTCGTGCCGTCGAGTAGCATTTACGTGTCATTTGTACATCTCTGGCTTCCCCACGCAGGGGCGTACTCCGTGCCGTACATCCCTCCTGAAGGTACGTTTCGCCTCTTGTCGGTTTTATCCCATTGCTTTATTTAATGAACTAACAATATTTGTATTGCAGGTCTTGTCTTCCCCGACCAGGGATGGGGGGTCTCCCTGGGCCAGGACGACACATACCAATACTTTTCGGGCTAGCCCGGCCAGGCGACGGGCTCTGCACCTCGGGCCACACCCCCAGAGGTTCTCTCCGGGAGTGCACTCACCGGTGCACCGGTGGCTACACAGGCGGCGATGCAGTCCACTCCACCAGCTCAGGGGCGTATGCGATGGTCTCCTGATCATCTTACCTTGTTAGGGCGTCGTCACCCGGCGCTGAGGAAGATGGAGGGGGCCAAGGTGGGGACGGAGGGGGGCTGGGGATGTTGTTGGGGTGGTTAGTGCTGACTGTACACTTGTTGTTCATGTACTACTTACGTTTCTTGTTTACGTAATGATGTTTACAATACTGTGGCAAGCTTAGTTGTACTTCTCTTTACCTTGTCGACGTCCGTACCACTGAATTGATGGCAATCGCACTGACGACCGCACCACTCAAATAGTGAACTGAATTGATGGCAACTGCATCAATGTACGAACCATTCGATTACATGCTTAATGACATTGCAAAATAATTCGAACAACAGGCTAGAGTGCAACGATACAACCACACACATCGTTGCCTATAGGTGGAAGGAGCCTCTTGGTACCCACATGGAGTGTTGCTGAGGGCGCCGCCTCAGACGTGGCTGACCGTTGTTGTAGTGGCAAGCACATATACAACTAGGGTTCGCGCAGTAGCATGTTGGATCGTACGAACTCACTATGTTGATGACCTCATCGTTGCCCTTCTTGTGCTCCATCTGCGAACGGAGGTCATCGTTCAGCTCTTCGAGACTTTCAATCTGTGCCTCCAAATTAGCGATTCGCTCCCACAACGTATCCACGTACCTCGCAACATACCGTTCATGGGGAGGATCAATCCATCACACGAAGTCGTATTTATCCATCTGCTACAAAAGAACGTTAATATCGAAACTCTATTAGTAGTACTACAAAATAGATGAGTGCCTACTTGTATCCCGGAGTATGAGCATCGGAAGAAATGTTGTCCGCCATCCGTATGGCCTTCTTCCACCTGCACTACCGTGTCCTACATGTGTTTGCATTTCGGCCACACTGGCTGAGCGTGCCTATTTGGCAACAAGGGTACGTAACGCCGAAGTCCTCATTCCATTCGAGCAGAAGGTCCCCCTTGGTGACCCATATTTGACTGGCATCTCAGCGTTTGTTATGGTGGCTTACTCTACGACGGAGAAGATAGTTGTTCTTACCATCAATACCTCAGCCATTCATTTTATAACGTAATTACGGTGTCGCGGTGTCATTTATGATACAGGGCAGCCTTGCGTAGTGACAAGACCTCATGGGCCAACTTTGCGCAGCGACATGGCATGACGGGCCAGGTTTGAGTAGCGACAAGACTACACACGCCAGCTTTGCGCAGCAACATGACCGCACGGGCCAGCTTTGCTCAGTGACATGACATGACGGCCTAGCTTTTTGCAGTGACATGATAGGGCATGCCAGCTTTGAGCAGTGAGAAGACCACATGTGCGAGCTTTGCGCAGCAACATGACCGCATGGGCCAGCTTTGCGCAGTGAGAAGACCAGACGAGACACCTTTACGCAGCGACAAGACCACACGACCTAGCTTTGCGCAGCGACAAGACTAAAGGGTGCGGCTTTTCGCAGTCCGAAGACCTAACTGGGCAGTTTCACGTGCCCACAATACCACACTTGGTAGATTTGCGCAGTAACGCAACCACACGGGCATCTTCATGCAACGAGAAGGCCACAAGGGGCCCTATAAAAGGAGGTCGAAAAGATTTTTGAGAGAACACTACATAATCAAACCCCACACTACATCGACACTTGCTTCACCACACCGGGATGGACAAGAGACAGAAGAAGCAATGGGACAAGATGATGAAGCAATGAGAGGAGACCCGAGACCTAGTAAGGTCAACTGCCGCCCGTGATGAGAAAGCAAGGGCTGCTGTGGCTCGGGTAGAATAAGCCCAGCATGCTACGAGGGCAGTTCCCCACAATGACGCCACCCGTAGTAACAACCCCATCCCGAACATTCCTATCGAGCGTTCGCTGCAACACCCATCAGAGGGGGAGACGCCCCCTTTGTTGGTGCCATGATCAGTGCAAGTTCTTCAAGTCTAAGCATCGGCTCAGCCTAGTTATGCGCTACTAGGGTTACACAAACTACTCCAGTGATTATCCCGACCGCCGTCTAGACACCGCCACCTATCGGCAGCCAGTAAGGATCAGGTGCACCATTTCTCCCTACTTTTTCTTCTTCAGGGTACGCACTAACAACCTCTCCCATGTATCTACAGTCTCCGGAATCCCTATATGGTTACCGCAAATAGATCGATCTTGAGATCCATCCAGAGGACCAATGGGGCTTCAACTTCGAGGAGTGGAACGTCACAAGGTCCTGCGAGATCCGGGAGGAGGAGCACTGTAAGGACGAGCAAACCGAGCGTATACATCGGGAGATGAAAACTCATCTCGAGACGTGCACGTGGAGGGAGCGCGAGGTTCACGACATGGAGCGCGAGAAAAAGAGGACAATGACGACCAAGGCAAAAGAGGCCGCCGATGAGTTCAACGTCGAGCTCGCAAGGAGGGGAAAATGGCTCCGATCCACGCAGTAGGTCGTACGAGCAGTTGGGTTGGTTAGTCGAATATGATGCTCTATGTTATGCGTGTAATCAAACCCTACGCGGCCTATTACTCCCAACTATATTATGAAGTCTATTTTAATTCAGACAAGCCTATTTTCTCGTCTTTTCGCATTTAATTATTCCCATAGCAAATCATCCAAAAACATTAACAAACCAGTTCTCTTCCGTATACGAATTCTCGGTAATATCACAATATCATTTACCCTCGTACTTACCGATCGTTCTTATTTTAATCATTCTTAAAAAAAGTTTCACGGTTTTTTTTGCACTACAACAACATACAACGATCATAAATTCTTATTACGAATCCAACATATTATCTACCAGTCATAATCTACAAAAACCACAAATGAATTAACCCACACTGCATCTTGTTTGCAATCGTTGCCTGACAATGAAGCGATGCCCACCATCAGGCGACGAGCTCCGATCGCCCAAGCGTCGAGCGACTGTCGCCCAACGGTTTACGGACAGTTTTAAGTCGTCCGACGGTTAAACGATTAGAGTCTATTTCTGTAAAAAAAATTTGTACGGATGCATTTCTATTATTTTGAATAAAAAATAGAATATTTATAAAAAAATTCTCGCACGAAGGACGCCACATCAAACAGCCTTCCCGCTACCTTCTTTCCTCCCCTTTCTTCTCCTCCTCCTCCTACTCTCACCGACAAATCACACCGCCTCGAACAGGCACGAGCAACCCCGCCGCAAAGCACCACAGGTGAAAATCCTCTTCCATTGGCAGTTCATTTGGTTCCAGCTCTTGGTGATCTTCGACTGCAGTCTTGCGAATCCATAGTACCCTGACCAGATCTTGCGCTTTTGTTGCCTTCTTTCTTGTTCCTAGAAGCGGTTATCTATTAGTTCTTGAGGTACGCGCAAACCGGTAGCAGTTTTGCCGATCTTTAGTGGTGCCAATACGCTTTTTAGATGTCCTGGTTGGTGCCCTTGGTGGATACATCGATGTATTAGAGGTTGGGAATTGCAGCCTTTGGGTTTCTGTTGGTGGGTTCGGACTCCGGACTAGTAGCGGCAGCGCTAAACTAGCAATAGGAAGATCTGGGAAAGGTTGGGTCCCTACCGGCGATTTTGTGCTGGACTGACATGTTTCAGTTCCAATTGGAGAATTATTGGACATGGGACAAATCAGCCATTGCAATCCAGGTTTTTTTCCCACCTCGTTTTAGGTTTTGAGATCAGGCACTGCATTTGCAAATTGAGATCGGTTCTATAGAGACAAGCAGGTCGCCGGTTCTGATTCTTTTGTTCTGTGTTTTGTGTGTGGTGATTTCTGACTCCTAATGCGAGGAACTTTGTGCACTGGTAACTACTGTCCTGAATGTCTACTCATTCACAAGATTATATCTCATCCACTCCAGGAGTCCATTGCAAACTTTAGAGAGGTTCTGCTTTGAGTTTTATTCTTGTCTTCCGATCTGTTGCTCATCATGTGTCTAACCTTTCTTATTTTCCTTTAAAAAAGCTTATCAACACCTATTAGTAGTCCCAAACGATAAAATTGTTCTCAGGGTTACTATGAAGGTGCTGTGTCAATCGCTGTTGATCTGTACCACTCAACTGTCAATTGCTGTTGATCTGTGTCAATTCCTAAAGAAAATTCTTGTCAATTGCTATTGCTCAGGGTTTAATAATTTGTGTTGGTTCAAGGGCAATATAGTGGTCCGTTGTGTAAAAAAAGTGGAAGTCAGGCTCGTACGAATTCCTTGTTGGTGTGCTACTCCAAAAGTGGTAGTACTTGCCATTGTTTCAGTAGACTATGGGATTGCAAATCCCACATTAGTTCTCCAAACGCATTATCTACTTGCCATAATTTAGTCGACGATCTGTTTGGGTTAACATATGATGTGAGATTATGAGAAGCAATGATGCGGTATTTTGCTATTTTCTCTTATGTGAGCATAGCTTTATGATACATGTTCTCTTCAGCATATTGATATCATGTTTAGTTGGAAGCTGGAATATGGCTGCTGGTCATTTCTTAATTGTGCTACGGTATTAGAATCATGATAATGACACTGCCCTTTGTCCACATTGGTTTTTGTTATCTTTCTATTAAGATAACGCACGGACATTATGGAAGTGATTTCTTAACATGCTGCTTTCTGAGAGCTGTTGTGACTTACTCCCTCCAGTCACAAAATGATGCCGTTTTGGGTTTGGTAACTTTGTAAACTCTAGCTTTCGATATCTTTTTCAACATTTAGACTCAACACATGAAAGTGGTATGTATAGATTTGTCTCGAAAAGAACTTTCGTAAAACTATAATTTTATTAGGTTTATAAATCTATTACAATAGAAATTAGTCATCAAAATTGCGTTTGTGGGACTGTGCCAATGTCCAAAATGACACTCTTTTGTGACTAGAGGGAGTATATTGTAGGTGATACAACTTAGGAAGTAGATTTCAGATGATCGGATCATTTATGCATTGTTTTCTGACTACTTTTTTTGTTTATTCAGTTGGCATGGCAGCAATGAACAGTGATCTGGGAGGACTGGCAGGCAGACCTACTGCACAATCAAATCCTTTTGAAAGTGCTTTATATGGAGCTGGACCTGGACTCATCCGAAGCGGGTTAGGAGCATATGGTGAGAGGTTTTTAGGTTCAAGCTCTGAGTTTATGCAAAGCAATGTAAGTCGTTTACAAATTATTAAATTTCATTCAGGGAGATACTCCATCAATATTTTTTGTATTGTGTGTTTTTGAAGAACTGTCGAGCCTAAACTTTGCTTCATCACATGAACAGATTACCCAATACTTGTCCAATCCTCAGTATTACTTTCAAGTCAACAGCCAGTATGTGAGGAACAAGCTGAAGGTGATCTTGTTTCCTTTCCTGCACCGGGTAAGGAGTGACTGGTTACCTTTTCTTTTGGGTTAT
Source organism: Bonia amplexicaulis (assembly GCA_036346245.1). NCBI lineage: Eukaryota > Viridiplantae > Streptophyta > Magnoliopsida > Poales > Poaceae > Bonia > Bonia amplexicaulis. The sequence goes on from CM070751.1 coordinate 2,916,427, forward strand.
TGTATGCAGGTTATGAATTCTCACACAATCCATGTACTATTTCTCTTCCTTCAGGGCCATTGGACAAGGATAACTGAACCAGTGGGAGGAAGGCTGTCATACAAACCTCCAATTCAAGATATCAATGCTCCGGATCTGTACATCCCTCTGATGGCTTTTGGCACATATGTCGTAATTGCTGGTTATGCCTTGGGTGTTCTTGGAAGGTAACTGCACATTCAGAACTACTTTGTATGCTGTCTTAACATTTGGGAAGGTATAGTATGAATAGTGTGGGTGGACGTGAACTCAGGGGATGCTATGCACCCTTGATCAGTGAGAAAACTTTGAAGTAAAAGAGTAGATCTGTTGGGAATTTGAGACAAGGATATGCACAGACTGGGGTAATGTCAAAAGAGTTGCAGTATCTAGAAATTAACTTTTGTTGTGCACTATTTTTGCTTATATCATGCATCATTGAAACACATTGCTCCCAGTCTCCAATGATAATATTCATTAGCTCATAGTATAGGATATTCTTGCTTCAATGATGCCATGTTTGAAACACACTTTTCCTGAATGCAGGTTTACCCCAGAGGCACTGACACTACAGTTCACAAAAGGTTACTTGGGTGGTTTCTGCAAGTCATCCTTATCAGAGTTCTACTATACACACTGGGAAGTGGTGAAGCACCATTGCTGGACATTGTGGCATATGCTGGATGTGGATTTGCTGGCACATCACTCGCGATGCTTGTCCGTATCTTCTGGGGCTTCTCGTACTATTTTGTACTGCCATGGTTCTGCATCTGCACCAGGGTGTTCCTGGTTAAGACCATGAAGAGGGTTCTGCTGGGCGCACCGAGGAGTTATGAAAGACATCCTAGCCGGAATCACTACTTTCTTCTTTTCCTTGCGGTTGTGCAGTTCCCCATGCTGTTCTGGCTAGGCAACATAAGCGGCTGATGTCTAGAGCCTGATTAATCAGTTTTCTTTTCTTGTTTTGATGGCAGACACCCAAGTTTAGCAGAACAGATTCGAGGTTACATTGTAGTAGCTTTCACTATCGTTCACGCTTCTGCCAAAGTGACAAATTTCTGGATGAAAAATTAAGCGTATGGGTTTGGACCCACCTTGTCATCCAGTATGATTCTGACCTGATTTGTGGTGGTTCTCGTGGATGCTTGTTTTCTCACAATCACCGATTACCTGAAGTATGAAGACTAACCGATATATGTCTCATATTTAACGCGTTCATTTATTAAAAAAAATTACATTTCGTATCTAATATAATCATGATGACCTGACCTGATTAGTGGTGGTTCTCATGGATTTCAATCTATTTATTGCGTCGTTGACATTGCTCCAAGTTTGTCTCCGCAGGCAATGAGACAAAATTGGAATGTAAAATGTGCGGAGTAACGTGTCATTTTTTTACGTCTACCGCAAGATGACCAAGAACACGCTGGAACAACTTGCACCTACCTTGTTTCAACTAGTATTGTTTCTACAACGACGAGTAGAAATCCATCCAGGTACGTCAGGTTCCGTGAGCTTTACCATACAAATATCTTCAAAACACAACGCAAATATCTTCAAATCGCAAACAGTGGGTTACAAACCACTCATCACGATTACAAAATAGTCACGATAGGACTACTGTCCCCACGAACACGACACGCCCCATTAAGCAAACACGTAGCGACGACAACACCTAGATCGAGAGAATTGCAGAGAAGCCAGGAGGCCTTGGAGGGTCAGGCAGAGGGTCAACTTCCGCGGTGCCTTCTAACATCTGCACCACCTTGCGCATCGCTGGCCTGGTCGACGGGTCCGTCTGCACGCACCAAATCGCCACGCGCGCGAACCTCTCCACGCCCTCCATGTCCCGCAACGCCTCGCTCTCTCCCTGGACCAAAAGCTCGGTCCTTCCGTTTCTGATCAAGCTCTCTGCCCAGTCCTTCAGCATGGCCGCTGCGCCAGCATTCTGGTCGTCGGGAGGATGCTCCTCCAAGGTTTTCTCCCAACATATCATCTCCAGCAGCACGACGCCGAAGCTGTACACGTCCACCTTGCTGTCCACCCTTTCCCTGCCATCGAACCATTCAGGTGCGATATAGCCCTTGGTGCCCATGATTTTGGTGATGGTGTACTCAAGTTTCTGGTTCTTGAGGAGCTTCGAGATCCCAAAGTCTGTTATCCTCGGAGCACGATTGTGATCGAGCAATATGTTGTCCGGCTTGATGTCGCAGTGGATGATTGGAATGGCGCAGCCGTCGTGTAGGTACTCCAATCCTCTGGCAATGCCTTGTGCAGCCTCGGCGAGCCAGCTCCAGGGTGGTCTCTCATAACGGTTCATGAGGTCGCCAAGGGAGCCTCCTGACATGAACTCGAACACCAGGATTCGGTGCCTCCCTTCTTTGCAGTACCCAATCATGCGGACTAGGTTCCGGTGGTGGATCTGCCCAATGGATTGCACCTCGTTTGTGAACTCCACGTCCTTGTAATCATCTGAGTGGTTCAGCTTCTTTACTGCAACATCAGGTTGCGGCGAATTCACCTTCCCTCTGTAGACTTTGCCAAAGCCGCCTTCACCCAACAGCTCTTTGTCTTTGAAGCCATTGGTTGCTTTCTTGAGCTCCTTGTAAGTGAAAACTCTCAAGCTCAGCAAGTTCTGCTTCGCTCTCTTCCTGAGGTAGCAGTAATGCACTAGGAGAAAGCCGGCCGCGAGCAGCAGAGAAAATGCCAAGCAGCCGATGCCTACGTAAGGTAGCATGCTTCTCCACGTTACATGGCCGCGACCGCGTGGATCGCTGGTCCGCACTTTGATCAGTGCCTTGGCATCGGTGTCGTTTTTGTGCCACCCGAGAGTCAATACCGTCATCTTTGCACAGCTTGTTCCATCGAACACCGCAGCTGCACAGAAGCAGTCGCTCAAGCAGAGGTCCCGGCACCGCTCCTCAGAGATCGACCAATACTGCTGGTACTTGGAGTTTACCCAGGTGGTGTTTGGCAACTCCCTCAGCTCGAACTCAGTCGAGTGGTTCTTCCCATCGCAGATGTGTGGGAAAAAATCTGCCTTGCAGCCTCTGTACTTGTACTGTGCATCGAAGAAAGAGTAGCCACTTGGGCACTCGCAGTTGAGCCGCTCGACGGTGTACATGCAGTACGAGTTAGGGCCACACAAACCTTCCAACTGATTGTTCATTCCTGTGGTGCATCCGTCGCTTGGGAATTGGCCCGCGACGGACCAGGCGTTGCTCGTGGCGGTAGCAGTGCTTCTTGGACGGATCCATACACGGACAACGCCGTCCGGATCCAGCGTCGCACGCTGGTAGTGGCTGGCTATAGAATCTGGCAAGGCGGGCGTCAAGTCTCTAAAACTTCCGTTCAACAGCTGGTAGTAGAGGTGCCCTGGCTTGTCGAAGAAAAGGGTGGTGTTGCCGTCCTGGGAGCCTCCAGGAAGAAATGTGCCGGTCGCCCAGTACGCGTTATGCCCGTCGACGTTGACGCCCGCGAGGTTCATGAGGTACAGGACGATGTTGCCATCTGCCTGTACGTACAGGCCGAAGCGGCCGGCGGAGAAGTCCGTGTCCGTGAGCTTGGAGGAGATGTTTGTTCCCGAGCGCATGAACTGGCCCGGGAGGAGCGTGTCGCTGGGATACTGGAAGCTTTCCCACACAACGCGGCCACCTTGGTCAAGGAACTGAAGGTTGCCGGAGTCCTGGAGCACGAGAACGGAGCCGTACATCTGGTTGTTTGTGTCTGGGTTTGTCCACAAGTTGCCGCCACCGGCGTCGGCAAGGGAGAGACGGCCAGCGCTAGTCAGGCTGAAGACGGATTGCTCGGTGGCGATCACCGTCAAGCCCGAGCCCGACTGCTTCGCGAACCACACGATCGTCTGCTCCGCAGCACTGGCTTCGACGATGTGAAACCAGACCGCGAGGAGGTACTGGCCGGGGTTGGAGTCGAGCGCGCGGAAGCCGAACGCGAAGTCCCCTGAGGAGCTGGTGATGTAGGCCGGCGGTTTCAAGCTGGAATAGCCGGATCCTCTGGTTAGGTTGGTCTGTGTCTGGGCTACCAGCAAATGGGGCTGGTGCAGCAGCAGCAGCAGGAGCAGCACGGGAAGCAATTGAGTTGGGCTCATTTCTATCTGCTTTTCCGCACAGTGTAGCAATTGCCCTTTTTATTCGTATATATGGGTGGGCTGAGGGGAAGCATCACAAGCTAGCACGCCGATCATATTTATACCCGCGAGACATTCGGGTGCAAGACGACCGAGCCTGCGGAACCGTTTGTTGGTTTGTTTCTACACATGTTAGGAAATTTTATGAATACCTTACGGCCTCACAATACACGGGCATACGTTTTTCACTGAATACTTCGTCATCGCTTGGGACATTTGGATTTTGGCATGGCGTTTCACGCATAACGGCGTAAGGCAGGTTGTTTTTTTACCGCGCCTCTCGGCCAACGTCACCTTCGCTGGATGCACAACTGGCAAGTGGCAATGCCTACTCAGATCCTCTGGAGCAAGGCTCGGTTATAGAGTGGAGAGATATCTATTTAAGTTAAAATATTAAATATTGAGTTGAAAGCTAGAAATGTACTAAGTAAAAAACTTGAGATACGAGCCAAAAGTTTTATTTTTTCTGTAGAATCGTATGGTACAATCAGAAGAGGTGAATGATTGCCTCCGCTTTTTGACATCTGAAACCAAAACTAAAAGCAGAAGAAAAAAAATCTAAATTACCGGATGTAGATTACGACCGCAAGATGTTGGTTTGCTCGCACGTGCTCGATGAACGCTTCGATCGTACGACCGTTCCCTTCAATTGCTCCCTACGACCATTTGCTACGACCACTGATGCATGTAGTCGTAATCTCCCTTCAATCGAAGACTTCAGCCGATCGAACACTTCGATCGCTTGAACGAAAACACCCTGAAAATACAAGAAAATGATGCTCACAAAACACATCGCTAATGCTAGCAATTTTTTTTAGAATAGATCTAATCTATTATTTCTGTATCATGGATGTAGTTACAAAATACCATCACGACACCCCTAAAAGCTCTCTCGACGAAAGCCCTCTCCAAACCCACACGTTAACCTTTAGCCTCTTCCTACTTTTATAGACTAACGTCCAAGCCGTGTCTGCCTCAAACACGAACACATAACTCTAACTCTTCCTCAAATCAAGAGACCTGAAACCCTTTCTAACACGGGTTTTACCATATCTCTAAACCTTCTCGTTATGGGCTTCTTCCATAACGTCTCCAATCTCACCACGCGACGAAGCCTCCAGGACGCACCTCCTGTATCTCCATCACGTATCACCAACTTCCGTGTCGAAGCCTCTAGGACCGCACCTCTTGTAGCTTCTCCACGCATCATCACGTGCTCTAGCGTGAGCCCGATTACCTCGTGTGACATCTCGACCGCCTGGACCTCAGATTACCCACTCCTAGTCCCGATCCTCCTCGTCACTGACTGTAACCGTCTCCACACTTCCACACATCATCCACCTTCGATCTCCATGTACTCCAGCATGAGCCCGGTCACTTTGCGTGACATCCCGACCGCCTGGGCCTCATATTACCTTATTCTAGTCCCCGTCCTCCTCGTTACCGACCATGATCGTCTCCACGCTCACCTGCACATGCAAAGACCAAACAAACTTTCTACCAGCACAATTCATCACAACTTGACCGTCATCAGCACACACTCACACCACCCTTATCCATCTATAAACAAGAACAAAACCATTCACGACCATCAACCAGGTCGTCCACGACCACATATTCTATCGCTTACCACAAATCAGCTCCAGACAACTTCTTACGGCTGCTAGCTTAACGAATGCTCGAAAACAATAAGTACTCAGGAATTACCTTCACTCCACTCAAAACACTTGGGCATAACCATAAGCATCGCTACCGACTACCGAGAACCAAGTCCTTCCGACTACTGACTACTCCCATCTTTCGAGTACCGAAACTTTCGAGTACTATTCCTCCGAACACTGTTCACCGATTACCGAGTACCTACCTGGTACTATAACACCGACCACCAATCACCGACCATCATGCACAGACCAATCAACCACTATCCCAACACGAGTACTCAAGGTACTCAAAGATCATAAGAATTGAAATACTCCTACCGACCATGAAGTCTACGAGTACCGACCGTGAAGCCTATGGCAGGCGATCACAAAGTCTTTGACTACCGAAGACAACGACAACAAACTGCAAAGTCTACGACTATGAAAACAAGACTGCGAAGTCTATGACTGTAACAACAGTCCGCAAAGTCTATGACCATCAACTGCAAAGCATTCGACTATCGACCAGTAAAATCTACGATTATCGATCACAAAGTCTACGACTATCGACCAGCAAAATCTATGACTATTGAGTACCGGCCAAGTACTGTAGCTACGACCATGAAAAAGTATTATAGCTACGGCCATGAAAAGTACTATAGCTACGATTATCTTCAGTGGTCGTTTTGTCGTGATCGAAGTCGGACGTGGTCAAAATCTGTCGTGGTCGGAATGCTGTAGTCGAGTTGCCGTGGTCGAAGCCAGATGTAGTCGAAATTCCGTGGTCGTTCAGACACGGTTGAAGTCGGTCGTGGTCGAAGTTGGACGTGGTCATAAAGCCAAGCTCTGCTACAGTACTCTTCCAAGTACCGACCACTGCTACAGTACTCTTTTGAGTATGAGATGAATCACTATTCACCTTCGAGTACCGTTCTTTAGACTGTACAGTTTTGATCAGATCATTATAGCTTCGGCCGTTAAAAAAACCTATAGTTTTGACCGATCCGTGCTCTGAATCTTTGATCATGCCGCTCGAAGGCCGTCCGATCTTCTGGTGGTACTCGAACACCGTCCGATGCATTGTGCCACTCGGAAGCCGTCCGATCATCTGGTGGCACTCGAACACCGCCTGATTCTCCATCACCACTCGAAAGCCGTTCGATGCTCTGGGTCCACTTGAATACCGTCCGATGCTCTGATGTGACTCGGACTTGTCCAAACGTTAACACCGTTTGATACTCCAATGGCACTCGAACGTTGCCTGATCTCTTGATGTCACCCAGACTCGTCCGAAAGCACTCGGAGCAGACCAAAACCACTTAGAGCAAAGCAAAACCACTTGGACGAAACCAAAACCACTCAAACTCAAGCAAACCACTTGGGCGACCAAAACCAGTTGGAGCTGACTGAAACCAGAGTAAAACCACTCGAACGAAACAAAGACCACTCGAACTTAAAACATTTGACTGCGATCGACCGAAACTTTCACAAACGCAAAATCCAAAGCAATTCAAATATCAATTATTCATCAACACTTTATTTACAACCATCAACATGATCTAACATTTTTCAGCTAAAAGCTTAAGTTATCGAGTTGAAAGGTGAACTAGTTACATTGGAAGTGGAGAACTACGAGTTGAAAGGTAGGAGTTTTTTAGTTAAAAGTTTGAAGTTTAATTTAGATTTGTTGCACAGAAATGATATTATTTCCACATCATTATATATTTTTTATATAACCATTACTTGCATATAATTAAAAATATGGTAGACAAAGGTGTGTATCGTGCCGATGTTTGAAATCACAAACCAAATATAATTGAGACAGTGTATATTAACTAGTCATTTCAGTTCAGTTCAGTTCAGTTCAGTTCGTTGTAACCCATGGACAAGAATTATTTTAGATAACTTACTTTTCAAGGGTTTTATAGGACAATAACTTAATTTTGATTCGTTTGTTTTGGGGTAATCTTCGTTGGTCAGTTGGTCTCTTGCCTACGGGTGTGAACGTGCCATCGATTTTATCGGATATCTTCGAATAAAAATTTCAGTGCTCCACAGTGAACAATCATTCTAACCATTTTTAACCATCCTTGTAACTTACAAGAGATGCCACATCAGCAGGATGGTTGTTTCAAAGACGACTACGATAGCTCCGTGAAGCTACGACGATAGTTACCCATCTCATGTGGGACCTGTGGGCCATTCTAGAGCGATCCCATCGCATGTCGTGTGGATGCCCGCATGCTCATGGCCATGGGGTTGTTCGCCGTCTCATTGTTGGCAGCGAAGGCGACCAGGATTGCCGTTTGAGCGGCGACCGCACCAACGAGGGTGGTAGGCCACGCCGGATCTCGAAGACCACGCTCGCTCTTGTCCGACGTGCATTTGGACAGACGTTGGCTGGTAGGTTCGATATTGATGGCACTGTTCTTTTCGACTTTAGGCTTTTTTAATAATTGAAATAAATAAAATATCCTTTTAAAGTAGATTTTTAAATAATTTTTAAATCTAAAACTATATGTGTCATCCGTGTTTATATTTTCTTTCTCTATTGCTGTTTCCTGTCTTGACTGTTTTTTCAGTGGAAAACCATCGTGTAGTGTACCAACTTCTTTTTTGTTTTTTTGAGAGGCTGTAGTGTGGTGTAGCAAACGGGCCTGAGAAATGCAGTCCGAAGATATTGGGTGCTCGGCCGAGCGAGATAAAAACCAAGGTCGGGGGTTTCTTGTTGGGCCGGCCGAAGTGGGCGCCAGTGTCCTTACTGCACCGGGCCAGCGGCCGCTGCCTCGCAGCAATCGCTGCATGGTCAAAGCAGCAGCAGCAGTGCGCCGGCTTCAAAATTTTCTCTCAAAAATAAAGCTCAATTGATCAAATAGTGATGAGCGAATAGCAGATGCTTTTGACCGTGGGATGTGGGTTTGTGTTCCCAATAATTTTGACCAAACTAACCTTACTGAAGAGATTATGGCATGTGCAGCTGACGGTGAAAAATACTGAATTGACCGATTTCAATTCCAGTATGCTCCAAAAAGAACTACAAAGGAGACTTTCTTTTGAGGTTTCTCCGAGTGTTGGTTTCGGGTAAGTTCTTTTGGGACGTAGATTTAGTTTGTGGTTTTTGAATTTTACCTATCTATGAGAGACAGTATGCAGAAGAAAAATGTCACATGTGATTTTAGCCATTATAGCTGAATTCAGTACAATATATACTACAATATACTTGTAGACACCATTTTAAATAGATATATCATTTAAAAAATAATTATTATAGCAATAAGTGATAAGCAGCCGAGTCGTTCCGAACCCACCCATCGAACGTATCCAACAACAAAGAAAGTTGGATGGAACTAATAGCTCCCGTTTAAGAAAACGACGATAACAAAAATGACAGGAAGCAAGATTTAGCAACAACCCCGAACAGAATTGGTGGCGAATTTGCTGGTCTCCAGAAACTCATTCTGGTCTTGGATGAAATCATTGGGTCTGTTCCTTTGGATTACGACTTATTAATCTATTAGAATGGTAGCTCGTACAACTATACGGATATATTTTTAAAAGCATATTTAATTAGTTTAGCGATATATATATGTGATAATAATAAAAGAACTATATTTAAAAAATAAAGGCAAATCACATGAAATAATTAAAATTTTAGAATTCTAGAACGTTATTAATTCCATTTAATTTCTATATTTATATATTTGATTTCATTTATAATATTAATGTATAGTAGTATATGTTAAAACAAAGAATATAGATTATATCTGAAAGACAACTAATTCTATCCAAATACCATACCAAAGGCGATGACATATGCAGTATCCACTCGATCACTCCCAAATCCTTCCTTCGAAAACTAAGTACCAAGAGTGCTGTATAACTAATGTAAGAATCACCAAATTCTTTTTTAGATTATATAGCAATCAATTGCATTTAGCTACAGTAATGTCCACTACCTAGCATTCCAGCCAGAACAACCCATTAAACCCATAGATCCTGTAAGAGGGCATGCAATTCAAAAGTGTCGGTCGGCAATTCTCCTAAATTTGGAGCGGATTTTGATTCCAGGAGACTCACCGGGCTTGAAGAAGATGGAGAGGCTGAAATCGATGGCCTTGAGCGGTGAGTTCTCCTTGTTGGCGAAGAGGAAGTTCTCGGGTTTGGCCCCGTTCGTTTCGGCTTCAGCTTCTGGTTTATTTTTCACTATTCATAATTTCATCTTTTTCTGATTTTTTGGCTTTTTTAAGCTTTTTTGCCGGTTTTTTTTTGCCGTATTCGTTTGCGTTGTTTGTGATGTGCTAACATATTTTTAATTTTTAAATTTAATTATGTTAAATAAGCGTCCGTCACCATGATGTTTTTCAACTAGCTACAGTGCCTTTCAGCCATAAGTCACCAAAAATAAGCCAAAATGATCACCACCTTAAGGTCCCGGTGGATAACTCCGTGGCGACGGCAGAGCTGCATGACCTCGACGATGGTGCGAGTGACGTTGGCGGTGGCGCGCTCCATGTAGTGCCCTACGCGACGATGCGGTCGAAGAGCTCGCCGCCCTCGCAGAGCTCCATGACGAGGTGCACGGCTCCCGCGTCCTCACATGATCTTGCAGCGACACGATGCTAGGGCTCTTGGGTAGGTGGCGCATGATGGCGACCTCCCGGCGCATGTCCTTCACGTCGACCACCATCCACAACTTCCGCTTGGAGATGGACTTGCACACGAGAAGCTCCTTGGTATATCGATCCATGCACAGGTACATCACCTCGGACTCAGAACAGAGCGCCGATACCTGGTTAGTGGTTACTGTCCGAACGATGCGCATTTGGCAGCAGCTACCCAGAAGATTATCCAGAGTTGGAGAGAATCAGAGACCAAATTGTTTGGAAAAGTTAAAGACTCTTCTCTAGCTCTGGTTTAGACGAGTCCCAATCCGTTCCAGGCTCATTACGTGCAGTGCCAGCGGCGTATTCGACTGCTTGGTTCATGTTATGAATAGTGCTTGTATTCATATGAGGCCAAAGGGCCGGTATATATACACAGGTACATGATGGCACATATGGAAAGATTACAAGAAAGGAAAGAGTACAAGCATGGAAACAATCCAAACTATCCTAATACAATGATATCTGTAATATCTCATTCCATATCTCTAACACCCCCCTCAAACTCATGGTGGATCAACAACACTGAGTTTGGAGAGGTAGAAGCCGTCTTGTGCTCGTGCCGGGCCTTCGTGAAGAAATCCGCTATCTCAAGCTCAAGGCACATCTTGAAGAGCAACAACCGATCATGCACACAAGACCTCATGAAGGAAGCATCGACACCAATATGCTTGGTGAGCTCATGCTTCACGTCGATCACGCCAATCAGATAGCACCCTCCTCGACAAAAGAGGAGTCGGTGTAGTGACAGAAACACCAAAATCCTCAAGTAACCACCGTAGCCAAGTAACCTCTGCTGTCAAGAGAGCCATAGCTCGCAACTCAGCCTCTGCACTCGAACGGGACACTGCAGTCTGTTTCTTCGTCTTCCAGGCAATGAGAGAACCACCAAGAAAAACACGATGGCGAGATAGACCGACGATCGGAGGATCGGCGCCCAAGTAGCATCCGAATAAGCTCAAGTCAGAACGAGTGGAGGATGGAAAGAAGAGACGACGAGATAGTCCCACGAAGGTATCGCGAACTCGAATAAGGTGGTGTAGTGGACCCGGTGGGAGCGTAAACGAACCGACTCGAATGTGAACCGGATAAGTGATATCGTGACGAGTAATGACAAGATAGACAAGACTCCCAACAAGATGACGATAGCGAGTCGGGTCAGAAAGAGGCTCGCCATCAGAGGGTCGGAGGTGAACATTGAGCTCCATGGGAGTCTCAACAATACGCTGATCAGTGAGAGAAGCACGATCAAGAAGATTCGGATATACTTTTCTTGGGACATAAAGAAACCATCTGGAGTGGAAGTAACCTCAATCCCAAGAAAGTAATGAAGAGGACCAAGATCCGACATAAGAAATTGCTCACTAAGACGAGCCTTGACAAAGGCAATGTACTCAGAATCATCCCCGGTAATGATCATATCATCAACATACAGAAGAAGAAGAGTCCGACCACGAGACGAAGTGTGGACAAAGAGCGCAGGATCATGATCACTTGCTGAAAAACCAGCAGCAGTAACCACAGAGGAGAAGCGCTCAAACCAAGCACGAGGAGCCTGCTTGAGGCCATAGAGAGAGCGACGAAGACGACAGACCATGCCCTCGTGAATGAATACCCAGCGACGGATGCATGTAGACCTCCTCACGCACCGCCATTAAGAAAGGCATTCTTGACATCGAGTGAGAAGCACACCGGTGGCGTCTGACGCCACCGAAAGAAGAGTGCGACGGTGGTCATGTGAGCCACGGAGCAAAAGTCTCGTCATAGTCACGACCATGCTCTCGCTGGAAGCCACGAGCAACAAGACGCGCTTTATAGCGCTCAAGAGAACCATCAGAGCGAGTCTTAACCTTGTAGACCCACTTACATGTGATGGGACGAGAGTGAGATGGAAGGGGAACAAGATCCCAAGTACCAGTACGCTCAAGGGCAGCAATCTCCTCGGCCATGGCATGCTGCCACTCGGGGTGAGTAGCAGCATCCCGGTAAGAAGAAACAGCTCACGCAGTAGTGCGCCAAAGAAAGGCAAACGGGCAGAGGCCAAGCGATCGGGCGATCGCGGAGAACATAGCGAGGAGAAGATGACCCATCAGGGGAAGATGGTGCATCAGAAGAAGAATCATCAGAAGAAGATGGCTCTTCCGAAATATCCTCAATCACGAGGTCGACGAGTGTAGACGAGTGTAGTGGGGAGCACGAGGAGCCGCAGGAGGCGACAATGGCGAGAGTCCACTAAGGGGTATGAGGAGACTCGGTGGGACGAGTGGACGCGGCAAGATGAGATATAGGTGTATCCGAAAGGTCAAAAAAGACAGAGACTCCACAGAGGAAGCCGAAGAAGAGACAGGACGTGGGTAGAAGGGACGAGACTCGTCAAAAGTCACATCCCGAGAAATCCGCATCCGTCGACCAACAGATCCAAAGACCGATAGCCCTTGTGCTCGACCGTATCCCGAAAAACACACTCAACAGATCGAAAGAAGTTAGTTTGGTACGTTCTCGAGGGCAAGGAGAACGAGCAAACGCAGCCAAACAAACGAAGGCGAGTAATCGTGAAGAAGACCACAGAGACGCCGAAGGGATTGCGCCCTGAAGAGCGGAAGAAGGCTGGATGTTGACGAGATAGGTGGCAGTGGAAACAGCCTCGGCCCAAAAGTGAGGTGGAATAGAGGCGGCAATCATCAGGGCACGAGCCGACTCAAGGAGGTGACGATGCTTGCGCTCAGCAACACCATTCTGAGCATGAGCACCAGGACAAGAGAATCGGCGAGAGTGCCCCGCCGACAAGGAAGCTACGCAGTGATGAGAGAGGTACTCGCCAGAGTCGGCCGAAGACACGAATAGGGTGGAGAACGTATACGAACCATAGTGGCAAACTGCTTATAGATAGACAAGGCCTCACCACGAGAAGACATGAAATATATCCAAGTGTGACGAGAAAAATCATCTATAAATATGATATAATATCGATGACCCCCTTTCGAAACGAAGGGAGCCGGACCCCAAACATCTGAATGAACAAGATCAAAAGGATGCTGAGATACAGACTCACTATGAGGATAGGGAAGCTGAAGTTGTTTACCTAACTTACAACCCTGACAATCTAAAGACACGTCTCCGAGATGCACCCCGAAGACCACGACGAACTAAAGACGACAGACGAGAGCCACACATATGGCCAAGGCGATGATGCCACTGCTGGAAAGATCCGGTAGACGGAGTGGTAGAGGCGGAGAGACTGGCAGCGGCAGCGGAAGGAAGGTGAAGCCAGTCAAGCTCCCATAGACGCTGGGAGTCACGGCGCCGAGGGCCAGAACCAACCAGAGCTCCCGTGTGGCGGTCCTGAACACAACAAGAGTCAGAGTCAAGAATGACCCGACAACCAAAATCGATGTCCTTGTGAAAGAAGTCGCATGGTAAGGCGAGGCACATAAGCAACAGAGGGAACATAAAAAGATGAGTTGCTAAGAGATCCTCGACCAGAGACAGAAAGAGAGGTACCATCAGCAGTGAGAACATTAATAGGAGAATCAAGGGGTGTTATAGAGGACAAAGTGGAAGCATCAGAAGTCATGTGAAAAGATGCTCCAGAATCAAGAATCCATGGGGAGATACCTGACTGTGTGGAAGGTGGTTTCTCAGTGCCCGAAGAGTCGATGGCGAACTGCGCAAACTCCGCCGAAAGAACACGAGGCGACAAGTAGGCGTCGAAGTCCGCTATCTCCCCTCGATGAGAGAAACTGCGAAGTAGTCGATCGCGGCGTCAATGCGAAATACCGGTGTCGGTGCTAGTAGAAGGACGTCGTGAAAGATGCCGCTTCTTCTTATAGCCGAGACTCAATGTGGCCGGCCTTGTCGCAGTAGGAGCAGTGAGGACGGCCACCTCCAGATGGAGGACGGCCACCACCGCCTGTGGCAGCCGCTGGAGGAGGCGAAGTCCAAACGGGAGGCGATCGGTGTAGCGGGTGGACGGGCAGCGAGCACAGAGGGGAGTGACATCAGACCAGCACCACTCAGGCGAGTCTCCTCCGCGCGTATCTCAGTAAGGGCCTCCAGGAGAGTGACACGAGGGTGACGTGCAAGGAGCTGGGCACGTCGCTGCTCGAACTCAGGACGGCGAGTAAGGAACTCGAGACCCGCGAAACTCAGATCAGCTCGTGCAGCTAGGCAGCACGGACAAGAGCGACAACCAGCAGTGCGGAGAGAGTCCAACTGTCGCCAGACAGTAGAGCTCTGAGCGTAAAAAGCGTCAACAGTAGCATCACCCTGCTGAAGAGAATGCTCCTGACGGACCACGGACAGGTACAAGGCGTCACCAGATGGCTCATAGCGGCGACGAAGATGAGTCCACATCCGAAAGCCGAGGAGAGTCCCACAACCTCAGAGGAGAACTGAGGCTGGACACTGGCAGCGAGGATAGCAGCAGCTCGAGCATCGTCGTCGTACCATTGATTATAGACGACCACCGATCCTCAGATACATCCAGAGCCTCTTGGTAGACAGAGGCATCCTTATCATCATCTTTAGTGGCAGCCTTGTCGGCTGTCGGGGGCAGCGTGGCAAGCGTAGGTTCCGTCGGAGGAGTAGGACAAGGCGGGCAGACGACATCGCCAGAGAGGATGCCCCATAGACGAAGACCACGCATATGAATGCGCATGTGAGACACGAAGTCGGTGTAATTAACACCATCGAAGATCACCGGGCAACGAGGGAGAAGCAGACCCATTGGTAGGCGGTCTTTGAACGGCACGGCGACCAAAGGAACGATGTCTAACAGGCGGCGCTGGACGGCGCGGCGGTTAGAGCAACGTTTTTTTTTTGGTCGATCGGTTTTATATTACAACCGAGACACAGCAGCTGTTTACAAAGAACAGGATCTAGACCAAGAAAAAGAAAAAGGAAGGAAAAGAAAAGAGGGGCGACGACGGCGGCGGCGGGGAACGGCGACGGCGGCGGGGAACGGCGACGGCGGCGGCGGAGGCGGGCGGCGTCAGGCGTCGGCGTTGGCGCGCGAGGCCGGTCGCGAGATCGCCACGTCGCGCGTGGCGGCGAGGCGAGCGCGTCGAGGCGGCGTCGGGCGTCGGCGCCGTTCCGCGGTTGGTGCGGCCGGCGGCGTCGGCGGTGGAGACGGACGGCGTCGGGGAGGCGACAATGAGGCGGCCGGGAGCGAGGCCGGCCGAGAGGCGCGACGGCGTTGAGAGGCCGGCCGGCCGGTGGAGGCGCGGCGCGCCGGGCGGCGTAGAGGCGGCGGTGGCGGCCGGAGTAGTACGGTCGCCGGAGGAGCCGACGGAGGCCGACGTGCGGCACGTCAAGCGGCAATGAGCCGACGGAGGCCGACGTGCGGCACGTCAGCGGCGCAAAAAAAACTCAGTTGGCTCGATACCATGTTATGAATAGTGCTTGTATTCATATGAGGCCAAAGGGCGATATATATACACAGGTACATGATGGCACATATGGAAAGATTACAAGAAAGGAAAGAGTACAAGCATGGAAACAATCCAAACTATCCTAATACAATGATATCTGTAATATCTCATTCCATATCTCTAACAGTTCAAAGCTCTTATGGATCTTGGTCCTGTTTAAAACTATTGTGGCTTTTAGATTTTTTTGCTATAGCTTTTGTTTTTTCGCTGATTGTGAATGAGACCGTGGGAATAACTGACACTCATGTTAAGAAATTGTTCCGTTCAAAGCGGTTCCTGCAGTGACTCCTACAAACAATTTCTAGAAGCTACCTTAAGAAACCACTCCGTTTGAAAGCTAGCTCCAAAAGACAGGAACTGTTTGGAATAGGGCATTACTCGTGAAATGAGGATTCAAAATTAAAACACCTTGAGTCTCTGGTTCTGTCCAAAACAGTTTTTAGCGTTGCTTTTGGTTGAAATAGGCATTATAGTAAATGTTAGCTTTTACCTATGATATTCAATTAAAGAAAACATCACATCAAAAATCAATACGGGTGGTTTTTTTGGGCAGTGGCTTATGGTCTTTGAATTCTAGCTGCTTGCAAGAGAGATTACGAAGAGAGAGACAATCACATACGATTTTAGTTGGTATAGCTGAAGTCGGTACAATGTGTATTATAATTAACTAGTAGATTTCATCTTAAAAGGATATACTGCAGAAATCAAGACAAAATCAAGCCGACGAGTGCACTGCCACTCTGCCCCCAAAGTCTTCATTCGGTAGCAAAACAAGTTGCCCCAAATCAACTTTGGATCTACCGGTGATTTACCTCTCTTGATTTCTCGCCCAAACCAGCTTGCCCGGCCCAGCTTTTGAAGGGAAAGAGGCCACCGAGAAGAGGGAAAAGAAGCGGCGCTAGTCAACCACTCAAGCCCCACCTGCACCCGGGAGGCGAGAAGATCGGGACGTGGCCGACGACGCCAAATGGCCACCGCATCTTCCACCAGACGAGCGACTGTAGGCAAGCTAGAAAAGGGAATCGAGATCCATATCTGTACGACCGGATCAAAACCGAGCATCCGTGCCTTATCCCTTCCTCTCCTAGCTCTTACATGTGGGCCCATAGCAATTTTAGGTAAATTACCAAAATGGCCAACACAAGTTACACACAGGCACACAGCACAGCCAAAGCGCCACTAGATCATCCTAGCTGTTGCCCCTAATAGCCTCATGATTTACTCTACTTGCCGCGGTGACAGTTGCTGGTGCGGTGATAAGCGTATGTACTATAGTATAGACGGTGATTATGTATGATGGAATATGGCGAGCCAAAGAGGAGTAAATGATTCTTTTAAAATCTCCCCCTAATATCAACAACAACATGTATCGAAGAACTAAATTTATAACTCTAATCAAAGCCCTAAAACAAGGAAGCAAAAACTCTGAAAATCACAGCTTCACCGATCAAACCAGAAATTGCATTCAATCAAACCAAAAATTGAAGCCGATCAAACCGAAAATTGGGCCGGTCAGACCTCCAAATAGATGGCGGTCAAACCGTCATGAACATTAATTTTAGGCAACTAAACAGTACTTTTCGGTTGGACCTCCAGCACACAACGGTTAGACAGTGCTTTCATCTCTATTTCGAATAAAAAATCCACGTAACTTTTGATCTGATAATCCAACTGACGTGAAACTTGGCATGCATCTTTTATAGGATGTCTTGAGCCTATTTTAAATAACGATAGTAAGAATCGTTGCCAAAATTATGACTTTTTTATCTGAGTGAAGGGTGCACTAAAACCCGTCAAAAGAGGAAAACTTCCATATGCTCTTGCTTGTGAGTCCTATATAATCTGGGTGACCTGGGATGAGTTTCTTGTCACAAAGGACATCATTGGCAAAATCATTCCAGCAAAATGCAAAGAAGAGCTCACAAGTTTTCCTACTAGTTGCCATACTCATGATCGGTTAAGATTAAACAAAAAACAAACATAGCTCTGATACCACTTGTAGGATCGGATAGGCAATAGGAAGGGTGAATGGTGACTTCAAGATTTCCCCCCAAGTAGTCACCTATCCTTTGCTCCAATAGCTACAAAGTTATGAATATTAGGATAGGAACCCACTTCAAGACTCAGAGAAAGAAGGAACTGAACCACTGTGAAAAATCAGCAGGAACAGTACAACCGCTATTGAACATGCGTTACTACTGCGACCCGTCAAAAGCCAAAGTGGTCGAAAAGGACTCAGGTAGTCGACGACCAGTGTGAGGTCGAAAGCTCACAAGGTCGTAAATCGACTTGAGTGGTCGACGACCAGAGAGTGGCCGAAAACATGAGTAGTCGATGCAATTTGAAACACGACCAGATTGGTCAATAACCAACATGGTCGACGACCAGAGAGTGGTCGAAAACCAACGTGGTCAACAACCAAAGCATGGTCAAAAACCAACGTGGTCGACAACCAAAGAGTGGTCAAAAACCAACGTGATCGATGACCAAAGGGTGGACAAAAACCAACGTGGTCGACTACCAGAGTGTAGTCGAAAACTAACGTGATCGATGACTAAAGCGTGGTCGAAAACCAACATAATCGACAATAAGAGAGTAGTCAAAAGTCAACGAGGCCTGGTCAAAAAACCAACGTAGTCAAAGACCAATGAGTGGTCTAAAATTGACGTGGTCGATGACCTGAGTACGGTGGCAAACCCGAGTGTTCGAAACAAGTCGAAACCTGACCAGTGTGATCAACGACCGGTGAATGGTCGAAAAATAAAGTGGTTGATGGCTACTAGCTACGGTACCATCGCTACAGGACTAGCAGTACTACCGCTTCTATACAAAAGTCAAAAGAAACATGGGTTTTTAGCACGACCGCAAAATCCCAAATCTATGTAACTTTTGATTGACTGATTCAAAAGCCGTGAAATTTCAAACATGAATTGCCAAATGTCACAGGAACTTATTCCATTCGACGATCAACAGAATAATTGCCAAAGTTCCTACCTTTTCACAATTGAATGAAAAGAGCACCAAAACAGAGCCAAAACCCCAATTGGTGACTACAACCTGCTCGTGGGTAGATGATGGCCAAGATAGCTCTAGATGTATTCCTATATGCCGCAGCAGTCTAGAAACACCGAAGAACACGATCCAAAACCCCTTGAAATAGATATCACTCGATGAGCCCAAGAACATGCAAAACATGGTTTCTTAATGAACTTACTATTGAAGTGCCTAAATGATTGGAGATTGATTTCATGAGGTCAACTCTATCTCATTCACGTCCTCAGCACAACAAAATCAAGAATAGAAAGAAGAAAGATCAAAACCAATCGAAACAAGAGCAGATCAATAAGGACAAGATAGACCCATGAAGGAGCACAAAGATTGATGTATTATTTATTTGAAAAGGTAGGTTTACAGACAATCTCTCAAGATAGTAGAGCATTAAGCCTAGAGTGCGCACGCACACACACACTCTCTAACCTGTCTCCCATGGGTGGAAGAACTAGCCACCAAAAGGCTTAGCTAACAACCTCGAACCCTAGCCCTTACCTCTCCTTCCCTTATATATCCTCACAACCTGAACTAAAACCTAACAGATCCACCCATTAGGCCAAACCGGGGATAGCCCTTTAACCCCATCTAACACCACATTTTACTCTATCACGCACGCTTTTAAAAGCGGCTAAAAACCATTAACCTATTAGTGAATCAACACTTGATCCACTTTACATTTTCAGCACATACAAGACTTAAACTACTTAGACCAACGCTGCAATTTTACACACACCGCCACTTTTCTGGTATTAGGCAATTTACCAAAATTACCCCTCTACCGCTTTCCACGAAGCTTCCCTTTTCCTCTACCACGAAGCATTGCCCATGCTTCGCCATCTTCCACGTGACCCCAATGACTTGCCACCAAGCCTCTCACGCATCTGAATCACACCGAACGTCCGCGCTTGCAAACTACCCAAGTCAATTAGTGCACCACATGTCTGTTCTCGCACATGATGGTACCCAGTTTACTTGACCGCATAGGACCTCAACTCCTCCCTAAGCCTAGTCCCAGTCGACCATGCCATTGCCCGTCATGCCCACCATCGGTAGCTTCCACTTTGGTTCCTTGTCGTCCTGATTTGCAACCACCCCGCAAACCTTGGTCATCTTTAGCGTCTCCCTGATTGTTCTGAGCCTCAGTACCACTCTGTGCCTAGTCCCGGTCCTCCTACGCCTCACCATGACCTAGCTCCGAAGTTCTATAACCAACTCTAACAAGCAAACTGTCACGTAGCACCGCACAATACACAAAGTCATCAATTGATACAATTAATCCAAACAATGTACAATGCAAAAGGTATGCAACCAAATTACTAATGTTACACCTAGGACCAAATAATAAATACATGTGCACACAAGCAACTACATCCATACCATGATCACACTCCAACAACTTAATTTCCATGTTTTGTAAAGTCATCAATTGATACAATTAATCCAAACAATGCACAATGCAAAAAGTATGCAACCAAATTACTGATCCTAAATCTAGGATCAAATAATAGACTCATGTGTACACAAGCAACAACATCCATACCATGACCACACTCCAAAAACTCAAATTTCTTGTTTTGCGAAAATCAACCTCGCAGACCATCGAAAGAAATCGCACGACTACCATAGACCATCGGCCGATCGACACGAGTACTCGAGGTACTTGCAGGACGCAAGAATTGAAGCATTCGAAGTTTACGAGTATCGATCATGAGGCCTATGACAACCGATCGCCAAGCGTACGACTACCGATCACAAGGTCAGACCGCCAACAAAAGCAGTCAGACCGCTTGTCCTGAAAATTCTAACAGACAGTCCAACCAGAATGTAATCTTTTACAAATTCAAATAACCACTCTAGAAACATCGTAATAATTTACCATAATATTAAATAAAACCTTCTCATATGGTCCTTGTTCTCTTATACTGGCACGAGAGAAGTACTCCATTGAACGGTGTAATAGCACGTTGCAGCACGGAGTGCTCTCTTTATAAAGTTCTCTGGTTTTTGGACCAAAGTTGACACCAAGTCATGTTCATCAGCCGTTCGTTCATGCCTCGCGAGTCGTATTTCCGCGCAGCAGACCAAAGCAAAGCAGAACACGCATGTGGTGATCGCCATAACAGCCCTAGAAACATCTTATTACTTACAAACCCAGGTTTATTAGCGCACCCTAAACTAACCATATATCATTCGGTCCCTCCTACTAATTGGAAGACGGGATTAAAGGCGATGAGTCCACGTAACAACAGGGAGGGCACTCCGGCAGCGCCTCGGCTTCGACCACACTCTCCAGCATCTGCACCACGTGGTGCATCGTCG
Source organism: Bonia amplexicaulis (assembly GCA_036346245.1). Taxonomy (NCBI): domain Eukaryota; kingdom Viridiplantae; phylum Streptophyta; class Magnoliopsida; order Poales; family Poaceae; genus Bonia; species Bonia amplexicaulis. The sequence continues at coordinate 2,937,692 of CM070751.1, forward strand.
GCCGGAGCGTCGGGTTCGGCTCGATGCACCAGAATGCCACGCGCGCGAACCTCTCCACCCTCTCCAGATCCGCCACAGCGTCGTCGTCCCTCTGCAGCATAAGCTCGGTCCTCCTGGTGCCCACCAACTGCGCCGCCCAGCCGAACAGCGTGACCGTCTCGTCCGCGCCCTGATCGGGCAACGGCTCCTGGCACTTCCGGCAGCATATCATCTCCAGCAGCACGACGCCGAAGCTGTACACGTCCGCCTTTGTGTCGACGCGCGCGTCGCCGCGGAGCCACTCGGGAGCGATGTACCCTCTGGTGCCCCTGATGTTGGTCACCGTGGTGTGCACCTGCTGGTTGCCAAGGAGCTTGGAGATCCCAAAGTCGGTTATCTTTGGGGTGTACTTGTCGTCCAACAGTATGTTGTCCGGCTTGATGTCGCAGTGGATGATCGGGGAGCTGCAGCCGTTGTGCAGGTACTCTATCCCTCTGGCGATGCCGAGCGCGGCCTCAGCCCGCCAGCTCCACGGCGGCCGCTCGGGCTTGAAGAGGAAGCTGCGAAGTGACCCGCCCGGCATGAACTCGAGCACCAGCATCCGGTGCTTACCTTCCTTGCAGTACCCGATCATGCGGACCAGGTTCCGGTGGTGGATCCGCCCGATGGACTGCACCTCGTTGGTGAACTCCCTCTCGCTGTACTCATTCGAGTTGACGAGCTTCTTTACGGCGATGAGATGCGGCTGTGGGGATTTCAGTTTTCCTTCATAGACCTCACCGAAGCTTCCTTTGCCCAGCAGCTTCTCGAAGCCGTTGGTGGCTCGGTAAAGCTCCTTGCTGCTGAATGCTCTGACGCTCAGCAACCGCTGGCTCTCTTTGTTCTTGGTGAGGTAGTGCTGCGCCAGGAAGCCACCGATGGTGGCCAACAATAGGAAGACCAAGCAAACTGTCACGACTATGTAGGGTAGTATGGTTCTTGTCCTGGCCGACGCTCTCACGGGAGGATCGCTTCGCCGAACTTTGATCAGTGCCTTCGTCGTGACATCGTTCGCCTGCCGTCCGTTCGTCAGCGCCGCCATCTCCGCGCAGTCGGTTCCTCTGCTGGTGCTGATCACTAACGCGGCGGCGCAGAAGCAGTCGTTGAGGCAATAGTCCCAGCACTGCTGCTCCGTGATTGCCGAGAACTTCTTGTAGTATATCGATGTTTCCCAGGTGGTGTTCGGCAACTCCTTGAGCTCGAACTCGTCGGAGTTGCTCTCCCCGTCACAGCTCTGCGGCACAAACTCCGGCGTGCAGCCGCTGTCCCTATGCTGCGCGTCGGTGTATGTGTACCCACTTGGGCACACGCAGCTGAGCCGGTCCTTCGTCTCCACGCAGTAAGAACCCGGGCCGCACATGCCCTGCAACCCGGACGTCCTCTTGTTGCAGCCGTCACTGGAAAAGCTCCCGAGACAGTCCAAGACGTGTTGCCGCCGCCGCCGCTCAGCGCGTTCTTGGGTTGGACATAGGCACGGACAATGCCGTCGGGGTCCATCCTGGCGAACTGGTAGTAGCTCTTGCCGTCGACGGTGGAGCTCGCCGTGGACGATATCAAGCTCTGGACGGTGCCGTTGTTGAGAGTGTAGTTGAGGCGACCCTGCTCGTCGAAGGTCACCGTCGTGTTGCCGTCGGGGCTGTTGGTGTACGCCTGCCAGTAAGGCGTTGTCCGGGCTGTTGCCGCGGAGGAGGTCCACGTAGAGGACGACGTTGCCGTCCGTCTGGATGCCCATGCTGAACCGGCCAGTGGTGAACTCCGCGTCCGCGCGCTTGGAGAAGAGCTTCCCCTCGGACCGAGAGTCCATGGCCAAGGACTGGCCCGGCAGAAGCGTGTCCGTCGGATACCGGAAGCTCTCCCACAGAACGTTATCCCGGCCGCCACCGTCAGCGAGGAACTGGAGGTTGCCAGAGTCGCGGAGCACGAGGACGGACCCGCGCTTCAGGTAGGGGATCTGGGCCCTCCATAGCACCCGGTTGGTGGTGTCGGCGAGCACAAGCTGGCCGTCGACCGTGACGCTGAGGGCGGACTGCGCCGTGGCGACGGGCGTGGCGCCGGAGACCGACTGCTTCGCGAACCACGCCACAGACTGCGGCTGAGAAGAGTTGCCGGCGCCGTCGTTGAAGTGGAACCATGTGGCGAGGAGGAACCTGGCCGGGTCGGAGTCGAGGGCGCGGAAGCCGAAGGCGAAGTCGCCGGACGGGCTGGTTATGTAGCTGGGCGGCGTCAGGGCAGTTCCGGCCGTCAGGTTGGTCTGTGCCGCCAAGACTATTAGCAAACGAGGTTGGTGCAGTAGCACGACAAGGAAGGGAGCGAGGCGGAGAGCAAAGCAAGGCAATGCCATGGTGGCTGCTTGCTTCGTTTCGAACCAGTGCCATGCTCTAATAACTTCGAACGTACACAGCGGCGTTCTTTTTCTGCTGAATCCTCGTCATAGCGCGTCTTTGCGAGTAAGTCCTCCTTTTCAAACAGGGATGGTTTGGGAAGATATAACGATATTTTTTGTATTTTTATTTAATTAAATATTTTAGAAAAAGATAATAAATACCATTAAGTCAAAAACTAAATGCTTTAGGATTCTGTTCAAAGGTATTATGATCTTTAGCTGAAGTGACATTGTGGTGGTAGTTAACTTTTCTAGCGTATGCAAAGGTAAAAAAAGTTATGTTAAAATTTTAACACGTTTTAAATAATTTTTAACTTTTAAACTAAAAATCTTGTAATGGAGCGTAGACATGGACTTGTCGCTGGGCTGTGCCGTATGATTCCACCGTGTGTATGGTGGTGGATTTGATTTGCGAAAGTCGTGTGCGGTTCCCCACGACGCCACGTCGCCACGCCCAGAGTTAGCCTCCTCCTTTTCGGAGTTTATGTTAAATGGCTAAAGTTTTTTTTTAAATAGAGTATTTTTAAAGATAAAATCTATTAATCAATTGCAATATATACTTATACCACTTTAGCTATATCAATTAAAATTATATACAACTATCTTTTTTCATAGTCTTTTTATAAATAGTTAGAATTCAAAAATAACAAACCCAAAATTATTAGACGTAGTCAAGAAAAACGTGGATGGGCTGGTTGTTGGAAAGTCCGAGGAAAGCTTGAATGATCATCCTGCAGTGCCGTCACTCTTCGTGTACGGGCGGCCTGCAGGGGTCGTCCCTGCTGATGGGGTCACTGTTTTAACTTTTAAGCTATGCTGTCATTGACTCGTGGATGGGTTGGGTCCGGATTTCTAGCTTCTTACTTCTATCTTTTTTTAATTATATGGTTATTTTAGGTTTTTTACTTTTTTTCTTTTTATTTTTTTATTATCCGTGATGTCATAACTTTTTTTAAAAAAATTAAATATAAAGAAAACTATTAATAATTACAGTGGAAAATAAGGCGTAAGATTGGGCCCTTAGCTGTGCGACTTAACGTACCAGCCACGGCAAATAGAGGTGGATCTGCCGTGTACGCAGTTAAAGAGAGGCTGAGAGAGCATGCTCCGGTCAAGCACACGTTTAGAGGTTGATAGCTGTGAAGCCTTTTGGAGCACCACCATTGTAGCTCAAGTAGCAGGTGGAGTAATTGTAAAATCCTTCTAAAAATTGAGTTGCAAAGTCTAAAATGCAAACAGCATATACCACAGCACTGATGGAGATTGGGGTGCTCGGGAGTCGGGACCCAATTGGCCGCTGTGGAAGGGAGAGTGAGGTGTGGGGAGCTAAACGGAGGCCGCAGCGGTTCTTAAAGGCGAGTGATTCGTTGCCGGCTGTCGCGTGGGCGTAGCATATTTGTCATCATTTTTAATTTTTGTGACCCAATTGAAGATCAAATAAGCTTGTCTCACCAACGCGGAGAAAAATCGGTACGTGGCGTGATAGACGGTGGCGCGGCTTTTGCTGGATGTGGAGCACCACCATTGTAGCTCAAGTAGCAAGTGGAGTAATTGTAAAATCCTTCTAAAAATTGAGTTGCAAAGTCTAAATTGCAAACAGCACATGCCACAGCACTGATGGAGATGCAATTTAATTTACAGCTGATATTTGTACTTGGGTGCCTGATTGGAGGTGTTAGGGGCCAAATTTAATTTTTAATACAGAAAACCCATCAATCATGTTCCTGACAGGTGCTGCCGGGAAATTTTAATTGGACCCTAGGCCGTCGCTCTGGGAGGAAGCCAACGGGCTTAATGAATTTTCAGAGAGTGGGCTGTGGGCCTCAGGGATAATGTATTTCTTAAAATGAAAATCTAACAGGGAAAGAAGCAGCACTAGCAGCAGTGTGCATTATTCTTAACTGTGACGGATGGCTTTTGGTTTTAGTATGAGAAGATTCAGTAGCCAAAATCTCTCCCAAACATGTCTTTTTACGATTTCTAAAAGCGGTTTTAATGGTTTTCGGCCTGTGTTAAATGGAGTATTTTCTCAACTTTTAAATGGAGTATTTTCTCAAGACGGGATCTACAAGTTAATTGTAGTACACGTTAAAAGCCTAGCATCTGTATCAACCAAAATCGCAAGCGAGTATCTCTCTCCGCAATCTCTGCCGCAAACAACCAAAATTCAAAAATTTCAGCCAAAAACTATAAGCCGCACCAAAAAGAACATGCCCTCTAATGGTTTGGATATATAAAAATGGTATGAGTAAATTTGTCATAAAAAATACTTCAAAACAATCACTTTCATACTTTTTTGAATATACAATGAAAACACAGTGTCAAAGTGATGGTGGCTTGAGCTTCTAGCTTATTTTTCACTAGAAGCTCAAGCCGAAATCTCGAATAGTGAAAAATAATCTAGAAGCTCAAGCCGAAATCTCGAATTCGAGCTGGTCGCCTAGCTGCCTGGGTCATTAATTTAGGCTCCTTTCTTTCCCACTTATAGCTTATGTCTTATGATTTATGTTATAATAACTAGTTTTTAAATGGTGCGTTTTTAAGCGGGATTAACAAAAAAATATTATAGTAAAAGTGTACTGAGTTTAGCTCTACTATCCAAAATTATATACAACTATTTTTCTTTGCATACTGCCTCTCACGATCAGCCATAATTCAAAATTTTAAATCATAAGTTACAACCTAAAAACCCACCCTTAGCAACGCCCAACCTCTCACTAATACTATATACAGAACACAGACCACACAACGATAAAGGAAGATGGTGAACCAACAACAACTCCTTAACTTGGCATTTTTGACGGGGATTTTACAATTACTCCACTTGCTACTTGAATTACATAGTCTTGTCTGCAGGTATCTTTGTGCTGGTTTTTTTATGGAGAGATTATAGGCTGATTCTTTTGGGTTTCATGTTTATGATTTTTGATTTTTACTATAGTAACTAGTTTTTAAATGGTGTGACATTTTGAAGCATGATCTACAAGTCGATTGTAGTAGACACTGTACCGCTCCAGCTATACCGGCCAAAATTATACATAACTATCTCTCTTCGTATTATTTTTCATAAACAATTAGAATTTAAAACCTAGTGCTAAAGAATAACCTAACCTCTAGCCATCTCATGCACCTCTATTTTTAAATGAGTGACTTCTTTGTTTTATTGCTTGGTGCTTGGGCTCTTTATGTTCAGCCTCTATGGGTTTATATATAATCTCTAGTCCTTCTCCAAAGAGAAGTAGAAATTTTAATACAAAAGAGTAAGAATTCCAATGCTATTAGAATTCATCTAGGAATCCTTATAGCACACACATCAAAATCCTAAGGCTAGTATATATGTCATCATACCCAATAGTCTCTACCTTGATTCTTATCTGTTGAAATTAATATGCTACTCTAAGAATTTGCTCTAAATCAGTTCTATATTTTTTATTTTTTCTTCCTCCTTTAGAAATGCCCCTCACATGGGCTCATACATATAACCACAATATTTATGCCAGTGTTCCGGCAACCCTGCTCAGACCGACTTCCACTTGACTTCTTTATTATACAGTTTGATTAACCATATCATCTGTTTCTATATTTTTATGCCAAAAATTTGTACCGCATCCGACCTCCGTATACTAGCCTAAAAAACAATATAACAAATAAAGAAGCAAAGACCTCGTTCGTTTGCAGTGACCTCAGTTTAATTACCTCCGTAAGCTGACTGACAGACCACACAGCTGTCAAGGAAGATGGTGAACCAGCAACAACTCCTTGGCATTTTTTGGGTGGACTTTTCAACTACTTCACTTGCTACTTGAACTACAATGATGGTGCTTCAAAGGGCTTTAGAACTAAAGTATACTTGTAAGCGTAAGACAAACCCTATTCTCCAAAAACAAAATAATTCGTGCTCAAATTACATTACGATTGTATTAATAAAAGTATATAACACTAAATAAAAACAACTATATTTCACATACAAATATACCAAGATACTGATCGAATATTGAAAAATTACTTAAGCTTAGTCCACAGTTTACCAACACTTACGAAACATAACGGTGTGAACAAAAGAAAAGTCATAGGAAAAGCAACTTGTTAAATGTCACAGACGGATTAGTATTTCGATGTGATGTTTTCCAGAGTTGCATGTCTCAAGGCTTGCTCCTATTCTTCTGTAGATGTGATGGATAGATCACCACCAAAACTTTTTTGTGGACAACATTTAGGGGACACAATTTCAAATAAATGTCTTTATGCTGCAGCTCTTAGATTCATATAGACCAAATGTAACCCAAGACGTTAATTTTATCTTTTTAAATTTTTGATTTTTTGAGGGTTCAGGCGATAGTAAATGTCTTTTTATGCAAGCAAATAAGTCCTGGTTAAGAGGGTTGTCTGGAGACTTCTTCCATAGCTTCCATATCATGTCTTCGTACTGATTCAGTGTTAGGCCTGGCTCTGCCTCTTCAAATGCCTTACATAGAGATTATTCCAAAAGCATTTAAGCACAAATGCTACAGTGATGTATCACAACTTCACAACCAACATTTAATTTTGCAAATTTAGCGTGATTAAATAAAACTTAACACCCTAGTAAGTGAAATAATTAATTAATAATCTAATCTACCAACAGTTATTTTAAATTGTGTTTGAACTACGTCAAACATACCATTGTAGTAAGTGTAAAGTTAACGGTACATCACTTTGTTATCAGACCGTCCGCCATCGATTATCATTATATTTCACTTATTGTGATACCATGTTAAATCACGCAACTGGATTGCAATGCTTCATTTCATACATATACATACGCTAAGCCATGGTGATAACGTGGAATGATTTACGCATAGATTACTTGATGAATAAAGTTATATTTTACAAGTATATATAGCACCAGCTACACACATATGAGTGTGAATACAAAGAGAGAAATGAAGAGACTAGAAACTGAACCAAGGAGGCATGTTGTACATGCATTTAGACATGCGTGTGAAGATGGAGAGACAACCATGTGAACAGACATGCATGTATGCGTGGGAAGATGGAGAGAAAGCCATATGAATAGACGTTTGCTAACACATGGGAGCAATACAGTAGAGGGGGAAGCATAACACATGACATGACCTTAGCTCAATATTTTGTTAAATCTTCGTGTAAACATATCTTAACCCTAGTTTGTCACTTTCATCAGTTATGACATACGACTGACAGTGTAAAGTACAGGCCTACAACCAATGACTACCATACATCGTACTCCATTCATTGTGTTCACAAAGCCTGCACGTTCTGCAAATTAGGGCCTGTTTTTTTTTTTTGCAAAACTTATGATTTTTAGCTACGGTTTGTGGCTTTTAGACTATTCACATGAGAGATTACAGAGTAATAGAAACTCACGTGTGGTTTTTGTCGATATAAATGAAACCGATACAGTATGTACTATAATTAACTAGTAGACCTTATCTTGAAAAGATACTCCGTTTAAATGTTAGCTACTGTAAAAAAATCAAAAGAATAGGCCCTAAGTGGATCAGATATCAACTAGTTCCTCATATCTCTACTTAAATTATTCAAATTTAATTCATCATATTCATGAGAATTTTTTTAAAAAGGCACAAGCAGGCTATATAGATGTAAATCATTGTGAATCGTACGACAGACTAGACCAGTTACTACCACAAGATATCTAAGCCTTGCATATTCTTACAAGTCACATCTCGGGGTGAAAACGGATCGCATAGTTTCCGATCGATTCGGATAAAAATGAATATGGATTGTGTCGAATCGGATTTTCTTCGGATAATTCTCAGATCGAAACAAATACGGATTTTTTTGTTGGAAACGAATACGAATAATGTAGGCCTAATATCCAACAAATACGAATAGGAATTATCCGAATAATATGAAATCGGATATCCAGAATTTCAGCCCAACATTGCCCAGCCCATGCCAGCCTCTCTCATCTCCCCCGCCACCAGCACACTAACCCAATCAAGCCATAAGCCTCCATTACCATTAGGCATTAGGTTCCCTAGTCATATTAAATTACAAACACCACTAGCAAATATTTATGTTTATTATAAATAAATTTAGTATTATCGGTAGATTAAAATTTATATCGATTAAATTGATATACTGCCATTTAAATCATTTTGATACAAATTTAAATTCTTAATTAATTTATTAGTCACATGTAAATGGTAGAAATCCATTAAGAATTATTTAGAACTTTATAAAAAAATTAACTGCCATTTGAAGATTTAAAATCTGTACAATGTTATAACTATTGTGGATAAAAATACTTATACTTATTTAGATTTCATTAATGTTTTGACAAGATACACTATTTATGTGTTTTTATTGATTTTGGATGTATAGTTTAAGGGGTTTTCATGTTTCGATAAATATTCGTGACCGTATTCGCTCTGTATCTGTATTCGATATTATTCATATTTGTATTTGTATCTAAGGTATCCGTATTCGTATCCGCATCCGAAAAAATATGAAATTATAATACAACAGCACGGACATCTATTTTCTTTATAATTATAGTATAATTCAACAAAATTTCACACACTTTGGAGGCAATTCAATTAAAAATCTCAAAATTTGGTCAAATTATACCTTGAAGGATGCTTTGAGGCGACGCTCAGGGTGCTTATCGGTTGGCCAGGCTGCCTCTGAGTCAACGAGTGATATCTGTGTGATGGCCTCATCGATGGACCTCGCCTCGATGATGGAGTGTCCCTGTTGGTGTTGGCGATGAGGACGACGCGCTGGTACTCCTCCTCGACGGTGGTGCAGGAGGCGTGCTTCTTGGCTACCTCGGGCCCTAGGCCGCCACACCCCCTAGTGGATCTAGGGTTAGGACGAGGCGCTCGAGCAATCGGGCATGTCACCACTCAGCTTCTTCTCTCTATGGACCGCAGCTTCTTCTACTCGGCTTTGCTTAGTTTGCTCGATTATTTTACTAGTAGTCTGAGTCAGATGGCATTCCATATCGCAACCTGGGCCATTGCCCTTGGGCTCCTAGGCCAGACAACAGCCCATGTGCCACAGGGGCACGCCGTTCTATCGCTGAGCGCTTAAGCTGGAGTTGCTAACTCGCTAGTGCCTGCTGGAGGAGGGGCCACCAGGGAGCTCTGGCAACTACCCGACCTCGTCCAAAGAGAGGGTCCACCCCTGGTCATCGGTCATAGTGATCGCAGGTCTCACTGGTCATCCATGTGTGGGTACATTTCGGTTGCGGTTGATACCTTATGGTTATAGCTGATAGCTTATACCTTTAGCACAAGTGCTTAGTCGAACGAATCAAATGTTGATAAATCAATAATCCGCTTTAGAAATGACGTCCCGATAAATCGCTTTGAAAAGATGACGAAGAAATCATTACATTTATTTATTCAAGAGAAATCATAAACTATAGATGATAAGCTAAAAAAACTGGACCTATGTCTCCGTATCATCATTCATCACACCCCCTCTCGCGTCAAAAGATATCTTCGGGTTCATACTGTTGTTCCACCGAACCATGTCTCGAACGGGTGAAAAACCTGGAAATTTCCTGCCAGAAAAAAGAACACTGGAACTACACGGAGGCAACAGCAATGCTGAGAGCCGCCTCCCTGTTTGCCACTGATGGAAAAAGATGGAACGGGTGGAGAGGTTAGCATCGCAGACTGAAGTATGGCCTGTTCTTTTTCTCTAAAACTGACGGTTTTAATTTTTGCTATAGTATCTAATATTTAAATGAAGTATTTTTTCAAGACGGGATCTACAAGTTAAACGATCTACACATTAAAAATCCAACATCTACAACAGACAAAATCGCAACCGAGTATCGTCTCTCCGTAGTCTATACCGTAAACAGTTAAAATTTAAAATTTTAGCTAAAAGTCATAAGCGGTAGCCGCCCCAAACAGGTATATCTCGCACGGTGCAATGCGTGTGTCGTACACGCCATGGAGTTGCGGAAAATGTCGCGACTTGTCAGCGAGCCCCCGTCCCCGCGCCCACGGGCAGTTGATGTCACGATGAATCATGGCATGGAGAGAGCAGTACTGTTAGCCTCTGGAATCGCAAATTTGATTCAGCAAAAGTTAGGTACATAATTAATTTTGGAAGCGCAAATTTGTTTCAGCAAAAGTTAGTACATAATTAACTAGGTGCTTCAATGTTTGACATGAAGAAAGCTTATAAGGTTGTCAAGCATCCGTGATATCTGTCATGCTCAAATGCTCTAATCAGCAAATTAGTTCTACAGGTCCAGCCCCGACAAACAAGCATGACCGAGTTTTACTTTGGTTAACGTACGGGAGTCGTTGAATTTTAAGGAATCGGTAGCAATCGTGCCATTGACGGAGACGAAAAAAACAACTACGAACACCAGATGTTTTCCTGATTCTCCCGAGTCTCTCCGGTTCCCTTGTCATATCAAAAGAGGTGCTCCGTCCACATCGGAGGCTACATGCGCTAGCATTCTTTGCAGGTCATGCATCTCTGACTTTGTCTACGTAGCTGAAGCGGGATACATGTCATGAACAGAGGTAAGGATGACTTAGGACCTGAGCCAGACACGCTGGCTCTTGCCCGTTCGGTGAGCTTCGACGCTTCGACGCTTGCTTTCGTGGGCCGGAGGCCCAGGTGTCCACATCGAGCCGAGCTAGCTCCTCCGGGAGGTGGGCTGGTCCTCCGCGGCGTGGAGGTGGTGATGTCGGGGGAGAAGCTCCTATATAAGGTGCTCGCCGAGCGGCGTGGGAAGCGGGCGGTGTGGTGCCTGACGTTTGATAACTTGGACATGGCGGGTATGTTGACGTACGTGATCGGGCACCACTACCAGCAGAACATGTGGGTGGTGTATGACCTCCAGAACGACCGTGTCGACTTCATGCCGACGTGCTGCGACCTTGCCACACAGCGTCTCGACACCGGCGTGTAGGCTACTTGAAAGGAACAGTTCTCTAATCGATGCGTGTATAGTAGATCACAGCCACAGCAGGACACGAATCGTTGGTAGAGGGCAAGAATTAGAGATGGTCTCTCCGATCACCTGCTGTTGTGGTGAGTTGCTGATTGTTCATTGGTGTTATTATGTGATGAAGTATACGAGCTAATAACATGGATCGCTTGTCGACGGGATGGGGTCGATCGGCAGGGATATGGGCCGCTTTCTCGACCTCGCTCTGGCCGATGGGCCGGGAGTAGTACTGAAGTTCTCTTTCTCGAGTTTCTGAAGGAAGAAGATGTTCTCTTTCTTCAAAACAAAATTTGAGAATTAGGTACTGATTTTTTTCTAGAGAAATGCTATAGAACATTCGACTGTTTTTGAAGGCAAAAACAGTCAGATGATCTAGGGGCGTTGGATCTCTATCTAACGGATCCAGTTATATAAGCACCCCCTCCAAAAAAATCTCATATAAGCACCCCTCTAAAAAAACGATTTGGAGCGTTGGATCACCATCCAACGTCCTAAAATCTGACTATTTTTGCCTCCAAAAGCAGTCAAATGTTGTATAGACACTCCCTTCTTTCTAAGATACGTCTACACCGTCACAGATTCACTTCATTCAGTTTCATATTAAGTTCTGAATTCTGTTGGGTGGCATCAGTATTAGCTTTCATTTAACACCCGTCAAGATATAATTGTTTCGAGAATAGCAGGTCATATATACATGATACTACCACGATTAAATTCAAGCCCTTCTTTTCTACTCGAATTCCTTGTGTACAAGCAACGGTAAACAAAAAACACTTGCGTACACCTTAATTTATAGTTTATACATGACCCTGCATTACCGCCGCACAGCTAGCTAAGCTAACGCTGTGCATGATGAAGTACAATCAATCGACGGCATTTACAAACTTAATTACTCGGATGCATTTTCTGTACACAGCCTTACTTGCCACATTATTTGCATCCACATAGCGTAGCACAATCGACATCACCTGAATATTTTTTTTCTAATTATCATCTAGATTTATAATCGTTAGATTAAAGATCCAACGGTAATAGATTCTCTCCCACCAAAAGAAAGAGCCGTTAGATCTCTAATTCAACCATTCCAAAACTCACTGCCTCGCTACTCGGACCATCGCCGCTCATGAAACGTCACCATTTCCCTTGCCTGTAGCAATGAAAGGAGATCAGCGGTCTTACCTATTGAGTAGTATGGTCCCATTAGCATAAGACAAGACAATAAAAGGACTCTTTTTTCCAAACTGAAGTCAGTTGGTTGTGCTCACCTGTAGTTGACTCGATCTACTGACCACCACCCTGATCGTCAGAAGCAACCTTAACAGTTGATGATGCGGAGTTGCTAACGTTGACGAAGGAGATCAGCGCCGACGGATCAACAAAGCGAGTAGGAGTCGTGGGTAGCGAGTCAGCACCAAAGACGCCCTCCAGCATCTGCACCACCTGATGCATCGTCGGCCTGAGCGAGGGGTTGGGCTCGATGCACCAGAGCGCCACGCGCGTGAACCTCTCCACCCTCTCAAGGTCCTCCATGGCGTCGTCATCCCTTTGCAGCAGAAGCTCGACTTTACCGCTGTTGACCAGCTGGCCCGCCCACCCGAATAGCGTGACCGTTTCTTCTTCAGCTTCGTCGTCCTTGGGCAGCGGCTCCTGGCACTTCCGGCAGCATATCATCTCGAGAAGGACGACGCCGAAGCTGTACACGTCCGCCTTCGTGTCGATACGCCCGTCACCACGAAACCACTCGGGGGCGATGTAGCCCCTGGTGCCCCTGACGTTGGTGACCGTCGTCTGGACTTGGTGGTTGCCAAGGAGTTTTGCGATCCCAAAGTCGGTAATCTTCGGAGAATGGTTGTCATCCAGTAGAATGTTGTCAGGCTTGATGTCGCAGTGAATGATTGGTGAGATGCACCCTTCGTGGAGGTACTCCAAACCTTTGGCGATGCCGAGTGCAGCCTCGGCGCGCCAGCTCCACGGCGGCCTCTCGGGCTGGAAGAGGAAGCCCCGAAGAGAGCCTCTTGGCATGAACTCGAACACCAGCATACGGTGCTTCCCTTCTTTGCAGTACCCAATCATGCGGACCAAGTTCTTGTGGTGGATCTGCCCAATCGACTGTACCTCGTTTGTGAACTCCCTGTCACCTTGCTCATTCGAGTTGATGAGCTTCTTCACCGCAACAGCTGTTGGGTATAACGACTTCACCTTCCCCTGGTAGACTTCGCCGAAGCCTCCTTTGCCTAGCAAGTTCTTGAAGCCATTGGTGGCTTGGAAGAGCTCCTTCCGAGTGAACACTCTCATGCTCGACAGGCGCTGGTTGGCGTCCTTCTTTGTGTAGTAGCAGTGCACTAGGAGGATGCTTGTCGTGACCAGCAGCGAGAACGCCAGGCAACCAATGACTACGTCGGACAGTATGCTTCCCGCCGACGTTCTGTTGGCGGGAGGGCTGGTCGTCCGCACTTTGATCAGCGCCTTGTTGCTGGCGATGTTTGTCTGCCACCCAGTTGACAGCACCGATACCTCGTCGCAGTTGCTCCCGTCGAACAGCGCCGCTGTGCAGAAGCAGTCGCTTAGGCAGTAGTCGCGGCACTGCTCCACCGTTGTTGACAACTGCGTCTTGTAGCGTACCGAGGTTTCCCAGGTCGTGTTCGAGAGCTCCACGACCTTGAACTCGGCCGAGTGGTTCCTCCCGTCACAGTTGTCCGGGGCGAAGTCCGGCTTGCATCCCATGGGCTTGTACAGCGCGTCCAAGTAGGAGTAACCAGTTGGGCACTCGCAGTCGAGCCGCTCGTCGGAGTAGACGCAGTAAGTGTTGGGGCCGCACATGCCTTCTAACTTGCCGGTTCTCGCACGGCAACCGTCGATCGGGAATTGACCGGTGACAGCCCAGAAGGTAGTGTTGCTGCCGCGGCCCGCGGTGTTCTTCGGGCGGACGTAGACACGGACGATGCCGTCCGGATCAAGCGTCGCATGCTGATAGTATGTGTCGGTGATGTTGGGTGGGTTGGAGGTAAGGTTCTTGGCGGCGCCGCTCTTCTGCTGGTAGTAGAGGTGCCCGGGGCTGTCAAAGAAGACAGTTGTGTTGCCGTCTGGAGTGTTGCCCTGCTGGTTGGTGCCGGCCGCCCAGTACGCGTCGCTGGACTCCCGCGCCGGGTGGTCGATCATGTACAGGACGATGTTGCCATCTAACTGTACGTAGAGACCGAAGCGACCTGGGGAGAAGTCCATGTCCGCGCGCCTGCACAGCAGGCTCGTTCCTCTGCCCATGGATTGGCCTGGGAGGAGCGTGTCAGTTGGGTGCTGAAAGCTCTCCCACACAACAGCGCCGCCGCTGACATCGGCGAGGAACTGGAGGTTGCCGGTGTCCCGGAGCACGAGGACAGAGCCAGGGTTTTGGCTAGGGCTCCAGAGTGCACTCTCGTTAGCTGGGTTGGCCAGGGAGATCTGCCCAGCGACGGTGATGTTGAGGACAGACTGCTTCGTGGCGGTCACCGTCGCGCCGGAGCTCGCGTCTTTCGCGAACCACACCACCTTCTGCTCCGTGGGATCAGCCGTCTTGAAGTGAAACCAGATGGCGAGGATGAACTGGGTGGCGTCGGAGTCGAGGGCGCGGAATCCGAAGGCGAAGTCGCCCGAGCGGCTGGTCATGTAGTTGGGCGGTGCCAGTGTCGATCCCGCGGTGAGGTTCGTTTGCGCGAGGGCAACTCGCAGCTGAGGTTGGTGTAGTAGGATCACAAGGAAGGAAGAAGTGAGGTAGAGGGCAAAAGAGCACAAGGGCTTCATTTCCATACTTAGGATTCTAGCTTCTGCAGAGCGTGGTAGAGTTTTTGTTTCTCCAAGGTACGAGGTGTGCGTAGCTCGTAGCTAATCCTATTTATGTTGGTTTGGTGGAGCAAAGGTGAATAGCGATATGAACTGACCCTCGATTTCTTTGGCACCACAGAGAGATGGACAAATAGTCTCTCTTCGGCAGTTGTGCACCATTATTATTCCACAGCAGATGGCAACATTTGTTTCATCATAGTCAAGGAAAGTTGAATACAATTAAAGGTGTGTCTAGGTATCATCTGAATATTTTCTTACTAACAATCATCCAAATCTGAGACCATTAGATTAGAGATCCAACGACCTCTTTTTTTAGAGGGGGGAGTTTTTTTTGGAGGGAGAGATTTTTTTATGGGGTGGGTAGAATTCATGACCATTGGATCTCTAATCTAATGGTCATAAATTTGGATGATAGTTAGAAAGAAAACATCCGGATGATATTTATCAATACCCTACAATTAATTCCACATAGTTGATAAACATCTTCAGCAGTTGTGCACCATTATTATTCCACAGCAGATGGCAACATTTGTTTCGATCATAGTTAATGAAAGTTGAATACAATTAATTTCACATAGTTGATAAACATTATCTGGATATTTTTTCGTAACTATCATCCAGATTTATGACTATTAGATTAAAAATCCAATGATCATAAATCCTTCCACTCCAAAAAAAAATATCTCCCTCCTCCAAAAAAAGTCTCCCCGTTACAAAAAAGGTCGTTGGATCTCTAATCAAACAGTTCTAAATTTTGATGATTGTTAGAAAGAAAATATCTGAATAATACCTAAATTTTAAGAAAATCTATCGAATTTTTGACATTCATATTCGCTTAAAGATCCGTGCTCGAGGCCAATATCTTAGTCTCCGATGAGCGCCACCCCTGGCGAAGCTGCAAGCGCGAGAGAGAACTGCCACCAGCGTAGCCACGTACAAACCCCGCCACCGAACGCACAATCCGCCGAAGCCCCCCTCCCCCTCCCTCCTTGTATCAAGGAGATATACCAGAGGCACCACCACCTGTCACTGAAGGTGACGGCAAGAAAAGGAGGTATGTGAGAGCTCACTAGAGACGAGAAAGAAGGGGGAGCAGCATCAGCGACGATGCGGCAGCGCAGGGGAGGACGTAGCTATTCCGAGGAGGATATGGCAGAGCTCCGGTGGCCCTTACCGGTGCCAATAGGGGCACCGTGCTGGTGGCAGCGACCCAAGTGTGCCGGAGGCTGCGGAGTGTAGGGCTTTGGGAGGCTGTATGGTATCGGTCTAGCATGTGGACGGTTTGGCTAGGTCCTAAGCGTCAGATCAAGACTGAACGGCTGATTTTTTAAAAAAAAAAATCGACTAATGCGTAGACAGTCTTACCTAGTGTTCAGTTCGACTTATTTTTGGTGGCTTATGGCTGAAAACATCATGGTGGTGAAAAAAACACAGAGGTGACGAGTCTTATTTAACATAATTAAATTTAAAAAAATTGAAAAATATAAAAAATTTGTTAGCCCATCACAGACAACGCAAACGAATACGGAAAAAAAAGAACCGGCAAAAAAGCTCAAAAAAAGCCAAAAATTCAGAAAAAGACGAAATTATAAATAGTGCAAAAATAAGTCAGAAGCCAGAAGCTCAAGCCATATTGAGCGGTGCTTAATTCCATATATTATCCGTATGTCTCGTGTACGGGAAGCAATCGATTGGTGCACTTCCCTGCAGGGCCAGCACAAGCCAAGCGCGCGGCAAGGCCCCGTGGCCAATAGGTCGTTCTCCAACACAATTTTCGGGGATAACATGCGGCTGGTCGAACTTGTACTAGGAGGCCACATCGATTCATGAATTAGTGCACCAACGAAGGGAAGAGGTACAATCTGTCAAATTCAGAGTGGCATCTAGAAGACCGAAGCTGCCTTACGGTCAAGCACGCAAAAATGGAAAATAATCTACACGGTAGCATGAGTCATATTTTTTTAGACCCACGGCAGCATGATTCATGGGGCGAAGACTAAATTTATTTTAAATTTTTTATTATTAAATAATATAAATTAGATGTTTAAAAATATGCTTATGTATCTCATAGGTTATTTAGAATTTGAAGACATTATAAACATTAGAAATGACAATACAAACTTAAAAAATATAAATTAAGAATGTAATTAAAGTATGATGTTGATAGAAGAAAATCATTGAGCATACTAAGTTGTTGAGATTCTTAAAAATATAAGCACCCTCCATTATGCATAGATTATGTAGCTACATGCCCCTATTCTTCCTCTATTAGTTACTCTTCTTTGAATATATATATACCTCTATTTAATATCAAAGCAACACATTGATAATATGTGTAGCGAATTATCTCATTAGTTCACATAGTATTAGAGTATATTACTCACGTATACACTAATGTACCATGGACGACCTATCTTGAACTAATAATCCCTCACACGCTGGCTACCCTGCCGAAACATGTGTCTTCTATCACTTCTCGCTACTACAATATTTCTACTTCAACCTCCAGTAGCATGCCCAATTCTTGGTCGATCCCACTTAACTGTTACACATTCCAATACAATCTCTTCACTGTTACCTATTCCAACACAATACTCCACCACATAGGTATCTTCTACTTTTCTTCAATTGTTGCTTAATGCGAACTATTGCAACATCAAACATTCATACACGTGCAACCGTTGTTGATCCCTACTAAGGTCACCTGTTATACTCTCTCAAGTGGCCCTACGCCTATTCTCTATGGCTACTCCATCTCTGCTTCTATACGCCTATATTTTTTATTTATACAGATGCATGCATGATGTTATATATGCTCAATATCCCTTTTCTCCTATGTTGACCACTCCTCTTCTTCGACATTAGCCACTTCAACATTATAGCTTCCTCACTAACCGCAATGACTTCGTATATTCACTGATGCCAGCATGTTTGCTTTAGTTGCTATTTAACGATATAGAGAATCTTCTCGCCATCGTTGGTGCCATCATTCCCCTTACCAGTGATGGCACACTTCTATCTACCCGATTACCATATATCATTATAGCTCATCTTTAATGCCTCTATACCCAAGCTTCCCTATTATCGAGTTATTTAGATTCTGACTTCTTCAACAATGTTGACGCTGACCACTTATCATCGTAGCCCTTGGTTCATTTCACTCTAGCTTTTCTCTTTAATGACTTGGGCGAGTAACATGATATTGTCCTTGTCGAATGGCTAAGGTGGGCAGTATAACACTATCCTCATCTCTCTTGCTATAGCCTCAGCTCTTCACTTCCTGGTGGGTCAATATTTTCTTGTTGGACAAATCGATATAGTTGTACTCTTACGTGATCTCATCCGATACTATTTATGCTATCATTGTTATAACTTTATTTTTATTGAAAATTTCATTTGTTTTTCATTGGAGGTCATATACAAATCAATTTGCTAATTTTATTTAATTCATTTTGAAATTTATTTTTTAGGGTACTTTGCAATTGTATGGAAATGAAATTGAAAATTTCTTTTTTATTCCAAATTTCAATTCTTTTTTGTTGAAATATGTATACAAATCCAATTGTTATTTTTTGTTTATTTTTTATTCAGAATTATAGCCATTTAGGGATTTTACTTTGAAATTCGTACAAAATCAAAGTGCTAATTTCTTTCATCTGAATTTCATTTTTTTGAATATTTGTTTAATTTTTATTCAGAATTATATTTATATAGGGGTTTTACTTAGGGATTCGTATGGGAACCAAATTACTGATTTTATTTAATTTACTCTAAATTTTAGTTATTTAAGGGTTTTTCTTCAAAATTGTATGGAAATTAAATTACAAATTATCTTTCTTTTTTCTAGTTTAGATTTCAATTTTTTGGGTGGAATTCATATGCATAAATACTATGTAATTGTTTAGCCTTTTCCCTTCTCCTTCTTAAGGAGAGAATTTACAGAATTATTTTTTGGCACCATTTTGGGCCTCAACTTTTCTAGCCTTCCATGTTAGAAATAGTTAACCATCATGCACGCTGACTCCAACCTCCATTTCTTATCTCGCATAATCTTCAGTACAGGGGCATGCATTACATTGGTCCATGCTCCATAACCTTGTTGTTATAAAACGCAGTGAAAAATCCTTCCAGAAAAATCACGAACGTATGAAGATGGAATTCATTATATAAGAAGAGATTACAAGCACAAAAAGCTTTGACGTATCTTAACCGTACGACTATAGAGGTACATCTAGGGAACAAGAGTCCTAGAAGATTAGGAAACCGAGACGAGGTCGGCGTATGTGTCTAATCGGACATATATATGAATTCGTATTATACTTTAATAATATCTACATTGAGATGAATTCGGATCACACACTCAACAATTCCTAACTTGAGTTGAATTCACTCCTGTAGCCAAAACAAATCAAATCTCCTCAAATCATAATTCACTATCAATGATCCTTATACGTTGAAAGTCCATACGACTAATCAACAAGTAAGACTTAACCAATCTTCTCCATATACTTCTCCTGTGATGATGGATAACTGTAGTGAAGAACTCATCTCATGGACTTTTTACATGCTCTATTTGGAACATATAACTCAGCGAACAATGTCATTGAAAAGCAGCTTACACGTGTGACCATCATGTACATCAAACTGCCGACAGTAAAAGTAACTGAATTTCATGACATGGTTGAAAATTGCTCATATATAAGAATGTTTAGATGAAAGTAACTCTTGTGATGTTAATGGAGTAGAAACATTCTCTACAATAGAACTCTCATATTGAGCTGTGACAACTAGAACATATTGTACATGCAATACCAAACGTTATAGTATCTATGCAGATAATTAACTCATTTTTGCACTTTAAATTCTTCATCTCGAACTCATATTTGGTACATAACCTTCATTAATCAATAAGAAATTCTAGAGAATATTATGTTAGCTGCCATTAGAGTGTTATCAAATGGTGAATCGGTTGTCCCCTCAACTAACATTGTTTTTTTTGTTTTTTTTGTTTTTTCAAAGTCTCCTCTATCAAACGTAGCCCAAATTATATTGAAAACATGCAACTACACCTTAGACTCGATATGTGCGGATCTTGCCGCATAACTTATAGTAGAAACTGATCATCGAAGAAATTACCAATGATTAATCTCACATGAAAGATGATGATCAACTGAGATAGAAGATTGTCGATGGAGATAGTGTAGTACGACATCAGAGCATGGTGTCGGGTGACGCGAGCAATGGTATTGACGAACCTAACGCAGAAATAGTCGTCAAGGTAGAGTACGGATTGACGCTCAGTATGGCATAAGTTAGCACTAAGTCAGAGTTGAGATATAGAACGAAATCGAGGTGGGTCAAAAGCGCCAAGTTAAGGGTGCTGAAATCACTTGATAGTTGGTACACATTTTTATGTTCCTAACAAGGGTCTGTGAACAATCTTGGTGCACTTCTGTGTTCCTGAAGGAGTGGTCTAGAGAATTTCTTTGATAAGTTTCTTGTGTGCAGTGAGCAAAAAATCAGCACTTAGAAAATAGAAACGGAGCTGCCCCTTTCGTCGTGACGTTCCTCCGAATTGATGTCGAAGGACTGCTGCACCACTGCTTTCTATCCGCCCTGGACAGGATTTTGGTAGCGCTCGTTTCTTTCTTTTGGCTTTTTTTTTCAGACTAAAAAATCGGTATAGCGGTTAAAAATATGCTATAGTAGTGATTAGTTTTTCTAATTAATTAAATTAAAAAATATAAAAAAATATATATCATCATAGATAATACAAAGAAACAATTTAGAAAAGAAAAAAAATAAAAAAACCTAAAAACTAAAAAGCTCGTGTTTCAAAAACTAGAAACAGAAATCGTTTAGAGTATAGCCTTTTTCACACGGACATAGTCGTTTAAAGTCGCGACGTGAAAGAAACGTTGGAAGCTTCTTCCTGTGCGTAGCAAAACAAGGTCAATTGAACTTTTTTTTTTCTAAAAAGGTTATATGAAAAACTAATTGTTCATTCCCGAGAAGATCATTGGCTAGGACACAAGAGTGATTACGAAATCGAGAGAAGATCCTATCCAAGTTGAACACGTATTTATGTTGGCATGCGTCCCATCAATCTTTCTCATGATTTGATCTCGATGAAATACGGTGAGACGTGTTCCACAGATCTGGGTCTGTTTTTTTTGCTGCGGTTTATGATTTTGGTAAAAATTTTAAATTTTAACTGTTTACGATACAGATTACGGAAAAACATATACTTATTTGTAATTTTAGCTGATACAGATGTTAAACTTTTAACGTGTACTACGTTTAACTTGTAGACTTTATCTTGAGAAAATACTCTGTTTAAAAGTTAAGTACTATAGCGGCTACGAAAAACCGTCCGACTTATGCACAGCCGAACAGGCCGAGAGTGCCATGTGTGCTTCCCTATCTAAACTTCTGTCGAGCAATAGCGAGCGCCGATGCTTCACACATCTCGGTGTTATGATTCGATTTGTCACCGGCGTGGGCCCGATCGATGCTGACATAATGAAAGGAACTAATCAAGTGGGTGTTTGGATGACTGAGCGACTCTTTTTTTTTCAGAGGATATTCACTAGTATAAAATACAAGACATGTTCTATGCCCTCCCAGCTCTCCCTTGCACATGCCATAAAACACCCAATAAACTCATATCGCAAAAAACAAATTTTATCTTTATCTTAAAGACCTCCTTATCGGCACAAGCTGATCACGGCGATGGAAGCGCAACGCGGGCAGCGGCAAAGCTCGACTGGTCCCGACAGTAGAGCTGAGAGTATTGTAACACTCAAGCTTAAAATCTGCTTAATATCGAGTCCATCAATGGAGCAGATTTACACACACATAGCATCCTGTTTATATTATTTGTGTTTTCATTTCGTGTAAAAGGGTTAACCGGAAAATACTATTATTTAGACCTAGCAGGAATTATATGCTACTACAACTCACTTTAGAAAAGTAATACGGGACTAATCCCACCACCACTCTAAAAGGGCTATGTAGCAATCCAGATTTAGTAACCCGAATCTCCTGTGTATTGTACGCTAGTCGTTGGATCAATAGTTAGCTCATGCAATATAACATCGACAAACATCACATCTCTACATGCGTAACAATAAAAGTAGTTAATATTATATAGGCAATCGTAAATAGATATATGATCAAGTTTTACATAACAAACCAACAGGGCAAATGAGATTGTTCATAACAATTCAGGGGAAAAGTAAGTAAACCAAAAGGGTCTCCATGATCTACCACAGGCAATCAACTAGGGCTAAACCTAGTCCTGATCTTCGCTTTCTATGTCATAGCCGAGAGCATGGACATATCCATACATCAGGTCATACAGAGATGAAATTCCAAAAATTCAAAAATCTCTGACAGATGGGTTGGCCAGAATTTTCTTTTCCTTTTTAATTATTTTTCTTAAAAAACATCCAGTGGCTGATAGGTAAGGTCTAGTGGGTTTTAATTTATTTTCTAATTATTTTACACTTGAAATCCTATAGGATGGTGACATATGGGCCCTAGAAGTAGTGACACGGTCCTCGTGGACTAAGTCCATGAACCGACGGTTAAGTGTGGGGCCAACATGTCAGTGTCTCAATGGTTAAACCGAAGGACAATTAAATTCCTTAGTCTCGGTAGGACCCATTGTCATTCACTCATCACTACTAATCAAATAGAAAACACTCAACTATTAGCTAGGCGGGGCCTACTTGTCACTGAGGCAGAGCTTCATAACCAAAACAGAGTAGCTCAGGCGGCGGTCCTTGCCGTGCTCGCCAGCAACGAGGAAGGCAACTGGGGGCTCGGCCGTGGGGCAAAACGGGTTGCGGGGTTCAAATGCCAGCTACGGGCGGTAGAAGAGGTCGACGAGGTGCACCAGAGCGGTGGCTCGTCGGCAATGAGCAATGAGGCGGTTTGGTCAGAGGACGATGGCATACGGCGAGGTGAGAGTGGTTCTTTCATGTGCTAGGCTAAGGATTTAACCATATGACTAAGGAAGTGGCTTGAGGACCAAAGGTCGTCATGGTTGGCCAGCGGTGAGGGGTCGTGGCGGCAGTGGGGTGCCGATGATGGTGAGGTATGAAATTCCTGCCTAAATCCTCAAATTCAGGCCATATTCATGATCTACACTCCAAGGCGATGCTAGGGGTGATGATGGCATGGTTGGAGATGGGCTCTAGCAACAGTGAAGACCTAGCCTATAGTGGTGACGGATAGCTAGCGGCTCAACTCAATATCTAGGGTGCGCATGAGCATCTACACCCTATGAGGATCCTAGTGGTGCCACTTACCTAACATGAGCCCTACAGGTGAGGCCACCCACGATGGCTGGAATTGAGAACGAAGGCACCATGACAATGTGGAGCTATTGTGCTCTAAGGCTTAAATTGGCTACCCTAATAGTCCTCATGATTCCTAGAACACGAAATGATGCGGGTACTTACAAGCTTGGGGTTGGGAAGGCGGAGCTGGGCGGTGCGCGAGGACGGTAGGCTTGGCCGAGTTCCGCGAACGGCAGTGGCGACAGTGTTCTGGCCTAATTGTGGGGAAACAAGTGAAGGAGGGGTGGGCACACTAGAGAGTAGGTCGAGGCAACCTTGATAGGCATGTTGGCGACGGCGGAAGCTTCCCGGAGCGACGGTAGTTGTCGGTGGAAGACGGCAGCCAAAGTTGGAGTGGACAGCTCGATTCCCTTCAACCAAAGGCGACGAGAAGAGGAAAGCTTAGGGAAATAGAGGGGAGAGAGTAGGCGCACTTGGTGACACAGTTAGCTGTAGCTTAAATAGAAGGAAAGGAGGAGAACAAGGTGCGGGCACTCGGTCATGGCGTGGGAACTTGAGTGGTGTGGTGTGCAATGGCTCTGGCGTGCTGATGGGACTACCTCGCAGTGGCGCAATACTCAAGGGCGATGGTTGCAGGTCTTCAATGCTTGCTTCTAGCTAAATACACTTCTAGCTACACAATTCAAGTGTAGGACCGAAAGGCGACAGATGGGGTGAATGGTGTCGCCTAAAATTTTCTCTAAGTATTATGGATCTTTTTCTCAAATAACTATAGAGTTACTAAAAATCAAATCCAAAGCTGAAAGCACAAAGCAAAACACTCAAGAACACAAAAACTTGAAGAACTCAGCACCTAGAGGTCTGACCTCCAACCAGAGGGCAGTCTGACCTCTCCTTAGCGGTATGACCACCAACCATGGGGCAGTCTGACCTCTCTGGGGCAGTCTGACATCTGTTCTAACAGTTTGACCACTATGAACAGAGATTATAGGCAAATGAACAGTGAAATCAGCATGGTTGCGAAGCTTCAAATTCACGTAACTTTTGATTGGAGATCCAAAGTACTCGAGGTACTCGCAGGACACAAAAATTGAAGCACTCAAAGCCTAAGAGTACCGATCATGAGGCCTACAACAACCGATCGCCAATCCTACAACTATCGGTCACAAAGCCTATGACTACCGATTGCTAGGCCTACGACTACTGATCGCAAGGCCTACGACTATCGATCGTAAAGCATACGACTACCGAACATCGACCACGTACTAAAGCTACGATCATTCATGGTTGTTCTATTATGCCCGTCCTGCTGTGGTCGATCTGCCGATTGGACCACTCAACATAGGGCCGATCGAACTACCGACTACTGATCGTAGTCCATGCTTCCGACTACCTTCTGTGGTCACAGTCTGCCTGTCAGACCACCAAAACAAAGCAGTCAAACCTCTTATCCTGAAAATTTCAGTAGATAGCCCAACCAGAATCCGTTTTTTCAAATTCGAATAACCACTCCAGAAATATTGCAATGGTTCATCACAGCATTAAACAAGATCTTCTCACATGGTCATTCAATCTCTCCTTTAATGAACCCATTGACAATGTTTAAAAATGCAAATTTGAGGTGATTTTAGACAAGAAAGGAATAATTTTGCAAAGAGAGCTCCAAATGGTCAAATGAAGATTGCGAAGAACTGAAGATGACCATTTGAAATAGAAATAGATAGAAGTTACTGAAAATGATAGTTTTGCACAAAAACTTCATACCCGCCGAAAAGTGTCAGGAAATCTTATTCTAGGTCTATATGAAAGAGCAATTGCTCGATTTGACCTTAGCCATGGTGAGATACAATAGAAAATCACAACAACACAATAAAGCTCCACAAATCAAGATTTTGCACAAAAACACTAAATCACGCTCTAGATGTGCAATTTTGCCTATCTTTCTCCCCTCTGACAATGGAATCATCAAGATATATGGAAGAAGATAAAGCATGAATGAAATGAAGTGGGTGTATTTTAATCAATTTTAGCATTTAGGAGCTATAAAAATTATCCAAAGTGACTTTACAAATATTACACCAAGCCATAAAAAGTACAATCTTGATTATGGCAAAACATATATAGGCAAGCTAAAGTCACATAAGCAATTGTCTGAAATTAAGTGGATTCTTAACATGTCTTGGTGCTCAAGTTCATAATTTAGCCAAGAGTGTCCAAAAATGAGCTAGGCCATGCCAGTATGCTAAATAGAACCAAGAAATTATCATTGAGTCAATTTAGAGTGCTAAAATTTGTGTGGTCACATAAGGCTTGAGAGCAAAAAAACTTTATTTAATGATCAAGGATGGTAGGATTACAATCACGGAGCTTCGAAACACCCGACAACCACTCTGTCGCAGAATTCACAGTTCGCCGGTCCATTGCATAGGACACTAGACCCGAGACTGCAGGGTGGAGGAGACATTCACGCCAAGCAATGAATTCAGCCTCTTCAGCCGATGCACAATGAAGAATTTTTTTCTCCTGTGAGATCGAAGCACCGTCCCCTGCGCATCCCTTATGGTCGACCTGCTCAACCTGTTTACGTTGGAACCAAGAGGCGGCCATGCATTCCAACAAGCATGGGCACACCAGATGGCTGTATAGGCTATGTTCTTTTCAGCTACTAAAAGCTATTTTTTAATTTTTTTTACAGTAACTAGCTTCTAAATAGAGTATTTTTTTCAAGATAAGGCCTACTAGTTAATTGTAGTACATACTTTCTTTACTTCATTTATATCGGCAAAGATAGGCCGTGAATTTATTCACTTCACTCTGTAATCTCTCGTATAAACAATCCAAAAGTCACAAGCCGCAGCCAAAAGCCACAAGCCGCAGCTAAAAAGAACAGGCCCATAATTTGAAGTCTCCAACACAGTTTCACAAATTGTGATGGTGCTATATTCTGATGCCCCTTCCTATATGCAATAGCTATGGGACCGTATAAGAGTTTGTGAGATACGATATAAGTGTACATGATATTAAAATGAAGAAAATAAATCTTATATAGAGAACCAAAATAACAATGTTGAAGCAACCGTGAGGGATTTAGCGAAACCGACCGTAAATTCCTTAAGCACAACCCTAAAAAGTATAGTGATTGTCGCTCTCTCATAACCTTATCGAATCTTTTAGAACTCTCGGATCTTTGTCCTATATAAGAATATAGCGCTAAAGAATAATCTATCATATAATCTTCTCATGCACCTCTATCTTTGGATGTGTTGCTTTTTTTCCTTTGTTGCTTGGTATTTGGGTTCTCAATAGTCACTATCCATGGATTTATATAGTCACCATAGTCCTCCAAAGGAAAGTTGGATTTCTACTCCAAAAGAGAGGAGAAATCCGGTGCTATTAGTATTTATCTAAAATTCTTTATAGCATATCTTTTAAAATCCTAATAGATTAGGATATAAGTCATTATACTCAACAATCTTCGCTTTAACTATTATCCGTTGAAGTTATAATGCTCTTCTAAGAACTTACTTTAAGTCAGCTCTATTTGTTTTCATTTTTCCTTCCTCCTTTTGGAGTGCCCCCACAGAGGCTCATGCATATCGCCATAATATGTATATCAGTGTCCAGGCAAGGCTGCCTGGACACGTCACTTGAGAGCTTTTTTATTGTGTAATTTGATTAATCATATTTTCTGTTCTACAGACTTTTATGCCATAGGTTTGCATCGTTTTCAAGCCCCATATGCTAGCCTAAAAAACAATATGATAAATAAAGAAGCCAAAGACCACATTTGTTTGCAGTGGCCTTAGTTTATTTCCTACGTAAGAGCCGACCGCCTAGCCGCCTGGGTCATTAATTTAGCAATGCCCAACCTCTCACTAATACTATATACAGAACAGACCACACGGCAGTCAAGGAAGATGGTGAACCAGCGACAACTCAGCATTTTTGGGAGGATTTTATAATTACTCCACTAGCTACTTCAACTACATAAAGTCTTGTATGCAAGTTTCTTTACGCTGGGTTCTTTAGGGAAAAGAGAGATTGGTTTCCGGCTTCTGATTTTTGGTTAAAATTATATGGTAACAGTTGTTAGATTGTAAAAGAAAAAAAAAAGAAAAATCGATATATTTGAAGTAGCTTCCGGCACTAGAGCAGGGTTAAAAATCAAGGGTAAGATTACAGTGATGGAGCTTCCATACCCGACAACCACACTGCCGTAGAATTCATCGGTCCATAGCAGAGGACATTCGCGACAACCAATGAATTCTGCCTCTTTAGCCAATGCACAACGAAGAATTTTTTTCTCTAGTGCAATGAAAGCACCTTCCCCTGCGCATCCCTTACAGTCAACCTGCTTACATTGGAACCAAGAGGCGGCCATGGCTTCCAACGAGCATGGGCACACCAGATGACTGCATGATTTGAAGTCTCCGACGCAGTTTCACAAATTGTGATGGTGCTATAATATCATTCTTATATGCAACAGCTATAAGATCAAATAAGAGTTTATAAAATACGGCACGAATGTGTACAATCGTTGGGAGACCTAAAATAACGATGTTGAAGTAACCACGATGAGAGAAAAGATTTGATAAAACCAACTATAAATTTCTTAAACACGATTCTAAAAAAGTACAAGTGATTATCATTCTCTCACAACCCTCTCGAATCTTTTATGACCCTCAGATAGTGCTAAAGAATAACCTAACCTCTAGTCATCTCATACACCTCTATTTTTGAATGAGTGATTTCTTTGTTTTATTGCTTGGTGCTTGGGCTCTTTATGTTCAGCCTCTATAGGTTTATATAGTCTGTCTAGTCCTCATCCAAAGAGAAGTAGAAATTCTAATACAAAAGAGAGTAAGAATTCCAATGCTATTAGAATTCATCTAAGACTTCTTATAGCACACATCAAAATCCTAAGGCTACTATATGTGTCATTATACTCAATGGTCTCTATCTTGACTCTTATATGTTAAAATTAATATACTACTATAAGAGTTCACCCTAAATCAGCTCTGTATTTTTTATTTTTCCTCCCTCCTTTAGGAATACCTCTCACATCAACTCATGCATATAACCACAGTATTCGTGCCAGTGTTTAGGCAACCCTGCTCAGACCAGCCTCCACTTAACTTCTTATATAGTTTGATTAAACGTACCATCTGTTTCTACATCTTTTATGCCAAATTTTGTTCCACATCCGACCTCCGTATACTAGCCTAAAAAACAATATAACAAATAAAGAAGCCAAAGACCTCGCTCGTTTGCAGTGACCTCAGTTTAATTACCTCCGTAAGCTAACCAATCAATTCGAGCTGGCTGTCTAGCTGCCTGGGTCATTAATTTAGCAATGCCCAATCTCTCACTAATACTATATACACACCACAGACCACACAGCTGTCAAGGAAGATGGTGAACCAGCAACAACTCCTTGGTATTTTTTGGGTGGATTTTTCAACTACTTCACTTTCTACTTGAACTACAATGGTGGTGCTTCAAAGGGCTTTAGAACTAAAGTATACTTGTAAGCGTAAAACAAACCCTATTCTCCAAAAACAAAATAATTCGTGCTCAAATTACATTACGATTGTATTAATAAAAGTATATAACACTAAATAAAAACAACTATATTTTACATGCAAATATATGAAGATACTGATAGAATATTAAAAAATTACTTATTAAAAGCTTAGTCCACAGTTTACCAACAGTTACGAAACATAACGGTGTGAACAAAAGAAAAGTCATAGGAAAAGCAACTTGTTAAATGTCACAGACGGATTAGTATTTCGATGTGATGTTTTCCAGAGTTGCATGTCTCAAGGCTTGCTCCTATTCTTCTGTAGATGTGATGGATAGATCACCACCAAAACTTTTTTGTGGACAACATTTAGGGGACACAATTTCAAATAAATGTCTTTATGCTGCAGCTCTTAGATTCATACAAACCAAATGTAACCCAAGACGTTAATCTTTAACTGCAGAGTAGTCTTTTAGGAGGGACAGGCGATAGTAAATATCTTTATGCAAGCAAACCTGGTTAAGAGGGTTGTCTGGAGACTTCTTCCATAGCTTCCATATCATGTCTTCGTACTGATTCAGTGTTAGGCCTGGCTCTGCCTCTTCAAATGCCTGACAGAGAGATTATTCCAAAAGCATTTAAGCACAAATGCTACAGTGATGTATCACAACTTCACAACCAACATTTAATTTTGCAAATTTAACGTGATTAAATAAAACTTAACACCCTAGTAAGTGAAATAATTAATTAATAATCTAATCTACCAACAATTATTTTAAATTGTGTTTGAACTACGTCAAACATACCATTGTAGTAAGTGTAAAGTTAACGGTACATCACTTTGTTATCAGACTGTCCGCCATCGATTATCATTATATTTCACCTATTGTGATACCATGTTAAATCACGCAATTGGATTGCAATGCTTCATTTCATACATATACATACGCCAAACCATGGGAGCAATACAATAGAGGGGGAAGCGGAACACATGACATGGCCTTAGCTCAATATTTTGTTACATCTTCGTGTAAACATATCTTAACCCTAGTTTGTCACTTTCATCAGTTATGACATACGACTGACAGTGTAAACAACAGGCCTACAACCAATGACTACCATACATGGTACTCCATTCATTGTGTTCACAAAGCCTGCAAGTTCTGCAAATTAGTCAATCAGATATCAACTAATTGTAACACCCGCCCATCCTCCGGGCGAATGCTACCATCCCTTTTGCAATTTGTGGTATTACATTCTACCTCTTACTGAATTCGACCCCGACCGCGCATAGCAATCCGCGTAAAAATGTAATAAAATAAACTACATAACATAACATTAACTCATACCCTTGGAGAACAAGTCCGGTAGTTCGCGCATGCGAGATTCCAACTCTCATGTCGCTTCGCCGATCGATGTGTCCAAAGCACTTTAACATACTTTATCGCTTTATGCCTCAAGACCTTCTCCGATTCCTCCAAGATTCGAACCGGACGTGACTCAAGGTGAGGTCTTGCCTACGGATACCGGTTCTAATACAATCTCATGCTCGGATCTCGCAAGTACTTCCTCAACATCGAAACATGGAACACATTATGCACTCGCATGGACTCGTGAGGTCCAAGCGATATGCCAACTTTCCAACCGTGCTGAATTGAAATGGCCCAATGTACCCCAAGCTAAGCTTCCCTTTGGTACCAAATCGCACTATGCATTTAGTAGGAGATACTCGTGAGCACACGATCCCCACTTCGAACTCTAGCTCGCCTCCCGACATCGGCGTAGCTCTTCCGCCCACCGTAGCTAGCAGATTTTGTCTAATTTCGCTACTGCTCCACCGCTTGTCGGACCCAATCCGGCCTAGAACGGACTTCTCGCCCACAAAGATCCCAACACACAGGGCGATCTACACTACGCCCATAAAGAACCTCGAATGGCGCCGCCGAACACCGGAGTGGTAGCTGTTGTTATAAGCAAATTCGCAAGTGCCAAATGATCCTCCCACTACCCTCCAGATAAAACACAGACCTCAACATGTCCTCTAGTGTCCGAATAGTGCTCGACCGCCCATCCGTCTGCTGGTGGAAAGCAAGATTAAATCGGAGTTTCGTGCCCAAAGCGCCCGCAAGCTCTCCCAAAACTTGGAGACAAACTTGGCATCTCGTCTCAAACTATCGACTTGGGAACACCATGCAATCTCACAATTTCGACATAGATGGGAGCTAACTCACTTGCCGAAGTTCACAGCGGATGGGGATGAAGTGCGCGACTTATCGAATCGGTCCACCACTACCCAATTGCATCTTTACCTCGGCACGAGGTAAACCGACTCACGAAATCCATGGTGATATCATCCCAAGGCCATCGAGGAACCTCCAAAGGTCGCAATAGCCCAATGGGACGCTTATGTCACCTTTACTTGTCGGGCAAACCCGCAAGATGCCACATACTTGGCGATGTCCACTTTCATCCTCTTCCACCGTGTTCTTCTTAAGATCACGATACATCTTGGTTTCACCGGATGCACCGTAACGGGTTCGATGAGCTTCTTTCAAAATATCACCCTTGACTTGAGCCTTCTCGCACGCAAAGGCGGCCTTTAAATCGCAAGGCGCTCGAGTCATCAAGGCTGAAATTTCGATTTTCCTTCATCAAGTCGCTCCTCACTTGTCAAGCAACCGATCATGTTGTTGTGCCTCCTTTACTGCTTTGGAATTTCGATTCCAAAGAAGAATCGATCTCATGCGTATGTACCAAAGATAACAATAGGAAATTCCCATCCGCTCAAAGTCAAGAACGAGACAACCTAGAGTAGAGGGTGTCGTCTTATGACTAAGGGCATCAAGAACCACATTTGCCTTGCCCGGATGGTATCAAGAGTGAGATCATAGTCTTTAATAAGCGTCAAACAACTACTTTTGTGGTCATTCACAAGATTCCCATACAAATAATGCTCCAAATTTTAGAGCAAAACCATCATGTAAGCTCTAAATCGTGAGTAGGTAGTTTTGCTCATGTTTCTTCAATCGTCATGAGGCATACGCGATCACTTTGTTATCTTGCATGAGCACACAACCTAGACCCACTTGAGATGCATCCGAGTAGACCGTGAAACGCCTCCCCTGCTCAGATTGTGAGTCGAGACATAGTCCTCACTTCTTTAACATTAGATGGCCTCTTCCAAGTGTTCCATGAAAACAAATAGGGCATTAAAAGGACATAATCAGAAACTCATAGTACATCAATGTCTTCTGTCCGATATCATCAATCTTGACCGTCCGCGAGGCAAAGGGTATTTATTCTTGATTGTCACTTGATTTAGAGCACGGTAATCTATACACATGCACCAACTCCCATCCTTTTCTCGGGAATAGGACAGGGCTCCCAAGGTGACACACTACTACTAATCAAGCCTTTGGATAATAGCTCATCCAGCTGCTTCTTCAACTCCTCCCGCAGGGTCGTGCCAAACCAGGGAGATATAGAGATAGGTCTTGTACCAGAACAAGATCAATTAACTCCACATGGCATACCCTAAGCTCATCAGGAACACATCGATACTTACGCACCACTGAATATCCTCAACGCAACTGCACTTGGCTTCTCCGTAAGGGCTAGAAGTAACCTGCATTATCGCGGCCGGAACCCCGCACAAGTCGGCCAACACCAAGAGGGAACACGGGTGCATTCCCCGAAAGATTATTCTTCCCTAAAGGTGCTTGGTTTCAAGGTAACCGGTGCCTCCGTAGCTCGCTGAAATCACGCGTGATAGCGGGTTCAACCGTCCATGCCAAGGATATCATCCCTTGGTTTCAATTCCATGCACGCAAAGGCTTCTTTAAATCGCAGGCTGAGTCATCAAGGCAAATTCCGATTTTCCTTCATCAAGTCGCTCCTCACTTTCAAGCAACCGATCATGCCTCCTTTACTCGCTTTGGAATTTCGATTCCAAGACAGAATCGCATCTCACAGGCGGTAAAGAGTAGAGGTGTCGTCTTGCGACTAAGGGCATCAAGAACCACATTTGCCTTGCGGGATGGTAATCAAGAGTGAGATCATAGTCTTTAATAAGCTCCAACCACCTCCGTTGCCTCAAATTCAACTCCTTTCGAGTGAAAATGTATTTAAGGCTTTTGTGGTCGGAAGATATCACAAGATTCCCCATACAAATAATGCCTCCAAATTTTAGAGCAAAACAAGCAGGTAAGCTCTAAATCGTGAGTAGGGTAGAAGACATGCCTGAACTCGAGTTGAGCCCCTGCGGAACCTTTTGGCCTCTCAAGGTCGTTACTTGTAATCGATGGCACGGGCGGATCGATTATTGAATCCCGTCAGATTCAGCTACGGTCATCTTTCCTCGCACAAAAGTCGATGTGGCGACCTCCATACTCTCCACAAAAGAACTGGGTAATATCACTTTGAACTGCCTCAAAGACTTCCTGTAGCAGACCTCAAGGCGTGGGTCCCGCGAAAGAACCCTTCCCACCGGATGTCCGCTCGACCCTTCAATTGAAAGCCACAAAGCGAAGCCACCGAGAACTCATCTCAAGAGCCCCAATCGCCTCCATGTAGCGCAGCCAATCCAGCACTGGACCGGTGTGCCCGATCCATCGAAGCTATCTAGTCGCAAGGCCAACCACTCGAAGGCCCATCTTGCCTCCCAGACGACCGAGCAAAGAACAGAGCAACAATAGTGCAACAAGCAATGCTACTGGTTTCTTGGCGACGAAGCTCACGAACCTCCTCTAAGAATTCCCAAGAAGGTCAAGACCTTGCCGGGTCTCGCCACGGATCGCCTCGCCGAAGCAACCTCGCGATCGTGCCTCCTGTTGAGCCTCAGCGGTGGCTCCACTTGACACGACCACGACCACGGCCGCGACCTCCACTCGGCCACGCCCATGACCTCTTGCTCTCGGATCTCCGCCAAGACAGATAGCCAATCACGCAACTAGCCCACGAACAATCATTTCAACAACATAAATCAACATCAAAGCTAGCTAAAGCGTAATTGCAATGTAAACCCATTCCCATCCTATGGTGCACCAAAGTGTCAAATTTTTTTTTTGATTATTAGGCCTAAGTCAAATTTTTAATTGATAATTGCCCTAAGTTGTCAAATTTCTCTACCACGGACCTAACGCCCGCTCTCGATACCAACTGTAACACCCGCCCATCCTCCGGGCCGAATGCTACCACCCATGCAAGTTTCTACCTTCAATTACCGTAAAATCCACACTAAAATATTTAGATAGCAAATAAAAGATACAACATAGTTCTTTGTTTAGCCCATACTCTAGCACCTAGAAGAGACTAGCATAGTCGACAAAAGGTGGTACAAAAAGTGATGTTGGTTCGTGAAGAACGTTCATGTGCTATTCCCGCCCATGCATGTCGTCCTCAACGGTCACCTAAAAACAACAACAAAGCAAGGGTGAGTCAAAAGACTCAACAAGCACAAAGCAAAACAGAAAATAACAGTTTACGAATCAGACTAGCACCATCACAGTTTCATTCACCACTCATTTCCATCTAATCTCAAATTCTCATCAACCAATCGTGATGCATATGCACATGCACTTCTTCTTTTCTTTAGTCTATACCCAGATAATGGAGCGAGCACCTGTCGATGCTCACCAGTGTCCCGCTATGTTTCCATGCGGGACCTCAAGCCCGCCCTTTTTCATACGGGGACCACAAGTCTGTCATTTTCATGCGGGACCTCAATCTCCACTCCCGTGAGTGTCCACACAAAGCGACCAAGACTATCTCTTTTCATGGCATGCATGCAATGCGCTTTCTCCATTTATGTATATCAACATGTCATGCCCCAAAGATTCACCTCATATCTCTACATAAATTATTCAAATTTAATTCATCATATTCATGAGAATTTTTTTAAAAAGGCACAAGCAGGCTATATAGATGTAAATCATTGTGAATCGTACAACAGACTAGACCAGTTACTACCACAGGATATCTAAGCCTTGCATATTCTTACAAGTCACATCCAACCGGCTAACATAAGTTCATACAATTATGATACAGTAGCACGTACATCTATTTTCTCTATAATTATAGTATAATCTCAAATTTTGGTCAAATTATTCCTTGAAGGATGCTTTGAGGCGACGCTCGGGGTGCTAGTCAGCTAGTCAGGCTGCCTTACGGCCAAGCATGGGAAAATGGAAAATAATCTTACGAGAACCGGATCCTATATATATGTGAGATTGAACCCTCCTTAGAGCGACATCTGGTGTAAATTTTATAGGAGGGTCTACGAGGTAGTTAATAGAATCCGGGTTTCATGAGATTATTTTCCTGTGAATAGTCATTAGGAATTTAGGCCGCATGAGTCACAAGTTGTAATAAACTAGACGGTAGCATGATTCATATTTTTGTAGACCCACGGTAGCATGATTCATGGAGTGTACACTTAAAAGCTTTTTGGGAAAGACCGGACATCTACTACGTTTCCAATGAACCATTTATTGGTACGATAAATAATAAATTCTATGTAATTTTTTAGCCTTTTTCCTTCTTCTTAAGGAGAGAATTTGTAAAATCATTTTTTGGCACCTTTTTGGACCTCAACTTTTCTGGCCTTCCATTTTAGAAATAGTTAACTCTCATGCACGCTGACTCCAACCTCCATTTCTTATCTCGTATAATCTTCAATTTAGAGGCATGCAGTACAGTGGGCTATGCTCCATAACCTTGATGTTATAAAACATACGGCAGAAATAGATGATCGAAAGAACGAAAGACATGAATTTAATGTGAAAAACCCTTACAGAAAAACTACAGACGTACGAAAGCATAATTTACTATATGAGAGATTGCAAGCATGAGAGCTTCGGCGTATCTCAACCATGCCATTACAGAGACACATATATAGGCTAGAGAACAAGAGTCCTAAAAGATTACCAAGCTAGTAGCACCCGGTTACCCACCAAGTGACCAAGTACAGAAGCCATTATATTTTATGAAATATCTGGTACAAGAGCAGCCTCAGGAAATGCAGTACACAAGAAACTGTTAGCATTTGTTCGTGATCTAGAAGTGTGAAACTTAATAGTAATAAGAAAACACTCTCGTGTTTGGTATATGACAATAGTTAGTATGTTACAGGCTTACAGCAGTGGAAAGCTAGATTAGGACATCCGTTCGTTTGGCCTAAGCACGTTTGACACATGACACCGCTATATCTTTTGAGAATGCAAAAGAATAAAAGGAAAAGATAAACAACGCTAAAAAGCCAAAAAAAATACCAAAATTTAGAAAGCAAAAGGTTGAAGCCGTTTGGAGCGAGACCTATAGTTAGTATGCTAGACAGCTAGAGCAGTGGAAAGATAAGATTAGGACATCCATTCATTTGGCTTAAGAGAAGCACATAATAAAGATTTAACCAGCAGGAACAAAAATGAACCTGATATACTGGAACGGCTAAGCAGTTCCTTGGATAATACATCAACTTGCTCTTTGGTTGGGACCCGAAACAAAGACAAGCCAAACAGCCACATGGCAAGATATTTGAGAAAACGGGAATAATGGCATGGAATAAAGGAATAAAAAAAGACCAGCATGCCTTGGTTAACAATATTGTCATTTGTAGCATTGACATGAATCACAGAAATAATAAAATAAAAATAAAAAGGCTAAGATATGCTAGTTGAGGGCACAGTGACATTGAAATGGTTTGAAGGTATAGTTAAACAAAAACAACTTCCACACACACATATATCACACTAGCATGCATTTAAAAGCAATCCAAAGTCAGGGAGGCTTGGTGTCCAGACATCATGGTGTCCGTATTATTTATACTATATATATATACACACACACACACATATATATACGTACATATATATATATGTCCCTTTTTTAATCAGTAACAATCTTTTAGCCTCTATGATAAAAGTTAGTCTTTATTGAGTTATTCTCCATGATAAAAATGGTGTTAACTAAAAAATAAATGAAGCATTGCAAAGCAAACCTTTCCAGTCAAAAGAAGCCACAGAAGACCATCAGGCAAGGGCTCCCCGTCCTTAACAGCAGTTGGCAATGCCTTCTGGCACTCTGGAATTGAGAGACCCCTAAAACGAATACCCTATGTAGAAGAAAGTGAATTAGCTTCTTTTCTTACATCCTAAACTTAACATGGCAACAACAAATTGCATATATTGCAATGTAAGACAAGAATTTCTGAGAATCTGAATTAAGTAACTATCAACAACATGAAAGGTAGAAAAGGGAGGAGTACCTCATCTGGATCAAGTAATGATGTTTCCCAGAGCACTCCAGTCATTCCTCTCATTCCACCAAGGACCTTCT
This sequence comes from Bonia amplexicaulis, assembly GCA_036346245.1. Lineage (NCBI taxonomy): Eukaryota > Viridiplantae > Streptophyta > Magnoliopsida > Poales > Poaceae > Bonia > Bonia amplexicaulis. The sequence goes on from CM070751.1 coordinate 2,975,038, forward strand.
TTAGGCGTTCCTGGAATCAAAGAATAGAATAGGATAAGCCTGTCGGTCTTAGAACTCCAATTGAACAAGGGTCACAAATGGTCTTGATATATTGACCAAGGAAGTTTGACATTAGCAAAACAGATTTATTTCATTGCACTAGCTCAATTAGTATGTCACCATCGAGCCATGAAACTATCATTTGGCTTATGTTTTTTCACCCATCCCACTTTCCTCTAAATCTATGCCCACCCTGTAGGTAAGAAACACCAACTGAGGCACTCAACAGTTCAAGCACAACAAAGATAACCTCAAAGAAATAGCAGCTCTTATTAAAAAAAACTTTAGCATTCAAGTTTCACCTGGAGCTGTGCCCATTTGATGGTTAGAACCATATAATAACCAAGGTACTAACTCCATGCTCAACAATAGCAGAATACAACGCCCAGAACCTTACTAGCCTAAGTCCCGACTGTCGGTAGGCACTGCACTAAAACAGTAAATAATGCCATCATTAAGGCAGATTTTTGTACGAACTTTTTCCATCAACCAGAGAAGCCAAGCTATTCGCGCACTTGCACGCTGCACACTGTTTTCCTATCTCTTGTGTTTTACTTTCCACAACAGAGCAAGCAATCACAAAAAAGGTATCCACAAGACCACAACATAACATTATCTGGGAGCACGAATTAAGCATGTCACATTGTCGCGAACGAGATAAAGGACCAGATGCCACAAGCTGCTTTTGGGCTCCTTAAGATTGACGAAATGCACCAAAGCAAGCAAAAATGTTAACATGAAGGAGAAAACCTGTTGCTCCGGAATGAGCTCCTGCAATGGGGACCGGAGATCCTGCGCCATTCACAAAACAACCAGAGTCAGTATCCAAACACAACGACCAATCACCGAAACCCTCCCTGAAAACAAGGCCGCGTCTTACGAGATCGGAGGCGTTCTGCATCTGCAGCCGTCTCGCAACCACCAAGCTTCGTCGCCTCCTGAGCCTGCATGCACCACGCCACGTGATGAAAACTAACCACAGGTCCTAAAATTTGCAAAACACTTCACACTCCACATGATGAAATGGTTCACTAACGACGCGAGATCGCATCCTGGAGACGGCGGCGAGGCCCCGGAAGAAGGCCATCGCTGGGGCACGCAGCTACCGAAGCCTAGCTGCAGACAACATCAACGAGCGCATGATCATATCAGAATCTAGGGTTCGTGGAATCCACCAATCCACAAACAAACAACCAAAAAACACCAAGATAGTGGGGAATTTCCCTGAAGCAACGAATCATCACAGGGAATACACAATAGAGCAGCGAATTCGGGTAATGATCGACAAAAAAAACGTAAAATCGCAAAACACAGTCCAGATTCCTCCAAAAAATCACAGCGAAAGCTCTCCCGAACACAATAAACTTCCAAAGCAACCGATCAAACGCGCGCTTCGCCTCCTAGAGTCCGCCGAAAACCTCCGCGAAAAAATGCCCAAACAAAAAAAAAACCGCGGCCAACACGACGCTTACGAGCCGGCGAAGCGCGACGAACAGCGGACGGATCAAGCGCGAGACGAAATGTTCGGAGGAAGAGAGATTGGAAATGGCGCTTACGAGAAAGGGAAGGGAGTAAGAAGAGCGCTCCCCAGCAAATGTGGCGGCGGGCGGGTGGAGCGCGATCAGACGGCGACCTATTTTTAGGGGGGCGCTCCCGCAAGACGAGTTAAAATATTTTGAGAGGATGTATATATGAGAGATATATATACATAGAAGATTTTTCTAGGTGGTGTCTGTGTGATTGACAGCACTTAAAATATTTTGAGAGGATATATATACGAGAGAAGGGGATACGATTTTTTTTATGGTTCAAAGCATTTACAATTTTTTTAGAGGTGTATATATAGAAGGATTCGAATGTTTTTATTGTTTAAAGTACTTATATTTTTTTGAAAGAGATGTATTTATGGGAGAAACATTTGAGTGCTCTGAGCATAAAAAAACACTCGAGTGATATTTAGCACTTCTCGTTTTATTCTTTGGCCCTGGGATGGCTCGGGACCTCTATGGGACCCATCACTTGTCGCACCCAGCCAAACAGTGCCACATTGGAGGTGAAATGTGATCAGGTAGCGCGATAGGAGCCATACGTCTGCTGTGGATTCTTCTCCGGTGGGTAAAATGGCTAAATTTGTAATTTTGTATGGTCAAATTTAGAAATTAAAGTGGTACAAAGGGAACCAAATAAAAAAAAATTTTAAAAGAATATGGCCCTTGGATCTTGGGCCTTTAAGAGCCCAATAAAACAAGTCCATTAACAAGAAAAAACCCATGTGACGCAGTAGAAGTTTCCGCCTTTTAGAAAGAATTAAAAACTAGCGGCTTTTAAGTAGGCCGGGTCATGGCCCGGACCCGTAGGCTTGGGAGATTGGATCCGGGCCTATTTTAATTATCGGCCTAAAACTAATCATCCTGTTCAGCAATTCAGATAGTAGTTGCAAGGATTCTTTCCGTGCTGAGCAGCTCAGGTCATGCTATGCACACCGTCTGACATTTTTCCCTCTCAAAGAAAAGAAGAAGAAGAAAACCTGATTTTTTTTTTTTTTGGCATTTGTCTCACGTCTATGAGTCTATCGATCGATCCCGTTCCCATCTGGGCGTCACTTTTTCCAGCAACTCGTGAAGCAACGAGGGGACAAAATGGACGAATTGAAAACCTAAACAAACCACGATGATAAGCTCGAGGAGTCAAGTGGCGTAATAAAGAAACGTCTGCGAATTGAAGCTGCCTCCAATTAATCAGGCGCGCATGTCGCACTCCTAATGTCAATTTTTGTGTAAACGCGCGCTTCAATCGCTTCTCCTTTTCACCATGTCACTGTTGTGAAAAACGGCCGATTAGTCTGATGGTAGCTAAACTGTCATGGATAATATAGTAAAAATGCAATCAACGCTGTCGGACGATTAATTTAACATATAATCCAATTAATCTTTCATTTTTCATTTAGAGATATAGGAGATGACATGTTCTACGACTATACAAAATTTTAAGATCAAACTCATTCGTATTTGGAAGATATAAAAGACAAATCATATGTGAATAGTAATTTTCACTATTCATGATCACTTCTTGTCATTTTGGTATCTTTCAAATCGGACCAAGTTTTATTGTAAAATTTTTTTATGGCCGTAGAATATATCCTACCCTACGTCTTCAACTTTTTTTAAAAAAAAATAAAAACTTTTATATGTAAGACGTAACACAAAGAAAGCATGTAAGAGGGAGATATTTCCTCCTCGATCGTACTAGTAGCGAGTGGACGTATAATACTGGCAAAATCGACAGCCTTTCCTTTCTGGATGTCGTACTCTTACGCCATTAACAAAAGCCCAACTTGCTTGGAAGCGTCGTGGATGCAATTGATCCTCGAACGATAGCGAAAAAAAATTAAATCTGTAGAAATCATTCATGGAGTTAAGATGAGACGGGGATTGAAGTGACGGTGTAGCGTCGGAATGGATGATCCCTCGCGTCTATTTCGCTTCATAGCTTTCGCCTTTATTATAACACGACTTGGAAGAGAGGGGGTCACGGCCGGATCGATCACTTGGACTACAGTGAAGATGGAGTGCACAAGCTAAAAATTGAGAATAGCTTCACTCTTGTGAAAAAGAGGTACAGAGTATGTTTTTTTTTCTCCAAAGCTAGCGGTTTTGATTTTTACTACAGTATCTAACTGTCAAACGAAATATTTTCTCAAAACGGAGTCTACAAGTTAAACGATCTACACGTTAAAAGCCCAACATTGTACCAGCCAAAATCGCAAATGAGTATCTATCTCTCCGTAATCTGTACCGTGAACAGCCAAAATTAAAAAATTTCAGTCAAAAGCCCTAAGCCGCAGCCGCACCCAAACAGACCCACAGTAGTCTAGTTTTCAGAGTTCAGAAAAATACTACATACTGCAACATCACAACAGTAGGAAGTTGAAAGAAGTATTGTGTGGTCATGCCAATCATGAGAGAGTGGAACAGACAGCGTAATAATAACAGATATCACTTGAGAAAAGCTTTTTGTTTGCTAACAAATGTGTAAGTTATAAACAGGACACCGGCATCATTGGGTGTCTGAACCTGAAGTCATGTCAATGTCACCATTTCTAACAGCATATAGTTAAGTGCAATTATACTCCCAACTTCCAGGTCAGTAAGCAACAAGCAGGACTAACCAGGTGACTGTTACCACGAGTTCAAACACAATGGTACAATTCATATTGTTGACGTACGTTATCTAGCTAAAAATACAGTACAACACCATATAGTTGAAGACGTATCTGAAGAATTGGTCAAATTTCAACCAACAGGTCCAACACACATATGTTTAGAATTCCAAATATCAATTCATCAACAAGCAAGATGAGTGCAAAGTACATATAGCTCCAGATCGACGTACTCCCACAATATATCTTCTTCTAAGGTTAGGCCAAACAACAAGCATAGACCAACATGTTGACACCCTCATTCCCAACACTGCAAAGCTCATTGCAAGCAAGAATATATTCACTCAGATGGGAATTTCACATGTAAAAAAAAATTAGATTTGAATGCATTATACAATGTTGTATAGACGGTGAAGATGAGGAAAAGTAGAGGAGGGGGTAGGGAGGACAAGGGGAAAGGGCGGCTGGAGAACAAACCTTTGAGGGTCATCGGAATCAGTGCTCAGGGAACGGCGTCAACGATGGAAATAGAGCTCCTTATCCGGCAGGGATCCAGAGCGGTGGTTATAGGTCCGATGGAGAGGATAGTGGGGCCAAGAGCATGACGACGCAAGGGTGAGATCCAGGCGGGGTTGAGACGATGCGTAGAGGGGGGCGAGATCCAGGTGAGAGAGAGAGAGGCAGCAGCGACGGAGAGAGAGGCAGCGGTGGCGAAGGAGGGGCTGAGAGGATGGCAGGGGCTAGGGCTATGGGAGAGAGGAGCCGAGAGAAGCTATGGCAGGGGCTAGAGGAGGGCAGCGGCAAGAGGGGCATGCGCAAGAGGAGGCGCTGCACGAGAATGGTGTGCGCGACAGGAGGTCGAGGGTGAAGCGTTTAAAGATGGAGCTCCACGATATTCAAAGAAGAAGCTGGAAATATGAGTAATATCAAACGTGCCCATATTATATGCTAGCTCAAGTGCCCACTATAGTGTTGTGCGATTAATAGTTTTCATTTGAAAGATCTTTTATGTGAAAAGACCAATGCTCGAATATCACTAGATACCACATTAGCAATCTCCCTGACTACCGTAAGTTGTTAGCACAATGTGTCAGCGTCGATCGAAACCGAGATGGCTGGGCTTGGAACGAAAAAGTATAAGCTAAAGTGCACGGGGCCCACCACAACTGCCGGCCACGTCACGTTGGCTCGCGAGCGCAGGGGCGGCGCCCCGGTTGGTTTGGTGGTGGTACTGCCGTACCACGTACTGGTGGGTGCGTGTGACGCGGGCGCGCGCGGGTTTTGCCGTTTGCGCACGGCCGCGCGCATCCAGAACGACGCCACGCACCACAAGTAACCGCGCGCCCCGCGAAGCGAACAGACCGGCACGGCACGGCCCCGGCCGCGCCCGCGCGCGCCGTTTGCCGCTGTTCCGCTCGCTCGGTCTAGCTCGTACGTACGTGCAGCGCGTTCGTAGCGTCAGTTTCACTCGCCTGACCGAGAAGAGTCGCCGCGCAACGCAAGCCCGCGCGCAGCGCTTTATGACAAGACGTTTACTTCCGCGCGCGTACGTGGCCCAACCGAGCACCACTTAAGGCACCCTCATATCGGTTTAAACTTCTGACTTCTAACTTCTAATTTTCTAAGAGGCTTGGCCAGATATTGTATTTAGGAGTATGAGAGCAAGTAGAACATCGCTAAGAAAGTATAGCAGCGGAGTAAGTAATACCAAATTGAGATTTACAAAAGGGGGCTATTGAAGACTCTGGAGTTTCATAGATTAATTACCGAATCAAGAAGGCTAATACCCAGCACTACTACAGAAAGGCTAATACTAGGCGGCTAATCACGAGCGGTTTGACCGGCAACCGTCGTGATATTTTCATAAACGGTTATTAACATGAACCGTCTGTGATAATTGAGACATCACGACGGTTTTGTTAATAACCGTGCGTGAAAAGACGAATAACGAGCGGTTCTGTTAGAACCGCTCGTAATATCCATGTCGGTGGCGGTAGGCCGACATACCGACTTCTTGGTGACCGACTATCCATCGCTTCTTCCCACTTCTTTTCTTGTGGGAGAAGTGGGAAAAGCGATGGATAGTCGGTCCTGCAAGAAGTCGGCATCGATCGGCCTACCGCCACCAAGAATCTGAAATGTCTTTTTGAACTTTTGTATGTGGGACCCACATGTCGACGGATTTAATAGAAATAGCTCGAGCTCGGTAGCTGCGTGAGCGGGGCTCGAACGCCGCCGAGGGAGGGGAGAGGCAGATCGCGATAGCCGGTGGTTCACTCGGTGTTGCTTACTCTATAAGGGTAATAATCCCTTTGAGATATCTCGATGGGCGGGGTTGAACTATCACAGACGGTTGTTACTTATGAACCGTCTGCGTGATACTAGATATCCTGAGCGGTTTGTAATAAAAACCGTCGTGATAATCTGAATTATCACGACGGTTTTTATTACAAACCGTCATCATAGTAACAACCAATCAAATTCATACGAGACAGGGGATCACAAAATAAAAGGCAAATTTATTAATTTCAATTTTATGCAAATTTATTACAAATGTCGCAGAGATAAAGAGATTGCCGATTCTAATCTTACGGGCTTCGACGCTTCTTCTTGAATTTGGGACATGGAGGAGCGCCCGAGTTCTCGAACGCTGTTAAGATCGTCCTTGTCCTCTGCACTTCGTCCTCCAAAGATTGGCAAATGATCATTAGCGTCGTCATAAGCTCGTAGAGGATAGCATGATAAGATTCCTCAGAATCTGCCGTATCTGCTTGGGCGGCAATGCTATCCATCTGTCTCTCCATTGCCACAAATGCTTCCTCCGCTTTGTGCACATTGTAGAGAAGAACGAGGTAAGCGCGGTTTCCCTTTCGAGCGACAAGACAACACCTCCGTCGACGGGATGATGAGGTCGGTGACGGATGGAAGCGAGTTGAGGGAGGAGGCGGGCGTGGCGGAGGAGCTACTCTAGGCGTGGATTGTTGGCCGTGCGTGTCGATTACGGCCGAACAACTCGGTATGGATAGATGAGAGGAAGGAGATGAGCGGCAGATACTAGATTCCATATTAACGGTAGCTAGCTAGTAAGAGCGATGCGTGATCACAAGAACAGTACGTGATCGAGCAAAGATGAGAGTGTACGTATGTAGAAGACCCTGGCGCATATTTAACCTTCAAAGACGGTTCGTATACCAAAGAGACGCTCAGATAACGAAAGAGATCGTTACGAAACACAAGAGATACGTTCGACTTTTCATTATCATAGCGGTTATCGCAGACGATTTTAATAAACAACCGTCTCGTCTTGTCAACGTCATGACGGTTTTGAATAAACAACCGCTCGTGAAAAGTTGGTTTCGCAGACGGTTTTTAATAAACAACCGTCAGTGAAAAGTCGGTTATCACGCAGGCGGTTGTTTATTAAGAACCGTCTGCGATAACCGACTTTTCACGATGGGTTTTAATATAAAACCGTGCGTGAATGATCACAGACGGTTTGCAATAAAAACCCGTCGGTGATAATGCCACGAAGCATTTAATGCGCTGCTCAGGCCGCCTCGTCTTCATTTCGATCCAGATCTGTAGCCACTGCTGCGCACTCGAGCCTAGGCGATTTCAGGCCAGTTAATTTGGTGGGAAGAGAAAGAGATTGAGCTTTGAAGATTCATTCATACTTTTCCTGGTAGCTCTAGATATGGTTAGCAAGAAAATTTATTTTTTCTCTAATTGCATTACAATTTAGATCTAAGTAGTTGGTGAGTGTTATTGAAAATGCTTAATTTGCAAAATTATTGGTTATATAAGAGTTGTTGTGTTTATAATATGAATTGAGCCGTGTGAGTGAAGATAATACATGTGGCCGGTATATATATTTAGTAATAATTAGTTAATCTAATTTTTAATACTGAGTTGTTATATATGTACGTAACGTAGGACCGAAGCTGGATGTATGCCGCGAGCCGTGTGAGTGAAGAGTATATTAATGGCGTGTCTGCTTTTACAAGAGCCGCCGAGGAGGATATGTTGAATAAGGGGGTGGAATATATGTATTGTCCATGCTGATAACTGCGAGAATTTAAAGATGTTTAAGAACCGAGGGCAAATTGAAGCGCACTTGATTCGGAGGGTTTCAAAAGGGTTATACGTGTTGGACCGATCATGGCGGTGAATGATCATATGCCGCCGGATGACATCGCCAGATGAAGTGAATGATATGTCACGGAGGACATCGCCGGTGAAGTGAATAACATGCCGCGGATGATGATACTGATAGGTTGCACGATGATAATCTGGATCAGATGCTTCGCGATGTAGAAGAGAACTATGATCAGAGAGAGTATGTTAAATTTCGGGGCTTGATGGAGGACTCGGAGAAACTTTTGTTCACGTCTTGCAAGTACACGAGGTTGTCGGTAGTGCTTGAGCTGTTGAAATTGAAGGCAAGCAATGGTTGGTCCGACAAGAGTTTCACGCAGCTGCTAGGTCTTTTAGCGGACATGCTTCCTGAGGAAATGAGCTGCCTAAAACCACGTATAAAGCCAAGAAGGTTCTTTGTCCGTTGGGAATGGAAGTAGAAAGAATACATGCATGTCCGAACGATCGTATCTTATACCGTAAAGAGTATGCAAACATGCATGTATGTCCGATGTGCAATGCATGCCGATACAAACGTAACAATCAATCAAATGACGAGGAGCAGGCGAAGAAAGGACCTCCGCTAAGGTGGCATGGTATTTTCCTATAATTCCCGTTTGAAAAGGTTTTTGCAAACCCAAAGGAGGCAAAACTGCTGCGTTGGCACTCGGAGGAGCGCAAGAAGGATGGAATGCTAAGACATATTGCTGATTCCGTCCAGTGGAGAAACCTCGATAGGAGTTTCGCAGACTTTGGTGCAGAACCAAGGAATATAAGGTTTGGACTGAGTACAGATGGAATGAATCCTTTCGAGTAGCATGAGCAACAGACATAGCACATGGCCCATGACTCTGCATCTATAACCTTCCTCCTTGGTTGTGTATGAAGCGAAAGTATATTTTCTTTGTCGATACTTATCCAAGGGCCAAAGCAACAGGGAATGATATTGATGTGTACCTAGCAATCGTTGGTAGAAGATCTAAAAGTACTGTGGAACGAAGGGGTACAGGTATGGGATGCATACAAACGAGAGAATTTCACTTTGCGTTCCTTATTGTTCTGCACCATAAACGATTATCCTGCCCTTGCTAACCTATCGGGCCAGAGTACAAAAGGTGCCAAAGCTTGTACCCACTGTTTAGATGATACCGAGAGTGTGTGGCTGAGACACTCACGCAAAACGGTCTACATGCGTCACCGCCGGTTCCTTCGGAGGGCTCACTCATACCGCAAGATGAAGAAACAATTTGACGGAGAGAAGGAAGACGGTTCAGCTCCAAGGCATTTAAGGGGACACGAGGTTTATGATATGGTTAAGGATTTAGATGTTGTCCTCGGAAAGGGACGTAAAATGAGGGCTCATGAGAAGAACACCGGAAGAAGAGATGAATATTTTGGGACTTACCTTATTGGAAGTACCTAGATGTTCGACACTGCATCGACGTCATGCACGTAGAAAAGAATGTATGTGACAACTTGATTGGTCTCTTCTTGAACATTCGTGACAAAACAAAGGATCGGCGTCAACGCGCGGCTTGACTTGCCGATATGGACATCGGACACGAGTTAGCACCGACGATGATGAGATAATGGACGAACGTACCTTCCCCCTGCGTGTTACAGTCTGTCCAAGGCCGAGAGAACAGAACTGTGCCAGTGCTTGCATGGTGTGAAAGTTCCGTCTGGTTACTCCGGCAACATGAAGAAACTTGTTTCGATGCAAGATTTGAAGTTAAATGGCATGAAGTCTCATGATTGTCATGTGCTGATGACACAGATGCTCCCTATTGCAATTAAAAATATTTTGCCGATCAAAGTACGAGAGACAATCATGAGGCTATGTTATTTCTTTAACACAATTGCCTAGAAGGTCATCGATCCGGAAGGACTAGATGCTCTACAGGACGAGGTGGTGGTGACTCTATGTCATCTTGAAATGTATTTCCCTCCTTCGTTTTCGATATCATGGTACATCTCATTGTTCACGTTGTGGGAGATAAAATGTGCGGGCCGTATTCCTCGTAGCATGTACCCATTTGAGAGGTTCATGGAATTCTCAAGTCCCACGTGCGGAATCGATCTCGGCGGAGGCGGCATTGTCGAAGGTTATGCAAGCGAAGAGGTCATTGAGTTTTGTGTCGATTATATGGCTCAGACTCAACCGATAGGTGTGCCTCAATCTCGTCATGAGGGGAGGCTGAAGGGTATCGGAACTATCGGAAGGAAAGCAATCACTGCAGATATGAACACGTATACTCAAGCCCATTTCACGGTCTTGCAACACATGACTGAAGTGGCGCCTTATGTCGACCAGCACAAGAATGTGCTTCGGCAACAAAATCCGGAGCGGCCGGATGTTTGGATCAGGAGGCAACATAACAGTCAGTTCAACCAATGGTTGAAGGAGCAAATCGCTAGGAGCTCGCCAAGTGAGACGCTGACATGGTTGGCAAAAGGGCCAACATTTACAGTTGTGACATGGCAAGGATATGACATAAATGGGTACACATTCTATCTGCATCTCGGGATGTAAAGAGCACAAACCGAGCAGCGGTGTCCGCATAGATGCGTTCGATGTCGATGGGTCGAAAACTTCGTACTATGGGTTCATAGAAGAGATTTGGGAGCTCGACTACGTGGTTTTCAAGATCCCCTTATTTCGCTGTCGTTGGCTACAAACCGTCTGTGATGTTGAAATATCACAGACGGTTTGTGGCTACAAACCGTCTGTGATATTTCAACATCACAGACGGTTGTTCGACAACCGTCTGTGATAACCTTAGATTATCACTGACCCATAAATTCAGACGGTTCACAAAACCGTCTGTGATGACTTTTTTGAACCGTCTATGATGACCTTTTCTGTAGTAGTGCAGTGCCCTGGACTCTGTGATCTTCATCTTCACATTAGTGGTCACCAAAGGGAATTTAGAGAGTCAGCCTAATTTGAAATGCAATTCAAGAGAAACAATCTGCCCATTACATAATGCAATGAGTAATACAAAAAAAAATCTGAGAAACAAAATGTTAAGTGTATCGTAGTATGGATACAATGCAAGATCAAAACTCACTATCCCTACCCATAATCAGACAAACATACACGGCATCAACATAATAGCACCAAAGGACAAATTTTCAAGGAGACATTCTCACAATGAAAAAGAATATGATCATTAACATCATGCATTAGGCAACATGATATTGTAGAATATAAACCTCCCACCCTACAAATTTCAACAAATCTCCCAATAACCCTAGCTAAATCTTCCAGAAGGGAGCTTTACGTATATGCAAACACTTGATCAGTTGATTAAATTTTAGTAAATTTCAAGAAAACCGAATTATATATCCTATAGAGAAATTTGCACTGCCCGCTTAGTTTGAAGTGAGGGGAGCCTGCCTTGGCCTGAACAAAGCATGAGATGTTCTCTCTGTCAACTATAGTACTAGAAATGTGTATGTGTGATAAGCTACCAGAAACCATCAAGCTAGCTAGCTAATGATGTTTCTACTGTTCTGTGCTTGAGACTGACAGAGCATCTAGTAGACGAAGAAATGTGACATGCACTACTGGACGAGCTAAACATTGGACATTTTTTCCCATTGCGCAAACAACGATTGGATTTGGGCATTTGGCTATAAATTGAAATATTGAATTGCAGAATTGCAGGGGAAGCACAATTTAAAAAGTTTCCTTGTGTTTTATGTGTACATCAGGCCATTAGGGTTAGTGGATGTATTATTCAGAATTGATTGATTGTGGGAAAGAAATTGAGACTAGAAGGTAAGATGTCGGTGAAGCTAAGAAGACGTTACATTCTGAGGAGTTTCAGACGCCACCACGCCGTGCTGCACAGACAACCGATGCCTAGCGGAGAGCTAGAGGCGGAGCCACAGAGGGGAGGGTCGCAGGCGTTGGGCGGACCGGCAAACGGCCGGACTAGCGGAGGGCAGAGCCATGGAGGCCTGAGGCCTGGAGCAGGTGGCACCGCATTGAGGTGGAGGGCAGAGCCGCGGAGGCCGGAGGCCCGGAGCAGATGGCACCGCGCCATGGCGGAGGGCGGAGCCTAAGCCCAGAGGCGGTGGGCGTGGGCATGTGGCTGGAGCTGATGGCTAGGGGCGGCACGTGGGCACGGTGGCCGGTGGAACTGGGCGGGGCGGCTACTGTCTAGGGTTGAGGGAGTGGGCAGGGGTGAACGCCAAACGTGTGAGTAGCGCTAGGCCGGGGCCACGAGGGCTTTACCTTCTTTCCAACCGCTAGGGGGGCTATTGGACTAAGCCTGCTACTGTTTGGGCTATATGAATAGTACACTCCTTTTGATTTAGCTGGGCGGGACCGGGTTAAAGTTCCCCTAACCTAGGCCCTAGGTCCGCCCCTGAACGGAGTGAATAATTTTCATCCTACTGACTGACCGAAGGTTCACAGAGCGAATACAAAAGATGTAAATGGATATCCGACATTATCCGTGTCCAAGTCTAACTCCAAGGAAAAATACATAATAGATATCCGTCCGTATATATCCATATGTCAAGTGAACAAGATAACAGATAGACGGATTGCTGCATCTAAACATGCGGGGAATACTGAGTGTTCTTCTTTCAACATATCGGCAATTAGTCTCTCCATATTCGCTCTGATTGCCCCTACTATTCAATATCCTATGGATGCAAAGATATGGATAGTTTCTGTTCGACCGACCGTCCGAAGGTTTGCGGAGCGAATACAAAATGAAAAAATAGGTATTCGACACTATCTGACTGTGAGAAAAAAATATAGAATATAATATAGAATGAATGATATTCGTCCGTAGCCATTCCGATTGCACCCCTACCAATGCCGTGGTGAATGAAAGGTAGAGGTGCACAGTTAACAACAGTAAAAAAGATTCCTTGAAAAAATAGTAAAAAGATAGAAAAAGGGGGGAATGCTGAAGGACTAAATCTGGACTCTTTGCTTCCGATCCAACGCCCTAAATTCACCCTAAGGCACCGCACTGTTTAGTACATACCGGATACGCTTCCTGTACGTACACTGTCTCTTCATCTCCAAAAAAACAACTCTTGCACACTGTCTTGTTTCGACACTGTCGATCTGTTTGCAGTATGGAAGTCCAAAAGATGTGTATGGATGCAGTGAGCATGTTTATACTACATAGACAACTAGTGCAACTAGTGTAGAGATAGATCGATGCTGTAAAATATGAGCTTCTTGTATACGCTAGCATGTGTTGCAAGTCAATCAATCACCCAGAACTACTAATTAAAACACACATGGCAATCAAGAGCTAGCTAGCAGTTAAGTACATGCTAGTGCAAAGCTAGACTAACATCTTCTCATATACTATTCTCCACTTCCATATATACTTGAAATTAAGATACAGCTATACATGCTACCCTTTCTGTACATGTGCGTGATTCTAACACACCTCACTAAAAAAAACACGCATACGCAACTGTGCTACCTTTCTATACATGTAATTGTGACATCCCTTGGACCATTTTTGTAAGGGCACGTGTACTATATGTATGTACTTTGAATTAATTGGCCCTGTTTTTCGGCTTTTGAAATCGGCTTTTGATTTTTACTACAGTACATAACTTTTAAACAGAGTATTTTTTCAAGATAAATTTATAAGTTAATTGTAGTATACATTAAAAACTCAACATGTGCACCATCCAAAATCGCAAATGAGTACACCATAATTTCTTTTGCAAACAGCTAAAATTTAAAATTTTCAACGAAAATTCATAAGCCACAGTTATAAAAAAAACAGACCCAATGTATCCCTGGTGGCAGTACACTTGGGATGAAGCTCATCCCTTCCATTTCAAACCTAGAAAATTGGTTTTCTTCCTCACCATCCTTGCAAGTCACCTCCCTCCTTCCACCATATATACCTCCAAGGTTCCGACAACCTCCTCCTCCTCTCCCAAACAACAGCATCATCTAGACTCTAGTACATCTACGCTCCTCTCTCTCTCTCTTACATCATCTTGTTGTTCTCTATATATCCCTTTCCATTCCCTCTCCTCTCCTCACACTCATCTTTCTAGCTCTTCCCTTCTCTCGATCTCTATCTGTCTGCACGCTAATGGGGGAGTACCACAGCATGAGCCCGTCAACAACCCTGCCGATGCACAAGGGCTCCTCGCATACGATATCCAAGACGCGGCCCAAGATAAAGATCATCCACATCATTGCACCGGAGATCATCAAGACCGACGTCGCCAACTTCCGGGACCTCGTGCAGCGGCTCACCGGGAAGCCGGCGGCCAGCACGGTGGACTTGGCGCCGCCGCCGCCACCACCGGTAGAGGAGGAACAGAAGAAGGAGGCGATCATCAAGAAGAGGCCGGCGCCGGCTGCCGAGAGGGGAGAATTCATGGTGCAACAGGAGAATAAGAAGAAGATCAAGTGCGAGGTGAAGGTGGAGGAAGGAGGATTAGGTGCTGGCCTTGATCACAACGAGATGTGGATGGATCTGAATCCTGGAGGTTTCTTGAGCTTCTTGGAGGAGGACGTCTTCCAAGGGATGGCTGCTGACTTCTTGCAGCCTCTGGGCTCGACAAGGATGGATTTGGTTGGTGAAATGTACGCATCATAATTGGGTTACAGTTTTCTTTGATTTTATTTTTCTTTTGTGTTGTGAGGAGTTTTGCACTTTCGTTGAGAGGATTGGATTCTTTCTCTCTCTCTCTCTCTCTCTTCCTTTGTCTAGATGAACACAATGGTGTTGCAGGTTCTTGCACCCTTGGTTGGAAATAATGATGTGTATGTAAGGGTCACTGGTGGCATAGAAGGAATGATCAATTTGGGTGCTTAAATTTGTTTTGGTCTCTGTTCCAAATGTAAATAATTATTCTTTGTTCTATATGGAGAAATCAGAACAGTGAACAGTGATATTTGCAACTGAATCAAGATCAGCGAACCTTTATTTTTCACATTGTAGCTGCAGTCCTGAACTCCTGATCATCATAGTCCTGACCATCATTCTACCCTTGTTTTTGGAAGGAAAATTGCACTCGCCGTCGATCTTGATGGAAATTGAAAAGTTTTTCTGTGTTGCACAAGATTAAGCTCCACGATTCCATTAGTTTGGTCACCAAACTTACACCAAGGAATGTGTACACACGCAAGCAAATCCTCTGCCGTTCTAGGTATAAAGGCACGGCTGTGCCGTTCCGTAATCCTGGCCGTTGCTTTATTTTGCACGGTTACGATTTCCATGCCTTCCTAGCTACTACTTCAAGCCTTGCAAGCCCACATTAAGCCCAATACAACGTTCGCTTGGCCCACGAAGCCACGACCTGCTGCGAAATCGTAACCGTGCAAAATGAAGCAACGGCCAGGATTACAGAACGGCACAACCTGCCTTTTTACCACCAACGGCAGAGGATTTGCTTCCGTATACGCGCATGAGCAGTCAGCTCCAAACGGTTTTGGCTTTTAGTTTATTTTAGTTTTCAACTTATTTAAATCAGAAGTTACTTGAAACACGTCAACTTCTAATTTTGGTTTATTTTGACTTTTTGAGGTCTTTTTTGTCTTTTCTTTTTTATTTCTTTGTATTGTCCGTGATGATATAACGAGTTTTTTATATATATTTTTATTTTAAAAAAAACTAACAGTTGTTACGGTGTAATTTTAGTTATAAATTAAAGTCACAGTCAAAAACTTAAGCTGTAAGTTAGTCAGAGCAGGGCTAAAGTTACGTGTCCTTTTCAGTAGACCTGACAAATGATGCTCTGATTAAATATTTGTTTCAGTTTAATAATTGCAAAGGGTATGAACAAACAGGTGTCTATGACTATGCACAACTGGAAATTACCTTGATGGGAATAATTCCAATTTTTTATACCATTCTTCTATGTGAAGTCTTTTTGTCCGGAGGTGTGTTGCCATAAGCAAATATGCAGAGGTGTACGTAAGCTGGCAGAAAACGACGCTTACATAGACTAATGCCCTAGCTCACTTGCTTAATAAGTATTCTATGTTCTGCTATCTTAAACAAGATCCAGTGGAAGAATCATACAGGGTCTGTTTGGTAACGAATGCGGCTTATGGTTTTGGTTGAAAATTTTGAATTTTGGTTGTTTACGGTACAGATTATGGAGAAAGAAATACTCACTTATGATTTTGGATGATACAGATGTTGGGTTTTAACGTACATCGCTTAACGAGAAAATACTCCGTTTGAAAGTTAGATTATACATCGTTTAATTCTAAGACGTACTTCAGACCAAACTTTAGCCGTGCTGAAGAAAATTTTCAGTTTGAAAGTTAGACCCCTCTATGATGCATCTTATCCCTAGAGAAAAAAAAATCCTAGGATGTCATGTGCAATGAGCAATCCTTTATATCACTTTCTGCCTTTAATTGCATGGAACAAATTGCTATCTGCGATAACTACCTTACCTCTCTGAAAGTCTAGCACTCATCACATTTCTCTGCATAAGATGGCACCTCTCATCTACCTGCCATTTTCATGGCTTAACTCTTCTGTCAGTCAAGTGCTGGATTTATTCAAGCATCCCCTGCATCCACACTAAGAACAGCATATTTATCTCTGGGTCTTTATCTGGGGAAGTACTTTGTATCTACTCCATTATCCATGTCCCTCCAAGATGTTGGATATCCATCTCCATCCACCTCTAAGAAAGTCCAAATGTCCAATGCAAGCATCAGCTTGTTACTTGTCTCAAAAAAAAAAGTATCAAGTATCAACTATGGCCATGTTCTTTTCAGCTTCTAAAAGCTGCTTTTCGACTTTTTACAATAACTAGCTTTTAAACGAAGTATTTTTTCAAGATAGAATCTACTAGTTAATTATAGTACATACTTTACTGACTTCATTTATATTCGTAAAAACCACACATGAGTTTCTGTTACTCTGTAATCTTTCGTACAAACAACCTAAAAGACACAAGCCGCAGCCAAAAGCCACAAGTCGCAGCCAAAAAGAACATACCCTATGTGTCCAAAAAAGAGCTTTTGGGTGGTGGTGTTTCTTTGTTTCCTTAGTAC
The DNA here is from genome assembly GCA_036346245.1 of Bonia amplexicaulis. NCBI lineage: Eukaryota > Viridiplantae > Streptophyta > Magnoliopsida > Poales > Poaceae > Bonia > Bonia amplexicaulis. Next base: position 2,992,395 of record CM070751.1, read on the forward strand.
AGTTGTCTCCACCCAACAACCAAACAAAATGGTTGGCTTTAGAAAATTGTACAAGTGAGATTTTTCTTTCTTTTTTTTTTGCTGTTTGAGAAGTCAGATACAAAGGATGCCAAAAATCAGTTATTCCCATTGACAAGAGTAGAATTTCCCCAAATGGTTGCTAATTAAGCACTTTAGGAGCAATTATTTCCTTACAATGGTATGAGAGCATATATAGGCCTTGCCACCTTACTATTTAACAATTGCACATCAAATGCTCTATTATCCACATTCTATCTCTAGTTTTGATGGTTCTTTTTTTTTTTTTGCCTTTTGGGTATGAACTACGAGATTAAAAAGAGTGATTGCGGAGACTAGTCGATAATTAAATTACTCATTTAGGCAAGATGCAAACTAAAAAAAACGAAAAAAACTTATGCTCAGTAAACTAACAGGATGGTATTTTAAAGCTATTTAATTAATCGTAGTTGGATAGTACTAATTGGAGCTCCCCAAGTTGCTGTCCTTTGAGGTTGTACCAACGGCCAACCACTGCACTGTGTCCTAATCAACTGTGTTATGGAAAGAGATGCGCTAATAAACTATCCTTAGAGCTAATGGCTACTTTGTTTCTTTATTGTTAATGTTCTCTGTATTGGTTGGATCCAAGCCCATCAATGAGAAATTTTTTATAAGAACAACAATTATTCAACCCTCGTGCTCTCGAGTTGTGATGTCATGCGGTCGACATCAGCAAGCTAGGGCAATGCTTTCACATCCATCCAGTGGGGAGTGATTTTTTTGTATTCTTGTGACTTACACATTTTTTTTTTTTGGTTTGCTTCGTAACAGTGATATGAACTATAACAAATTTTAGAACAAAAGGTTGTCAAATGAACTAGTACTCTAGTTGTTTGTTTCCTCACAACAAGGGATATGATAGTAAATACAGAAATAATTACCAGCAAATAAGAAAAGAGAAAATAAAAGGAAACCTAATATTAGCCATGTAGAATAGAATCATGCATGCATCTTACCTTGTGCCTGCTTCATCCCCTTGTCCTAGTTAAAATTTCCTCCACAGAAAGAAAAACAAACTTGTTTAGAAATCAAAGAAGGAAATCACTTGCAATCAGAAGTCAAAACAAGACAAATACCAGACTATTGAACAAACCTGTTTTAATTTCCAAGGGAAGGAAAAAGAAGTTGCCATGCTGAATTGGGCTAATGCCTATCTGCTTGACCCAATTGTCAACTCCTAATTAAAAATGCAAGTACGAGAAGTACTAAACAACAAGTTGTTGGCACTAGGACAGTGATAGATGCAACCTTTCTGATCCATCGTCCTCTTGGATTCCCCCCGTTCTAAACCACTTTCCAGTAGGCTTCCGGCAGCGGATGGTGGCAGCGGCGGCGACGAGGATAGCAGCGCCTGTTTCTGTGTCTTTGCCCTCTCCGTAAAGGTGGGCATTGGATCTGCACACCCGGGTTTACTGTGCTTCGGGCCATTTCGTGCTATGTCGGTTCGGTCTAGTCACCCCGCCGTGTCATACCGTACCGGCTCGTCTCGCCTTCGGCTAGGCCCAAGCACGACCCAAAACCCGTCATGACAGTGTTTATGCCGTGCCAACCCAAACCCAGTCCGAAATAACTATACACGACGAAGACGACGGCGACAATGGTGGCGGTTGCCGCCATCTTCCTTTCTCTCGTACTCGCCTTATTAAAAATCTAGTTAAAATTCTATATTATTGTCTCATGCCATTCCACCTCCAAACTTGGCCATCTAGTCCAATGGCATGTATATCTGGGTGCAAATCGGACTATGGCGTATGTGGACATCTAGCCCATCGCCCGGCAATCTGGCATAGGGCTGCCCAACTAGTCAAATAGAAAAGCTCAAGCATAGTCATGAGTACGGTTTACTATAGTTAAGAAATCAATTTTAAATAGTTTCTCGAACATTTAGTAATTATTTGAAATGCACGCACTAATGACAGACCGTCTCTATTTATATAATGGTTAATTGTAACAGACATGGGATGGTTATATCATCAAATGCTAGAATTAAAAAGACAATCGGTAAAGGGAGCTATGTTAGAATTAGAAGTGCATGTAGTAGTAATTTGCTTATAAAATAAAATCACAATGGGGGTGAGCTATGTTATAAAAATTAAAAACATATGTTAGAATATGTTGATTTAATTGATATTCTTCTCCAATAGTCCAACCCTACTGATTTTACGCGAAGAAGCAAGAGAGCCGCGAGGATGCAACATAGGGTTCAGTGGTGGTGACCTACGGTGGAACAACATTGAAAATACTTATTATTTTTGTATGCCGATGTTTCTTAAGAAAGAACAAAAAAGACACATTATATCACAAATGCAAAAATGAAGAACAACAGAAGACACCTCATATCACAAGTGCAAAATAAACTCGGCCTAAATCATAGCATATCTCAGTCACTTTTTTCAGCCATTGGACTAAGATCCAACCATCCTCATCTTTATCCTCATCTCATATATATGACACATTCACATCTTCAAAACCTAACTCAATCTTCACATTTGGCATTCTAGGGACTGCTCTGTACATATGTACATGTCATAGCGGATGTGTAGGATCTTTCCGTGGTGAAATCAGAGTTTCTGAGGGCTAGAACAGAAGAAATCAAAATAGACAAAAACATATTTGTAGATTTCAGAAAACCTGAAGGACTAAATCACCAAAATGTCTGAATCCCTAACCCTCCCTAAAATCCCTTCGCGGCCGCCCGGTTCATTTTTCCCCTACCATCTTCGCCTCCCTCCTCCCCCGATATCCCCAACCGCCTCCTCCTTCCCAGGCACCCTCCTCCCCGACCTCCCAAAGACCTCCTCCTTCCCCGAAAGATCAAGCTCGCTTAACTTGGTTTTGGTGTTAATGACAAATATCATAATTTGATTTTAATGATAATATCATATACCATTATGTTGTTTTGGTGATATTGACTAATGCATATATGAGACTAATATATTTGTTTAAGTCTACTTATGTTTAGTCTCATTTGGATGGAAAGATGAAATCAAAAAGGTATGCATTCGAAATTATTCTCTCATATATTAGTGCATTCCTTAGATCCAAAATATAGATTAAACTCACTAATTGTTCAAAATGAATATGTGCATATGTATTCAATATACACTTTGTATGCACACATTTAGGGGAGCTCTCTATATTGTTTAGAGTTTCATGAGTAATGATCCATGCTTGTCTCAATATGCATATTTGGGATCTTTACTTTGAAATACATTGTTGGGTATATATATAACTTGTGTAGTTCACATATACTCAAGTGTAATCGGGTTGTCAACTAACATCTCCATTATATGTTAATGGTTGAATAGTCAAATGACAACCGGATAAGTAAGCTTTGTGCTTATCTAAAGAGTATACAAATTGTTGTGTACAAGTTGTATACTCTCAAATCAATTCATATCTCATAATATGTTGAGATTGTCATAAATTACCAAAAGGAAGATTGTTGAATCTTGTCCCTCCATTATGTGTTAATGGTGAAGTTTGGTAATTGATGACAATTGTTTTGTGGACTAACGGTTTCCATGAGTTGGATGAATAGGTTAGGTTCCACAAATGAGGATGACTTGGGATTACTTCATGTGTTGAAGATTATCAAGTCAAGATGCGAGGAGAAGATAGATTCATGAGTTGAATGCTATCAAGAAGGAGATGGCTTCATGTGATGAAGGCCACCAAGAAGATGTGTCATGAGTTGATGCATGGAGGTGATCATATGTTGATCAAGAAAAGACCATCATATGTTGATGAAGTGATGTGAAAGATGCATTATGTGTTAATGCATATCAAGTTGATGACCCAAGGCAAAGGTATGACTAGCTAGGGCTAAGGATGCGTTCCTAGTCTTTTACCGGTCTTGGTGTTTGGTTGGAAGACCGGATTGCTAGTATAGGTTGCCGTACTATTAAGAGGGGTCATGTCTAGTAGTTTGAGTCTCATCATGTGTTGATGGCTCATCCTCACCTCGCTAGCTCAAATTGACATGAGACTTGTATTTGCGAATATGTTTTGCAAATAGTTGAAGCTCATGTGTTGAATCTCTTTGTAACATGGGACTATGCATTGCGAATGTGTTTTGCAAGTGCTTGAAGTCCATGTTTTCTACTCCTTGTAATATGAGGCTTAGATCTGCAAATGTGTTTTGCAAATGGTTGTAGCTCATATTTAATCTTTGCATCATGATTTCAAAAGTGTGCAAATATGTTTTGCAACTTGTTGGAAATCATGTGTGATCCTTGTGTGCATGATATCATAGATTGCAAATGTGTTTTGCAAGATCTGTTGAGATATCTGCACTGCTCAGGAAAATCGGAACTACCGGCTCTGTGTGAGCGGTACTACCGGTGAGCGGAAGTACCGGCATGTGTTGCGCGGTACTACGGCTCCCGAAGCTCCGACCGAGCGGACCCTTTTTTCCAGAGAGCGCCAAGTTTGGGCTCGACTCGAGCGGAAGTACCGCGCCGACTTTGCGGTACTACCGTCGAGCGGTACTACCGGCAAATTGAACGGCGGTACTACCGCGCCGACTATGTAACGGCTAGTTCGAAGCTCGACATAGCCGTTACTACACGTCGTAGTGGAGCGGTACTACGGCCGCTGGTTGGCGTGATGTCCGCTCGTCCGAATTTTTCAGGACTTTGCTCCAACGGCTAGTTTTTTGATGTGGGGTATTTATACCCCCTTGAGGCCGGTTGGAGAAGGGGCTGGTGCATTCATTTTGTTGACCCTTGAGCTAGGTTGAGGTTCTCCACTCTATTGTGCATGTGTTGCACTTTGTGAGAAAGGAGAAGAGGACTAGAGTGCATGTGTTGCCTCTAGGTGAGGACTTTGTGTCCAGCGAGCTTGTGCATCCGTTGCATGTGGTGAGAGTCAAGCGAAGGACTTGACTTATTACTCTTGGAGTTTACTGAGCTCCTAGACGGCGTTGAGGCGTCGTGGCGCGGTGATCTTCTCAACGAAGGTTGTGAGAAGGCCCGCAAAGTTGTGAAGGTTGGAGCTCACCTACCGGAGCGGAAAGAGCTACCACTAGTGGATTGAGGTGTTTCGGCTTAATGTGTGGAGCCGGTCCGATTCGTCCGGGCTAACCTCAACGTGGATTAGGGAGAGCGGTAACTCTCCAACACCACGGTAAAAGAGACCGTGTCAAATTGTGGTTTGTTTTGTTGTTCCTTATTTACATTCAAGCAATTTACTTTCATAGAATTAAATTGGTTGCTTGCACTCTAGGATTGCAAACCTTGACCTAGAATAGAATTTGTACTCTTAGGCGATATTCTTATTGTAGGGGATATTTGAGCTAAACCATATTGTCATTCCCTTCCGCTTTAGTTACTTGGTTTAGGCAAATAAAAAGGCTCTCTAATTAATTAGCAATAATTTGTAGAGATTTTTAAAAACCGCCTATTCACCCCCCTCTAGTCGGCCACCTCGATCTTACAAGTGGTATCAGAGCTTGGTCTCTCATATATTAGACTTAACCGTCTAGAGAGTAAAAGATGGCGACTAGTGGGTTTGTGCACCTAGATGAACCACCTCACTTTAATGGCCAAAATTATGATAATTGGAAAATCCGCATGATTTATTATTTTAAGGCCATGAGCCTAAATGTATGGCGGATTGTAGATGTGGGCTTTCTCCTCCAAAGAATCCTCTTGCTCCAACAATTGAGGATGAGAAATGCTCACATCTCGACGCCAAGCTACTAATGCTCTTTTAGTGCTTTGAGTGTAGAGGTGTTCAACACGATATGCAATCTCGATAATGCTCATGATATATGGACGAGAATTCAAGATAAATATGAAGCGTCCACATCATCCGACGAGAATTGCATACAAGAGTGGATGTCGGAGAAGAATGCTCAACTTCTAGCTCCGACGATGATGAATCCACCATTCCTCCACATCAACTCAATGCCTCATGGCAAAAGGTAACAAGAAGGTAAATTTCGATGATAATCATGATGAACCTTCATATGATGAGTTGATGGACATGTTACAACAATTAAATGAATTTCTTGGAAAGGAGAAAGCTAAATTTAAGGTTTTGAAGAAAGAATATGTCTCTTCAAAATGACTATGATGTATTAAAAGAGGAACATGAAATTCTCCTTCTCAAGGAATATTCTAAGCCTAGTGTGGATATAGGCATAACTTGTGATTTAATAGATGATTGGCCTTGTATAAGTTCTACTTCTTGCAATTCATCTAAAATTGATATATCCACCTCATGTGAGGATTTATTAGATGATATGCCATTTATACCTCCTAGCTCTAGCAAGTCATCTAAAATTAATGTATCTACCTCATGTGAGGATTTGCTAGAAATTCCTTGTTGCTCAAAAATAGATGCTATTACTTCCTCTATGCTTGTTGAGACTAACCTTGTAGAGGAAAACAAAGAGCTCAAGGCCCAAGTCACAACATTAAAAATTGACTTGGAGAAAAGCTATAAAGGGAAGGCCTCTCTTGACAAAATTTTGGGAAGTCAAAAATTGTCAAATGACAAGAGAGGTATAGGTTTCATCTCCAAGAAGGAGAATAGCAAGACAAGGCACAATGCAAGACACACGAAGAAAATCAAGTGCTTTGGATGCAACAAGATGGGACACTTCGCTCTAAGTGCCCCAACAAGGTGGAAAACAAGATAAATCCATCAAAGAAGAGGCAAACCGGCAACAAGCAAGGCAAGAAAATAAGAAGAGGTAATGATTGCCGTACTTGCTATAATTGCTTTAGAGAAGGACATCTTAGTAAGGATTGTCCCAAAGGTATCATTCCTAAGCCATATTTATTCAATGAACATTATTTGCTTAGGAAAGATAAGAATAGCAATGTGTTTGCTAAGAATGTTAGTTCACAAAAATTAAATGTTAGGGCCATTTGGGTACCCAAATCTCTTGTAACTAACATTCATGGACCCAACCAAGTCTTGGGTACCAAAATGTGCTTAAAAGCTTAATAGGTACTTGGAGAGGCATTGGAGGCTTGGCTCATTCATGAAGAGGTGAATCTCACCATATACACATTGGAAGCCAAGCTTGAAGATGATCTTGCCACATCATGAACCAATGCCATATTGGTAACAAGTATCTACATTTGTTGTATTTAACTCCTAGCCTTGTGTAGGTTGCATTTCATGAAAATCAATTAAAAGGGGTGCTCTTGCTCTTGTGCTTAAATTTCATTATTATAATCTTGAGCAAGATGTAAGTGGCACATTAAGGGGGAGTGCTAAATCATATCCATGTATACCACATCCCTAAGTGTGCCCATATTAATTAAGTGCTAGAATTTTTTAAAAAAATTGAGCCATTTAGCCAAAAGTCAAAATCTTGAAATAATAAATATATCTTTGAAAAACTAGTTGAAATATATATATAAATGCATTTCAAAGGTTTTACAAAGGTTTTAGCTTTAGAAAACTTATTTCAAGTAAAATTGAGTTTGCAACCCAAAACTATCAATCTAGTATCTTGTTTTGGCTTTAAACTCAAAAATTTGCTAAAATCAATTCTAAAAGGAATTTAAAAATGTGTTCAATACCAAAACCTAGAGTTGGCTATTTCAAACATTATTGGTATTCAAAAGTTTTCCAAAAGCCAACTAATCAAAAGTTATTTGGTTTTGAAACTCATCCAAAATATTGAGTTGACCTATGTGGTCACAATCTAGCACTTAAATGAGTTTTGCCATTTGAGCTTAATCTATTGACATATATTAGCTCACAAGGGTATTTACAACTCATACATGAATTTGAATGTTTACAAATACCCCCAAATGCTCATTTTTGCATTCTTGTGAAAATTACTGAAAATGGGTTTGTTTTAAAAAAAATTGAAAGCCTAATTTGTAAAAACTAAATTATTTTTAATCTTTGTAAATAGTTGGAAATGCTCCACAAGTAGTTTTGTCTTTGTGTGAAAGACTTTGGAGCAATGTACAACAATATATTTTCTATCCCGAAAATTCTTCCTTCTCCGGTCGTTCCCGGTTTACCTGGAACTTCCGTTCCTTGCTACGGAACTTCCGGTGGCCGGAACTACCGCTCGACCGAGCGGAACTTCCGCTTGTGTCTGGGGCTTCGGAAGTCCGCCCGACCCGTGGGGTCCTTTTTCCCTCTCTCTGTCTCCTTCCGAGCGGAAGCTCGCCCACTTCTTCCGCCCGCTACCGCTTTGGCTCCCTCCTTGTCTCTCTCTCTCTCCTCAAAATCCTCCAAACCGCCCATCCGATCTCCAAATTCATTGCGGTTTTCTTCATTCTTTCGGGATTTTTGGCTTGCAAGGGTTCCACCTCCATTCCTCCAGTAATCCGGATCGAATCCCTCCTCTTCCTCTCTTTTTGGAACCCTAGGTCATTTCGGGTAAATCTCAAATCCGAATGATTTCCTGCAATAGATTTGGGGTAAGTAGTTATTTTTGGTGTCTTGTGATGTTTACACATCCATTCCATGGAATCAATCCAAGAAAAACACCAAAAATCTGCACGCATTGCCAAACCCTAAATCGGCCAGGGAGAGCGGAACTACCGCTCGACAGGAGCGGAACTACCGCTTGGCGGTACTTCCATTGTTGCGGCAGATTCGCTCCCAGTAAAAACAACAAGTTTCATTCTGTTTAATCATTCTTTCATCTATTCTTCCTTGACTCTTATTGTTCCTCCTTGTTCTTAGATGGCAAGAACAAGGAATGGCGGAGAAGGCGCCTCCCTTCTTCCCGACACCTCAAAGGTGCTTCAAGCAAGGGATGACAGAGGCAAAGACATTGCTTCAGAGTCAGATACAGAGTCTGAGCAGCAGGTCAATTCTCCAATGGAAGATTCTGATGAAGATTTGGGTGATAGGGAGGAAGCACAAATTGATCTCAAGAAAATCCCTGCAGATGAATATGCCAGGATAAGGCATAGAAGTCAGTTTTTGCTGCCATGCAACTCCACAAATCCCAGATTCCACACTCAGTTTCAGGAGCAGGTCTATGAGCAGCTATACAAGACTAGATCATTTGCTGATCACAAGTTTGTGGATTGGGATCATCTAAGTTCCATTGCCAAATATGATGGAGCATATGGCATGTTTCGGCGAGCTGGCTTGCACCACTTAGTGGCTTTGAGGACAGACTATAATGAGGACATCATTAGGCAGTTCTATGCCACAGTCTACGTCTCGCCAAATTTTCAGCATATAGCCTGGATGACAGGGAATCAGCCTGCAGAGGCTACCAGGCATGACTTTGAGTTGGCTTTGGGGACTGAGTCTAGTGACTATGAGAGAGTGTATGACAGGCCTGCACTTGAGCTCTCTGCTATCACTCAGTATTATGATCAGGGCTCCAGATTCATTCCAGGCAAGCTTGTTGGCTCGAGTCCCTTCCCACTGATCAATGAATCATCAACCACACCATTCTTCCCAAGAGTGGAAATTATGATGCTATTCGCGGCCATGCATGGAACCTTATTGAGTATGTTATGGAAGGTCGCAAATTTGATGTGGTGGATCTGATTATCAGGGAGATAGCAGCTTCTAAGAATGATGGATCGAGCGGATTAACTATGCACCTTTCATTATGGCTTTGATCCTGAGGAAGACTGAGTACAGAGGAGGCATGGACACTGTTCACAGGGCATATAAGCCCAGACCAGATCCTCCTATCCCTGCTGCAGCCCGCTCTCAGTCTTCACGTCCGCCTACTTGAGCTCCGCAACTCATTCCTCAGCTCCTGCAGCTCCCTCCTCTCCAGCTCCAGCAGCTCAGCCGACAGTTGATGAGCAGTTCTCCCTCGCCAGGATCTACTCTGCTATTCTTCAGGTCCGAGACTCACAGATTGAGGGGTTTGCCTCCCTCTCCTCTCGCTTGGACTCTATTGATGGGAGACTAGCCTCTTTGGATGGACGAGTTGCAGCCATCGAGCAGACTGTCACTCAGCCTCCTTCGCCTCTTCACTACTCGCGCCGCCGCCGTCGTGTTCCCTCTCCTTCGGCGCCTCAGGAGTAGCCTCCTTCAGCATTTGTTGCTAAAGGCGAAGAAATTGAGTAGATGGGCAAGAATAGGATAAATGGGCTAAAAGTCTTATTCTTGTATCTTTTGGATGTAATGAACTTTATGTTGCTTTTGGATTGAAATGGGTGTAATGACATTTATGTTTAATGCTTGCTTGGACTATGCTTAGACAAATCTAAATTGCTTTCATCTTGTGTCAAAATTTGTTATTTCATACGTGTGTTATGCAAAATCTTTCATCCTTTTGTTTTTAAAGGGCACCTTGCCATATCTTTTGTTTGGAGAAGTATCTTTCAAAGTTTCTTGTTGAAGAAGGTCACCAATAGCATAAAATTTATATCTGCAAAATTTGAAAGCATTTCAAATAAATGTGTAAAAGTTATGACCTTTTTCTCTTTGAAAAATGGCTGAAAATTCAGAACTTCCATGTATTTGAGCTGACTTCTGATTTTCATATCTTTAAGTATGCTCATAATCTGAGGTAGATGCAATTATAACTTTTGATCCTCAGACATTAAGCTATACTGACAAATTTTCTCAGATTTAGTAGATATTTGTAAGTCAGTTTTTCAGGAAGCTTTTGAAGGCCACTTGGAATGCAAAATCAGGAAATGATCCATATATTACAAGTGCCTTTCATATACATGGTATCAAGCTCCTCATACTCTAAATTGATATTAAATCCCTCCAAATGCAATAATCAATGCTATTTGTGTTTAATTGACTCTTTTTGGTGGTTAATGCCAAATGGGGGAGAAATTTGTGATAATTGCTTTCAATTCTTTTAGAACTTTGTGATAATGTCAAATGGGGGAGATTAATAGCCTTGTAAAATAGAATAATAGAAATGCTAATGCCATGTGGGAAAAATGTGATATTATATTTCTCGAGTAGAAATTAAAATTTTTAATTCTATATGATGAATAATACTTTCACTTTCTCTTATGCACTTAATTGCCTTTCATTTAGTCATTGTCACCAATATACTATTATCATAAATGGATTTGTCATCAATCACCAAAAAGGGGGAGACTGAAAGATCAAGCTCTGTTTAACTTGGTTTTGGTGTTAATGACAAATATCATAATTTGATTTTAATGATAATATCATATATCATTATGTTGTTTTGGTGATATTGACTAATGCATATATGAGACTAATATATTTGTTTAAGTCTACTTATGTTTAGTCTCATTTGGATGGAAAGATGAAATCAAAAAGGTATGCATTCGAAATTATTCTCTCATATATTAGTGCATTCCTTAGATCCAAAATATAGATTAAACTCCACTAATTGTTCAAAATGAATATGTGCATATGTATTCAATATACACTTTTGTATGCACACATTTAGGGGAGCTCTATATTGTTTAGAGTTTCATGAGTAATGATCCATGCTTGTCTCAATATGCATATTTGGGATCTTTACTTTGAAATACATTGTTGGGTATATATATAACTTGTGTAGTTCACATATACTCAAGTGTAATCGGTTGTCAACTAACATCTCCATTATATGTTAATGGTTGAATAGTCAAATGACAACCGGATAAGTAAGCTTTGTGCTTATCTAAAGAGTATACAAATTGTTGTGTACAAGTTGTATACTCTCAAATCAATTTCATATCTCATAATATGTTGAGATTGTCATAAATTACCAAAAAGGGAAGATTGTTGAATCTTGTCCCTCCATTATGTGTTAATGGTGAAGTTTGGTAATTGATGACAATTGTTTTGTGGACTAACGGTTTCCATGAGTTGGATGAATAGGTTAGGTTCCACAAATGAGGATGACTTGGGATTACTTCATGTGTTGAAGATTATCAAGTCAAGATGCGAGGAGAAGATAGATTCATGAGTTGAATGCTATCAAGAAGGAGATGGCTTCATGTGATGAAGGCCACCAAGAAGATGTGTCATGAGTTGATGCATGGAGGTGATCATATGTTGATCAAGAAAAGACCATCATATGTTGATGAAGTGATGTGAAAGATGCATTATGTGTTAATGCATATCAAGTTGATGACCCAAGGCAAAGGTATGACTAGCTAGGGCTAAGGATGCGTTCCTAGTCTTTTCTGGGTCTTGGTGTTTGGTTGGAAGACCGGATTACTAGTATAGGTTGCCGTACTATTAAGAGGGGTCATGTCTAGTAGTTTGAGTCTCATCATGTGTTGATGGCTCATCCTCACCTCGCTAGCTCAAATTGACATGAGACTTGTATTTGCGAATATGTTTTGCAAATAGTTGAAGCTCATGTGTTGAATCTCTTTGTAACATGGGACTATGCATTGCGAATGTGTTTTGCAAGTGCTTGAAGTCCATGTTTTTCTACTCCTTGTAATATGAGGCTTAGATCTGCAAATGTGTTTTGCAAATGGTTGTAGCTCATATTTAATCTTTGCGTCATGATTTCAAAAGTGTGCAAATATGTTTTGCAACTTGTTGGAAATCATGTGTGATCCTTGTGTGCATGATATCATAGATTGCAAATGTGTTTTGCAAGATCATTGAGATATCTGCCCGCCGAAAAATCGAACTACTGGCTCGTGTGAGCGGTACTACGGTGAGCGAAGTACCGGCATGTGTTGCGCGGTACTACCGGCTCCGGAAGCTCCGACCCTCGGCGGACCCTTTTTCCGAGCGCCAAGTTTGGGCTCGACTCGGCGGAAGTACCGCGCCGACTTTGCGGTACTACCGTCGAGCGGTACTACCGGCAAATTGAACGGCGGTACTACCGCGCCGACTATGTAACGGCTAGTTCAGAAGCTCTGACATAGCCGTTCGGTAGCGTCGAGTGGAGCGGTACTACTGCGTAGTTGGCGGCCAGGTGGTCCGCCGTCCGAATTTTTCAGGACTTTGCTCCAACGGCTAGTTTTTTATGTGGGGTATTTATACCCCTTGAGGCCGGTTGGAGAAGGGGCTGGTGCATTCATTTTGTTGACCCTTGAGCTAGGTTGAGGTTCTCCACTCTATTGTGCATGTGTTGCACTTTGTGAGAAAGGAGAAGAGGACTAGAGTGCATGTGTTGCCTCTAGGTGAGGACTTTGTGTCCAGCGAGCTTGTGCATCCGTTGCATGTGGTGAGAGTCAAGCGAAGGACTTGACTTATTACTCTTGGAGTTTACCGACTCCTAGACGGCGTTGGAGGCGTCGTGCGCGGTGATCTTCTCAACGAAGGTTGTGAGAAGGCCCGGCAAAGTTGTGAAGGTTGGAGCTCACCTACCCGGAGCGGGAAAGAGCTACCACTAGTGGATTGAGGTGTTTCGCAATGTGTGGAGCCGGTCCGATTCGTCCGGCTAACCTCAACGTGGATTAGGGAGAGCGGTAACTCTCCGAACACCACGGTAAAAGAGACCGTGTCAAATTGTGGTTTGTTTTGTTGTTCCTTATTTACATTCAAGCAATTTACTTTCATAGAATTAAATTGGTTGCTTGCACTTCTAGGATTGCAAACCTTGACCTAGAATAGAATTTGTACTCTTAGGCGATATTCTTATTGTAGGGGATATTTGAGCTAAACCATATTGTCATTCCTTCCGCTTTAGTTACTTGGTTTAGGCAAATAAAAGGCTCTCTAATTAATTAGCAATAATTTGTAGAGATTTTTAAAACCGCCTATTCACCCCCCTCTAGTCGGCCACCTCGATCTTACATCCCGTACCGCCCCTCCTCCCCGGCCTCCCCTCCCTCCAGTACTCAATCGGTCCAGTCGGCAGTCGGACTCGCGTCGCGAATCGCACATGGACTCTAGCTGCTCCGAGCGACGACGATCGTGACATGTCGACGCTGGCATGCCTGACGAGCAGAGAGAGAGTAGGAGGGAGGACTGGCATGCCTGACGACGTGCCTTCGGTATACCCCAGGCGAGGCTAAGGCCGAGGCGACCGCCGACGCTGGCGTGCCGGTCGTGCTCATTGGGCCAGGCTGGCCCGAGCACGGCACGATTTGTCGTACCGTGTCGTGCCGCCCAACGGGTCAACTTTTCAGGCTCGGCCGGCCCACCATTCGTGTTGTGCCACCATGGCCCGCCATGTGGCCTGTCCCTGACGTGCTTGAGCCGTGCTGGGCCAGCCGGGCCTCGGGCTGGCACAGGTAAGCCCGTCCCAACTCCCAGCTCTACCTCTCCGGTCCCAAACAGAGAAGCCAAACAACTTGCCCCATTGTAAAACAAAACAAATCAACAATTGGCCAGTGAATGTTCAGTCACCTGTGTGGTAAGGTGACAAGGCACCTAACATAGGAAGGTGTCCATCTATGTAGCGGATGCACGTTTACAAGTGTGGGGCACAGGCGTCCGCATGATTTTAATTTTTATTGCTTATAGTCTAAGCTTACACACTGTGAGTCCCTATATATCAAAAACTAATGTCCTTACATGCCAAGAACTACATCTATCTAAAAGAAACAAGGTTTAAACACGTTGACAAACAGAGGGAGAAAAGAAAAGAAAAGAAAAACACGCGTGACATTGACAAAGCAAGACATTATAAAAAAATACGTGTAATAGTAGGTTTCTTGATTTTGATATGTTGTCTGACAAATAATTATTTACTATTGAGATTTGTCATGAAGTTAGTTAATGTTACAAAATTTAGAATGCATTACTATCAACTACATTATTGATGGATGTAGAGGTGCAAACGAAGCGGATAATTTATATCCGATCGACCGATCGAAGGCTCGCGGAACGAATACGAAAGGGGTAAATGGGTATCCGGCACTATCCATGTCCGACTCCGTGGAAAAAATATAGAGTATGTTACGGGATGAGTGATATTCATCCATATATCCGTATGTCAAATGATATAAGAAAGTCTGTTGTGACTTCACTTAGGAACAAGATAACATATATGTGGATTGCTACATCTAAACATGTAGGAAATACTGAGTGCTCTTTCTTTGACATCTCAGCGATTAGTCTCTTTGTACAACTCTGATTGCACCCTACTATCCAATGTCCTGTGTAGGTATGCAAAAGAAACGGATAATTTTCGTCTGACTGACCATCCGAACGCATGGAACGAATACGAAACGGAGAAATGGGTATCCAGCATTATCTATGTCTGACTCCGACTCCAAGAAAAAATACGGAATATGATACATGATGAGCGATATCTGTCCGTATCCACTCTGATTACACCTATAGATGGATGCGTTGATAAGTACATACATGGAGCATGAGGCCCCTACGTCATTTCTATTTTAGATCAGCCACTAATGTAGCACGACACGTGGGTATCGGTAACGGACACCGTGTCTGACACGGATACGATACCGACACGCCATCTATATTTGTCGGCCACATATCAGACAATTAAATGACAAAAAAATGTTTTAATTTCTGATACAACTTTGACACTTATGCGACACATGTGTGACACAGCAACTAGAATGTTGGATATCAGAGGAGATAGCTTTGAATCTTTAACTGGTGTTAGCATTATAGAAGTTGCTAATCTCTCTTTTGATGAACCAGAGTTGGAGAGTGTGTTTTGAAGATGAGTCTACGGCGGTGAACCAAAAAAAAAGGGATGAGGATGAGTAAGAAGTCTAAGAGTCTCATGTTGTCCTTTAATAAGCCTTCAATTTGAGTTTGTTATGTAACTTACGTTAAACCCCTTCTATGTTAGGTTGTTAGCTATACCCTATTTTAAGTTTCTATGTTTAAAGTTTGGACTTAGCAATTATCTATTGGGGTGTTGTTGGTTGTTGCTTAATTGCTTTGAGACTCTGATTGTTCAAGAATCAAGTATAAATGTTAAATTTGCTGATCATATTATTTCTTTTCGTAGGTTAATAAAATTCTGAATAACTGTTATTAATATGAACATATGATGAGCTGACTTAAACGAAGATTGAAGAATGATGAGACATGGATCTTCTTTGAGGTACATATTCGTAGTTTCGGCTTCACAATTTTACATTATTTCAATTTAACAAACATATGGAAAAATAGAAAATAATACATATATATTATTATTATTACTTAAATATATATAACCGTATCACCATGTCGATATTTTTGAAAAAATAGCAAATCCCTATGTCATTGTCGTGTTGACGGATCCATGTCCGTGCATCATAGGTGTCCATAGACGTAGGCTAGTTGCAGGCAATAGTATTTACTGGAGCACGTGGCTTTTACTGTATTTTTAAATTTTATATATATATATATATATATATATATATATATATATATATATATATATATATATATATATATATATATATATACACACACACACATACATACACTTTATATATTTCTTCCTCAAAAGTACCAACCTCAGAGCAACGCCAGAAAACCATCACCCCTAAGCAGAGACTAGTTTGGTATGGATTTACTGCAGTCCAAAGACAACTGTGTACTGCAATACTGCAGCTGAATAGTATAGCTGAACTGCTGAAGTGATAATGCTTGGCCTATTTGATGCAACCGTCTGAGTTGTGTCAAGACTCAAGATAGATGGCTCATATGTCAACACGACAGCAGAGAACTAGAGCAATCAACACTACTAGTCAGAAAGACACTATTGGTTGTCCAAATAGAGCCATGCTTTCCAATTTATGTGACTGAACTAGATGGATTGGACGGTTAAAGTTGGCATATCAGAGCGTACAGCAGTCAAGAGCCTGTCATAGCTGAATACGATATCTCCTGCAATTTTGTTGATCACCGTCACGGAGAGTGAAACAAATGCTTATATATTTGTATAGAGCCTAGCCTCTTGACTGTGTACAGCTGATGGCAACAGAACTTTGATTGAAAAGAATCTGTTTACAAAAAGTAATTGTAACAATCGATTACTGCAGCTCTGCAACAACAGCCTCAACCTCAAGAAAAAGGATATGAGTAATCCTGACAAGCAGTGTACAGTAATGTTTGGTTTCCACAAAACAATGGAACTACAAGGCAGATATATCGAGTATACACAACCGAAAGGGTGTAGCAGCTAATCAGGCACCCCAAGAGCTCAGTCCATCTGTCAAACAGAATATCTATTAGTCGGTATCGTGCACTAATAATGTTGCACCAAGAAAATCAAGCGCTAATGCCTGTTGTCAGGTGATGAACTGAAATACATCAAGCAAATGCAGACTATTTGATGTAACACAACCTCCTTCTCGCTCTATTTGTCCTCTATTTCCGACATGTATTTTATACGTATGAACTAACTGGTTGCAAGCCATGCATGTTGAATTATAGATAGTTCCTAGAAGCTCAGCAGTACCAAACTTGCAGCAATGTTCAAAGAAAAGCCGCAACTTGTGTGCGCATCTGAGGTGAAATATAAGAGAGTCAGATATTCAGATATCTACTTACATCAACTACAGAAAAATGCAAAGTAGTTGGTTGAATATAGTTGCAAAGAAAACAGATGGAATAAACAAAAAAAAGTTAAATTAGAGCTCAACACCAAGCAGAAAGCAGATTTCAACCCAGGAAAGAAAAAACTTCAGTTGGTATTATAAATTTTTAGATCCTTTAACAATTTATAGTGAGCAACTACTTTTGATTTTATCACAATTCGCAATAGTAAAAATACTTCGGTGTTCATTTTCCAGCTTCATGAAATGACACTTTACCAAACAAAGGCGGGATAGCTGAGAAACCAGGTACAGATAGCAAGAAGACTCCATACCTTCAAAAGTTGAAAGGGTTTCCAGGTAAGACAGATCTATCACTTCTTCCATGAGTAGCTCGTCTACGCAATGGAGGTGCATAAACAGTTACTGGGAGGACCCAGTCCCCCTTCTCTCTTTTCTCAACAAGAAGTGGGTGTTCGTACCTGCCAAAGAGAGAAAACAGAATTACCAATTCAAAACTTGCAGCAGCAGACTGGAAAAAAAATTCACTTTACCAGTACCGGATAACGCTTTAAACAAAATAGCTAACACAAAGAAGTAACGTAGCTCTCAAGAAACTGGTTATGACAGTGATGATTAACATGTTCAGAGGCCTGTTCTTGAATAACTTGTGGTACCCACATGCACATGTAAGAGCAATGATCAGAAATTGACTCAATTAAATTCTTTGTGCAAATAGTAGAAAAGGTATGAAATAACTCACAACCTTCTTAGTGATATCATCCCAGAACTCTTAAAAGATGCAAGGCATAAGATAATGTTACAGCACATAAAATAGTTAACATTGCTACACACCTAGATGGGTCCATTCCTTCAGGAGTTGTGAAGAACTCAAATCGAAGAGACCACTGCACAGAAACCTTTGAGGTAGAAAATGACATTGGTCCGTCAATAGGAATTGAAAATAGAAAGCTTGTCTGATGAAGATCCGCAACAACTTCATGATGTTCACTGTGTACCTGCCCACGGAGTCCAGAAAGGAAAAAGGGTGAACCACTAAAATCACCTCATAAGCTTTACAGTATTAAACCATTAAACATAAGATTGTACCAGTTTCATGAACTCACGGAGACTAAAGAGTAGGTATCATAAGTAATTGGATCCCGGTTGTTCAATCCTTTGATAACCAAGATCATTCTTTGCTAAAGAGAAATGATCACTATGAGTTAGACTAAATAGAATTGGATCCATTCCAAATAGCAAGAATTATGATTCTTGATCCCTCTCAGTCTCTCTTTCAATTCGAGGATCCAGAGAGGTGTTTTCATAGTCATCTCCGAATATTTTTTATTTCATTTTTCTATGCTTTCTATATGAAAATTGATTATTTGCGATGTACGATGATCCCTGTTAAGCATCCATGGCTGAATGGTTAAAGCACTCAAATCATAATTGGTAAATTTGTGGGTTCAATTCCTGCAGGATGCATGCGAACGGGAACATTCCATAAGTCTATTGGAACTGGCTCTCTATGCCATAAAGGTGGCATTAGTCTGCAAATAGTTGAAACTTGAGAAATATAGCTACATCGTTGGGAAATGAAGTAAATCCCATTTTGTAGGTGGAATACAAATGTTTCAACTAAAAATGTACAAAATGTTATGTGAAACCTTACAGTGGTAAAGGTTTTCAGAGTTTCAGACTAAAGAATTGCTCAGGCCACACAAGTAACCATTGACACCAGATATTAGGACACAAACATCATAATGGTTCACAATACTAGTTTCAGAAAAGATACCTTGGTTATTGTGGGTGATAGTTTCAGAAAAGATACCTTGGTTATTGTGGGTGAGCCCCTTCTTGAAGGATGTATTACACGAGGATTAATCGTTTCTGATGTTTCCAAGTTTATAGATACCTGTGAAGTACCAAAACATTCTAAAATTGAAATTCCACTTCAATACTTCTTTTATTCAACTGGGCCTTTTACCTCTAGGCATCTCCGCGTCCCAGTTCCATGAAAAAAGGTGAGTGCTCCACCGATCTGCGATTGGAAGAACTGAGATAATCAATTCTAAGTTTCTAACAATGATGAAGTAGTAACCCATGTAATAAAATTAATTAGAGTACCATATCACCAAAGTAATAAGTTGAGTCGGAATTCTTTGGTGAGAAACGAAGCAAGACTTGGTCATCTATTCTTATATTATACGATCTTCCTCTCATGAAGCCTTCTGCTGCAAAAAGAAAATGCAAAGGCAACTTAGTATTGCAAATCAATTTGGGCCACATGGCAAGTAAACATACAACAAAGTGAAATAATTAAATATGACTAACTCTACAAATGAAGCATGATGGCTTACATCCAGCTGGTTCAACATGTTTTGGTGTGAGAGGGAGTCCAACATCATCTTTTGAGCGATCAGAATCTAGAGAAAACCTTTGCCCGTTTGATGGATGATGGTCTGACAGCAAATGATTTAGCTTCCTTTGAGGTGAGACCATGCCTGCTTGTGCCATTTATTTAATTAAACACCCACGGTGAAAGTACAAGGATATCTGATATAAATGCACATTAAGCATTCAGCATTTACACATAGCACATGCATATCAAAAGTTTGCTCATACAGAACCCCCATTCTTTTGAGGAAGAACCAAATAAAGGTGTCATTCTCATGAAACGCAAATAAAGAACACACAAATCCATTTGCTTTTAGCTTTGTAATAGTAAGAAGATGCACCACAAACATGTTCCATTTGCAAAAGTAAGGAGAACTCAACAAATGTTAAGATGAAAAAACCTTGCACAATAAAAGAAAAGAGAGAGAGCTGCTAAGAACATTCGAAAAGTATGACAGAGTTTAAGAAGTAAAATTAAGACTGCAAACATGGGATTATTGTGAACTTGATATTTCCTAATGAGTTACGAGTATTGTAGTTCTCACATAACTCAAAACTAACTATAAGGTTCACTCTTTACCTCCACCATGATCATCTGAAATTTCTGACACTGACAATCGAGGAATTGGACTATATGATGGGAAACTGGGGCGCTCTCCCTGAGAATACAATGGTTCATTTGTGGAGAGGCGTGATGACAAGGACTTCATCGACAGTGAGTTCCTGAGGGAGAATTCTGTATTTGCTTTGGAAGGGTTGTATGAGGAAACAGATGAAACTTCATCTTTTGAACTATCATATCCTTCTTCTAGATCAGTACTATCATTTGCTTTGGTCTGCAATAACAATATTATATGTCAACATCAATACAAAGAGCAATCAAGGAAATACACGTATGCTGTTGAATGTTAACTATTGAGTTACATGATTTAGCTGACAATTAGTAGAATTACTGTCTGCACATAGATGAAAATACCATTCGTTGGGAAATTCAGTTCATAATATTTTCATTAGTTGACAAAACTATAAACTACTGCTTTCCTGAGTACTGTTCTGTCTATCAATCTAAGTAATCAAAATAACTATTGAAGGCTCATGCAAGAAAATGTGCAAGAAAAGGATCTAGAATAATTGATTGTCATGAAATCTGGGAGGTATTAAAAAAACTTAAATAAGGACTCACCCATTCTGAATCTTCATCTTTTTCCCTCCAAAATATACTCAGCTGTTCAACTGAGAGTGGAAAACTCCCTGAGACAGGCACAACACGGTCAGTTACTTGTGCCAACACAAAAATATCCAAATGAACATTTCAAACAAAACCAGTGTGAGCTCAGCACCACTAAGAACTAACATACTAAACGTTGTAAGATTAGAAATTCTATCAGTCATTACACATTCACCAACAACTCCGCAGCATTATCTTGTTGTGTCACCAGGCTAAACAGAATAAGCAGATGTAGAGGTAATGAGGGCCATGTGGTGTCACTGTCACAGTCCCCACTGGATTTTTCAAGAAGGCTCTTATATGTGTATTATGTAAGCTTTCATGAAAATATGAAAGCTATTTGTATTTTCGTAGAGAGGCTCCATTGAAATTTGGCATCTTATAGGGACTGCAGTGAAATTGGATATTGGTTTATAGAGTGGTCATATTGAACAAAATTCCTGCACCCACCACTGAGGCTAAGATGTAGTAGTGTGCAACATGACATCATTTTTTACATGAGACACAAAAGGCTGTGCCAAGTGCACAAATATGTGAAGATGCATGACACTTGGAAGGGATCAACACAATTACAGCAAGAGTTGTGAGTGATTACAGCAATGCAGACTATTCATGAATGCAGAGAAGAGAGTGCACATGCAAAAATAAAATGGCAAATTGGGTACATCTGTATCAGACCATGTAGAATGTACCACACCCTTCAGTGACTAAGTCAAATCTACTTCTGAATAGCCGAATAGTTTTATCGATAAAATACTCTTGAAAAAAACAGAGGGGTGACAATAACAAGATTAAATTGTGAGCAACTGAGCACCTTAAATTAGTAGATTAACATCACTGACCTTCTTCATTTAGTAGGTTGCTGCTTTTCTGGGAAACACATATCTGCAATGGAACTCGAGCTTCCTGCAGAAACCCCAAGTCAATTTTAGTGTTGTTCCAAGATATAGTACTGATACCGTTATATGCCATGCCATATACTTGGATAAACACATTGCAGATTGGGTAAGAAGTAGAGCATGATGCTAGAAACAAGAAAACAAGGTGGCATCTTCCACTATGGTGGTTAAGCTGTGATTATGCACAAGCACTCATCAGCTCAAGGCTAGCTTAAGAAGCATGGAAAAGTGCCTACCATAAGCAGTGATTTAACATTAACAACAAAGATCTCTTGAAAAAGCTAAGAAAAGTAATATTTGCAATGTTTCTTGTGTAATAAAGGAAACAGATGGCCCATATAATGCAAAAATAAGGTACAAGGAAGCCTGCAGTTAAAGAGAGCAAAACACATGAATGTAAGAAATATCATTTCATATTTTAGACGCTAAACACTAGCAGAGCCAGAACTTCATAACTGTCAGGACTAATATACACCTACGTATTTCTGTGGGGTTCTGGGGTCTACTCTTTTAAAATTATTATGCTAGAATTTTTTTACTTAAATTTCAATACATAATGTTTGTTTTTGCAAAACCAACAGCATATAACATGGATCCGCCACTTACGCTAAACACTCAATTATAGCAGAAATATGGCCTACAAATGTTGGCTTCCAATAAGCAACACATTTCATAATTATAAATCATATGGATATTACTATGATTTGTCCAATCGAATAAAACAATGCAAGTAAACTTAACAGAAACAAGAATAAAGATTGAACAGGTCTCAGTACAGGCATGAGGCATGTGATTGAAACCAATGTCTTCAGCATAGACAATACAAAAAGGATGTTAATTATTTGCAGTTGATGTCAAATACTAACATGTAATGACATTATCTTCTCCATGTCATCATAACCGCCAATACATGAGAATGATAATGAGCTGGGTTTTATGCATTTAAGGCCTGAAAAGATAAGTAGATAACCACACAGACACCCACTCACACCATATCCCACCAGAAAAAAAGTTATACGTGGACACATATTTCAATTTTCACATAAGTCAGGGCTACATGCCCTGAATCCCCAAGCACACACTTGACTATGAGTCGTATTTCCAACAATCAAAACTGTTTATTAATAAAGTATCATTCTAGGAAAAAAAAAAGAGAAATATCCGGCAGTTTTGCATGGTTTATACTTGGTTTTCTCTATCTTACCAAATATATTGAAAGAATATGCTTTAGGTATTGTTTCTTCTCTATCTAGGACATGTAGAATTGTATATCATCTTGATGTCCAACAAGCATATCTACCAAGCATGCCATTGACAAGCTCTTCAACATGATTCATAGACTCAAGACTCAAACTGAAATACAAATTGACCATGAAATGATGGATGGCCAGATCAAAACTTCCAAAATTTAAGCAGAGATAATGTGAATTTAAGAAGTACAATTTTATGTCTGAATTGGAAGTAGATAAACAAGCATACAACTCACCAATTGAACCACACTATTTACAGGGCCTTTATTTTGATCTCCATCACCCAATGCAATCAATCTTCCAAACAGTGTACTCCTAACATAATAAATATAGCGAATACTGATGCCCCTATATGATGGTGGTAAAATCTTCGGGAGCTCCACACGTACAATGTCTGCAGAGTGCAGTGGATTTTTTAGCTGAGTTGAAGTTCTTAATATAGTACAGATAGTTAAATTCCACATTTGGCGGAAAAAATCTATAAACTCAATTAATCATCCAAAAGGATAGATAACTTACATGTTTTTGTTTGCCCTGAAGCAATTATTACTTTAGAGATTAGTGAGGGTGCCGAACAATCCAGAAACAAATGTTCACCTACGTTTTCAATCACAATATAAAAGAAGATTATCATAACGAAAATAAAATAGACATTGATCAATTCTTTCTATGTCACAACAAAAGAAACATCAGCAGCTTAAAGGGATGCATTAAGAATTAAACAAGTATGAAACAATGTGAGCAAAGCTACAAATTAAGTTGTGGAACCCCATATATAATGTTTTAATATCCAATCAGTAGAATACAGACAGGAATAATTGCTATAGCAACATAAATGCTACTAAACCTAGCAAATGCAAAATGATAAATGAAGAGATAATCAACAGATATAAAGTACCTATCATGGATGAGACAATCAATGCTGTTATGGAAGTAAATGACTGCCAAAAAATGTTTTTCACAACTACATGATAGCTAGAGTGTACCTCTCCTTTGCTTAGACCCTGGTAAGGGCTTTGGTACAGAGAACCATTGGCTATCCAACTTCTCAATCCCTTTAATCTCGAAAGAGATCCCATCTACCAAGAGCGAGGGGGCATCTTCGTCCGAACCTGTTGGCCCCGCATCATCCTTGAAACTAGCGGGGGCACAGATTTCTATAGTCAGAGTGACCGAATCACCAGGCCTGTACACCTCCTTATCTGCCTGGAGCTTCAATGTTGGGGACAACTGCTGCTTGGCAGCTGAATCGACCTTCCTGTCCTCGAACCACCCAACATTCTTAAAAAAGGAGAACCCATGCGGAAGTGGAAGTTTCAGTGACATCTCGTCAGACCGGTAACTCTTCCCAATTCAACAAATTTCCACCACCGCATCTAAAAAGAATGATCCACAAAGGTGCATCGTCTTCTAAAGCTGTGAGTGATCACCTATGATACAGTCCACCTGGAGATTTATCATCAACCTATTATTATTATTTTATGGTTAATATCATCAAACTATAACATGAACTTATTGTGGAACTCATAGCACACGGTAAATCAAAAAACAACACCAAACTACTATATCTCCAACAGGTCAAATAAACGTCTACATTTCATTTATATTGTGCATTGTCCCGACATGCAAAATGACAGACAATTACGAAACCAAATCCCCCAACCACCACCCCACCAACTGAGATCTTGCACGCCCTGAAGAACAGGAACCGAACCATATGCATGGATGGATTACATAGTAACCGGGATGGAAAAACTGAAGATGCAGCACATAGTCAGCGGGATCGCAGGTCGACGCCGCGATTCACGACCCCGCATCGGCGTCCCAAATCGCGGGACGCCAGCGATCCGGGAGGCCGATCCAGACGCCGCGGGGTCACAGATCGAGGAGGAGGACGCGAGGAGAGGAGGGGGAGGGGGAGACCTAACCTTAGGCCCCGCCATTGCTTTTTGCTGTTGCTATTGCTGCCACCGTCGCTTCTCTTCGTCGTTGTTGCCGTCGTGGTTGCTGCTGCTCGCAGCGACGTAACCGCTCGCCGGACGCGAGAGAGGGAGAGGGGCGGCGCTAGGAGATTGATAGAGAGAGATGGGGAGTGAGCGAAGAGCTATGGAAATTGAGAGAGAGAATGAATCGATCAGTCCAAGGGAGTTAGGGCCGGCTTACCAAGAAGAGAGATCAGTCCGGGTGGATCTTGGATCTCCACTCCACGCCAATCAAGTGGAGGGGAGGTCCGGGAGGATGACGACGACAGAAGGGTTCGAGGTGGCGGCGTGCTTCCGTGGAGGGAGGCGTGTCCGGCGGCGCCGGCGAAGATTGAGGGCTCGTCGTCGGCTTCGGATGTGGGGAGGCTCGATCATGAGAAGAGAAGCCTTCCTGCAGGGAGATGAGGTTGAAGGAGGGGCAGTCTGGTAATAAGTCAACAATGGAACGGGGAGGCCGGTTGGTGTGCTGCGGCGGGTGCGTCGTGCGTTCACGTGAAGATGATGGATCACCTCCTCCCAGACACCGGTTAAAATCCCAGGGTCTCAGCCAGAACAGGTTTTTTTTAGACACAAAAATCATCACTGAAATTTTGAAGGGATATATCCCTATAAGCTATGGAGCTCAGTAGATACAAAAGGCTGAGAAAGAGAGAGAGGATGATGAAGCGATGCTAAAGTAAATGAGCTCCAAGATTTACGCTCACCAATGCGAGCTATGGAGCTTGGCAGATGCGGCGGCTAGAACAGAGGAGCTCATTGAGCTTGCTCTCCTTGATGCACAAGTAGGGAGGGGAGATGGGAGAGTGAGAGCAAGCGGGATGGAAGACGAGATGATGCGTCTAGCTTGGCTTAAGTAGGCAAAGGCAAGATGCGAGAAGTCAGCGACGACTCGGTAGCGAGATGGGCGAGCAACATGAGCGGTTGTTGTGCGGGGCGACGACACTGCTATGGCTAGCGTGTGTGATGTGGGAGGGGGCGATGGCTATGAGAGCATGTCGTCAAGACGACGGTTGGGTGAGGATGGCGTGGATAGGACGGAAGCGTGGCTGCAGTGGTACAAGGATGGAACAAGGCGGTAGCACTCAAGCAATCATCGTGTGGACAAGGACGAGTGCAAAGGCTAGAGAAGGAAGAAAGCCAGGTGGGCTAGGAAGAGGGAAGAAATAGGCTGCCCAGGAGAAAAGAAAACAGAAAAAAAAGGAAATAAGGTGATGGGATGAACATAAATAGGCTGCCTAAGGCATACTACCTCACTTTTGACCACCAGTGAACATATCATGAATGGTGTCATCGCCACCTCATTGATTACCGTCAGGATTTTAAGGTCGGGGCTTGGAGGATTTCTTTGTTGCCGTGCTACTCCTTGCCAGTTGCCACCGAAGAATCAAATGGCAAATCTCTTTAGCTGGGCAACCAAGAAAAACCTTTGTCTTCTTTTAGAAATGGGAGCCACTAGCACCCTTACTTACGATGGGAAGCTTCCTATTGTATGTTTTTCCCTACCGTTAGATCTAACTTGTATAGATTTCAGCTATTCAATTGGCACAATAGAAAAGTTCATCTCTGCTCGATCTCCAGCCGTACTAACTCGTTGGAGCTCTAGCTTGCCGAGTAGGAGGAGACCGTGGCGAATGGCCTCCCTCGAGCACGAGCAGTGATGACCTTAGACCAACGGCTGGCATTGGAGCTTAGGATAACGGTGTCGGGGGCTTATAATACTGGTGGTCATAGTCTGCTTCCAAGAAGGGCGCATAGGGAGGGAGAGAATGATGTCTCGGCCACTACCGGTTCATCGGAGCCCCAGCTTACTAGAGGAGCGAGGGGACGGAGGAGGAAGAACTCAGTCGATTGTAATAAATTTACAGAAGAGGCGCATGTAGAGAGAGTAAGAGAGGGGGAAGAGCGGGAGGAGCATGGATGCGACGGTGGCTAGCTACTGAAGGAAAAGTGCTAGGATGTGAGAATAGGCATTGAGAGGCGTAGACTTGCGGGTGAATGGATAAGGATGAAACAACTAATTCAATCTAGTGAAATAAAAAATCCCAAAAGCACAACAATTAGTTCCTAAGCTTGCAACAAATCTTTGATCCGGTTACAACAAACATGAAATCAATAAACAAAAAAGTGTAACAAATTTAAACTATTGAAACAACAAATACAAGAGTGTATTGCAATTAAAATTAAACCTTGTTGCAATAACAAAGAAAAACATCGAACATCTACAATACTTAATGTCTCGTGCTGCAATATTCAAAAATAGCAGCTGCAACAACTAAGACTCACCTAGTGTCAATATTTGAGATGAGCATAAAGGAGGATGGGGACAAGCCACCGCATTCACCAGCAGGCTTGGATCTCATAGGGCAAGGCTAGCACTGCTCACCCCAGCTCCTCTAGCCTTGGCCCCACCAAATCCAGTGAGATCCGACTACGATGGCGACAAGTCCGAAGAGTTCTGGTCTCTTCACAAAAAGAACACCTCCACATGAGCTCTAACCATGTTGTATTGCTTTCCTCGAGCTCAAGCTACGAGAAGAGTGAGAGAGGACGGCATGGGTGGAGTGAGAGCACCAAGCTCCTAGCCCTTGGTGAGACGCGAATGAGGCAGAGGCAGCTGAAGAGAACTACCGGTAGGAGAGGATAAGGATAATATTTGTGTGGTAGTGGTTCGACCTAGGCGAGGCATCCGATATGAGTCTTTCGTATCAAATGTAGTAGCCATATTATTTCCCAAAAAGAAATTTACTTTGTTACAACCATTGTAACATTTTGAGAATGTTCATGCAACAAATGAAGAGAACACTTGCAACAAAATCGCATGCTTATGCAATAAAACATTAGATGGTCTAGAGAAAATGTACAACAAATTATTAGAATACCTGCAACGAATTCATCTCAATTGTGCAACATCGAAAATATAGAAGGCAACATCTCAACAATGCCTCTTGCTGCAACATCACCACAATGCAATAAAACAAATTGTTTTTAGCAATAATCAAGTGAATATGCTGCAACAAATTCCTATACATACAAACAAAACCCACCAAAGAAAAAAAGAAGGCAATAGTGGCGGCATAGCTCGTAGTAGGAGTAGGAATTGACCGATCAAAGGCCTCATTGCCTAGGCCCAGATCAACTAGGGGTGAGACTGGAGCACCACCACTACCCCTACTTGAGCCCTTTACTCGAGCTTAAGAGGCCTCGATATTCTGCCATGAAGCTCCATCACCATTTGGCCCCCTCGAGCTTGGGAGGCCTCAAAGACCCGATGCTACTGCACGGGGTGGAGCTCTGACTAGAGCTTCTTGGAGAGCGACAACAAGCATGGAGAGAGAGGGACGTGAGGCGGAGGGGGAGGAAGGGAGGCATGCATGGCCTGGCAGGCTCCCGTGCCGATGAGTCGTGGGAGAGAAGGATGAACAATGAAGGTAGATGGAGAGAGGAAAGAAGCGGTAGAGAAGGGGAATATATAAGATAGGAATGGTGGAGTTGAGTTGTGCCCGAAGCATACGATTCTTTTGGTGCCATCGGATGTCTGTCCACTATCATTACCTTTAGAAATTCCTTTTGTTATTGTAGGATGTCATTAAATCAAGAGTTCACCGTGAAACATAATATGTCATTTCCTTCCATCTAGAAAATAGAAACAAAACTGCCAACCAAAGGATAGCCTAGCGGTGTGGTACATTATCTCTTCGACTTATGACGAAAGTTTAATTTTCACCATCCATAGGTTTAGTGGTTTACTTTGTGAATTTTTTATCAGTATTTTAAAAATTTGAACCTATGACATATATGTTATAGGGCTCTAGATGACTGTATTAGCCGGTTCAAGTAGGAACAAAATTTGTTAGACCACATTTGCCAACCAAACTTGCCGGACGTAGGGCTCCACGGTGTACACGCAGCCAAGGCAGGCCCGAGCTCGAATATCGAGGCGAATCTCAAGCCGCCCACGAGTCCACGGCTGTCACGAAGAAACCAGCCCGATTGAGCCCGGCCTCGAATCTCAAGCCGCCCACGAGTCCACGGCTGTCACGAAGAAACCAGCCCGATTGAGCCCGAGCTCCACCCGTACCCATCGTCTCATTTGCGCCCGCGAGTCCAACGGCCTTCTCCTACCTTTCTCTCCTCCCCCACGAGAGCGGAGCCCTACCTAGGGTTTTACCCGCCGCCGTCGATCCAGCCTCGCTCACCATGGACGCTGGCCGCAAGCGGGGCGCGCCGGAGGGCGCCAACGGCGCCAAGCGCGCGAGAGGCGAGCAGCTTCTGGCCTCTCTTGTTCCGCTTACTTCCCTTATGTAGCTGCTTATTGTTCGGATCTGGTGAAGCCCTGGCTCGTGAGGTGCCTGCGGCTTGGTGAGAGCTGTGGTTTTGGCTGGGGAAGGCTGGAGGAGGAAGATTTGGGGTGGAAGGAGCTTGTAGCGGCCTAAATTTTCCATAGCGGCTTGTATCTTTAATTTCCTGGTTTGGTGTGAAGGGATGTGGCACATGAGTGTCGTTTAGGTTTTTCACAGGGATTTTTTGGGGGGTTCTTTGTAAGATTTGGAGCTGTGATTCGTGACGTAGTGTACCTGTCAGATTCTTTGCAGGATCTGGCTACTTTTATTTTCTGTTGAGATTAGAGCGCTGCCTTTTTGAATTTAAGTAAAGGTTTATTGTGCTAAGTAAAAAAACCCTGCTAGTTTCCAGTGCCTGAAGCGATAATTGTGCGAGTAATTTAAGTGGTAAGGCATAGCTTGTGTATTGGACCTAAATTGCATCATTAGCGATTTGTTTACCATTTGAGAAGGTAATGCCCTGTGACCTGTGTTGATGAGATGAATAATGTATTCTTGTTTTTACACGTGCCAAGATTTAGTAAATAAACATGGTATTAACCGGCGAAAGTAATAAATTTGATGCAACAGAATCGGAGTCATTTCAAATGGGTGTAGGAAGCAAATCGAAGCCATGCACCAAATTTTTCAGGTTCTAATCTAACCTAAAATGAACTCCCACCTGGTAACATCTATTATTATGCAATTTGCTGTATTTAGATTAAAACTTTGCTATGTTGCTAAAAGTTGTGCTTGTGGCTAACAAATGAGTTAATCGAGATTGTGCTACAGGTTCTTATGTAATGCAAGCTTAAGAACATTCAATGGGATAAAATTGGAACCTGCTGTTATGTTTATCTCCGAAAATGTGAATGATGCAAGTATGCAGCAACAGTTATGTAACTTCTTTTGAGATGAACAATCAGTCAGTAACACCCATGTCACAGGATTACCTGCAGAAATCAAGATAAGAAGATTGAACATGTCATATGGAGACTGCAATTGAATGCCCATTGTGAAATTATGCCACTTATGCCCTTGATAACATTCAATATTTCTAATCAATGTGATGCATGCAGGATCTGTTTAGACTAACAAGTACCAATATCATATGTTAAGCTTAAATTTCCACTTGCAAAGATTTTTTTTCCATATCTTTTATAACTGCCAATGGATAATGGTGTTTAATTATGGCAAAGTGATATAAGCTACTGTTAAATTTTTTATGAGTTACAAAAAATTGATTATTATCTTGTGGTGTTGCTGAATCGCATATTAAACTTGAAATATGTTGTGCTGTTCCCATGTTCATGGAAGTCCCAAGACAGTGTTTGAAGATAATAAGAAAATAGCTTCTTTGACAAAATAGACTATGATTCTAAAATGTTCTTAGTTGCTTCTGTTATGTGGTAAATCAACTATTCTGTGATTATCATTCCAAGAAATTCATTTCATTGATACCTTTTGTTATTCACCCCTATGCTCTTGTTGTGATACTTTTAGTCTTTTATGCTTAAGTTCATTACATCATCAAGCGGTAGCTCCTCAGCTTTTAATTTTTGATATGTATGCTGATATGCACCATCAAAGTTTCATCATTAATATATAAGAAATCGTCTAGATTGGTCCCGTACAAATGATACTACATAATCCCGTCAAAAGTAGTTTCTACTGATAACCATATTCATGTGGTCAATCGAGATACTATTGTAGTTTGTAGATTAATAATTAATTTTTGATGGCATTAATATTAAAGATCACTTGCAAAAGAATGGAGGTAGTGTCATTTAGTTTTGTCATTCACTCGAGATATGTGCCATCAGTTATCTAATAATGGTGTATTCTTCAACTAGTATCGTAATATCTTTCATCATTATTGACAGCATTTGTGAATCATTAGCTGTGTGACAGTTTTGAAATTATTGTGTTAATTTACTTGCTTATTTGATATTATCTTTGTGCAGCACTGCTGGTTGTCCTTTTGGTGCGAGCTGCCATTTTCTCCATTACTTCCCCGGCGGCTATCAGGCTGTTGCAAAGATGACCAACTTGGGTGGCCCGGCTGTTGCAGCTCCTCCAGGAAGAATGCCTATGGGACCTGGTATTCCTGATGGGCCACCTACACCCTCTGTGAAGACTCGCATGTGTAACAAGTACAACACTGCAGAAGGATGTAAATGGGGGAACAAGTGTCACTTTGCTCATGGAGAGAGGGAGCTTGGAAAGCCCATGCAGTTGAACAACTCAATGGTACCTCCAATGGGACCAAGGCCCAACGGTCACTTTGAGCCCCCTCCAATGCCTGGCCCAGACATGGTTCCTCCCTCAACCTTTGGTGCTTCAGCCACAGCCAAGATCAGTGTTGATTCATCCCTTGCTGGCGCCATCATTGGGAAGGGTGGAGCCAACACGAAGCATATATCACGAATGACTGGGGCCAAGCTAGCCATCCGGGACAACGAGGCCGACCCCAACCTTAAAAACATTGAGCTTGAGGGAACATTTGATCAGATCAAGCATGCTAGTACAATGGTCAAGGAGCTGATTGTTCACATTGGTGGTAACGCCACTCCTCCAGCCAAGAACCCAGCAAGGGGGTCTCACGCTGGGGGGCCTGGAAGCAACTTCAAGACCAAGTTTTGTGAGAACTTCAACAAAGGGTCCTGCACATTTGGAGACAGGTGCCACTTCGCCCATGGTGAAAGTGAGCTGCGCAAGCCTGCTGCTGCTTGAGAGATGCATGCTGTGGGCTATGCTGATTGGTGATTATTCTTCCTGTGCAGAGCACCATATCTGAGGTCAATTTCCCATGGTTAAATGAGCTGTGCAAGCCTGCTGCTGTTTGAGATGTTTTTCGTGGCTTGTAGTTGTGACTGTTGTAACTCTGAAATAGAGATCCGAGAATGGCTATGCTTCGAGATTTATAGGCTTACAATATTGGTGTTCCTTCCTCTGCTTTTCATCCAATTTTGTACCGTTTCTGAGGCACTTCTGGCTAGAGTGCAATCGGAGTGGATATAGATAGATATTGCTTATCATCTATCCTATTCCATATTTTTCTCGGCATCCGAGTTTGACGTAGATAGTGTTGGATACCCATTTCTTCATTTCGTATTTGTTTCACTAGTCTTAAGACAGTTGATCGGACGGAAAATATTCACTTCTTTTATACCTCGGTGTGACATTGGATAGTAGAGGTGTAATCAAAACGAACACAAAGAGACTAATCGTCAAGATAATAAATGAAGAGCACTCAATATTCTTCGTCTGTTTAGATGTAGCAATTCATCTATTTGTTATCTTGTTACTAAGTAAAGTTATATCACGTTTTCTCGTACGGATATATATAGATGGATATCATTTATCTTGTATTCTATTCCGTATTTTTCTTCTTGGAATCGGAGTTGAATATGAATAGTACTTGATACCTATTTACCCTTTTTGTATTCGCTCTACAAGATTTTGGTCGGTCGGATAAAATTATCCATTCCGTTTACACCCTACTTCTGGCTGGCAGGATAAAGTGATTCTTCTGACCTATGCTCTTTGATAATATCAGTTTCTGAATTCTTAGATGATCATTTGGAATGTTTGTGAATTTTTGGTAACCCATTCGAAGTGTATGGCTGGTTAAACCGAACTTTGAATGGCATGGATGGTTGATGTGATGTTCTGTGGTCATCTTGAGATCGACCATCCTTTGTTCCCATGTGTTCACGTTGTGAATTATGATAGTTAACTTCTGGGGGTGGAGATTGGTTGCAATTCTTCGTAAATACCGTATTTGTTGCAGTGCTGTACCAAGGTAGATATGACTCTGATGGTAGTGTTACAAAAGAAAAACATGTTTAATTCCACTACCAACTCAATATCTAAGGCTCCAAGCCATACAAAGTCAACAGTGTGGTGCGGTATGGGGCATGTTTGGCAACGGCTGTGGTTTTTAGCTGAAATTTTTGAATTTTAACTGTTTACGGTACAGATTACAGAGAGATATTCACTTGTGATTTTGAATGGTACAAATATTGAGCTTTTAACGTGTACATCGTTTAACTTGTAGACCCTATTTTAAGAAAATACTACATTTAAAAGTTAGATACTATAGCAAAAGATAAAAATCGTCAACTTTGGAAGAAAAGAACAGACCCATAATTTGGTAATGTGTCATACAATTTACAAAGTACGCGCATATGAACCACTATTGTGTGCTTGTGCGAGTCGCTGCCATCTCGACATAATTCTTTTGTACTACAAACCACTGATTCAAAGCAAGCGCACTTAAGACACTAGTAAACTCTAAATTTAACACAGAACTATAGTACCAAGGACCATCTTCCTATGTCGATTGGCCACCTGGCCTAAATGTACCAAAAACCTAACCTCAAATTTCGGCGACACGCCCAACGATTCCAAAAACTGACACGGGCCGTGCCACGCCACTCGACGGTTCACAGAGCAGAAAACCTCCGAAAGCTAAGCTAGGTAAGCTGGGTGACATCTCTAGCTACAGAAAGCCCAAAAGGTTATCAGCGCATATTAACACGGCCGATCGTAGATCACCACGCAGGCCACTAGTCGCCATCCTGGAAGAGACGCCTGCGCTTGTGCGTCAGGTTTATCTCTTGCCTGTCCTTGACCATCTCCTGATCCTTCGTGACTTGCTGCGTGTCCGTGGCGACCATCTCATCTTGCATGACCAGGCCTCGGTTCCTGCAGAGTTTCCTGATTGGTGTGCTGTGTGGAGGAATCTCGGGATGGTCATTTCGTGCAGTGCCGAATGCTCCCTGAGAAGGCCTGTGCTGCATCAGCTCTTCCCCGTCCGCAACAGTCTCTTTCATGAGCTAGAAACAAAAGCAAGACAGAGAGATCAGATCGAATTACATCGCGAGATTGCTGACCTATCGTTCCTTTATGACCCAACTAAGAACCCAGCTCTGGGGAAAGAACTGATACTATTTAACTTTATGGATTCTTACACATCCGACAAGAAAAGAAACCATTTTTAGACCCCGTTCCAAAAGTGTTGTAGTTGTGGCTTCGGCTAAAATGGCACTATAGCAGATATTAGTTTTTTCTAAGTGTCCAATTAAAAAATGAAGAAAAAAAAAAAATGATAAAAAAAACTATTATATCTTCACGAATAATACAAAGGAAAAAGGGAAAAAACAACATTAAAAAATCAACTTGTTCCAAACGGCTTTTAGCTTTTGAAAGTCAGAAGATATCGTTGTTTGGAATAAGGCCTTAGTAGTATGACCTTGTTATGAATTTTGCTTTCTATACCAGTTTTGGACCTTTCAGTGTGTTTGGTAGACTGTCATACAACACTCGTACTGAATCTATTGGCCTGTGCTATGACTAGTGGGTTGTGCGCATGTTGAAGAAACTTGCACAGGCTGACTGAGGATATCAACGGTACATGTTGAGTGCCTGAGTATGCAAGGTGTCATTCTAAAATGACAATTCAATGATCAAGATGGTACCTTCCAATCTTTGAAATCAAATCTGAACACAAAATGGCTGTAGGAGACTTCTCCTAAGGCAATGGCACTAGCAGCAGGTGCATTTCTTGGATCTGTTCCAGTCAACAGGATAATATCAGATGGGCTACAGAATATACGTGATGTTAGCAACAAAATAGTGATCAAGTAACGAAGCCCTTACAGACAATATGGTGTCCCTCATCATTCACATTGATTTCCACTCTGCCATCTTTCACTAGGAAAGACAAGGCAAATATATTTTCCACTGTTTGGGCAAACGACATTCTGTTTAAAATAAGGTTTTCCAGCCTTGCATTTTTCTTCTTTCTCAGAACATCAAATATAACAGACATGTTCCGATCAGTATCAGTCTTCGCTGTCTCTGATGGGTCAGCAAGCTGCATATTAGGGGGTTGACAGGTTAGTGGTCTCCAGATATATCTATAACATAGAACAAACAAATTATTGATGTGACAAGAAGCCTAACTCCTAGCCAAAAAACAGATCTTGGAAAAACAAAATACAAAATATTACAGGGGTGAAAATTGCAGAATACAAAAAAATTGCATACAATTAGAAATTTAACCAGAGTTATGTCCAGTAGAGACCTTCCTAGATGTACCTCAAAAGATAAACGGTGTTCCCCAGCTTTAAGCATCCACTGTACAAATGATGAGGCAAATTTTTTTTGATAATGATAGGGAATTTACTACTGATGCTAACACATTAAACAGACTCTTACTGTGAAATAGGAGTATAGTGCTGCTGTGATATAAGAGATCATCAGCTCTACATTACAAAACCCAATGTACATTGTAAGGGATTGCAATGACAGTATTTGCACTGACTAGTAGCTAACATATATATTTGCAACAAAAATTATTAAGGAATAATATAGAGTATGCATCTAATTTATATTTTATCAATACTGAAAATCTACTTTCTACCCTAAGCAGTCGCATTGAAATTGCACAATGCAAGGGGGGAATAGAAGAAAAACAAAATACTGAAGTTAGAAGAAGAAAAACATGTACGAATCAATTCACTTATACATAAATGTGGATATATACAAACTCATTCTCACAAAGTACACTTCTACAGACTACAGCTAATCAAAATATAACCACGAAGCAAATATGAAGGGCAGTTATTTAGTCTCTACTGACTACCATCTAGTATAAATCTGATGTTTCAAGCACCAAACAGTAAATACAACTCTGTTCATTAGAGTATCTGGAGATTTTAGACGATATGGGTACCTGTTCAGGGCAAGCACTTCCACGTGGCCTTGCAGTCCTCTTTCTACTGGTCTGAACCCTCCGCGGCTTCACTTCTGTATTCATGGGACCAACCCTGTCAGCATAGGAGTCATACGTTGTTAGTCCTCCAACAGCTCAATTGTATACCAGACACCAAAGCAAAAAAATTATGAAACACAGTGGATCCGCATTACATGGTGCAGCATCCAGGCACAGCCATGAAGACATGAGAGGCGGCAAGCCCAACACCACCCCAGCTCAATGAGGCACCCTCATCATCGGTTCCCCCTTGCTTCCCAAACTTCTTCAGCAGTCCAGCAACAAGATCAGACGGCGTGATTCCTAGAGCTGACTGGGACCTCACTGATGTTACCAAACTGGTGGCGATGTCCAGCAAGGCTTCTGCATCAGATATTTGCTCCCTGGGCCTCTGAACTGCAGCAGAAAGACACCACTGATCAATTGTGTTTTTGCGAATAGCAACTCTATGATGTCAACAGGAGGGTGCTCCAAAAACACTGATGCCAAAGCCAGTAAAAGTGCACCAAAAAATAAATTCAACATGTGACCATGAAACAAGTTCCTCTGTACAATCTCCTGTTTTTTCTCCCAAATTTCAACTGTGTCTCTTACGAAGAAAATATGGCCATGTTAGTACAGTAGTTATGAACAGTACAGTACTAACAAATTGCCATGGGGATGTGACCAACAACGTTAACGAAGCAGTACACATAAAATTCAATTTTGTAATTAAGAGATCCCGCAAATGGCTAAACAAGCAAAAACTTGCACTTAACCACATTACGCCTCGTCCAATTACGGAGAATTCTAGCTTCAAAAAAATTACGGAGAATTCGCCAACCAAAAATTGAAAATCGCGCTCCCGAGCGTGGGTGATCATCCATACCAAGCTTGTGAAGGTCCTCCACCTGCGTGAAGATGGACCGGAACTTGACCGCATCCGCGCTCGCCATGTCGTCCTTCTCATCTGAATCAAATGGCATTAGCCCCAAACACAACGCTCGAAACCCAAAACACCAAGCGAAACCAACGCGATCGCCTAGCGGGGACCCCTTACCGCTGATGAGGCTCTTCACGGCGAGGTACCGCGACCGCAGCAGCCGCCGATCCTCCACCGGCTGGCTCCCGTCCGGCGCCGGCGCCGGCGTCGCCGGCTCCCCGCCGCGGCCCTCCGCCTCCGCCGCTGCCATCGCGATCCAAACTCTACTCCCCTCGAGCCCTAGGGTTTCGAAGTGAAGAACCGAAGCGAATGGAGGGGAGGCAGTGGTGGGTGAGAGGAGGAGTCGAAAAAATTTAGGAGTGATGTACAAGGGAAGGAAACGGAGCAGGTGGTTATTTGAACGACCGCTCCGCTGCTTACGGCCGGAAATACGAAAAGGCTTTATCTGGGCTGTGAAAACGTGGAGGGGTTTTTCCGGAGGGTGAATTGCGCGTAATCGCGGGGTGGGAGTGGTCCAGGTGAGCCGGGCTCGCGCGGCCTGTGAGGCGGACCACGCTGTCAGTGGGAATGAAGCTCATGGACTTGTTCTATTTACCGGGCTGGCCTCCCTTCTCGGGAGGGGCATGCCGCATGGATGGGTTCCCGCTCGCGCTTCAGAGTTCGGTTTTGTTACCGCTGCTGTTCGGGCGCCCGCGGTAAAATTTTTGCCAAAGCCAAATTTTGAGGAATTTTTTTTGCCGCCGCTTCTACTGTGCGTTACCGCTTTTGAGTCTGTTCTTTTTTACTGCGACTTATGATTTTTAACTGAAATTTTTGAATTTTGGCTATTTACGGTACAGATTACGGAGAGACCGATACTCACTTACGATTTTAGCTGGTACAGATGTTAGGCTTTTAACGTGTACTACGTTTAACTTATAGACCCGTCTTGAGAAAATACTCCGTTTGAAAGTTAGATACTGTAGCAAAAGCCAAAAGTCGACCGACTTGTGACTTGCCAAACATACCCTTTGTTCGGTAGAACTCAACGTTCATAACCCATGCAAAACTTTGAAACAGGAAAAATGAATTACCTGGCAGTCGATTATCTCACAAAATTACAAATCTAAATTCGATCTACACAATGATAAACGAAAAACAAAATTGCTGAAAAAATCCGAAATAAAAAGGGAAAATAAAGCTACTATCATCGATATAAGGGCCTCCTTTTTTTTTTTGATTCGCATTGCATGCACGTTTTTGGACTGTTTGTGGGAAGAGATTACGGTTTGGAGTAATGTAAATTTATATGCGGTTTTGCCAATATAAATGAAGTCAATAAAATATGTACCACAATTAATTAGTAGACCCTATCTTGAAAAAGACCTATTTTTAAAAGCTAGTTCTTGTCCTCTTTTTGAATGACCCTTGCTCGAAAAGCGTTTTAGAAGTTTTTCAAAGAACAGGGCCTAAAGCTAAGGCCCGGTTAGGAATGCTGGCGTGAAGATGGTATAGAGTTAATATGAGAATTGTGTTATTTTCATGTGGAATTTTTTGAAAATTTTGATCGTATATAGAACAATTGATTCCTACAAGAAATAAACCGTTTCTTATAAAATTAATATATTCTAAATATCTTAAGTTTTCAAACTAGCACGACTTAAAAGACTTGCCATATACGGGCATGTTCATATTAACTTTTACTTTTGATTTCTGTTCCTAGAAGTCGAAGTTAATACGAACGACTCAGTTTCTATAAGTTGTTTTATCGGCTGTTATAACATGCACTTTCACATATTGTAACGTATTTTGTATTTTATTACATCATAATTTCATAGGTCGCATGATAGTCCGAATGGTGTAGTACCTTTCGTTGCACCGTCTTTCTTACATAATACACTACTATTCATTAACCGCTTCTATCATCCACTAACATTTATCAGCCATTATTATTTATTAACTGCAGTCAAAAGCCATCAATAAAATCAATATAAATATATCCGTAATCCACAATTGACCTTGTCCCTCCCCCTCCCCCCAAGTAATATGTAGGCCACCGTACTAGCGCACGATCAAACAGGTTCGGCACTCAAGACCAGATCAAGATCAACATTACGACCAGATCAAGATCAACATTACAAACTACAGTTTCACCAACAAAACGGCTCCTGTTAGCCAAAACAACGAACTATTTATCCTTCTCCTTACATCCTGAAGTCCTTGAGCCATGATTTCGCCAGTTCGATCGGTCCTTCAATGCTGTTCTTGTCTTCTTCCCGCAGCATTCTTTTCCATAACTGCATGTAAGATAAGATTTTGTACAGCACGTCGCCCTATCCGACTGGTACAGTCTGTTCTTTTTGGCTGCGATTTGTGGCTTTTGGCTACGGCTTGTGACTTTTGGGCTGTTTGTACGAGAGATTACAGAGTAACAGAAATTCACGTGCGATTTTTGCTGATATAAATGAAATCAGTAAAGTATGTACTACAATTAACTAGTAGACCCTATCTTGAAAAAATACTCTATTTAGAAGCTAGTTACTGTAGAAAAGACGAAAAACAGCTTTTAGAAGCTGAAAAGAACAGGGCCTAAAAACTTTCGGCTTCTGGTGGCTAGAGGCTATTTGAAACACATCGACTTCTTAATTTCAGTATTTTTTGTTTTTTTTGTTTTTTTCTTATTCTTTTGCATTGTCTGTAATGTTATAACGGTGTTTTTCTTTTTTTAATTGAATTACTTAAAAAACTAGCAGTCGCTACTATAGTGCAATTTTAGCCAAAAGCTAATAGCCAGTTGAAACGGCCCTAGGTTGTTTTGGGAAAGTATCCATAGTCGCCATATTGTTTTGTGTGTTCTATAGCACTCAGCGCAAAGCTGCAGAACTAAACAAAACATGTGGGAGCTTGATCCCAATCAAATATTTCAAATATGTCTTTAGCACAGCACCACACAAACTTAGCAGTAGTGCAAGAGAAGAAGATATATATTGCTCCGCTCGTTTCAGCGATAGCTTCTAATTTCTGACTTTTAATTCATTATTTCTTAATCTCGTCTTTTTATGACTTTTGTTTTTTTTTTGGATTTTGTCTTTTCTTTTTTTCCGTATTCATTCGTATTGTCCATGATGGGCAAACTTGTTTTTCTATTTTATTTTTAAAATTTAATTACGCTAAATAAGTCACTATTATCTACAGTAAAAAATAAACCAGTTACAGTGAAAAAATCAGCTAGTTATGACACTGGCTTGCTGCAGGACTCGGAGAGATGGCTCACATGAGAGAGTTAGCTACCTTAGGACCCGATTCTGCTGAAGAATCGGACGTGCTGTTAAGTGACCATTATTGATTGCGTTGATAGTTTCCACCATCCGCTGACATAACAAAATAAATCATAGCCTCAACACAAAAGAATATGACTAAAGTGGCTTCGTATGCTCACTTGAAGCTCCGAGGGTGAGACAACTACATATGTACCTTGGAGAAGAACTAGTCAACTAGCCACATATCAGTAGCCCTATTTTTTCAGCTTATGATTTATAACTTATGCCTTATGATTTCCTTTGAACAAACAAACGAGACGACTTCTTCACTGTCGTTCTAAAGCGACTTATCGAGATAGCCTTTAGAAGCGGTTTTCTGATTTTCAGTTCATTTGTATGAGTGCTTGCATTAGAGCCAAAAATCATAACCCATAATCATAAGTTATAAGCCGCATGAGAAAATAATGCATAGCTTCAAACTTTGAATTGCCGAAGATTTGTTGGGCCCGCAGCCGTGGACACGTGCTGTGATAAAGCTCGTTCCACACTTTGATTTGTATTCCGCCCTTGCACCATAGTCCACATGACAAAATCAAGTCATAAGCGCGGTTTGCACATGTTAATAGGTTAACCACACGCGTACTGGCTGTACCATTCGGCCATGCCCAACGTCGAGATAAATACATCAGCTGTACCGGATCTGTGTTGGTGTTAGAAAAAACTAGCACATGTTGATCTAACTTTATGGTGACTAGCCGGTTAATTGCACGCCTCCTGTTGTTCATGTATTTTGTTGCTGTTGGAGATCAAGCAAATCACCGTAATTTGCATGCAATTATCATCTTTAACCATATCTCTTATCTCTAAAGTTAATTAAGCTCCTTATAATATATGGTAGTTGTATACTAATTGCAATTGAGGCCAATAAATTAAGGGTTATAGTTTTTTCCTTTTTTACTTGTTATATTATATTATATTATATATATTTCTCATATATTTATCTCTTTTTAATAACATCCAACGATTTACGATTTATGCTTATAATTAGGGTCCACCAAATTGAGGTACGGTGTTTTTTGTGAGATTTTCTAGCCTATTTATCACTTTTTAATAGCATCCAATCGTTGTGGTTTGTGCTTATAATTGGGTCCACCAAACTGACAGCCAGATGTTTGTACTTTTTGTGAGAATTTCTAGTGTATTTATCTTTTTTTAGCATTTGCAAAACACATGTAATTGATTTTTAATATATAATAGACGTAGCCATTATGCAAAGTCCAGTAAGATAAGTACTCATGTTTTATATTTGAAATGAGTTAAAAAGTTTAGCACGTTGGTGCAAGAGCATGTACATCATGGGTAGTAACCCCG
The DNA here is from genome assembly GCA_036346245.1 of Bonia amplexicaulis. Classification (NCBI taxonomy): domain Eukaryota; kingdom Viridiplantae; phylum Streptophyta; class Magnoliopsida; order Poales; family Poaceae; genus Bonia; species Bonia amplexicaulis. The sequence goes on from CM070751.1 coordinate 3,034,146, forward strand.
CAGCTCCATGTTAGAGGCGACCTGTCGTGGGATGGTGGAGGAGAGGGGGAAAATGTGGTGGCTTGCAGCCTTGTAGAGTGGCACAAAGACCTATAGAGGATTCGATGGCTTAGGGGGTGGTCTTGGGAGGGAGGGAGTGTGGTACCTGCATCATGCGCATATGCTCGGATGATGGTGAGGGCCACATGATCTGACTGGAATAGGGTAAGGATAACAACGATGGGAAAGGGCGCAGATGACGGAACTGAGGGCGAGCCATGACGGAAGCGTCTGATCCACCCTATGTCGACGAATATGATGATGAGCTGATGTTGTCGAGGCTAGGCTGTGATGACGACACCCAATCCGCTTTGGTCGAGGAAGATGTTGGTGCGCCGATGCGCTTTGGTTGAGAATGGTGATGACAAAAAGATCTGTCCAGATCTAGACGGCTGGAGTAGGGAGCGATGACAACAAGTCACTTCGAGACGGAGGCTCCAGGAGCAAGCGTGAGCAAGGGAGGCGGTGTCAGGACCGAGAGTAATGATGGCGGAAGTGGATTGCGGCGTGGTGTTGACTGGACGACTAGGGGGAGGGTGAGGAAAGTGAGGGGAAGGAGAGGATGACATGTCTAGGGTAGAGAGAGGGCATAAGGAGAAAAGGGAAGGTGTGGCCGATGGGTGTGCTAAAGTGGTGTTTGTGATATCTTTTTGAGGGATAACATGCGAATATTATTATGGCTCAAGTGAAACCATCATACTTTGTGTGGGTAGAAGCTTAAATGATGTCTTAAAAGTGGCTTCCTATTCTTTTTAGGTTCGGCTTACGGTCTATGGCTTTTGAATTGTTTGTGAGAGTACAGAGCATCAGAAACTTACGTGCGATTTTGGTCGATATAAATAAAGTCGCTACAATGTGTACTACAATCAATTTATAGACTTTGTCTTAAAAAGACACTCTACTACAAAAACTAATTTAAAAAAAACTAAAAGAAGACCTTTTATCTGTGAAGGATGTTTTTGTAAAACGATGTTACATCCTTGGCTCTCATGGCCCTGCTCATTTTGGTTTGGGCTTCGCATCCAGCTTATTTTTCACTATTCATAAATTTCATTTTTTGACTTTTTTGCTTATTTTGAGCTTTTTACCGGTTATTTTTTTTCACGTATTCGTTTGTATTATACGTGATGGGCTAATCTGTTTTTTTATTTTTATTTTTTAAAAATTTAATTATACCAAATAAACTATCATTAACTATAATATAATCTCCATCAGATACAATAAAAATTAAATTATAAACCACTAAAATTCGGTGTAACTGAGCAGCACCATTTCGCCATGCTCGGTTTCCTTTGGTTCTTTTCCCACGGGCACGTGCGATGGTGCCAGGCAGCGGCATTGGTGGCGTTTCAAGGCGTCCCACCCAGCCGCCCAAAACGTACGAAGGTCGTTTTCTACGAAAGCTACAGAGGCTGGCACGCGGGGCCTTGCGCGGTGGGGTCCACGTGCTAGTCGGCCTGCGTAGGACACGACACGGATGGCCTCGGTGGTGGACGCGGTGGACCGCAGGCGTTGGCAGCGTGATAAGTCCACAGCCCCTCCAACGTTTGCACGTTGCGCTCTACCTAACATTCCCCGAGTCCATGTGCAATTTGCATATGTAGTACTACCTCTTCTCAAAATCTTTCTGATAGGAGAAGATTTCCGTTTGGCCCCTCTGAAGTTTTGTAGCAGTCCTCCATGTTGACCATGACAAAGCTCATACCTCCGTATAAATCTAGAACGAGAGGATTCATACCACCATATGCCAATGCTCCTTTTAGACTATCTGGAGTGTATCTGCCGTGGCAACAAGATCAAACAGTAAGTAGGTTTTACTATTCCTCCTTTGAAGATATAGAATTAAAAGAGCCAGAGACCATCACTTGTGTGTGAAGAGCTAGTAAGAAAAAGTGAGAGAGCCCTCCCTCAATGCCCCCTTGAGACTTGATATGTGTGAATGGGAGAGCATATGGATTGTCCATCTTGTCCCTTAATAATTATAAGAGTTGAGAACATATTGTTATATGGGTATGTTTTTTTTGGCTGAAGCATATGGTTTTTGGTTGCGGTTTGTTGTTTTTTAGGCTGTTTGTGTGAGAGATTACAGAGTAACAGAAACTCACGTGCGATTTTTGCCGATATAAATGAAGTCGGTACAATATGTACTACAATTAACTAGTAGACTCTATTTTAAAAAGATACTCGGTTTAAAAATTAGTTACCGTATAAAAATAGAAAAGTAACTTTTAAAAACTAAAAAGTACAGACCTTATTTATTTTTTTTGTATATATAACAACACTATATTATTATATCTACTCTTGAGCCCACTAAACAACCTTGACGGCTCAAGGGCTGTCCACCTTCACAAAAGTAAATATTAGTTTGACTTTGTGGACGCTGGGTGTTGATTGTTGAGTGGGTTTGGAAAGCTAAACCTATCTTTTAGAAAACCAAGCACACGCACAGGAACTACATGTCTCAGTAATAAAAGCATGAAAAGGTATTCAAACTCGAGACACATTATTAAGGACTCAAATCAGGATGGTGAGGTTGTACATCCACTCTCACCCTAACAAAGATGATTTCTTTTAGACTGTAGTTTATGATTTGAAATTTTAAATTTTGGCTGTTCGTGAGATGCAGTGCGCAGGAAAAAATAGTTATATGCGATTTTGATCGGTACAGCTGAACTCAGTACACTTTTTATCACAATTTTTCTATTAACCCACATTAAAAAATATCGTTTAAACGTTAGTTACTGTAGTATAAACCATAAAACACGAGTTATAAGCAAAGCACCCTAAGACTATTCCTAGAAACCCTAAATGTTAGCAGCGTTGATTACTCCTACTTGACTTCATACTAGAAATGAACATGCCACCATTTTTAGGCGCTGCTTGGTTGGGTTGAAAAACTGTGCCTTATAGCTGAAATTGTACTGTAGCGGCTGAAATTTCATTATAGCTGAAGGTGTTTTATTAGCGTAATTAAGTTTTAAAAAAACTAAAAATAGAAAAAATATGCTAGCTCATCTCGGACAACACAAACGAATACGAAAAAAAAATAACCGGCAAAAAAGCTCAAAAAAGCTAAAAGTTCAGAAAATAACGAAATTTATGAATAGTAAAAAATAAACCAGAAGCTGAAGCCGAAACGAGCAAGGCCTTAATTTAATAAAATCTT